>CM045771.1:142410713-143610713 GCA_025200525.1 Camellia lanceoleosa | reverse complement strand
GTTTTGATAAACATAAATGGACCAAAGGTCGTTTTGATAAACAAATGGACCAAAGGTCGTTTTGATAGAATTGAATGGACCGAAGGTCGTTTTGGTAGAAATGAACGGACCGAAGGTCGTTTTGACTCATATGAATGGACCAAAGGTCGTTTTGACTTATATGAATGGACCGAAGGCCGTTTTGACATGAATGAGTGGGCCGAAGACCGTTTGACAAAAATGATCGGGCCGAAGGCCGTTTTGACATGAATGAGTGGGCCTAAGGCCGTTTGACAAAAATGATCAGGCCGAAGGCCGTTTTGACATGAATGGAAATTCGAATGGGCCAAAGGCCAGAATGTTGAAACTACAAGTCACTTGATTTGAAATTCGTATAGTTATATATTTGTTAAATAGAAATACGGATTGGGCCCAAGGCCGTTTGGAATCTGTTGTTCTACTTTGTTATGTAACTTCTGTATTTGATATTATTCACTGGGCTATTGCTCACGCTCATTCATGTGTTTGTAGATGAGCCAAGAGAAGTCCAAACCCAGCCCCAGTGAAGTCTGCCATGAACAACACGAGTTTTGGAGAGCTAGCCTTGTGTCTCATGCACGAGACCCATCCTTGCCATTTTGTTATGCACTTACGTTTTGTCTTGTTGGCAAGGACTTTGTGTATTTTTGTATATAGTCTGTTATGGGTTGGCTCAGTTTGGATGATCTTGTCTGTAAAGAAGTTTATGCTACTGTATCTTTGATGTGGGTTATTAACATATATGAGTATGGTCTGTTTGTTGTGCATATAAGCACGGCTCTATTGGCAAAGTTTTAAATTTTTGCTTTTGTTTGGCCCCTTTACTCTGACGAGTTATGTCTGTTCTGGTCTGAGGCTGTAGGTAATCATAGGATTACTGGCCGGTTATGTCCCTAACCCATAGGGGGCGGGTTCGGGTCGTGACACAAATTGTGCGTATACATAGATTTGAGACGAGAAATCGCCCTGGTAGGGGGGTTAGATTTTTATTAGTTATTTTGGCAAGGCATATTTGTTTTGTTTTGTATTGTTATATATAATCAGACTCTAAAGCTTTTACTTTTTGGTGTCAATTTTTTACACCATTTTTGCCCAGCTTGAAGTAGTGAAACATAAACAAGGTAGGAAGAAAACAACACCTTAGTTTGATAAAACAGAATGCTTCATCCCCATTTCAATTATGAAGGGAAAGCATGAGGGTCAATACAAGTGGCTACTCTCTCTCTCTCTCTCTCATTACATCGAAGGTTGTAATCTGGGTTCGTTGTTAGTAAGCTATAAGGATTCTTTTTTGCTGGATAAAACGGATATAAGGGGGCAACCATCATATATGAACTCTCTTTGGGCACGGCTATAAAAGTCCTTACTCACTAGAGAACTGGATAAGAGTAGTCTAGACAGACCCAACAATACAGGAGAGATACAGGCACTCTTTCAAGATGGGCTTGACTTATAGCCTAAACTCAACCCTGTCTAGAGCATAGGTGCAATCTCTCTTTCTCCTCCTCCCTCTTTATCTCCCTCAAGAATTTGAATTATTATTGTTATTATTTATTATTTTTGTCACATGGGACGCTATAGCTTTTTAGTTTGGTGAGCGAGAACTTGAACTCTTGACCTCTTGACCTCTTAGTAAAGTGCAAATATTCTAGCCAATTTAAATAACCCAATTGATTGAATTTGTAGTTTTCTACATTATTGTGAAAACTCTTTATTCCCTTTCTCAGAGTAGGAAGTTACAAAGCAAGTCAATTAGGAAAGTCCTACTATCACAGCCATTCTCTCTCTCTCTCTCATGGTAAGTTATGTATGTCCTATTAAAAAGCTTTGACCCTAACCCATTTTGGCAAGGAAGCTTGTATACATAAAAACATATGTATTTATAGCCTTGAAGGATCAAAATTAAAAAAGAAAAAATTAATTCCAAGCAAAGCTCAAAAGCCAACGTCTTCTTCGCTTCCTTTGACCAACGCAGCGACAAAGCTGCCGGAGAAAGTGCATGTACAGCATTGGCTGCAGTCATTGCCAATTGGCTTCAATCCAACCAAGACAGCACACCAACGGGGACCCAATTTGACAGGCTCATAGTCGAAGGCTCCTTCGAATAGAGAAAGCTCTGTGACAATCAGGGCTTGATAAACTAATTCCTCGACAAGTATTTTAACATCGAGACCGTCCTGCAAGCCTGACTCTGCCCAACATTGGTTTTGCATGAGAAGTGCTTCATCAGATTCTTCGGCCCAGAAAAGTTTGAGACATTGAAAGGAGTCATGTCTTTTGATCAGATATGGGATGAGATCAATAAGAATGCAGAGGGTGACAATGACATACCTAGGATTTACATAGTAAGCTGGAATGATCATTTCTTCGTGTTGAAGGTCGACGTCAACGCTTACTACATCATCGACACATTTGGTGAGCGGCTTTTTGAGGGTTGCAACCAAGCATACATTTTGAGGTTTGATGACTCGGCTTTGATGCGCGGGAAGGTAGAGAAAAAAGGGGTCAGTTCCGATCAGGCAAGTGAGGATGAAATTTGCAGTGGCAAAGAGTGTTGCAGAGAGTTCATGAAGAGATTTCTAGTTGCTATACCACTTAGGGAACTTGAATCGGAAGAGAAAAAGGAACTGATTTCTTACTTCGCTCTCCACCAGCGATTACAGATAGAATTCAAATTCACCACTTCATTATCATTATCATCGTCTTCATCAGCTTCATCTACCAATTCAACTTCTTCTCTCTTCTCAAATGAGAGTACAAACAGAATTGAATATATGACTATAGACTCTGAGAAAAAAAATTGGAAGAGTTTACTTTGGAGAGAGAGAGAGAGAGAGAGAGAGAGAGAGAGCACCAAAAATAACAGAGTGAAACTGAAAACTCTTCTTTCTCTCTTCTCTCTTCTCTTTTTTTTTTTTTTTTTTAATGTTTTGTTTTGTTTTTGTTTTTGTTTCTTTCTCTCTCTATGAATGAGAGAACATATGGAATAATACTACTTTGAAAGCTGGACAAAGTTAAATATTGGACAAATTACACTTTATCCCACACTTATGGGTAATTATTATTTTTGCTGTTAATTTTTTTGATTTATTTCAAGCCAACCACTATTGTTGACATTCTATTAACAGAACAGAAAAGTAACATGTGAGTTACTATTTTTATGATTAAAATGCTCAATTATGAGCTAATTTATTTTACATATATGTAGGAGATTTATACATATTTTTCATATCTTATGAAAAATATGTGAGAGGAAAGATATATACATGTGTAAAATTCATATCTGTTATTTCTTTTATTTTTTTCATAATAGAATGTTAATAGATAGTTGAGATTAAAACAAATTAAAAATTATGAAAAAAAAATATAATACTTGTTAGTAAAGGGATAAAGTGCAATTTATTTATTAATCGAGTATATGTACCCACTCACCCAAAAATTAAAAATAAAATAAAAAGAAGGAAGTGCTTTTTTTGAAGTGGGAAGGAAGAGACTAGTGTTGTTCTCAATGGGTGTTTGAGAAGTTGCTATTTTAATAGGTTATTTTAGTAGGCTAACTTTTTTATATTTGGGAAGATGATTAGATTTTTTTTGGTAGTTGGATGTGATATTTGTGAGAGAAAAAATAAAATAATTATAAATTTGATGTGACATTTTGTTTTATTAATTATTTAAACCTATTTTATCTTTTTTAAAATTTTAGCCTAAATTAAGCTAAAATCTCACTTCCCAGCCCCAAGCTGGCTTTATGCATTGTGTTTTTTATTTTTATTTTTATTTATTTTTAAAACTTTTGTTTGTTATATATTTCCCAAATCTCCATGCTGAAGTCAATATTCTAATTTATTCAATCAACGACAATGACAAACACATAGGACGGCTTAAAAGAGTTGTTACACGTTCATGTATGTAATTATCATAGCAAACATTCATCTATGAGTGTATCATTTTTTTTTTTATCAATGGATTTATATATTTTGATTTTTTCAATTATAAAAGTGTAACACTTTTACTCTTGTAAACCCCTTCCATACTATCTCAAAAAGAGATGTATTTGTATGATTTTCATAGTTGAGATGGTTAATATGTATAATTCATAAATGAATAAGTAAAGTAATATTCGTTAATAATTAAGGATCTTAGTATAATTAATTGTAAAATAAAATAAATGTTCTTGCATAATCATTATTAATATACATAAATAAACATGCCCTTTAAGTAGAGTACAAAAATAAATAGTGGTGTAAGAAAAATTGGTAGAACCAAGTGGATTGTTCAAGAACAATCAAAATTTCAATTTTTAGCCAATCTTTTACCAGTATGGTTAACAAAATATTATATTTAAATACGTAACTTTTTCTTGATTTATAAAGCACTCCAAATTCAAAAATCAGTCTAATTGATATACTTATTGATATGTTAATCAACGTTCTTAATCTTATTACTAGCATGAAGCAATTTGAAATTGAAGGTTGTCAATAGAGATCTCTATTATTAGGAAAATAATAATGTTACATTCATCACTTTTTTATATTATCTATTATTATGTATCATCTCATATGTCATTGATATAATTTATCAACATAATCATTACCAACATTAAGCAATTTGTAATTGAAGGATGTCAATGGAGATCTATATTATTGGGATAATAATAATGTTACATTCATCACTTTTTTATACTATCCGTTGTTATGTATCATCTCATATGTCATTGATATAATTTATTAACATTCTTAGGCCTTGTTTGGCAACTCATTGTTTTAGCTTAAAAGTCAAAAAGTCACTAAAAAAACTAAAAAGCCAACAACCTATACCAAAAAATTAAAGATTTTATTTTCTTTTTACTTTTTGTACATTTTTTCGTAAAAAAACTAAAAAGTCATTCCAAACATACTAATTTTTTTTACCTCATATTTTAACCAAAAAATCAAAAAGTACTAAAATAATTTGTTCCCAAACGAGACCTTAATATCATTACTAGCATTAAGCAATTTGCAATTGAAGGGTGTCAATGGAGATCTCTATTATTGGGATTGTTAAATATAGTAATTATATATTATGCCTATCGTACATACCATATTATTCATTACCATACTTAGGTTTCTCTCCTCCTATATAAAGGAGTCTTATATATATTGTTACATAATTATTCAACACAATATTTAATATACACATAACATAATATTCTCTCTCTCTCTGAGATGTTATAATAGGAATAATAATAACATTACATTCGTTACTTTTCTGTATTATCTATTGTTATGTATCATCTCATATGTCATTCTATCATTGATATAATTTATCAACATTCTTAATAGCATTACTAGCATTAAGCAATTTGCAATTGAAGGATGTCAATGTAGATCTCTATTATTGAGATAATAATAACGTTACATTCATCATTTTTTTATATTATCTATTGTTATGTATCATCTCAGAGGTTGTTCTATCATTGATATAAATTATCAACATTCTTAATATTATTACTAGCATTAAGAAATTTGCAATTGAAGGATGTCAATGGAGATCTCTATTATTGGGAGAATAATAATGTTACATTCATCACCTTTTATATTAGGGTAAATTACAAATGCACCCGCAGAAGTTTGCTTCAAGTATAGATTGTTTCTTGTGGTTTGAACAATTATAAATACCCATTGTTAGAATTTTTTATTTAATAAAATTAATTAAAAAGTGAAATTCATAATTGCTCTCCTATACAATAATAAAATTACCTAAATTATTAATTAAAACATATTCTAACATTATTAAAATAGTTAATTGACTTGATGATTTATTAATAAAATGTGCGATTTGTTATGAAATTAGAAATCTTAGGGGGTGGAGCATAATTTCCAGAATCACAGGGAACAATTCGTATTTCAATCAAACCTTAGGAAGTGTATTTGTAATTTACCCTTTATACTATCTATTGCTATGTATCATCTCATATGTCATTTTTTTTTTCTTTTTTTTTATTCGAAGAAAATTTCATTCAAGAAAGCCAAACGCCACTTACAAGAGTCCATCAAACTCAAAACTTACACCAAACAAGTGAAAATAAAGCGAGAAGCATGAAGGAGAGTAAAGTATGAAAATATTCAGACGCACATTTTGTGCTTGTGCTTGTGTTCATACTGCGAAGTGGAGCCGATATAAAAGTTCGACAATAGAGAATGTCCGAGATAAATCATATATCCCAACCACAGAGAGGGTAAACTTAACAGTCCCATACTAATGGACTCTAAATAACCAAACAAACAGTAGAACAAAACATAAAAGAAACCAAAAAAAAAAAACGCGAACAAACCCACAACCAGACAAACTATTGGCAGCGGTGGCGGCGAATCTTGCGGTGGAGAAGGCGGTGGAAAAGAGGGGTTGAGATTCCAGCAGAGAAAAATGGGATCTGGGGAAATATTCGGTAGATCTGAGGAAGAAGGTGATGATGGCTGAAAACATGAGGTGGATGAAGAGGCGACGCCGGCGGGAGGCAGAGAAGAGGCGTGACAGCGGATCTGTGAAGGCCACTGTCGAAGTTAAAATGAAGGGGAGAAAGAAACACCTCACAAAGGAGAAGAGGGTGGAAAGCCAAAGATTCCAAGTTATTAGATAGCAAAGCAATGAAAGAAAAGAGAAAAAGAGGGATGGGGGGAGGGGAGTGGAGGGCAGAGGCTGCCAGAACCCCCTCCTCCACCACCAATTGTTACAGCCTCTGAAAACCCTAGGAGAAGAAAAGTCTAGAGAGAGAAGATCTCAAAGTAGAGAGAGAGCTGAGATGGAGCATACTTAATTCATCTCATATGTCATTCTATCATTGATATAATGAGTTTCACTACTAATATCTATTTCCGTTGCAAGGGTGGAGATAGATGATACGCTAAAAGTAATATAGAAAAAGAGAAAAATATATACAAGTTCATTTTTTAGACTTGTTGTAATAGTAATACAACAAATTCAGATTTAACTACCTAGAAATTATCTAAAATTATCATCTCATGGTTCAAATTTATTCTACACATGGACTCCCACACTACACAAATTCAATCTCAACCACGCATTCCCATGCGGGGTAGTTAAAGTGGGGTTCATAGACTTACTCTATTTTTATGATCCCGTTATATGTATAAAAAAAAAAAGTGATTGACTAATAATTAAAAAAGACATATGTAAAATAGAGAATTGCCTTAAATATTCAAATAGATTGTCACAACATCACCTTTTCTTGTTAGGGTAGCATTAAAATATATATATATATATATATTATAAAATATAAAAAAAAAAAAAAGCAGCCAATGAGAAAGTGGGCAGTGGGAGTTAAAAAGGGCCACGTGTGAGCGTATGGTCAGCACATAATTGAACCAAAAATTAAAACCCATTTAATTTAATTTGTTTGTTTTACGAAACCTTTTTCTTTCCTCTTTTTCAGTTTTGATGCCTCTTAGGTCCCCCTTCTTTTTTTGCCCTTCGGCTTTTTCATTTTATAAATGCTTTTAAGGGCTATTTTGGCAACACATCAAAAAAGTTGAAAGTCAATTTTTAATTTATTTTAAGTTACATTATTTTTCACATAAAATAGTAAAAAAAAAACAAAAAATTAACTTTTAACCATCTTTCCAAAACAATCCTAAAAAAACACTAAAGCCTTAAAGACATCTTTTATTTATTTTATTAATGCATAATACAACAAGAAATCAAAAGCAACATTATATGTATCCATTAAGAATCATGGATGCCTATGCTCTGTTGACTGTGGAGAAGTAGTTTGGAAACACTCTTTGGATCCAATGGGACGCTCGAGATCCTCAGCCAATCACTTGAAAAGGAATGAACACTCCGGTCAGGGGTGCCGGGATTAGCACTCCGACGGATAAGTCAGTGTATACTCTCTTGGTTTCTTATATCTCAAGTTTAGACTTTTTCTCACATACCTCTTGTTAGCTGATACTCTCCTTATTTATAGTCATTCTTGATGTTGACGGTTGGGCCCACCTTTCTTCCAATGATTAATCCCTCATTCGGCTGACTGTTCGTACCCGACCTGGTCTATAGTTGATTATTCGGCATTCGTCCCTCCAGGATGGAGCCGTATAATTCACAATTTGGTTTCTTTCCTCAAGTTATTCGGCCTCCGTACGTAATAGATATATTCGGCCCCCACAATTGCCCTCCTAACATCCTATAAACGTCAGTTAGTCGGCATGTTTGGTCATTGGACCTAGAGAGTCAGAAAATACAGCGGTATCCCTTACTCCAATGCAAGCGTCAGGACATCTACTACTTTTGAGCATCATTACAATTTCCCGCCCCTTCGTACATTTTATTCATTTAATACGATTTGAAACCGTGTTGTCTTTTCATCTGTATGTTCTTTCTTCAATGCTCAAGATTTCTCGTTGCCTGTCAGTTCAACTCCCTCGCTTCTCACCTTCTGTAACTTCTATTCGTTCTTCATTGTCCGCCTCATTTTTTGTAAGTTCCTATTTTTTCCATATCGACTCCCTTTTCCTTGTTTGTTTGCTGTGTAGAGTGTCTGTTTTTCATGCTGTGATGGCTAAACATTTGAGAGCCCTTCTTTCTGCGGAGAGAGTCTTTGGTTCCATCCTCACTTTTTTATCCCTGACGACGTTCATCTATCACTTTTGGCAGAGAACGTGATTGACACGGAGAGGACTAATGAGAGTACAATTGTCTTTCCTCTACTGTCAATCGCGGAGGGCGGAGTCTGTTTCCCCCTTAATCCACTTTTAAGGGGTGTCCTTTGCCATTGGGGTTTAATCCTTTCTCAGCCGAACGTAAAATTTTTCCGAATAATAATGGGTATTGTAGAACTAAATCGGCGCCTTAGGCTTAACCTCGGAATCCCTACCATTCGACATTGTTATGCCTTGGCCAAGTCCTCTAGACGGCAGGGGCGCTACTTTCTCAGGGCCAAGGACACCGACCATCACTTGGTCACTATGCTTGCCAACTTTGGCAAGCGAGTTGACGATGTCATGGTTGTGGTTCGTGGAAACTAGGAATTCGGTGAAAGCGAAGATCGTCAAGATCCAGTGCCCAGGCGAAGGGGCGAACTAGGTGGCCGTTTAACTTCCCATGAATTTTTACTAAATACTTCATATTCAAATTCCATGTGTTTACCGTTTTAATTGTGCAGGAAACAAATTGAAGAAAGTTCTAGCTTCGGTCGACGACGACATACTTGTGCAGATAAGAACGGTACTCCAGTTTGTTGGCCATCTGAATCTCCAGAAACAAGGAATGGCGGCCCACATTCTTCTGCAATACGAGCCGACCTAAACCACATTTTTGGCCGTGGAACATATTCTGATTCCAAGGGGCGAACAGCACCTTACAGCGCTTGTTTTTCTGAGCTTCAAGAATCTTAGGCAGATTAGTTTTGAGGCTTCAGATTCAGAGCCGGCGGAAGAACAAGTTACTGAAGGAGTTGTTGAGCAGCCGAATCAGCCACCTTTGGACAGATCCGACGGACTAGAGAAAGAGGTTGACGCGGCACTAAATTTGGCTTTTGAAGAAGCCGGCCTCAACCCTCCCTCCACTTCCAGCCGAGCGGACGTGTCTTTCGAGGATATATTTACCGACTTAGGGGACCTACTCGGCTCCTATCCAAACAACGTGGCTGGTGAATCGCTCACTCAATTGGCCAAATGGAAAAATGTCGAGAGGATGGTTGCGCGTAGGAGAGCCGAAGTCGAGCGAGTCCAACCTCCTCCCCCCCCCCATCCAACGGTAGGGAAGAAACTCCTCCACCTGCGCCTGTTGAAGAGGCTGAGACCGAAGTGGTTGAAACGGAACTTGTTATAGATCAGTAGGAGGGTCAAGTGACGGAGCATAGGGGTGAAAAATGCACGGCCGATTATTCGGAAGAACCAGTTAACAAACGGCCACGCGTGGAAGAATCTGACTTGGTTGTGCCGTTTACGATACAACCAAGGATAAAGAACATGCCGGTTGCCTCTGATGCATAGGCTATAAGAGACCCAGCAATGGCCTTGAGTTTGGCATCCTCCATTTCTCTGCCGGTTGACAGAGCAGCTTTTAGGGCAGAGGCCGATTTGCTGGCCATCGCATTAGCCATTCAATCGGCGATATTGGTACGTGTCCCTTTGTAATTTTGCAAGGTTGACCAAAAGAAAAGTTTCTATATTAGCTTATTGATCCCTTGTTTTGTAGGCGGCGGGGAGGATAGCCGAAATTGGCTGTCACCAAGACGACGCTATCGAATAGATCAGCTTTTTTACAGCTGAACTGGAGAACGAGAAGGGAAAGGCGGCAGAGGCCTCTCTCTGGGCCGATTCTAAGGCCATGAAAGCGGCGGCAGAGAGAGCTAGGGCCGATTCCGAAGCAGATAAGGCCAAGACTGCTGACGAATTGAGAGTGGCCGCCGAAGGAAGGGCAAATGCCAACGAAAAAGCGCTCAAACTAGCCAACGAAACACTTGCCAAGCTGGAAGTTGACTTGGAAGAGTCAAAGAGGGCGATGGCAAATGCTGAGTCTGAAATTTCCAAGTCATTCCTGGCAGACAAGGATGTGGCCTTGGCAGACTACGTAGAAGAAGTGCCGAAGTTCGAAAACAGGGGGTTCAAGCATGGCTGGCTTAAAGCCTTGGCTGCCGCTAACGTGGTATCAGAGCAGCCGATTTCGTACGAGCAGGTAGACATTGAGCCGCTGCCGTTTGACCCCGAAGACTGATCTAGAGTCCAGTATTTTTTATTTTGTTTGTTTTTTTGTTTATATTTATTTTGATGGTATGTATATATAGGTTTTGCTGGAATTATTAGGTGTTGACTGTTGGTTTTTGTTAAAAACTGACGTAGGGAGGTTTTCATTTGTAAAATGGCTTATGTTTGTGCTAAATTTATGAATGAAAACTACTTGTCTTTCTGCTTGATGAATGTGCTTGTTAACGGCTAAATGAGATGTACAATCATGAAATGAATTTTCTACCTGATGAATGTGCTTATTAACGGCTAAGTAGGTTGCATAATCTTGAATAGAACAAACTACTGAATCTAGCTAGCGCGCGAATAATTATATAGCACTGCAACTTAGCCGAATATATTGATAAATCTGCCCTTACCCCAACAAGTTGATGAACAGGATCGCCTAAAACGGCGGTTTAAATGTTTGCTGGGGTACAACGTATATTCGACTCAGTTATGATATTTAGGCCGAATAGATTGTGCATCTGCCCTTGCCCCAACGAGTTGATGAAGGCCACCTAATAACGGCAGTTCAGGTGTTTGCTGGGGCACAATGAATATTCGGCTGTTAGCTCTAAATTGGCTGATGAATCTGCCGTTGGTGAATTGGCTAGGGCAACCTGTCTGTTCGGCACAAAGACTTACGTAAGGCCAAATATGTTAATTAATCTGCCCTTGCCCCAGCAAGTTGATAAACAGGACTACCTAAAAATGGCGGTTCAAGTGTTTGCTGGGAAACAATGGATATTCGGTTCAATTCTGATATTTAGGCCGAATATGTTGATGAATCTGCCCTTGCCCCAGCGAATTGATGAAGGCCGCCTAATAATGGCGGTTCAGGTGTTTGCTAGGGCACAATGAATATTCGGCTATTAGCTCTAAATTGGCTGATGAATCTCTCATTCACGAATTGGCTAGGGCAGCCTGTCTGTTCGGCGCAGTGGATTAGTGAATTGCGTAAGGCCAAATAGATTAATTAATCTGCCCTTGCCCCAGCGGATTAATGAACGTTGCCACCGATTATCAGGCATTTATGAATTGGCTGGGGCAGCGTTGAAGGGACCACTTTGGGAGCGGTGCAGCCGTGGTTAATAAAAAGGGGAGTTGCTATGTGCGCGTAGGTCCCATTAGCGTGTTAAGACTCAACTCAAACCAGTTTGTCGAAGAAGGCTAGATAAGTGTGAATGTCAAGTAGACTATTCTTCAATAGTAAAGGAGAAGGTAGGACATAGGCTGAGCTGGACTTAGCGATGCATTGAGGTGGGGAACCTTCACGAACGGGAAGTAGGACATTTGGGGAGCGGGAGAGGCGTTACTCTCCACGTCGTTGAAGCAGGTCACCTAAAAGGGAGAAGCGACAGCGGGGAAACTCCCATCATTCGCGAAGCGAGGCTAGTGGGCCACCGCGCCCATTGAGTTTTTCAGTCTTTATCGGGAACAAACCTGTCATGGCCCGAACCCGCTCCTTTGGGTTAAGGACATAACCGGCCAGTAATCAAGGGATTACCTACGGTCTCAAACCAAACCAGACATAACTCATCAGAGTAAAAGGGCCAAACGGAAGCAATTTCAAACTTCCGTCCATAGAGCTGTGCTTACATGGCACATCATAACAATCCATACATATACATGTTAATAACTCACATCAAGATATGTAATAACACAAAGCGCTGTACATACAGGATCATTCAAGTCTAAGTCAGCCAATCAAAACTATATACAACTGTAATCCAAAGTTCTTCCCAATATGGCAAAATATAATAAAATAACAAAAGGGCGGGAACAAGTCTCGTGTGTGAGACGTATGGGCTGACTCTCCAAATCCTTGGCTGTTTCACACAAACTTCACTGAGGCTGGGTTTGGACCTCCCTTGGCTCACCTACAGACACATGAATGAGCGTGAGCGAAAGCCCAGTGAATAATATCAAATAAAGAAGATACACGAACAGTATTTAGAACAACATGCACCAAACTTCCTTGGGCCCAATTCATATTTCTATCTAGTATATATATATAGGTCAAGTAACTGCGATTCCAAACACATCAGACGGCTTCAGGCCCAATCCATTCATGTCAAATGGCCTTCGGCCCATCCATTCTTTCCTTCATGTCAGACTGGCCTTTGGCCCATTCATTCTTTCATTCATGTCAGATTGGCCTCTGGCCCAACCATTCCTTCATTCATGTCAAACTGGCCTCTGGCCCAACCATTCCTTCATTCATGTCAGACTGGCCTTTGGCCCAACCATTCTTTCATTTATGTCGGACTGGCCTTTGGCCCATTCATTCTTTCATTTGTGTCAGACTGGCCTTCGGCCCAACCATTCTTTCATTCATGTTGGACTGGCCTTTGGCCCATTCATTCTTTCATTCATGTCAGACTGGCCTTTGGCCTAACCATTCTTTCATTCATGTCAAACTGGCCTTTGGCCCATTTATTCTTTCATTCATGTCAGACTTATAAAACTTACATAGAGGTAAGCAATTGAACAAATAACATACTTCAGATATCTTTATTAAGATATTACTCATAGTGTTCTGCCAGTGGATTCACCCTTGAGCTTGACCCTACACATTACATAACACATATGGGTCACAATCAATTCAATCCGTTCTTAATTCATACATCCCCCTTAGGCTTCTTTCTTATTCTTTTAATTCATTCATAATGCTCAATGCATGCCTAAGAGTACTTAGAAGTGAAAGAGAACGGAAAACGAAACACAGAACACTTTTGCAAATTTTCTGAAACAGGGGTCCCCGCTCGAGCGTGGACTTTCTCGCTCGAGTGGACCCATTAGGTCTGCAAAAGTACTGGTTGCCTCATTTTTACGCTCGAGTGTGAAGTCGAGCGCTCAAGCTGAAAGTCACTCTACATAGCTCCCCGCTCGAGCGTGAACTTCCTCGCTCGAGAGGACATCCATTTCTGCAAAAAGTTCTGGGAGCTTGTATTTCCCGCTCGAGCGGACTTCATGAATTCTGGGTTTTCCAGAACTGTTCTTGAGCTTCAAACACACATTCAAGTTGGTATTTCTTGCATTTTACAGCCCATATTTCTCATATACATATACCAACATGATATAAACACCAAATTACAACATTGAGGAGCTCAAATCCCATGAATCATATACATGCATGCTCCAAATTACACCAAACTCCTTTCCACACAACAAATTCATGCACTCAAAACTCATACTCTTATGAATTGTACATGCATGTGAGATATAACTTCCATTTTCAACTTACATGGTGTAAATGGTGATCACAAACATGAACTTTAATCAAAATTCCACATAGATCATACTTCTCATGCTCAACTATACAAATTCATGGCAATTATACACATGCATGCATTCCATGACTTCAAACTCATCAATTACAACACAATTCTTATTCTTGATCACTTATTCTCTTTGAATTTACTTAATTACAACTCAAACCCATGAGTTAAGGGTTGATTACTTACCTAGGAGCTTTAATTCTCACAATTGTGGCTAAATCTTGAACCTAGCCTTCCCAATCCACAAATCTTGAGCCAAAATGCACAAAGATGCCTTCTCTCTCTCTCAAGGTTGGTTCTCTCTCTCTCTAGAGAGTTGATCTCAGCCAAATGACTTAAAAGATGAGGAATTAAGTGTAATAAGGCCCTTATATAGCCTCTCTTAATCCAATTTGATTATAGCCAATTAATGGCACTTAATTAATAATTCTAAATCTAATTATTTTGACCCACGTCAATTTTCAATTAGATTTCACCGTAGGCTCTAAAAATTACACTAATCACAATGGCGTAATCAATTTCGGGTTTTGTGGCCGATAAGGCCTTCAATTTTCAGTTTATAACAGTAAGTTGAACAGATATTCCTACGGCGAACAGATAGAAATTCAAAACCACATATATTCACATAAATGGCACACAAAATCATATCAAACGCATAATCACAATCATGATTAAGGTTAATTAGTATAATACGGACCAGGGTTATCATAGTCTTCCTCCTTTAGGAAGTTTGGTCCTCCAAACTTATTTTACTTTCGTCGGGAAACAAATGTGGATAGTGTAGTCACATTTCATCCTCTTTTTCCCAAGTGGCATCCGTCCCATAGTGTTCTTTCCATTCCACTTTCACCATTGGGATGGACTTGCTTCTCAATTGTTTCACTTGTCGGTCAATAATTCGTTCCGACCATTCGGCATACTCCATATTTTTATCAAGGGCTACCCGGTGATAATCAATCACGTGAAACGGATCTGGAAGATAACCCCTCAACATTGATACATGAAACACATTATGGATTTGTTCAAATCCCGGTGGCAAAGCAACTCGGTAAGCAACTGGACCAAGCCTTTCCAGAATTTGAAACAGCCCAATGTAACAGGGCGACAACTTGCCCTTCTTCCCAAACTTGACTTGGCCTTTCATTGGGGTCACACAGATAAATACATGGTCACCCTCCTCATACTCGAGAGGCCTTCTTTGAACATCTACATTATTCTTTTGTCGGTCCTGAGCTGTTTTGAGCCTTTGTTGGATTATTTTGATCTTCTCAGAAGTGTCTTGCACAATTTCAGGCCCAAGCAAAGCTCTATCCCCGACTTCTGTTCAACATATTGGTGATCTACACCTTCTACCATACAAAACCTTGTATGGTGCCATACCGATGCTGGAGTGGAAGCTGTTATTGTATGCAAACTCTACAAGTGGCAAATAGTCTTCCCAACTCCCTTGAAAATCCAAGGCACACATTCTTAGCATATCCTCCAAAGTCTGTATTGTCCATTTTGATTGTCCGTTCTGATTGTCCGTTTGTCTGTGGATGGAATGCGATACTAAACCTTAATTCTGTCCCCATAGCCCTTTGCAAACTTTTCCACAATCTAGACACAAATTTCGGATCTTTATCCGACACAATAGATACTAGAACTCTGTATAAATGAACAATCTCATCAGCATATATAATAGCCAGTCTATAAGCATCAAATGTAGTTCTAACAGGTAGAAAATGTGCAGATTTAGTCAGTTTATCAACTACAACCCAAATAGAGTCCATACCTCGAGGAGTCCGTGGTAGACCAACAACGAAATCCATAGTCACATGCTTCCACTTTCATTCAGGAATAGGGAGAGGTTGAAGTAGACCGCCTGGTTTCTGATGTTCAGCTTTAACTTGTTGACATTGAAGGCACTTGGACACATATTCTGCAATTTCTTTCTTCATTTTAGGCCACCAATAGCTTTGTTTCAAATCCCGATACATTTTGTTATTACTCGGATGCATAGCAAATGCTGACTTGTGAGCTTCATCTAGGACTCTTTTCTTTAGTTCCGGAATATCTAGGACACACATTCGGTTTCGAAACCTTAACGCTTCGCCTTCAACGCTGAATTCTGCTTTCGGACCTGTCTCAAATTCATCAATCACTTTCTTGAGGTATTCATCCTTTTTTTGTTTCTGTTTGATCTCATCAATGATTGCCGGTTCAGCTGAAATAGTGGCTATCAATCCGCCATGTTCACACAATACCACTTCAATTTCAAAATTCTCGAAAGCCTGCAAGATCTCTTTCTGTTCAGTAAGCAAACAAGCCATACTCCCCATTGATTTTCTGCTCAAGGCATCAGCAACTGTATTGGCTTTCCCGGGGTGGTACTAGATTTCAAGATCATAATCTTTTATCAATTCAAGCCATCTCCTCTGTCGCATGTTCAACTCCTTCTGCGTAAAGAAGTATTTTAGACTTTTGTGATCCGTGTAGACTTCACACTATGCCCCGTACAAATAATGCCGCCAGATTTTTAAGGCAAAAACAACTGCGGCCAATTCTAAATCATGTGTTAGGTAGTTCTTCTCATGTGGCCTCAACTGCTGAGAGGCATAGGCAATTGCCCTTCCATTCTGCATTAATACACAACCCAAACCTTTATAAGATGCATCACTGAAAATTACAAAGTTTTTCGTACCTGATGGCAATGTCAGAATTGGTGCGGTGGTCAATCTCATTTTCAATTCATGAAAGGGCAGATTCTCTTTCATCACTCCATTCAAATGGTTGCCCTTTGCGTGTCAGTTGGGTAAGAGGCACTGCTATTTTCGAAAAGTCTTACACAAACCTCTTGTAGTACCCAGCTAAGCCATGAAGCTGTGGACTTCTGTCTCCTAGAAATATGACTTCATTTAACCAAAACTCACATTTTTTTAGTTTGGCAAATAATTTCTTTTCTCTAAGTGTCTGCAAAACAGTTCTCAGATGCTGTTCATGTTCAAGTCTATTCTTTGAGTATATCAAAATGTCATCAATAAAAACCATAACAAATTCGTCAAGGTAGGTCTGAAAAATATGGTTCATTAGGTCCATAAATGTTGCAGGTGCATTAGTCACTCCAAATGGCATAACAAGAAATTCATAATGATCATACCTCGTTCTAAACGCTGTTTTATCAACATCCTCTACCTTTACTTTCAACTAGTGGTACCCGGATCTCAAATCAATTTTGAAAAACACCTGTGATCCCTGCAACTGGTCAAACAAGTCATCAATACGAGGTAAAGGGTATTTATTCTTTATTGTCACCTTGTTCAGTTCTCTATAGTCAATACACAAGCGTAAGGTTCCATCTTTCTTTTTCACAAACAACACTAGTGCACCCCATGGTGAAATGCTAGGTCGGATAAACCCTTTATCAAGCAGGTCTCGCAACTGTTCTTTTAGTTCTTTCATTTCAGCAGTAGCCATTCTGTAGGGAGTTTTAGAAATAGGCTGGGTGTCTGGCATAATTTCAATTGTAAACTCTATCTCCCTGTCCACCAATTCCCCTGGTAATTCATTTGGAAACACATCTGGAAATTCTCTAACAATAGGGATACTGTTCAGTTCAACATTCACAGATGGTTCAGACAATACATAACACAAATAACCCTAGCACCCTTTCCTGATCAATTTACATGCCTTCATTGCAGATATTAAATAAGGTGGAAGTACTACCCTGTTACCCACAAACACAATTTCTTCCTGTTCTGGTGGTCTAAACGCAACCCGTTTTGTTACGCAATCAATGGTGGCACAATATTTAGTTAATCAATCCATGCCCAAAATTATATCAAAGTGCCTAAAGTTCAAGGGCAACAAATCCACATATAGAATGGCATTCCCAACACGCATGTCACAAAAACAATATCTGATTCACTGTCTGATTCCTGGATGGAGCAGATACACATAGCAGGTATGGCAATAATTCTGGAGGTCTACTCAGTCTAGATGCAAATGCACATGTTACAAAAGAGTGTGTTGATCCGGAGTTAATTAACACAAAAGCATCTTGATAACATATAGAAATAGTACCTGAGACAACTGCGTTGGCATTCTGTGTATCGCCCGAAACAAGCGCAAAAACTCTCTCTTGCCTCACGGTATCTCCGGTGGTAGTAGATCTCATAGTATTTCCCAATTTTGGGATCGATGCAGTGGAACTAGCAGTTATCTTCCCAAACAGGCTCCCGACACACGGTAACAAACCCCACGATGGCTTTTTCTATAAATATTGCATATAGAAGATATGTCTCGGGAAGAATTCGAAGTACTTGAGGTGCCCGTGTTTTGCTTTTTCGAAAATTTCTTCTTCAAAAAGAAGCCTTGTCTCTTGCTGCCTTTCCAGTCTGTTGTTGACTTAGCCTGTCTGGCTATGTTAGCCTCTGATATTATGGCCCTGTCTAGCACCCTAATATAGGTTTCCAGCTTCAAGACATTCACTCTTTCCAAAATGTCGCTTCGAAGCCCACCTTCAAAATGCCTCACTTTCTTATAATCAGTATCGATCACGTGTGGTGCAAACCTGGCCAATGCAGTGAATTTGGCCTCATACTACCATTCTGATCATCTTGTCTGTTTAAGTTCCATGAACTCCGATACTTTCCTGTCATGGACATATTGAGGAAAGTACTTATCATAGAAAACTTCCAGAAATTTGGCTCAGTCAACATCTTTATGATTCTCATGCATTAACATCCACCATCTTATTGCCTTATCTTCTAGCATAAAGGTGGCTAAAAGTACTTTCTGTGTCTCCGAACAAGGGAACACTTCAAATAGCTTTTTGATGCCGAGGACCTATGCTTCGGCTTTCAATGGATCTAATCCACCATGAAACTGTGGCGGTTTCATTTTCTTAAACTCTTTAGTGAGAGCTATTATTCGATCATCATTCTATAAGTCTAGCACGGGTGGTGCTGGAGGTGGAGACGGAGGATGTGGTTGCTGCCACTGTTGTTGCCTCAATGTTTCTGCCATTTCCTGGATCAATGTTTCCATTCTATCCATTCTGGTAGTAGAAGACTCCTCTATCTCATCACCTTTTGTTCTCACCATCTGATTAAACTTGCATTATACTTTATATAAAAGATTCACAAGTATGTATATACTAAAGAGCATACATATTCAAATAATTTGCAATGCAAGCAAGTCTCATACTTATAACACATGATCGTTCACATCAAAACATTTAAGCGTATTTTTGATGCTTTCATATTCATACTTATCACATGAATGCATCCTAGATCTTTTCTAGACGCTTATTGCTCATTTGGACAAGTGTGTGAGTTATTAACTCGTACTCTGATACCATTCTATCATGGCCCGAACCTGCCCCTATGGGTTAAGGACATAACCGGCCAATAATCAAGGGATTACCTCTGGCCTCAAACCAAACCAGACATAACTCATCAAAGTAAAGGGGCCAAACGGAAGCAATTTCAAACTTCCGTCCATAGAGCTGTGCTTACATGGCACATCATAACAATCCATACATATATATGTTAATAACTCACATCAAGATATGTAATAACACAAAGTGCTGTACATACAGGATCATTCAAGTCTAAGTCAGCTAATCAAAACTATATACAACTGTAATCCAAAGTTCTCCCCAATATGACAAAATATAATAAAATAGCAAAAGGGCGGGAACAAGTCTCATGCGTGAGACGTATGGGCTGACTCTCCAAATCCTTGGCTGTTTCACACAAACTTCATTGAGGCTGGGTTTGGACCTCCCTTGGCTCACCTACAGACACATGAATGAGCGTGAGCGAAAGCCTAGTGAATAATATCAAATAAAGAAGATACACGAATAGTATTTAGAACAACATGCACCAAACGGCCTTGCGCCCAATTCATATTTCTATCGAGTATATATATATAGGTCAAGTAACTGCGGTTCCAAACACATCAGATGGCCTCGGGCCCAATCCATTCATGTTAAACGGCCTTTGGCCCATCCATTCTTTCCTTCATGTCAGACTGGCCTTTGGCCCATTCATTCTTTCATTCATGTCAGATTGGCCTCTGGCCCAACCATTCCTTCATTCATGTCAAACTGGCCTCTGGCCCAACCATTCCTTCATTCATGACAGACTGGCCTTTGGCCCAACCATTCTTTCATTTATATCGAACTGGCCTTTGGCCCATTCATTCTTTCATTCGTGTCAGACTGGCCTTCAGCCCAACCATTCTTTCACTCATGTTGGACTGGCCTTTGGCCCATTCATTCTTTCATTCATGTCAGACCGGCCTTTGGCCCAACCATTCTTTCATTCATGTCGGACCGGCCTTTGGCCCATTCATTCTTTCATTCATGTCAGACTTATAAGACTTACATAGAGGTAAGCAATTGAACAAATAACATACTTCAAATATCTTTATTAAGATATTACTCATAGTGTTCTGCCAGTGAATTCACCCTTGAGCTTGACCCTACACATTACATAACACATATGGGTTACAATCAATTCAATCCGTTCTTAATTCATACATCTCCCTTAGGCTTCTTTCTTATTCTTTTAATTCATTCATAATGCTCAATACATGCCTAAGAGTACTTAGAAGTGAAAGAGAACGGAAAACGAAACACAGAACACTTTTACAAATTTTATGAAACAGGGGTCCCCGTTCGAGCGTGGACTTTCCCGCTCGAGTGGACCCATTAGGTCTGCAAAAGTACTGGTTGTCTCATTTTTATGCTCGAGTGTGAAATCGGGCGCTCGAGCTGAAAGTTACTCTACATAGCTCCCCGCTCGAGCGTGAACTTCCCCGCTCGAGCGGACATCTATGTCTGCAAAAAGTTCTAGGAGCTCGTATTTCCCGCTCGAACGGCGCTTTCCTCGCTCGAGTGAACTTCATGAATTATGGGTTTTCCATAACTGTTCTTGAGCTTCAAACGCACATTCAAGTTGGTATTTCTTGCATTTTACAGCCCATATTTCTCATATACATATACCAACATGATATAAACACCAAATTACAACATTGAGGAGCTCAAATCCTATGAATCAAATACATGCATGCTCCAAATTACACCAAACTCCTTTCCACATAACAAATTCATGCACTCAAAACTCATACTCTTATGAATTGTACATGCATGTGAGATATAACTTCCATTTTCTACTTACATGGTGCAAATGGTGATCACAAACATGAACTTTAATCAAAATTCCACATGAATCATACTTCTCATGCTCAACTATACAAATTCATGGCAATTATACACATGCATGCATTCCATGACTTCAAACTCATCAATTACAACACAATCTTTGTTCTTGATCACTTATTCTCTTTGAATTTACTTAATTACAACTCAAACCCATGAGTTAAGGGTTAATTACTCATCTAGGAGCTTTAATTCTCACAATTGTCGTTAAATCTTGAACCTAGCCTTCCCAATCCACAAATCTTAAGCCAAAATGCACAAAGATGCCTTCTCTCTCTCTCTCTCAAGGTCGGTTATCTCTTTCTCTAGAGAGTTGATCTCAGCCAAATGACCTAAAAGATGAGGAATTAAGTGTAATAAGGCCCTTATATAGCCTCTCTTAATCCAATTGATTATAGCCAATTAATGGCACTTAATTAATCATTCTGAATCTAATTATTTTGATCTGAGTCAATTTTCAATTAAATTTCACCGTATGCTCTAAAAATTATGCTAATCACAATGACGTAATCAATTTCGGGTTTTGTAGCCGATAAGGCCTTCAATTTTCAATTTATAACAGTAAGTTGAACAGATATTCCTATGGCGAACAGATAGAAATTTAAAACCACATATATTCACATAAATGGTACACAAAATCATATCAAACGCATAATCACAATCATAATTAAGGTTAATTAGTATAATACGGACCAGGGTTATCACAAAACCGATGACGGAAGCAGACTCAATCATTTGAGATCCAAGTGTGGCAGTCGAATTTGCACAATAGATTTTTCCGTCAGAAGTCCAGCAGTCGATGATTGGTTGACAAGATTTCGAAGTGTTTCGAGAGGGCGTTCACAGAGCGGTGAAAGGACTATATATCGCTTATGAGATCAGTATGCACCTTCGTGCCGCGCGTCGGGAGATCGAACATAAAGATGAACGTATTCGTAACTTAGAGGCCCGCGCGGAGAAGGCCGAACGGGAGTTAAGAAAAGTGACAACCGTCGAAACTCATTCGGCCAGCCTGGCTAACTCGATTGTTGAGGAGAGGGTGACCCAGCGTCTTATAAGCCACGTGATTGCCAATTGCGACACGACAAACATGTTTGCAATAAAAGCTGCAAAGACCAGGGCTTATGAACAAGGCTTTCATGCTGGCTGAAAAGTTGGGATAGAGAAAACGAAAGAAAAGCTTGCCGAGGAGGTCTGCCGATGTGAGAACCATGGATTTAAGCACGGGTGGATCAAAGCTCTCCAAGCCGCAGAGTCTCTGCAGGTAGCAGACGTTGATTCGACGTCCCTATTATACCAAAGTCATCAGTTTTCCTTCGTGGCCTTTGAAGTCGAAAAGAGCAATGACGAGGGGGATGCCGAATAAAATTAAACATATTGTACCGCTCTAGCATAAATAGGGAGCGAATTATGTATTATCGATTTATGCAATAAAACATATTATTTTACATGTTTGCATTTTGTTTCAGCTTATGTCGCATGTTGTTTTAGTTTGTATTTAAACATATTAACAATCATCTTCCATCCTTCGTCAGCTGAGTTTATGCTTGTTAACAGAATATTCATGAAAAGTAGGCCGAAGTCGGATGCTTTAAACATGTTTCAGCTTTTTTTTTTTTTTTAGCCAATCGTGATATCTACAAAGGGCGCTCCAAATTCGGAGGCTCATTCTGCCTAAAAGTGTCATTCACAGAAGGGTGCTTCGAATCCGGAGGCTTTTTACTTGGCCAATCGTGATATCCACGAAGGGCGCTCTGAATCCGAAGGCTCATTTAGCCCAAAAGTGTCATTCACTTATGGGGCTCCGAATTCGGAGGCTTTTTACTTGGCCAATCATGATATCCACGAAGGGCGCTCCGAATCAGGAGGCTCATTCGACCCAAAAGTGTCATTTACAAAAGGGCGCTCTGAATCCGGAGGCTTTTTACTTGGCCAATCGTGATATTAACTAAGGGTGCTCCGAATCCAGAGGCTCATTCGGCCAAAAAGTGTCATTCATTGATGGGGCTCCAAATTCGGAGGCTTTTTACTTGGCAAATCGTGATATCCACGAAGGGCTCTCCGAATTCGGAGGCTCATTCGGCCCAAAAATGTCATTCACAAAAGGGCGCTCCGAATCCGAAGGCTTTTTACTTGGTCAATCATGATATCCACAAAGGGCCCTCCGAATCCAAAGGCTCATTTGGCCCAAAAGTGTCATTCACTGAAGGGTGCTCCAAATCCGGAGGCTTTTTATTTGGCCAATCATGATATCCACGAAGGGCGCTCCAAATCCGGAGGCTCATTCGATCCAAAAGTGTCATTCACTTAAGGGCGCTCCGAATTCGAAGGCTTTTTATTTGGCCAATTATGATATCCACGACGGGCGCTTCGAATCCGGAGGCTCATTCGGCCCAAAAGTGTCATTTACTGATGGGGCTCCAAATTCGGAGGCTTTTTATTTGGCCGATCGTGATATCCACGAAGGGCGCTCCGAATCTGGAGGCTTTCATCTTCAAACTAAAATTTCATGTAGTGAGATAAGTAATGTTGCATTATAAAAGTGAACGTTTCTACATGGTGAACATTCAAAATAAATCATCATGCCCCACAAGTCGGGTTAATGATAAAATTTACGCAAATGCATGGAATTCCAAGGACGCGGCAGACTTCTTCCGGACATGTCTTTGAGCTAGTATGCCCTTGTTCTCGCGATTGAATCGATTTGATAGGGGTCGCCCCAGTTAGGACCCAGTTTGCTGTTAGCCAGAATCTTGGCAGCTGGAAGTACTTTCTTGAGGACCAATTCTCCTGGTGTATAACGACGTAGATGAACACGTTGATTATACGACTTAGCAAGCTGTTGCTAGTACCGTGCCATGGATGCAAGGGCACGGTCTCGTCGTTCCTCAATCAGGGTCAAATCCAAGGCCAACATCATGTCATTTCGGCCCATATCAAAAGCTTTCGATTTCAAGGTTGGGAGGCCGATCTCCAGGGAGATGATTGCCTGGGTTCCAAAGCATAAAGCAAACGACGTTTCCCCAGTGGATCGCCTCGGCGTAGTGCGATGAGCACATAACACACTCGGCAATTCTTCGACCCATCTACCTTTGGCTTTCTCCAGCCTTTTCTTGATGCCGTCCAAGATGGCTTTGTTGGAGGCTTTGGCTTGGCCATTGCTTTATGGATAAGCCGGCGTCGAGAAATAAGGCCGAATACCATACGTGCTGCACAGTTCCTGGAAGACGCCACAGTCAAACAGGGTGTCGTTGTCTGAAATAAGTGCTCTAGGAATGCCGAATCGTGTGATAATATTTCTCCATACAAAACGCTTAACACCAGTATCCCGAATGTGCGTTAATGTCTCTGCTTTGACCCATTTTGTGAAGTAATCTATCGCGATAATCAAAAATCGCTTGTTACCCGGGGCACGAGGTAATGGTCCGTCGATATCAAGTCCCCATTGGGCGAACGGCCAAGGACTGGTGATAGAGCTTAACTCTTCAGCAGACAAATAGGTTAAAGGGGAAAACTTCTGGCACTGTTCACATTTCTTGACGTAACACTCGGCATCAGCTCTCATTGTCGGCCAATAATACCCTTGTGTCACAGTTTGATGAGCTAGAAAGCGCCCGCCGGAATAGGCACCATAACTACCTTTATGTATTTCAGTCAAGAGTTCTTCGACTTTGTCCGGATGAACACATTCTAGATATAGACCAAAAAGGGATTTTTTGTAGAGCTTTCCTTGCGAATCCAAGTAATATCGCAGGGTTTTGTTCCGCAGTTTGTGTGCTTCTTTTTTGTTCACTGGGAGCTGTTCAGAAGATACGAATGCGGTGATAGGGTCCATCCAGCTTGGACCTGATTCTATGACATCAATTTGGATTGACTCCGAGGAGGCAATGCTCGGCTTAGGGATGAATCCTACTTCAATTGTCCATTTGATTTCTGAGTTGATATCGGAGGCTAGGCAAAGCCAAGGCATCTGCATGCGTGTTCTAATCCCGGGTTATTTGATTTAGTTCATGATGGTCAAATTTTTCCAGCAAAGAATTCACCGTTTTCATGTAAGCTGCCATATAGTCATTTTTGGCTGTGTATTCCCCTTTCAATTGGTTGATGACTAGCTTTAAATTGCAGAAAATAAGGAGACGCCGAGCACCAAGGAGATGTGCATTCCGTAAGCCAGTTAACAATGCTTTGTATTCGGTCTCATTGTTCGATGCATCAAAACCCAGTTTGACAACCTGCTTAATTATTGCCCCGTCGAGAGCCATGACAACTACGCCTGCCCCACTGCCACGTTGGTTGGACGATCCGTCACAATACATCTGCCAAATGTCCCCAACATAAATTCTCCAGTTTGGCTTGGGTTGAATCTGATAAGACTTGAAGTCGGCGAGGCCTCCAGTGAATTCGACCACAAAGTCGGCAAGCACTTGCTCTTTGATTGAGGTTCTAAGCAAAAACTGAATATCGTATTGGCAGAGTTCGAGAGCCCACTTTGAAATGTGCCCTGATACTTCTGCACTACGGAGTACTAACCGAATGGGGTAGTCTGTTAGTACCCCGATGGTATACCCGTAAAAGTAATGCATCGGTTTTCTTACTGCCATTACGAGGGCTAGGATGAGTTTTTCCAACGGAAGGTAACGTGTTTCGGCGTCAACCATTGCCTTGCTCACATAATACACTGGCCACTGCTCCCCAAGCTCTTCCATTAATAGAACGGCGCTGACGGCCCGGTCGGAAACTGCCAGATGTAAAATGAGCGGATCACCTGCCGAAGGTATTGTCAAGAATAAAACTGATCGGAGGTAAGTCTTCAGGCTGTTGAAAGCAGCTTCGCACTCAGGGTATGAAAGAATTGTCAACAGCGATCTGTGGAACAACTGATGAACCTGTTGAGTGCGGCGGCCATCCCCATCAACTTTTGAACCTCATTGACTGATCGAGGAAAGCCAAGTTCCAGGATTGCTGTGATTTGCCTTGGGTTGGCTTCGATTCCGTGGTGGTTGACAATGTAGCCAAGGAATTTGCCGGATCCGATCCCAAATGCACACTTAGAAGTGTTCAGCTTCATTTTGTACTTGCGTAAAATGCCAAATGTCTCTTCCAGATCGGCTAGATAAGTTTGTGTAGACACCCCATTTTTGACCAACCTTAAGACTCAAACGTCATCGATTGAACGCTCAGTGATTGCGTATGTTGTGCTCGTTCTGAGGTTACGGAGTCTCGGTTGAGAGCCTTGCCTCTGGACTTCAGGACTCTTTTGTGTTTTGCCTCGGTTTCCGAACCAGGTCCTATATTCTCTATTTTTTCTTCCTAAAGGAAGGGAGAGGTCTCGTAGACCATCTCTCAGTGGCCGTAGGCTACGTTTCGTGGTCGTAGGCCATTTTTCCCGTTTGGAGACCAGTTTCCTGTTTTCGGAGTCGTCGGCTGTGTGTCTCGGTTCGGGACCGCTTAACTACCTCCGTTTACTCCGGTTTTTGGCACATACCTTGTTTCCTTTCCTTAGAGGGACACTGTGGCCCAGGAGGTGGTTTCCCTCACTTTTGAGCCACAATTTCGGGTCTCCCATACCACCATTGTGTTGCATTCATCTGGGAGGCCATATTGATCATCTGGGAGGCCACCAATATGGTCTGGCCGAACATCTTTTCTTCTTGACCCTTTTGACCCCTTGGTTTCCCTCACTTTTGAGCCACAATTTCGAGTCTCCCATACCACCATTGTGTTGCATTCATCTGGGAGACCACCAATCTGGGATGGCCGACCACCTTTTTTGCTTGAACCTTTTGACCCCTGGTCGGCCGACCAGGGGGAGTGGCCGACCGACCACCTTAATTGGTCGGCCTACTTTCTGCTTTTTTGTCTCTTTGAGCTGAAGCCAGCTGTGCCAGTTGGAAGCCTCAGAATGCATCCTCCATATGGAGGATGTTTAAGCTTGGTTTTAAGCTTCTTTGAGAAGCTTTGGCCTCTCTTCTCTATAAAAAGAGGCCTCCTCTTCCATTGCATGGGTTGAAAAAAGTGCTAAAGCATACATGTATATATCTCCCTTGTCACGTCCCAAACCCGCCCCTAAAAGTTTGGGCATGACCCATTCGAAAACAGACACTAAACCTGTTATACATATATCATACGGGGCCTGAACGGAAGCCTTTAATAATATAAAATACATAAAACATCATCCATTGAGCTACTATTACCATGCCAGGACCGCACACATTGCACTAAATAAATATTATACAAACAGTTTACACACATAAGACTCGACTCAGCCTCATAAATAGGCACATAACAAAAATATAAATGAAGAAGAAATTATACAATCAACCCAAAAATATACATCCAATGCATAAGTCGGAACTCGGCAGAACTTTACAAAATGAACAGCCTCCGATGGTGCCTGGACGCCTCAAGGTTAACAAGAGAAATACAAGTCTTAAGGTTGGGACTGAACTCCCGATTGGTTACCTACAGAAACAGACAGACAAAATATAGAATGAGCGAACTCAGTGAATAATAGTACATAAACAATATAATGTTTAACTTGAATAATCACACATAGAACTGCAGATATATCTGATTAATTACATTCCATAATTATTTCCAACAGTCATGGATCCTACATCCGTAATAGAATAGCGTTAAACTCAGTCTATACAGATCACAAGCCTACAGATGCAAGATGCGACCAAAGGTCCAGATATATCGAAGCGGCCACGGCCCATAAATAACAGTATAGTAAGGATAACGGAAATAACGAGCAGTAATAAATAATGCGAATAATGTAAATAGCGAATGAGCATAATATCGAAATAATGCATCGCATAAAGCGTAAAGTAGCAGGGACGCATATAGCGTGGTATGAAATAACGGATGTATGGACTCAAGAGGTGGCTCGTCACGGATTCGAGGTGGCTCCACCAAAGTGTAGCACGTTCGTCTGACACTTTGCTCCATACGAACATTACTGAGAATGACCTAACGGTCGAGAATATCGAAATATAATCTTGTCGAAGCGAGTCTTATGCATTTCAGATTCCAAACCATTTTCATAATCATTTCCATATTCAGATTTTGTATAAGATTATATGGTACACCCATAGTCCATCGAGCAGTAGGTCAGAAGACCACAAGGTAGGTCCAAGACCACATCGGTAGGTCCAAGACCACAATGTAGGTCCGAAGACCACATCGTAGGTCCAAGACCACAACAGTAGGTCCAAAGACCACAATGTAGGTCCAAGACCACAACGGTATTGTTACCCGGCGAGGGCCATCCGGACTAAGGGTGCCACAAATACTTTTTAGACAAGCCCGAACATTCGTTCGTTTATTCCCAACATATCATAGCTTTTCATAAATCAATCATTTCGTTTCATAGTATCTTGAAAATATATAACATAAGTTTAATAGAACGTTCTCGATATTTATTAGCAAATATTGAACATATGTCATGATTGAACACTTTAAAATCTGAAGGTACCATGGTTCTATACTTTAAATCAATAGATCTCGGGATACATAAGCATCATTGTTCTATTTACTCACCAATCTACGGATAATAGAATGTTAATAATGTTTCTTAATAGTAAATTAAACACAATACTATATAAACTATAATACAATACCGATAACCATTAATCGTGGACGGGATGCAGAATAGTTTCAGAGCCATCTCAATAGATGCCAAATCCTTCTATGTTCACACCAATTCTCAAATACAACCATGTTAGCATAATTGCCATGGAAAACAGAATATGCATAATCATAATAAGATTGATGTACATGTGTAGCACTATTACTCCTGAGTTACTGATGGGCGCTTGTCCCTCCTGAGTGCATTCAGACACAAACATAACTTACAAATTAACTCCCTTTTCCTTTTTAAATCATTATGAATTCTTTCTGAGCTATTACATTTGCATGAATTTATAATCATCTTAAGGTCATCAAAATAACATTCTAAAAATACGGAAGGATGAACATTCAAAACTGAGCAATTAATAATTTTGCCTGAAAAATGGGTTCCTTTCGGCGCCACTTTGGCGCTCGAGCGGACTAAAAATACAAAACTCTGGAGGTCGATTTTCCCGCTCGGCGGTCCTTCCTCGCCGGCGGACCAAGCAAAATCAAAATCTGGATTTCCAATCTTTCTAAATCTTTCCAATCTTTAACAATACAAACAAAGCTTCAAACTAGACAAACTTAATATCAAATTAAGGTGCTAAATCACCCAATAAACCAACCACAACCCTCCTCAAGCCTTCAATCATACAATCCATCAATTTCATATGTAAAATAACCATAACTTCCCAAAATCCTCCTTATTCAAACCCAAACTTCCCAAAAATCTCATAATTCTTCTATACACTTCAAATATATAGAAATCACATAATTCAACAATAGAAATAACTCAAATCGACTATGATTGTAAATATTGATGTGGATTCAACCCTTACCTCAATAATCAAACAAAAAGGTGAGCTAGAGATGGAGCCTTCACAATTCCAAGTTCTAATCGGATAAAAGCGTTGATCTTCCCTTAATCTCCTCCTTGATGCCAAAAATCATGGTGGGTCATGGTCAAAAGAAAAGAATTCAAAAGTTTAGGGGTAGGGGTTTGGACTAGGGAGAAAAGGAAAGAAGAAAGGGGAAGAAAATATCAAAAAGTGATCCAAAATCACGATTTAAAAGTGCTGTCCGAAAACTCCGCTCCGGCGCACATTTTCCCCGCTCGAGCGGACCTACTCACAACCTGATTCCAAAACTTCAAACAGGTGTAACTTTCCCATCCGGACTCCGTTTTAGGTCGTTCTTGTGTCCAAATTGAAGCCCCGGAAATAAGCTTTCCAATGGTTCTAACCTCATATCCAAATTCAAAATGTGGACAAAGAAAAGGGCAAAAGAGTGGCAGCTGTTCGTAAAATAACTATCCGAATCAAATTCTTTGGTTCAATCTTACCCTACCATCATATTGCCACCTCAATCAAAATCCCCAAATCCAAAAATAACACATGAGAGTCTCCACAAACATTCACCGAACCTTTAATAACTTTACGTGCACCTAGCTTCAATTCCAACAGATATAGTTGAATCAACGCGTATTGGGGTCGTTACATCCCTCTTGTATCTCTATATTGCCTCCAAAACTCCATAGTTCTTGGCCTATCATACACCGACCCTTAGCTTAACCTTCCCACCATCCATCCAAGCACCTTGGAGCTGTTTCTCAGAGGTTGAAGAGTGTGTTTTTGGTCCAGAGGTTGGCTGTCTTCTTGAGCTTCAAGGGTAAGTCACCATTTCCCTCTTTGTAGCCTTGTTTTGCTTCATAGTTTAGCCTTATTTGCAAGCATTTTTGGACTTCTTCATAAACTGAAAAAAGTCTTATTTTGAGCTACTCTTCAAGTTTGATTATGGTCATTTTTCTATTGGGGGTCATCTACCCCCTTGCATGCTTCATTTCCTCATGTTTTGAGCTATGCATTAGAGCATTTGAGTTGGCCTTGGTTTGGCCTTTTAGCCACTAAAATCCAGCGGATTTTCAATGGCTAACATGTGTTTTTGAGCCTCAAAATCAGAGAGGGGTGACCCTCTCACCCCTTGTTCTCTTTACTAGCTTTATTGGCCTTACAAAGGAGCTCCTATTTGCATGTTTTGAAGCCATGTTTCAGGCCATTATTTGTGAGTTTTATGACTTGCATAAGCTCTTTCCAGAGCCCTTTTGGCCATTTTGTATGTCTATCTTGCATGTGTAGAACAACCCCTTGCATGGCCCTCCAAAGGAGCCTATCATTCTTGCATGCATTGACTGAGTTTCAGTGGGTTTTTGGGCATATTTTGGCATGGCATACTTCTATTTTTGGCTGGTTTGGTGAGCTCTCATATGCTTCATATAGTTGTAGTACAACTCATGGTTCACTAGCTTTCTTTGCATGCTTTGTTGGCCCTTGATTCTAGCACATTTTGACTATGCTTAAAACTAATTTTGTGCATATTTTGGACTGCCCTAGCTCTATTTTTGGTTTTCATAGTCGAATGATGCTTGTTTTGCATGCTTGTAGTTCAATACACTTGCCTAGTTTTGAGTTTCGAGGTTCATTGAATGCATATACTGAGGTGCTTTCATGCTTTGGGGTCATTTTGCATCATATTTCAGAGCTTATGTGAATGCCATATCCTCATGTTTTCTGCTCTTTAAATGCGTTTGAGAGTCGGGCTTGTATGCCTCATTTACCGACCATTGAATGAGCTCCATTTCTTTGCATTCTGAGCCATCATTTTAGGCCATTTTCCCACTGTTTCAGACCTACCTAGGGTCTGTTTGGGGTTGGTTTTTCCATTTGTGCATTGCTTTGTGTACCCCTAGTGTGACACACTTCACTAGTTTCGGTATTTGGGCCATCTAGCTTGCATTGTGTGACATACTTGCATGTTTTGGGACCATCTTTTATGCCATTTCAGAGCTGTATCATGTGCCATCCTATGCCATATTTCATTCCTTGCCATGCCTTGTTAGAGTTGCATGTTGTGCCTTAGGATCGATCCTTTGCGTCCGTGCATGTTTGCATGTATTTCGGTTGTCTCATTTTCATCATATGGTCACTGATGTGAGTGTAGCTGAGGTCCACTCATATTGGTGTAAGTCCATCTTGCATTGTGTAGGTCATTTTAGTCTATAGCATTGCGTATGCTAGGTTGCATGTTAGTCGCATTGTGTATGCCATCTCATTGCATTGTGTTTGGGATAGGAGTTAGCCCAAACATGGGAAACAAGGGATGTTTCGTACCCGAAGTGACGGAACGTGCCTCAATTCCCGGTCACCGACACTCCAAATTACCCATGATGGAATCTAGGCCTTGTTGTGTTGTTATGTGCATTCATTTCACATCGAGTCGTGCAATTCGACTCCTCGGCCATCATGCATCGAGATGCGTGATTGATGGCACGAGGATCGAGGTGTGCATACATATGTGAAAATACTTTGCCATGCCCCTTTCTTGCTCTCTGTTGCAGCAAACTAGAAATCAGTAGCTTCTAGAGCTTTGCACAGCATTCTGGGATTAATTGCAAACAGAGACAAATCGGGGCATCACGAGGAATTTTCCGACGAAGCGACCCGAGCATGCATGCATCTTTCATCATTCGGAACAAAGCTTAGGCGGTCCATTTAGCTTGCATGCTAATTTATTTGCTTTCCTAGTTAATCTGTTAATTAATTAGGATTTTGTAATATTTAATTATTTATTCGGACTGTATTATTTATTTGGACCCTCCGAGCGAGGGCAATTGTGTAATAAGTGTGTGTGTGTGTGATGTATGTCTTCTAACCCCACGTCTTTCTCCCTTTTATTTACCAACTTATGATGGTTAGTTTAGGGCATGTTTCAATTAGCATACTTATGCTCACATGTTTGCATCCATTCATTTGTCTTGCATGCATCGGGCTCGGCGCATCATACTAACTGCATTGTATTTCAACTCCAAGTTGAATACGTGTTAGCTCTAGCATCTCATATGCCATTCTTAGGATAGCCGAGCCTATTATAGTTGCATTTTTGCATGTGTTGCATTAGGCATTTCAGCATAGTTAGGATCATGCATGGATTTCTAACATAGCTTTTGTTTTGGCTTGGAGTATTTGGTAAGTGTTTATGCTTTAGCATCCTTGCATGTATGTGAGTGACTGCCATGATAGCATGCTTACCATGAGGCTATGTGCTTATGTGATATACCTGCCTGAATGCCTGTGGGTGAAGGTTGGATTATCTGAATTGGAATAATGCATTGACTGTGAGTTTTAAGCCTACTTGCGAGTAGCAAACCGTTTTCAAAACAACATCAGATGTTTCATTCCAATTCAGGCGATTCAGTCTATACTTGTATGTTGTGTGCATCACATAGTAATTCTAGGCTAATAACCGGAATAAGAACGCATAATGTTTTCAAAACTAGATATCATAGTTAGTAGAGGCCGATCTTTGATCGGGCGAACGGGGGTGCTCACGAAGTGACCTTCCCCAATTGTACCCAAGTTCCCGAGCCAAGACAACTTTGGAGATGACGGACACGTGGCCTTAGGCAACGAGTCAGGGTTTCCTAAATTCCCTCAAAATAAATATTTAGGTGGCGACTCTGTATCTGGCAAAGCAGTCCATGTTTAGCACTTCTTTCAAAAAATCTATTTTCAAAAACGATTTGCTGGATTTGGACTCTTTGATGATTCATCGGTCTTGCATTGCACTCTGCGAGATTAGATACAAGACCGTGACATTAAGTCCTGAACTGTAGTGAGCCCAATGAGCAAAATGGGATTTCCCTTTCAGGACGTTCGGGGACGTCTACAGTTTTTGGCGACTCTGCTAGGGAGTTAGAGAACTTGACTCGAACTTATGATATTTGGTTTTGACTACACTTATGTGTTTCTTTGCATTGCATTTGCATTGGTGCGCCTAGGACACCGTGTTTGCTGTATGCTATTCCTGAATGGTTTGCCGGAGGCTTGCTTCGAGAAGCGTGCCATAAGGCTGACTGGTCGCGGGCTCTGCCACGACGGGAACACAAACCCCGGTTTTTACCGGGGCACCCTTTTTGACCATTCGACCTAATGCATATTCGGAATCCATAGTGACCATTCCAAGCTAGGACAGGTTGCTTACCCGATTATAGGTTGTTTGAAACCACTGACTGCGTAGTGAAACCCTAGTTCCTGACAAAATAGGACAGGAAACCACCCCAACATAGGGGTGTTTTGGCTCTCACTTGCTTGCTATGTGCTTTTAGAGTGCGTCTCTACAGGAATGCATGTATCAGTTTACAAGTTTGGGTATCAGGCCTGCGGCACCAGTTCAGTATTTTGGGAATTAGTTATCTACGGGTATCAGATTCAGCTTCGGGGACAGTGATTTAGGGACAATAATCAGTACCTAAGAACAGTGTATTTCAGCTTATCAACTGTGTGTTGTGTGTTTATTTTAAGCCGTTATGCTGTCCGTTTGTCTAGTTGTTTATTTCCTTAATATTGCTTTATTTATCTTTTTGCTAGGTAGTTTAGCACAGTTGCTTCAAACCAAGCAGATATTCCCCAAGCACTCTGGACAAGAGGTCACCGACTCAATCGATCTAAGGATCTGGTTGACGGACAACCAGTGTTCCATTCTCTACCCTAGGTTGTCAGACAGACGTCGAGAAGACGCAGTGTATCCGAGCAGAGGTTGCCAGAGCAGTGGTTTACCCTATCAGTGGACAGTCGGGCTGAGGTCTCAATTGTTGCCATAGAGATAGACCTACCAGTGATTCAGATAGATCAGGACAGTATGGCAGGAACGACAGGAGTTAAGGAAATGATGCGTCAGATGCAGGAGACCATAAGAGCCATGCAGCAGGACGCTATTCGTCGAGATGAGTTTGCCAAACAACAAGCCGAGATCATAGCCCAACAGGCAGAGTTAATTGCCAAGCTGCAACAACAAACCGGGGCATCTGCTTCACACCAAGCCCCTCCCCCACCAGGAGTTCCAGCACCCGGGGAGGCACCAAATGTCCAGGGAGATACGGATATCCCGACAGGGCCGGCTCCGCCCCCGATTCTACCTCAAGTATCTAAGGCACCTATGCCTGTCAATCAACTGGACTCTCCCTTTGAGTTCGAAGTGGACCATACAGCGTTAAAGTTGAGCAAGCTTGAGAAGTTGTTCAAGAAATCCCAAGGGGTAAAGTCCATCCCAGACATTGAGGACGAGTACACTGACGTGGTTGTGACGCTGCCAGATAGGTTCAAAATGCCACAAATCGACCGCTTTGACGGATTTGGGATCCCATGGTGCATCTCTCGTTGTTCTCAGATATACTACGACCGATGGGCCTCACCAGACCGCAGAAGCTTTCATTATTCGGCCAGACCCTGTCGGGTGTGGCCGCTATCTGGTACACAAAGTTAGAAGACGAGGTTAAGCGGAACTGGGATGAGATGGCCGAGGCTTTCATTGCACAGTACTCCTATAACACTGAAATCAAGATTACAACCCATGATCTTGAGACAACAAGGCAGGAGCCTAAGGAGAGCTTTTCGGATTTTGTAGCCCGGTGGAGGGCCAAGGTCTCAATGATGACCCTAAGGCCCACTGATAAAGATCAAATTCGGATGATTGTGCGCAATGTCTAACCCAAACTGATGCAGAAAATGATCGTGCTCCCCTTCCCTACCTTTTCAAACTTGCACGAGACAGGGGTACAAATTGAGGATGCTATGAAACAAGGTCTGATTGACCAAGACAGAGAGCAACCCAGAAGAACCTTCAACTGCAACAACAATACAAGCACCAGCAATGCCGCAAATGCTAGAGCTTTAGAAGTAAGCATGATCACCACCATTCCCCCTCCAAGACCCATGGCAGCTACACCTTTCTCCGGCGCGTCCGGAAGCAACACACAAACCACCAAATACCAACCCCGAGGCCAGAGAACCTTCACCCCATTATATATGCCCCTGTCCAAGGCTCTGGGGGTATTAATCAGGAAAGGGCACTTAAAGCCCCTGGAGCCGAGGCCATTGCCAAATCCACTCCCTCCCTCTCATAACCCAGCAAAATACTGTGCATATCACCAATAACATGGTCACGACATTGACCAATGTTTTAGATTGCGTCATGAGATTCAAGATCTCGTTGACAAGCAGGTGATTGTGCCTCCAGAAAAACCCAATGTCACAACAAACCCTCTTCCACCGCACAACCAAGCTCCACTCCCAAACGTATCAACTTCATCCAGACTGGGGTCGTGTCTTACGATCCTAGCATATATATCACCCCATCCCACCTACCTAAGCCGGAGGTGCTCCTTCCTGACTGCACTGACTTATGCATGTTGGACATCTCCAGAACCCAACCCGAACCATTGGTGGTGACTGACGAAGATAAAACAAGGGAGATTTCAAGGGAGAATGGGATTGTTGAGTCAGAATCTGAGGAATCTGGGAGTTTTGCTGAGGAGGTATACAGTCCGAGTGACTACATTCTATCAGTAGGCCAGGTTGGGCCAAATGTGGAATTGCCGGCAGGGGCAGAGCTTTGTGTGATACAGGGGGATAAATCTGGTCAGAGGATAGATGACTTGGCAGCTGTGGAAGGGGACTTTGCTAACCTCCAATTTTTCAATGAACAAGGTCCAGAGGGCATGGTAGTCAACTGGTTAGATTTTGAGGAGTCAGCAGAGGTCACCGGGTGGCTTGATGACCTACTAGACGTTGTCGACGAAACTCAGTTGGAACGGGGCCCGACAGGGGCAAGAACATCAGTTGTGGCCGGAAGGGCCGGAAATCAGAATGCATCACCGGAGAGCGCCGATGCTAAGAATTTCGCTCAGCACTTGGACATTGTGAATGCAGGAAGTGTTGAACAGCCAGCTGTACTGACGCAGTTGGAACAAGAAAGGCCCAGGGATTCTAAGAGAATCAGGAAACCTAAAGCCCCTGAGGGGACTGAAAGTGCTGTGTGTACGAAGATAGAGAATGCTGCGAACATGTGGATGGAAAGTATTACGAGTACAATTGTACCGGAGCCGGACAGGTGTCTGTTGGCTGCCGACGGAATGTGGTGGGAAGACGATGATCTATGTCTTGCCCACACGGATAAGGATTGGGGAAGCAACCAGCCAGACAATACCTGGTACATCGGCGAAGTTGATCATATGACTAGAAGCAGGCGGTATTTCAAGCCCCCACATCTAGATCAGCCAGAGGCGTCTGGGAAAGATAAGGAGGCGGAGAAACAGAAAGAGAAGCAACTCAAAGAAGAGGCTGTACTAAAGCAGTTGAAAATCTATTTGGGGACTGCTTATGGCATCACGAGTGCATCGACAAGCTATCTTGTCGGCCATGGATAAGGCCAAGCTCTCAATAGACACCACGCCCGAACAGCTGGTGGGCTTAGTTTTTCCGGGATGGGCTACCCCAATGTTGACTTTCTCCGATAAAGAATTGCCACTCGAGGGTACGAACCATAACAAGCCACTCTACATCTCTGTGGAGTGCAGAAACAAATGGATACCCGTGGTGCTTGTCGACACAGGGTCCGCCATCAATGTGTGCCCACCAAGGACTGCATATGCAATCGGTTAAAAGACCGCGGACTTTGTGCCAACAACCCAGGTGATTCGGGCATATGATAACACAAGCAGAGAAGTAATGGGGACAGTGAAAATTCAAACCAAGGTTGGGTCGGGACAGCATGAGGTAAACTTTCACGTCTTAGAAGTTCCTGCGACCTTCAATCTACTTTTGGGGCGGCCGTGGTTGCACCAAGTAAAGGCAGTTTCGTCCATCTTGCATCAGATAGTGAAATACCCCCATGGGAAGGGAGTAGCCATCGTTTTTGGAAATTCGTTTATCTATCCACCGCCAGAAGTATCTATGCCAGTTTTGGAAATTGAGCACGGTATGGAGGATGTGTTCATGTCGGGTTTTACCCTGGCTGAGGCCCGGGTCATGCGAAACATCTTAGCTGTTAATAAGGGGGTGTATATTAGCGCACAATCAGTATACCTCATGAACAAGCTTCAACACATCCCCGGGATGGGAGAATTGAGATACATTCCATCACTTAAAGTATGAAATGCTCCTCGTTCCTCGTGCTCGGATTAATACTTAATCCAAGCAATGCAACACATAAGCATGGCAAACATGCAACATGACCTAAGTATGCAAACGTGCAACTAAACCAAACATGTGACAAGCATATGAACATAATGTGGGGGCAACAACCTATGACGAAATGCAATATGAACATATGAACATGCAAGGCATGTAAAGCTAAGCAAGTATGCAACAACATACTACATGTAACGAGCATGCGACAACATGGCAAAATGGGCTTACACCAAAGATGGACAACTCTCAACTAGGTCCAAATTAGTAGCCATAGTGATGGAATTGATGGCATGAAAAGCATGGAAAGGCAAGGCAAGCATGCATGCCAAATGGCTCAAGTATTAAGGCATAAAGAGGACAACTCTTAAGCACACTTAAGGAGCAACAAACATGGATATATTGCAATGGAGTAGGCTCTGAAATATCATGTAAAGTGATGCCAAATCAACTCAATAATGCAAGCAAAGCATGTTAGGATGCTCAAAGCTCAAAGTAAGCAAAGGGACTTAAACCATGGCCATACAAGGCAAGCCCGAAGGGGTCGGGGGGACCTAAAATAGTCTTAGGGCAGGTCAAAGCGAGACCAAAACCAAGCTCAAAGCTAGCCAACATAGGCTAGAACACAAAGCTACAAACAAGGATCATGCAAGGCTTTAAAGAGGCAATGCACTACACCCATTGAAACCAATCATGGCAAGGCTTGGAAAACATAAAACAGAGTTACATCATGGTATAATAGGACCCAAAATGCACTGAAATGTTGAGCCAAAGGCCTAGGCTAAGTGGCATGCACAAAAGCTCATTCTTGTGGCATAAAGCACAAGCTCTATAAAGCATTCAAGGCATGTCAAATGCAAGTGTATGACAACATTTCATGGACTGAAATAGCATGTGGAATGAGGGCAAAGCATGCAAACATCACATGTATGGCATGGTAGGGGCCTCAAAACCCAAGACTAGCCTAAGCATTTACACTATAGCTATACAAAGCATGAGTGATATGGCCATGGCAGCCTAAAACAGTCCAAAGACAGCCCAAAATAAGCATATAATCATGTTTAAGCCAAGCCAAAATATGCTAGTATAATGAGTCAAAACATCATGCACAAATGGGTAGTAAACAAGATTTGTTCTACACCTATATGGAGCATGCAAAGGGTGGTCAAACCAACTATGGATAAGGTCATGACATGCCAAATGATGACCAAAAACATGCTGAAATGTAAACCGAACATGCTAAAATGACATGGCATGGCATGGAGCATATGAAGCTAGTTTAGGGGATTTACATTACAAGTGCATCATGCAAGCATGGAATAACAAAACCAACCCAAAATAGGTTCATGGCATGGTAAAACATCACCAAAAATGGACTGAAATGGACTCAACAAAAGCCAAGCACACATGCTACTTTGATGAGCTATGAATGGATTTACACTATACATGCAAGATGCAAGCAAGACATGACCAAACTGGCCTTGGAAAGGGCCAAGGAAGGTCCTAGAAGTCACAAAAAATGGGCTGGACCAAGCCTCAAAAATGCATAGAGGGATGGTCCTTTGGAAGGCCAAAAATGCAAGTAAAGAGGAATACAAAGAGAGGGGACTACCCCCTCTGATTTAGGACCTCAAAACCACACCTCTATTACTAAAATCCCACTGGATTTCAGTGGTAGGAAGACCAAACCAAGGCTAGCTTGGAGGTCTCCAAATATGGCTTAAAACAAAGCCAAACAAAGCATGCAAGGGGGCTACACACCCCAAACAACAAAAAGACCTTAAGCAAACTTCAAAAGCACTTAAATAAAAGACTTTTTTCAGTTATAAGAAAAGCCCAAATCAATATGCAAGGAGGGCTAAAGTGAGGTACAAGAAAGTGCAAAAATGGGGAAAATACTCACCCTTGAAGACCCTCTTCGAAACCAGCAACTTCAGCGGATGGAAACCAGTTTTCAAACCTCAAGAATCCCTCCCAAGAAGCTTAGTCCAATGGTGGTGGTGTATATCTATGTGTTGTAGTGTAAAAGTGCAAGAAAAATCCAACTCTAAGGCACAAAATACACACAATATAGAGAGAGACAGACTTTTTTCTCTTCAAAACTCAGAACCCTTGCCTAAGGAAGAAGGCTCTTCCTTATATAGAACAATGCAAAGCCAAAGCTTCTTGAATAAGCTTTTCAAGGCTTCTATCCCTCCATACACGTGTATGGAGTGGAGCAAATGAAAATCCAGCTGGCTCAAAAGATCTGCCTGAAAACCAGTTGAGATAGGGTGCCGCCATCAAGAATGGCGTGATTACACTTGATGGCGGCAGGCTTCATTAGTGGCCGGTAGGGGAAAAGCCATGGCTGGCAGTGCACTATGAGGGCCACTCTAACAGGACCAAAACAGGGTCCAAAAATGAGGCAGAAAGGATATAAGGTCCGGGAAACTCGAACCGGTGTCGTTCCGCCGTGACAGTTGAATGCTGGGCGAGCAATCGAACCAGTTGTTGGGTGTACCTACAAACACAACCAAGTCTTGAAGATGGTCAAAAATAGGGTATCTACAGTGGGGAAGCCTTTTGAGCTAATGCACCGACCTATCCAGGGCACATTAAACGGACACTTTGTCCGAAAGGGCGAGGACTTTCCATTTTGTGGCTTCCCAGAGCCATGGCTGAATGCGGAGAGGAAGCGCCTGCCGGAGTTTGAGATTTTCTTTGACCTACAGTTATCCGGGGATGACGTTGCCGAAGAGCAGACGGACCCATTAGCTAAGGCTGAGCAAAGCAAGAAAGTGGAGTCTGAGGATGTCGAAAGTGAAATGGGGGTAGCGCTGGCATGTCTACTTTCAGATCCTCCGATCAAACAGAAGTGCTTGGGGGATAACTTCTCAATATGCGTGATCGGGAATGAAATGGCTGCGGGCCTACTAGCAAACATTTTGGATGCATCTATCGCACCCTATCTCATTTGGTAGTATGAAGAGGGATTTTTGTCAAGCAGCACCGGGTCAGGTAGTGAGCCGGAATCTGATTCCTCTGAATCTGTTGAGTCAGAATCAGGTTCCAGCTCGACTGAGTCTGAGTCCGGTATTCCAGGGATGATAACTCGGATACCACAATCTTGTCTAGGTCGTCTTTTTCTTTCTCTTTTGAGTCTGTTGTAACCGAAGAATCGGACGATTTGGATGTGCTTAATGAGAACGATGTGGTTATGGTTTCTGAGTACTTTTTTGTGCCCTTGATTTATTGCATTAACTCAGACTTTCGAAATTTTGATGAAAATGACGAGGAAAAAATTCCTCCGGTTTTGCAATGCTTAATTGAACAAGAGCAGGAAAGATTTGTTAAACCCTTAATGGATGAAATCACTACTGTGAATATTAGTACCGAGGAGGACCCGTGGCTGGTCCAGATCCACGGGTCCTCCTCGGGTCCACGTTGTCTTCAGAGGAACGCGACCGCTTAGTCGCTTTATTAAAAGATTTCAAAGATGTTTTCGCATGGTCCTACGAAGACATGTCTGGAATCGATCCTGAGATTGTACAGCACCGGATCCCTCTTGACCCCGAGGCCCGACCCGTTAAACAAAAACTCAGAAGGATCCGCCCAGACTGGGCCCTCAAGATTAAAGAAGAGGTCACCAAGAAAATTGATGCAAGGTTCCTGCTGGTATCCGAATACCCGACTTGGTTGGCCAACATTGTTCCAGTGCCGAAGAATGATGGCAGGATCCGGGTATGCGTGGATTTCGGGGATTTGCACAGAGCCAGTCCGAAGGACGACTTTCCCTTGCCGCATATTGATAAGTTAGTGGACTTCACAGCAGGGCATGCTTTGCTTTCATTCATGGATGGATTCTCGGGCTATAATTAGATAGTGATGGCACCTGAAGACTGGGAGAAAACTGCTTTCACCACCCTGTGGAGGACCTACTGCTACAAAGTGATGCCATTTGGGCTAAAGAATGCTGGAGCTACATATCAACGGGCCGCGACCACAATATTGCACGATATGATCCATAGAGAGGTTGAGGTGTACGTGGATGACATGATTGTCAAGTCCAAAGAAAGAGAGGGCCACTACACCGCCTTGCAAAAGTTCTTTCAAAGGATCAGAGAATTTCGGTTGCGGCTGAATCCTTAGAAGTTAATGCGTTGTTATTCTGAGGAAAATCTTTGGGGTTTCTGATTACACTGAGAGGTATCAAAGTTGACCCTTCCAAAATCAAGGCCATCTTAGAAATGCCACCACCAAGGACTAAAAATGATGTGCGAGGCTTTCTGGGTAAAGTGCAATTCATAAGACGGTTTATTTCAAAATTAACCTTGACTTGTGAACCACTTTTTGGCCTCCTGAAGAAAGGAAAGAAATTCCAATGAGACGACCGATGCCAAGCTACTTTTGAACAGATCAAGGAATACTTACAGAACCCGCCCGTGTTGTCACCGCCAGAACTAGAGAGACTATTGATTTTGTACCTTTCAGTGACTGAAACCACGATGGGCTGCATGCTCGCGCAAGAATCAGAGGACAAAGTGGAGAGAGCCATCTACTACCTGAGCAAGAAGATGCGGGAGTATGAGACTCGCTACACACCGTTGGAAAAGGCTTGCTTAGCCTTGGTATGGGCTACCAGGAAGCTGCAGCACTACCTGTTAGCTCACTCTATAATGTTGGTTTCGAGATTAGATCCCATCAAATATCTCTTCGAGAAACCGGCACTTACGAGTAGGCTAGCTCGTTGGTTGCTGTTGTTTTCCAAATTCGATCTGAAATATGTGACGCGCAAGTCAATCAAGGGAAGAGCGGTAGCAGAGTTCTTAGCCGATCATCCAGCGGAAGGAGGTGAAGCAGTTGAGTACTTATTCCCAGATGAGGCCATTTTGCATATCGACGACGAGTTTTGGACGATGTACTTTGACGGAGCGTCAAACCAGTACAGGTATGGGATAGGAGTGTTGCTGATAGCACCCGACAACTCTCGTATCCCTCTAGCATTCAAACTCTGGTTCAAAGTCTCGAACAACAAAGCAGAATATGAGGCATGCATTGCCGGTCTAGAAGCAGCCCTGGAATTAGGGACAAAATGGTTGGACGTCATCGGGGACTCGAACCTTGTTGTATCTCAAGCGAAAGGAGATTGGAAAGTCAAAGAAGAAAAGATGATTATGTATCACCAGACCTTGGACTTGTTAATTTCTCGGTTTGAGAAGTTTAGCAACTCTATCTTCTATGATAGACATCCCGTTTGGAGTCCGAATGCGTCCAGTCATTATTGACCAGAAATTTGTGCCGGCTTACGAGTCGATTGCTGCTATAAATGAGGTTCAAGATGAGAACCCCTGGTATTACAATATTTGGAATTTCTTGGAGAATGAAGCATATCCACCAGGGGTAAATGCCAAGAATAAAAGGGCAATCAGGCCGTTTAGTTCATCATCTGTGGAGGTAAATTGTATAAGAGAGGTTATCTGGGAATGCATAAGTTGTGCGTTGAAGCTGAAGAATCAAAACGCCTGATGGAGGCCATCCATGGAGGGGAATGCGGCGTGCATATGAACGGGGTAATGCTAGTGCGGAAGATCCTCAAGCAGGGTTACTACTAGTCCACCATGGAGGAGGATTGTATCAGCTTTGTTCGGCGATGCCACAAATGTCAGATCCATGCAAATCGCATGAACATCCCGCCGTCGAAGCTATACAATATGACTTCGCCATGACCATTTTCAGTTTGGGAAATCGATGTGATCGGGGCTGTCACTCCAAAGGGGTCTAATAGGCATAAGTTCATTCTGGTCGCGATAGACTATTTAACAAAGTGGGTTGAGGCCCAATCCTACGCGATGTTGAAGGCTTCACATGTTGTGAAGTTTATCAGGAACAACATCATCTGTCGCTATGGGGTCCCGAACGAAATCATTTTAGATAATGGTTCCCACTTCAAGAAGGAAGTGATTGACTTGTTAGAAAAATACAACGTGGCTTTTCATAAGTCATCCACCTATCGGCCATAGACCAATGGAGCGGTCGAGGCCGCCAACAAAAATATCAACACATACTGCAAAAGATGGTGGAAACCTACCGGGATTGGCCAGATAAGTTGCCATTTGCTCTGTGGGGCTACCGGACTTCAATTAGAACGTCTATTGGAGCGACTCCGTATTCATTAGTTTATGGGATGGAGGTCGTTCTACCTATCGAGATTGAAGTTCCATCTTTACGAGTGTTGGTTGAGTGTCAAATAGCCAAAGCAAATTGGCAGCAGAGCAGACTTGAAGAACTTATGCTCTTTGACGAGCGCAGACGGAAAGCATTGTACCATATTCAAGGTTATCAGCGCAGAATTGCCAGGGCTTTCAACAAAAAAGTTAAGTCCAGGAATTTAAAAGAAGGAGATTTGGTGCTCAAAGACAACCGAGCTCCCATCCACGACCCAAGGGGCAAGTTCAAACCCAATTGGACTGGTCCCTCTATCATTAAGTCTATCTGGTCAGGTGGGGCTGTGGTTCTGATGGACCTAGATGGCCTAGAGTTCTCCCAGCCGATCAATATGGACAAATTGAAGAAATATTACCCTTGAGTGGCTCGCTAGGCCGAAAACTCGAGAGGGCGACCTAGGCAAAAGTTAGAGCACAAAAAAATTTGAAATTACAAAAACTGAGCTCGCAAGGCTGAAAACCCGCAAAGGCTTGATTAAGGCTTGATTCCCATCTTTGGGATATGTAGGCAACTTCATCCTGAAGTTCAGCCATAAACCTTTCCCCGATCAACTTTGTCCATTTGATCATCTCGACCATCTTTGTCTATTCAGCATTCAAGAGTTCGGTTATGATCTCCAGTGCAGTGCTTTTCAGACTAGGGGCAACTTTCCAGTTGCTAGGATCCGAGGTTGTGCATTTCAGTGACAGATTTCAGGCGTGTCCAATTCTGATCCATATCGAAAATGGTTTTGAAAAGTTTTAATAAAAGTTGACTTTGTTCAAAATTAATCTTTTTACAACTTAGACCATTTTTGGACCAAAGCAGAAAATTTTCAGTACCCATAACCTTCAATTTCATTGATTTCAATATAGAGTTCTCCTACTCTTGCATACAAATTGAAGTTGTTTTTGGTTACATTCATAAAGAAAACTTGAAAGTCCTAATAAAGCAATAAATCCGGGGCATAGATAAGTCAGGTGTTCCTGCGCCACCTCCCAGAGTTGGTCGAAACCTCTGATGCCAAAGTGGGCCCTTCCTGTGCCTCTTCATTGAGCCAATCTATACACTCATCAGACAAAGTGCAACTGAAAGTGGGAGCAGGGGCCAGGAGCTCTCCAATCCTCCATGCTGTGGCATACCGGGCAAGCTGTGCGATTCGGGCTGGGAATGTAGCAGGGTACTCTATCTCCTCTGGCGGACAAGTCTGATCATGTCCGAACTGGCGCCGAAACCGGAACGAAAAATAGAAGACACAGTGTGTCATGCCAATCAATTGAATCCCAAGTTGACGGGTCATGTTGTAACTCATTACCAGCAGATTGAGCCAGGGGCAGCGCCAAGCAATGCGGTCTGCGGACAAACTGCACATCCATTTGTACCACCACCCCTCATCCAGGGCATCGACCAGGCGTTGTCGAAAAAAGTAGCCGCGAAATTTGAGTATCTTTGGGCAAGACTCCTGTCGTAACTTGTCCATCAACCACACCTGGGGATGGATGAAAAATGAGAGAATAAAGAATAGAGAGATGTACGATGAGAGAAAAGTAAGAAAAGGGTTTTGTGAGAAAAACCGAGCCAGAGGGCCGAGTGATGTGAGCAATACATATATGAGATTGGGTGGGAAACATTACCTGCAATAGTAGTGGGCTCCCCGCAAGCCTAGCCGTCTCCCGGCGATGAAAAGCGTCTAAGCCCATCAATGTTTCAGCCAATGTCATGGCAATGCAGCTCTTGCTCTCCTTCAAGCCTTGGGCGACCTCGATCAACCGGACACTGAATCTTCCGAAACCTGAGGCATGCAAGAAATGAGATAGCAAGCATAGGCAAAGCGCGTGTTGCCGATAGCCCTGCCAATGATGGTCGCCGCGGTCACCAGCATTAGAAAACCGGCAAACCAAGCTTGGGATGTCCAGCTCCTCGTCATGAATCAATGATCGAGCATCATGCAAAATGAGGCCGCACATTTGTCCTAAGGCTTGGACGTGGCCAAATCGTAGTTGAGGCAAGATTTCCTCGTCGCGCTCAGACTCCATCAAAACTTGGAAATCCTCGAAAGTAGGACACATCTCTTGCCCGCTAAAGCTAAAGACATGTGTTACTAGATTCCAAAACCTCGCCGTGGCATGAAGGAAAGAAAGATGCAGCGGAGTGCGGCCTAGCATGAATAGTGCATTCAAGTCGAAACCCCAGAAGTTCAACTTTTTCGAGCCATCCAGAGAAGCAATCCAAGCTGTGAGATTTTGGATGAGGAACGCCTCCATTTTGATGCAAAACTGAGATGAAATGAATGAACCACAAGGCTGGAACTTTTAAAGAGGATGAGGCACTGTTCGGGGGACACGTGTCGAAAATTTGGTGGTTGCCAAGCCAGGTGGTCGGCCGACCACCTTTTCTGGTAGGCCGACCACCCCTTTGGTCTCTAATGAAAAAAGGTGGTTGGCCAGCTCCCTTAGGTGGTCGGCCATGGAGAGAAGTATGGCTTTGGCCTTATCCTAGTCTCTAGAAGAAAGTTCCTAGCATTTCCATGCATTGGGAGTGTTGAAGGTGCGAGTTTTCCTTTGTTTCGGATGCGTTCCGTCACCCCGATCATCCGAGATACGTCTGTTTATAGAGGAGTTGTTGAGTTTTGTTTATTGAGTTGTTGTTGAGTTTTGATTATCGAGTTGTTGTTGAGTTGTGTTTATTGAGTTGCTGTTGAGTTTTGCTTATCAAGTCGAGTTGTTAAGTTTATCGAGTTGTTAAGTTTTATCGAGTTGTCGAGTTTTGTCCGTTGAAATTGTTGTTCTTTGTTTATCAACATTTCTGGGATTTGCTTATTGAGTTGTAAGCTTGCTAAAGCCTCGTTGTTTCTTAGTAAGATAGGTTGTTTAGTTTGTTGCGTCGGTTCACTGCCTGACTTGGCAAATTTTCGATGCTCAATTTTCATTCAAATCTCATTTTTGTGCAAAATGATGCGATGCGATGCTAAGAACATAAAATACAACACTTTTTTAACAAAAGCTGTTTCATTCCATCATGCTTCCTTTGTTACAACATTTTACAACAAGGGTACAAATTTTACAGAAAATAAAACTGCCTAAGAACGTACAATGTGCTACAACTATTAGTAAAAAAGGCAAATAAAGCAGGAACATCTGCATCAGTGCTCAAGTGCAAGAATAAGAGGCCCTCTTCGTCCTCTTCGGCTGAGAAGTCCCTACACCATCTCCACCAGCACCACCATCTGAATCGGAGCTACTGTCCTAGGAATCCTCCTCAGCATCACCTCCGCCCTCAGAGCTCGACTCAGAGTCATCCTCTCTGCCTGCAGATGTCTCTGACTGAGGATGCGCAAACTCCTCCTCATCGCTGGACTCCTCATCTATGACATGTGCTCTGCGTTTGCCTTGTCTGCGAGATGAGTCCTCTCTCTCAACTCCCCGAGGAGGCCTAGATGGCCCGGCATGTGGCCCAGTATGTAGCGGAGGCATCTGAAAAGAAAGAGGACAAGTTGAGTACATTAGCCAGTATGTATAGTAGATGCAGATGCAAGAAAACTACATAAAGAGGGTGTATGCGGATACAGTACATGAATGTGGTGTGTGTCAGATGTGCTCTACACACACAGTCAATCAATGCAGTGAAATGTTCAAGATCAGCATGTCATCAGAAGTATGATAAATGCAGTGAAATGTTTGAAAATGAATTTATTTATTTTTTCTCAAATAACTCACACAGTGTATCTAGAAAATATTTTGCACCAAATTACCATAACACAGAATCTAAAACCGTGGTTGGCAATCAAATTAAACAAATCAAAAAATAATTGTCACCAACACATAAAATTCACATCAAACTATAACTTACAGCTATGTACTTTAATACTTCTTTCATATCTTTCCCTTCTTTATAAAGGATGCATCTTCCTTTCTATCTCCATTTCGTTCAATTTACCTCTTTTTAGAACAGAAAAGAGAAATAAACATAAAAAAGAAACATACTTTAATACAGAACGGAGTAGTAATAGATCATGATGCTCTTTCCAAAACCTTCCACTCTTCAATCCTGGGAAATGAGATACTATGTCATCTGGAAAAATGGGAGTGCCTGGCTTTTCTGATGCAGCCTTCACCTATCATTGTACAAAAAGGTTTATAGTTAAAATTTTAAATAAAATTACCACGACAGTTTTAAGATTCAATATATGATATTTCTAAATCTTCATTGAAGCAACATTTACATTTAAGGACTGCTTGATAGATGTTAAGGGGGCATACCATGATACTACCAATGGAAAGGATTATAGTTTTTTAGACTTCTGTGCAATGAGTTAGCATTTCAAAATTAAGGTTCTATGGATTTTTCAATCCATGCCAATGTGCATACATGGATTGCTTCAACTAAGAGTTCGGATTATTGTAATTTTTTTTTAAATTGAATTTTTTAAATGAAAAACACCAATGCTTAAGACTCATGTCATGCATCCTAGACCTATATGTTAGGAAGTTAAAAATGGAAAGACCAGGCTTCCACCATTTAAACACCATTTGAAATAAGGAGGGATAGGAGAACAACAGTCCACACAACTCATAGCTCTAAGATGATTCCCAAGTTGACCACTCTTTTAAAAATCCAAAGCTACAAAAGTACTAACCAACCAAGTGGAACTCTTTCATCAAGCATACAAAACTTACTTTGTCCCTTATCAAAAGTAACACTGCAATCCTAACAAGTACGTCTTCTATCCTTAGTCCTTTAGGAACACCATCTGCAGCAAAATAATGAGTGAGAACAACAAATTAATAGCAGATAAAAAAGAAGAGAGAGAGAGGTCATAAAAGATGTAGAAAGAGCAGCAGAAAAACTAACTAGAATAAATAATCACCTGAAAAGGTTGGTGAGTCAGTAATATCCTCAGCGATGTGTGTCAAGAAAAGAGTCCCATATTTGGACAACAAAGATTAACCATAAATCAATGCACCCTACTGTTACAAAATTGCAAATAAATAAACAAATAATAATAAATAAATAAATAAAAATATGAAAGTTTTCGATTAACAAAAATGCTGCAGTCACATTTTAGCATCACTACTAGTCACTAATCAAGAAGATTCCAAATATTAAGAAGATATTATATTGCGTACTCTTTAATTTCTTCGCAAGTGTTTTGCTTCAAGTGTGGCGTGAACTTTGCCCAGTCAAACTCCCTAACTACAAATCTGCCAAACAATCTATATCATTAAAGACCAACATACGAGCACAAATATATTATTTATTAGAATACCAATAAAATAAGTTGATTTTGTATTTAAATATACATCCAAAACTAAACCTCATCATAATCTGAACAAATGCAGCCCTTTGATTTTGATTGAATCCCTTTACTCTAAATGATCTCCCTTCACCTTCCATCAAGGGAAGTGATTCAGCACTATCCACTGTAAATGATTGGAAAAAGGGCCTACGATCAAACATGATCACCAACTTCTTCAAATTATCGTATTAGGATGATACTAGCTACACAAAACAATACCACGGATTTTCTTTCTGTAAGGCCTCCTCCCAGTTAGAATTCCAGATGCAGCTGTTTCTTCATCAGTTAACTCAACTTCATAGTTATCATCTTCTTCTTCGGAACGTACATCTTCCAAACCAGCAAGGTCCTCGTCTTCTAAGACACCATCTAAATGAGCCCCAAATTACATATACACCCTCTCGAGGTTTAGCAAAATTACAGATACCCCCCTGAGGTTTGAGAAATTACAGATACCCTCTTGAAGGTACTATTTGCATAACAAATTAGGGGGCAAATTGTTATGAAAATATAAACCTTAGGGATGTATCTATAATTTCTGAAACCTCAGGAGGATATCTGTAATTTAGCTAAACCTCGAGGGAGGTATATGTAATTTGCCCAATATAGTAATTATATATTATGCCTATCATACATACCATATTATTCATTACTATACTTAGGTTTTTCTCCTCTTATATAAAGGAGTCTTGTATATATTGTTACATAATTATTCAACACAATATTTAATATACACATAACATAATATTCTCTCTTTCTCTCTTTGAGATGTTGTAACAGCAATAATAATAACGTTACATTCATCACTTTTCTGTATTATCTATTGTTACGTATCATCTCATATGTCATTCTATCATTGATATAATTTATCAACATTCTTAATAGCATTACTAGCATGAAGCAATTTGCAATTGAAGGATGTCAATGGAGATCTCTATTAGTGAGATAATAATAACGTTACATTCATCATATTTTTATACTATCTATTGTTATGTATCATCTCATAGGTTGTTCTATCATTGATATAATTTATCAACATTCTTAATATTATTACTAGCATTAAGCAATTTGCAATTGAAGGATGTCAATGGAGATCTCTATTATTGGGAGAATAATAATGTTACATTCATCACCTTTATACTAGGGTAAATTACAAATATACCCCCAGAGGTTTGCTTCAAGTACAAATTGTTCCATGTGGTTTGAACAATTATAAATACCCATTGTTAGAATTTTTTATTTAATAGAATTAATTAAAAAGTGAAATTCATAATTGTTCTCCTATGCAATAATAAAATTATCTAAATTATTAATTAAAACATATTTCTAACATTATTAAAAATAGTTAATTGACTTAATGATATATTAATAAAATGGGCGATTTGTCATGAAATTAGAAATTTCAGGGGGTGGAGTGTAATATCCAGAATCACAGGAGACAATTCGTACCCTTTATACTATCTATTGCTATGTATCATCTCATATGTCTTTTTTTTTTTAATTCAAAGAAAATTTCATTCAAGAAAGCCAAATGCCACTTACAAGAGTCCATCAAACTCAAAACTTACACCAAACAAGTGAAAATAAAGCGAGAAGCACGAAGGAGAGAAAACTATGAAATTATTCAGATACACATTTTATGCTCGTGCTCGTGCTCGTACTGCGAAGCAGAGCCGATCATAAAAGTTCGACAATAGAGAATGTCCGAGATAAATCATAAATCCCAACCACAAAGAGGGTAAACTTAACAATCCCACACTGATAGACTCTAAATAACCAAACAAACAGTAGAACAAAACATAAAAGAAACCAAAAAAAAAAAAAAAACGAACAAACCCACAACGAAACAAACTATTGGCAGCGGCGGTGGCGAATCCTGTGGTGGTAAAGGCGGTGAGAAAGAGGAGCTGAGATTCCGGCAGAGAAAAATGGGATCTGGGGAAACATCCAGTAGATCTGAGGAAGAAGGTGATGATGGCTGAAAACATGAGGTGGATGAGGAGGCAACGTCGGTAGGAGACAGAGAAGAGGCGTGACAGCGGATCTGTGAAGACCACTGTCGGAGTTAAAATGAAAGGGAGAAAGAAACACCTCACAAAGGAGGAGAGGGTGGAAAGCCAAAGCTTCCAAGTTATTAAATAGCAAAGCAACGAAAGAAAAGAGAAAAAGAGGGGTAGGGGGAGGGCAGAGGCCGCCAGAACCCCCTCATCCATCGCCAACTGTTATAGCCTTTGAAAACCCTAGAAGAATAAAAGTCTAGAGAGAGAAGCTCTCAAACTAGAGAGAGAAAGAGCTAAGATGGAGCATACTTAATTCATCTCATATGTCATTCTATCATTGATATAATGAGTTTCACTACTAATATCTATCTTCATTGCAAGGGTGGAGATAGAGAAAAATATATAGTTCATTTTTTAGACTTATTGTAATAGTAATACAACAAATTCAGACTTAACTTGCTAGAAATTATCTAGAATCATCATCTCATGGTTCAAATTTATTCTACACATGGACTCCCACACTACACAAATTCAATTTCAACCACACATTCCCATACGGGGTAGGTAAAGTGGGGTTCATCATCTCATGGTTCAAATTTATTCTATACATGGACTCCCACACTACACAAATTCAATCTCAACCACACATTCCCATAGACTTACTCTATTTTTATGATCCTCTTATATGTAAAAAAAAGTGATTGACTAATAATTAAAAAAAGACACCTTTTTCTTTCCTCTTTTTCAATTTTGATGCCTTTTAGGCCCCCTTCCTTCTTTTGCCCTTCGGCTTTTTCATTTTATAAGTGCTTTTAAGAGTTGTTTTGGCAACACATCAAAAAAGTGAAAAGTCAATTTTTAATTTATTTTAGGTCACATTACTTTTCACATAAAATAGTAAAAAAAATCAAAAAATTAACTTTTAACCATCTTTCCAAAACAATCCTAAAAAACACTAAAGCCTTAAAGACATCTTTTATTTATTTTATTAATGCATAACACAACTAGAAATCAAAAGCAACATTATATGTATCCATTAAGAATCATGGATGCATATGCTCTCAATTCTTAGTTCTTTTATCTCTATTTTCTTTCTATTATTTAACAAAATTATTTATTATTATAAAATTATCATAATATATGTGGTTTTTCAACCAATAAGATCATGCAAAAGATGATGGATGAGGGCCAATTTTGTCTTCTACACACCCTACTAAAATGGGTCAGATTGATTCTATATGTACACTGTATCATTTTGTTAAAAGAGTATTGTAATAAATTTTTTGATCTTTCAATAAAAACAATAAAATTATATTTGACTCATGAAGCCAAGTTTTGTTAGTTTTGATGGTAATTTTAGAAAGTTACATTGATAATATTGAGAGAATATTTGCTTTGATTTTGGTTTTGAAACCAATGTGTAAAATGGGTCAAATTGATTCTATATATACTGTATCAATTTGTTAAAAGAGTATTGTAATAAATTTTTTGATCTTTCAATAAAAACAATAAAATTATATTTGAATCATGAAGCCAAGTTTTGCTAGTTTTGATTTTGATGATAATTTTAGAAAGCCAATAAAATTATATTGAGAGAATATTTGCTTTGATTTTGGTTTTGAAACCAATGTGTAAAATCGGTCAGATTGATTATATATATACCGTATCAATTTGTTAAAAGAGTATTGTAATAAATTTTTTGATCTTTCAATAAAAACAATAAAATTACATTTGAATCATGAAGTCAAGTTTTGCTAGTTTTGATGGTAATTTTAGAAAGTTACATTGATAATATTGAGAGAATATTTGCTTTGATTTTGGTTTTGAAACCAATGTGTAATCAAATCATACTTAAGTTAATATTGTCATTTTATGCCACATTAAATGTAGCTATTGATGAAAATGATAACTTTTGGCATTTGGGGGTGCAGTGGGGCTGGTGGAAAAATTATAATATAAATTCGTTCCATATTTTATGTGATATAGTTTTATAATTCTATTGGTTACATATTTATTATTTTTTTATATTTTATTTTCTATATATTACATAAAGTAATTAATAAAATTAAAAAAGTACACCGTTTAATTAGAATTTCTTAAAGGCAGGATAATTCCTATTATAGTAGTTATACATACAAAATGAATGAAAATTAATGGACTTATGTAAGAGGGGAGGAATATGAATATTTTTTGTCCAGCTCTATTTTTTTTATTTTTAAATTACATACTATTTTATTTTTTGATCTATAAATAAAGTGAATGGGTCTCATTTTGACATCTTTTTCTTACTCTTAAACATAAGTGAATGAGTTCGACGAATTACATTCCCATTCCTACATGAATGAGTCACATGATCACATTCCCATTCCTACACATGATTTTGGTTATCCAAATTTATCTTTGTTTTGAGAGAAATGTTAGATAAATAATTACAATTAATGGAATGTAAGTGAAAATTGTAAAAAATAACACAATTCTTATTTACCTTTAGTACATTTTTCACTTTACTGCTTCTGTTTGTCATTACTTTCACCATTTCACATTTATTTGAAATTCTACCTTCATTCTTAATAGTGCATTGCTATTCAAACTTAAAAGTTAGACTTACTTTTTAGATCCAATGATGTGTCAAGAAGATACGCAGTACCAGTCGTAGAGTCAGCTTCTCGAGAGGATGACAAGCGCTAAGTCTGTGACAAGTGATATCAAAGCCAGCCTAAGGGCATTGTGATGGAGATGATACATGGGACTTATACCAAACACCTTCGTTGTGGGGTCCGCACCAAGGGTAGTGTCCGCGCGGAGCGAGTTCCTATGGATAGGGGAACGAACAAGCATGAAGACAAGCAGGGTAATGCCCCTAACGAGGGTGTCAAGAATTGGCGATGGTAGCATTTCACGTACCAACTCATTAGAGATGCGAGTTTTACACCAAGCATCTTGCAAATCCATTAGTTTGTGAGCGGTAAGGCATGCAGGGTAGATCATTATCGTATCACTTGGGTTGGACCCTTGGCATAATGCACGGGGTACGCAATACCACTCATGGAGCCGGTTTCTTCGAAAGATAATAAGTGCCCAATCCGTGTCACATCACTAGATCTAAAAAATAGACTTGTATATCATTTTATTTCTTAATATTATGTTTTATAATCTAATTATTTGTATAGAAATTTAGCTATCTTAATATAGTGGCATTTATTGATAAATGTGGGTGGAGTCCCAAGATCCATCTACATGATTTTCGAACTTATAAATTAGTTTTATTAAAGAGGAGCAATAATACTAAATTTATTGTGGGTCAAAAAAATAACAGCAAAAGTTACTTTTTTGTTTTAAAAAATGACATCAAATTTTGTTTTTTTTTTTTTTTAATTTTGTGTCGTATCTATTTTTTTTATGGTCAACGAGTCTGAACTCTAGCATCCCCTAAACAAAATTTAAAACAAATAAAACAATCTATTACATAGCTTTGAAACATTGTTTGTACTTAACTACCGGATTAGCCCCTGAATTCTTTTTTTTTTTTTTGTCCTTTTTCTTTGTATTTTAGTTCTATAAATTTTAAAATGTGTCATAGTTACATCAGATTTTGGAAAGCAAAACTAGTGAATTTTTTTGGGGTCCAATTTTGGATTATGTGGCTCAAACTTTTTTGGGTACCTCATTGTTAGGACAAGTGCATCTCCCACAATATTCATAATTTAGAAGATTGATGCAGACACTAAGACAATAAGATTGTCATACAAAGCTACCCATTTCGAATCATGAAGTTATATATAAATTGCATTTTATATGATCTAACCTAACATTAGAGGAGAGGTAGCCCTAATCACCCTATAAAAATCTTTTATTATTATTATTTAGTTTCATGATTTTCACGTCCGGTTAAGACTCAAAACCTCTAATCTCTATTAACATTGAAATAATACTATGTGAAAGAGTATGCTAATAACAGTTTAATAAACTATCTTGTTAAATGAGAAAAATGTTAAAATATGAAGGAAAAAAAATAGAGATATATTTTTGCACATTTTAAGTACTTCTATATATTTTTAAATACTTGTCATACATTTTAAGAAATTTTTTTTAAGGTTTCTAGTATTAAGATTTTATAGGATAAAAGACATAATATTTTCATAATGGTTGAGAACCCTCAATATTTTTTTAGAGAAATTTCGATCCAAAAGAATTTCAAAACACATAGAAATTCAATTTCTCTAAATTGAAATTTCTCAGATTTGTTCACATATAATTGAGGAGAAAGAGAGGACACCGCTCTTAAACTCCTCAAATATATTTATATATATGTGCACAAATATGCAGAGGCTTCACTTTACAAAACAAAATCATTTTGCTACTTCCACTTCCTATTAGTGTTGTGTTGTTTGAGATTCTTCCGGATAGACAAGTCAATATTGGCATTTTCTGATTTGTAATCCACAAGCATGAACAAGAAATGGAAACAAAGAAAGCAATCATCCACAAAAATGGCTCCCATTAAATTAGACAATCTAGAGCATGTCCAATGGCTGCAAACACCAAGTACATAATCACCATCAATACAAGTTCTCAAGTCATAATTTTTTCTCAAGCAATATGATGTTGTGACTAGTGTTTTAAAAAGTTTTAAGCGCATTGAGGCACTAAAATCTCTTGGAGCTTAAGCATGAGGCGCAAGACAAGGCGCACCCCTCACTGAAGTGAGGCACAAGTTGTTGAAGATAACCAAAATATTAATATAGACAAAATTTTTAACATAAAACAAATATTCTTAAAATTTCAAACCCAAAAATAAATAAATAAATAAATAAATAATAGTACAACATTCAATATTCCAAAAATCATGAAAGATAACATTCAACGTTTAAAAAATTTCTTAAAAATAACATTCAATCTTACTTTGCCCTATACTATTTATCTTTCTTTATCAATTTATTAACGTGATTTTTTTTTTTTTTAAGAAAAAGAACTCACATTATATAATACTTTAATGATTTTAATTTTAAATCGGGACTAAATTGCCTGATAGCTTCAATTATTTCTAGATAAAGAACTCACATCATATAATATCTTAGTAGTTTTAATTTTAAATCGGGATCAAATTACATGATAGCTTCAATCATTGGCCCGAAACTGTTATAATTTACTACATTGAAAGGAATCCCAAAGCCATATACCCATCTCGCAATCCCAGAGCTTTTGCTTAATGTCTAGAGCTTTTTTTAATATGAAAATTGACGCTCAAAGCATGTGTTTACATTTTATATTAAAGGAGCAGTAATTTTATATGGTTATACACACAAAGAAGAAGGATAGAGCAAAATTTAAATGAAGCGCATGAGACGTGCACCTCGGACCTAAGCCTAAGGCGCGCGCCTTAAGCGCCTTTTCTATTGCGCCTCGTCTCAAACTATTTGAAGCGTCTCATGTGCACCTTAGTAAGCCTCGTGTCGAAGCGCGCCTTTTAAAACACTGGTCGGAACAATGCTTTTATTTAGGTCTTCAAATCCCTACTAACAAGAAACTTCCAATATTCACTTTTTTATTTTGAAAGGCAAATTACCTACACCTCTTTTGAGATTTAACTAAATTACAGATTCTTCTAAGGTTTCAAAAATTACATCCCGCCTCCCGAAGTTTATATTCGCATAATAATTTAACCCCTACCGTTAACTAAACGTTAAGAATGAATAGCTAACATCACCAAAAAATAAATTGATGAACGGTATTGCCCATGCTAAAATCCCTTTGATAAATCAACAAAATTTACAAAAGAATTATATTAGATGAAAAAAATAAATAAATAAATAAAATTGAAACCATGCTTGATTTGCTATTTGAAAAAAAAAAATCAACAAAAAAATAAAAAAATAAAAACTAATTTAATAAAAATAAATATGAAAAAACATATTTAATTTGTAAAAATTATTTCTAACCACTCAAAAGATAAAATTATATAAAAATAATAATAATTTTTTATTTTTTATCTCTCCACCAAATTAATTTTTAATTTTTTTAGGAATAAATTTCAAAAAATCAAATTTTAGACAAGTCATTTCTTATATTTTTAACTTATTTAGTTATTTGTTAATTTTCTAATATTTTCACCATCTGACACTATAACATATAAGAGTTTTAGAGACTAATTTTTTTTTTTATCTCTAAAAGTGAAAATTTTGTTATAAAAGACATTTAGAAACTAATTTCTATTGTCGTGAGAATAGTTACTAAAACGTCACCTCTAAAAAGTCAAAAATAAGACTTTTAGTAATAAAATTTCAAAACTATCAATAATAAATAGATTTTTATGAAGAAAATAATTTGATCTCAAAATAATTTATTTTTTAGGACAAAAAATTTGATACCAAAAATATAATAACTAACCACTAATATTCAATTTTCAGCACTAAAAATATGACATTTTTCTCAACAAGAATATTTAATCCCCTAAAAATAATTGTCCCTAAATTTTGATCTCTAAAACCTTAATTTTTTGTAATGCGACAAGTGTTTTTCCATTTTGATTTTGCATTTCATCACTTATTTAAAAATAATAATTTAGCTAAACCTTAGAAGAGAATCTACAATTTAACTAAACCTCGAGAAAAAATCTATAATTTAACTAAACCTTAAAGAGAGATAAGTAATTAGCTCTTATTTGTCAAAAAGGCATTTTAATCAATTTATGATATCCGTTTTTTTTAAAACTCCAAAGAAAATTTGTAATTTTATTAAATCTCAACGGAAGTGTAGGTAATTTGCCTTTTTTTTAAATAGTATGGATGTAATTATAAGTGCAAACTACACATTCCACCATCAATTATGAACCATTGTTACTCCTTCCCTCCAATAAAAAATTGCTAAATTTTATATTATTAATCTTTTGATTTGTTTCAATCTAATGCATCACCAATCAGGGCTCCTGCATTTTCAATAGGCAACACCAGTAAGAAACTCAAGTCCCAGTTGTTTTCTAAATAACTTTGTCGTTCATAATTTTAGTTGAAGAGGTGCTGCGATGAATTTGTTGTGTTTGGTTAGCAGAAAACATGGGCAACCCAAAATACTCCCCAAACTCACAAATGAACTTCAAGGCCACATTGTCTCAACTAGCCACTGTTTTTCAGGCATGTTGGAAGTGAGATATATTTAACTCCTAAACAAGAAATGGGAAAGGTACTCCACCATCATTGCATTCTCAAGATCATTAGTGACTACAGATAACATGTATTGACCGGGGCAAATTTAATCTTCAAGATTGTTCCATTGAGACAAACATAATAAAGGTTCAAACCCGTTGAAAACTTCAACTCAAAACACAATGAAACACAAAACTTCAATTTTTTTTTTTTTTTTTTACCTAACAAGGTAATAATAAATTCAACATAGTTCAGTAAAAATAGAAAATTGCAACGATAGCAAAAGCTAGGAATTAAGAACACTATCACATATTGCAAACCAATAGTTCATTCAAGAACCAAAACAGCCTAAAACTACACATGTCTAGAGCTTAAATCTCATTAGAGTGAGCTTACTTCTCAGAAGAGTTGGGTCCCCTCTTCTTTCCGAAGCCAACAACTGCAAACAACAAGTACACAAGTCATCAACAAATTATAACACTGATTGTTGCTGAGAAAAAAAGAGTTGAATAGGGCGAAAATTTCAAAATTATCTAGGCAACCCCATATTTTAGAAGTAGGAGTTAGCTGACCCTAAAATTTCAAAATTATCTAGGCAACCCCATATTTTATGAAATAATTTATATTGTATATGGAATGACGAACCCAAAATATTTGTTTATTATATAATAGTATCAATCCTATGGATTTAATTATTTTCTAGATTATTCATAAAGATCAAATTTTTATTTGTATCAATTAACAAAATGACTTCAAATGGCCAATATCCTAAGAGCATGTTTGATTGAGTGGATTAGAGTATGGGATTAGGATTATTAATCCGTGGGCCCAATCATCCTATGTTTGTTTTAACATTTTGGTTTAGGATAATTAATCAAATGGATAATTAATCCAACAAATTTGTAGGATTATTAGTAATGGGGTAGGGGTGGGATTATTAATCCAATGAATATTAATCCTATTGGATAATGAATACCACACTAATTTAATTGGATTATTCATACTTCACTATTAATCTTGTGAATCAAACATGACCTAATTGTATAACTCAAAATTTGTCAAATAATTGGATTAGTAATAAGAAACAACTGATATAAATTTATTATTTTCCTTATTATTATTTTTCTTTCTTCAAGCTTATATTAAAATTTACCTTTTGTTAAAAGTACTTATTTTTTTGCTACACTTTCTCAACCCTGACTCAGCCAATGGTATCATTTGATTTGGTTCTCAACAAATTTACAGACTCAATTAAGAGAATTTTTCCCTCTGTTTCACAGCACCCAAACACTATGCTTATTTCGGAGAACTTCAGATCTATTGGCAGATCTAAAATCACCGAACATAACGATAAAACTTAAAGCAGTTCACAACATGATATATCTATATATACTTGTAGAGAGAGAGAGAGAGAGAGAGAGAGAGAGAGAGAGAGAATGAGGGAAGTTACCGGCGGTGACGAAGCGGCGATTGTACTGCATACGCTTGTGAGCACGGCCGCGGGGCTTCTTCTTCTTGTCCTGCTTGGCCACTTTTGGAGTTTGGCCTCTCACCTTACCGGCACGTGCTAGCGATCCATGAACCTTACCTGCAAAATCATCAAATCCGGATTGAGATATATAGCTTTTAAGCTACAAAATCGAAACCCTAGATTGGAAACACTGATTTTGAGCTCACCCATGGTTGTGTTGTATCTTTGACTGGAGGCTTCGTGCGCGAGAGAGATAGAGAGAGAGAGAAAACTGGGATTAGGGTTTCGCTGGATGTGTGTATATATATAGAGTAACTGGAGTTAGCTGTTGGTTGGGCTATGGGTCTACGACCCAGGTTTTGGGGTTGGACCCCTTATGTGTACTGGTTGAGCCCAACAGAAATTGGGTATGTTGGGCCGAACATGTATGGTTCATAGTTTTAGGTATTTTCAAGCCCAAATTTAAAAATAAAATGGGGCACTTGTTAATAAATCTCATACACAAAGTTGGGTATGTTGGGCCGAACATGTATGGTTCATAGTTTTAGGTATTTTCAAGCCCAAATTTAAAAATAAAATGGGGCACTTATCAATAAATCCCATACACAAAGTTCAAAATTCATTTAATCTCAAAACAAAATATTTGCACCAATTAGTCTTATATATTTTTAATTGTTACCAATTTTATTTTTTTTAATAACTTTAAAAATACTGCTACGTCCAACAACTTCCGTCAGACTTACTGGGAAGTCACTGAAGCATCACCGGAGTGTTCTGAACGTCACTGAAAAATGTCAAAAATATCATCGGAGACTCACCGGAATATTCAAAATATTGCCGGAAAAAAAAAATAAATAGAGAAATTATAGTTAAAAAACATAACAACAACAAACAATAATGGGAAAAAGTATATATTATTTTTCAATTTTTGTAGAGTTTAAGCAAATAATCTATAATGATTAAACTGAAAGTAAGTTTTAAAACTGTAAAATGTTATAATTTCAAAGCATTATTCTATTAAGCTGGAAAACATGTTATAAAAATGTAAAATTTTGTAGTTTTAAAGCATGATTCATTTCATCACCAAAAAAGTTGAAACTGTAAAATTTTATAATTTTCATCGCTTGTAACTAAAACTTAAAAACAACGTATTCAGAATTTGAAATTTTTCTCCATTAAAACAGACAAATAGACGTGTGTAACAGAGAAAAGGTAGAAAAATTAAGAAATCGAAGGAAAGAATAGATATAGAAATAATATTGTACTGCGGCAACTACTTTTAGTTTAGACCTAGTCGGATCTAGATCTACATCAGATTTGAGTAGATCTACTCATCTTCTTCGCCATCGATGAGGATAAAGTTACGAGTTGATGTTGGTAGTTGGTAGTTGCCGATAAACCCCAATCAATGGTGGTCGTCGGTCACCGGTGACTATATATTAGAAAGAGAAAAAGAATAAGAAGGGTGTGATCACTGGTCATCGGACATGACAAAGAGAATGAGATGAAAATGCAAAAGAAAAAAAAAAAAAAAAAAAAAAGAGAAGAGGAAAATGTAAAGAATAAGACAAAAAGCACACACAGAGAGAGAGGGAGAGAGAGAGAGGAAAACGTATAGGACTTTTGAGTTTACTCAAAAAGTTGTTGGATTAAATAGTGTACACATATTTCAAACAAGACTTACATGTAATTTCCCAAAAAAGAAAAAGAAATAATTACTAAATGTATATCGGTTGGTAAGTGTCTGTTTTAGCTTAAAAGTCAAAAAGTTATTAAAAAAATAAAAATATATATAACTTATACCAAAAAGTCAAAGATTTCATTTTCTCTCTATTTTTTGCACATCTTTTCATAAAAAATCAAAAAGTCATTCAAAATATATTAGTTTTTTTTTTACCTCATATTTTAGCCAAAAAGTTAAAAAGTTACTAAAATATCATGTTTCCAAACGAGGCCCCTCCAAAATTGAAATAAAATAAAATCTGAAAATGTGATCTTCTCAACTGGTTAATTTTTTTTTAAAAAAAATTTTAATGAACTTAATGGTCTCATTAAAGTGAGAATTATACAAAATAGCACTTATTTACATGTTTGAGTTTAATTTTGTAAGAATAAAAATTGGTTTTTCTAAATGTAAAATTACACATTTGGATAATTCACACTATAGAGGTTTTGAATTTTTCCTTATTCTATAACAAATCTCACATTACTAGGGGTGTAAATCTGGCCCAGCCCGACCCATGTCGGGCCTCCCATGATCCTGCCAAAATTCGGGCCGAACCAGGCCGGCCCCGGGCCAAAAAACTAGGCCCAGGCCCATGGGGTATTCGGGCCTTGGGCGGGTCGGTGGGCCGGGCCTCTGGCTAGCCTGGTGACCTCGGGCTTGGGCCGAGCTTGAGTGGGCCTGACCATTTTTTTTTTTTCTCTACCAAAATTTTATTATTTTCCACTTAAAAAAATATTGGGCCTTAGGCAGACCAAGCTTTATAAATGATGGCCTAGGCCTAGGGCTGGGCTCGGGCTCGGGCCCATCTCAGGATGCGGGCTATTTTAAAAACATAACACTTTAATAACGTAACACACTAAAAAGTTTCTTAGTGCACTTTTCTCAAACGTAACACTCCAATGTAATACAAAAAAATAAATAAAAATTGGTGTACTTTTTTCAAACGTAACACTTCGTTCAATGTAATCCCAAACTAACACTCTAATGTAACACATACAAAAACACTAAAAAATTTCATGATGTACTTTTTCCAAACGTAACACTCACAATTTGAAATTATACATTTTCCTAAAGTTTACTAAGCTATTTTTGTACTCCTTTTGGAATAGGTTGAAGAACTCCACATCCTTTTGGAATGATTTGAAAATTTTCATATATTTATTTTGGAGTGTTACATTGGAGTTTTATATTTGAAAAATTACACTAAGAAATTTTTTTTTAGTATTACATTGGAATGTTACACTAAGGATTTTTTTTTTTTTTTACTATTATATTAGAGTGTTATATTTGAAAAAAGTATATTAAAGAGTTTTTTTAGAATGTTATGTTTGACTATTATATTGGAGTGTTACAATTTGAAATTATATATTTGCCCAAAGCTTATTAAGGAGTTTTTTGTATTATTTTTGAAATGTTTGAAGAATCTCACTTCCTTTTGAAATGTTTGAAGAATCTCATATTTCAAGTCATTTTTGTACTTCTTTTGAAATGTTTCCCAAATAAAAAAAATTTCCCCATAAAAATTTATCTCAAATTTGATTCTCATAAATTGTTGATCTTACCTTTCTAGCACAAAAGAAAAGAAAGAAGAAGGAAATGTAATAGAAATAGGAGTATAACCGTAAATTTAATTTCTAAATAATATATTAAATTTATTTTTTTAAAATCAATGAAACTAATTGGTCTATAAGAAAATCTTTGGTACTAAACAGATCACCATTCCTCAAGATGGGATTTACAGGTAAATTTTCCTAATATTTATGTGTTATTTTTTATATTACAATATATATATATATATATATTTGGTGTAAAATTCATTTTAATCTAGATAATGAATTTTTTTTAGTTGATATTTGGAATAAGAATAATTTTTTGATTTAAGAGTGTAGACACCTCATTTTTGACCGCCTTTAAGACTTTGGTGCCACTTATTGCTCACTCAATGATGATTTGTACGCTTATCCAAATGCTCGACTTCCTCGGCAGGAAACCTCAATTTTGAGTCTCAAAAAACCTACAAACCTTGTGCCTTGTTTTTGGATCAAAACAGTAGTTTTTTAAGCCTGACCATCTAAGGGACCAACAGACCCACTAGTGGCCTGTCGCCCACTTGTGTAAAATTTCAGATATTTTTGCCAACTGTGCCAGCTATCTCCATAGATGTATGTACTACTTTAGCTGTATCTGTATGGATATTTTCGAGATAGTCTCATATATTTATATATATAGATGACTCTCTCTCAAAAATTAAGGTTAGAAAAATTTTGGAGTGCAAAGTTTTAGAAAATATTTCTCTCTCTATATTTCTCTCTCTCTCTCTCTTGCAACTTGTATACCTTTGCCTAGACACTCCAAACCAAACTTTGAGTGTAACAGCCCCGAAATGCGTGTTACAATTATTTTTCTTAATTATGCGTTAATATGAATTAATTTGAGAATATCTGCCGAAATTGGAGAAATATCTGTTGGGGCTACGACTTTGGAACTGAAATTGATGACCTTAATGAATTCAGAAACCGAAATTGAGTACATGGATATGCTAATAGGAATTTTTAGAGCCATTTGAGAAGTTTCATTGAAAATTGATTTTGGTTGATTCGTTAAGGTGCGTTTTGATGGTTTCATTGCGACTTTACACTAAAATTGAAGGCCTTAGAGGCTTTAGAAACCAGAACGGAATATATATTTGTGATCAATGTGATTTTTAAGACATAATATGAAATTTTGTAAAAATCTGATTCAGAATGAATTAAATTGGAGTTAATTAAATATTAGATAGTGTGTATATATATATACATTGCTTAGAATCAACAAAAAAAGAAGAAAAATCTGAAGAAAGAGATAGAGGTCTAGAGAAAGAGGGAAACCAAAAGAAAGGTGTGGAACTTAAACGAAAGGCTCAAGATCAAGCTTGGATTCAACAAGATTAAGTACCTATAAAGGCCTTAGGTAAGAATCTAACTCCTAATTCTTGAAGATTAAGTGTTATAGAGTTGAATTTATGATTTATGTGTGAGTTTTGCATATATTTTGCCATATATTGTTAAGAATATGTTATATCCTCATGTATGGCATAGATTCATGGAAATCATGTTCATAAATTTGTTTTCTTGCATGCTTCTTGAGATTTGAACAATAAACCCCATGAATTTCAAGTATAGGAGCTCAATTTGCATAAATGATGGTTTTGCGATTCAACTCAAGGGTTTGAATGTTTTGTATAAAATTTAAGCTCCATTTTGAAGTTATGATTTTGTTTAAACTAGATATATTGCATTCAACATGTTTTTATGAGTTTTTGGCCTTGAAATTCATGGAAATAAAGTATGATATTGGAAAGAATGAGATTCCATTCAAGAGCAGATTTTTGGGCTGTAAATAGACCCAGACTGCTCAAGCGGCCTGGGCCACCGCTCGAGCAGCCAACCTTCATTTGCCCAAAAATGCCTACTGTTTCACCACCGCTCGTGAGGCCAAGGCCATCGCACGAGCGGCCAGACCACCACACGTGCGAGCAATAAGGCAGATCCAACCTGTTTTTCTGGCTATGTCTCGGACTATTGGACCTCCGTTTGCGTGGTTTTCATGTGATTTCCATGTGCATTTGCATCTTATAAACATGAGGGAAATTAAGGAACGAAACAAAAAGATTAGTAACGAGTAATTGAACCAGTGAGACTGTAAATTAAACCATTATGCTTGTCTATGTTTATATAGGTCAGACGTCGCACCCTAGCCACGTGCCCCGCGAACGAATTGTGAGTAACAATGTTATAAAGATATGTTTGAGTTATTATTTCTGACTGTTATTGTTATTGTTAAGAATTGTTTCTACAGTGATATGATTTACTGAATGAATGCGAATCTGACTGTAATTGTTATTGTTAAGAACTATTTCTATAGTGACATGATTTACTGAATAAATGAGTATTCCATTTCATGCAATATACTTACGTAGCCCATACCCGGGGGTAATAATACTGTGGTCATGTTCATGTGGCCTATACCCGGGGGTAACAATATTGCGGTCTACGTTCACGTGGCCCTTACTTGGAGGTAATGATACCGTGGTTTATATTTACGTGCCCCTTGCCTGGGAGTAATAATCCGAGGCCTATATGCACGTGGCCCTCACCTGGGGGTAATAATACCAGGGCCAAATGTGTATAAGACATTGGGTTATATGATTGTCCATATAGATTATGGTTTGAAAGACCACTATATATACATGTGGATCCTTATGACTGCTATGCTTTTTCCTTAACGCATATGTGAATTGTTTTTAATGTTTAAGCGGACATTATTACTAACCCCTTTACTTTAATGTTATTCACTGGGCTTTAGCTCACTATTTTTTTTTATGTATATGTATAGGTGAGCGTCCTGGAGGACAAGTTTAGAAGGGGTCTTTAGCCAAGCCACTATTTTGAAGCCTTTCGAGTTGTTTTGAGTGCCTCCGAGTTAGGGCCATTGTCAAGCTTTTGATCATGATGTAAATATTCAGCATGTGTATATGTTTTGTATAAAATATTATGTTATAAGTTATGTATCGTTATGTGAATAAGTTAACGGTTATATGTGTACATGTTTGTTCATATAGATGCATAACTTGTTGGACTATAGGTATTTTTGTATTTTGCTTCCTCCAGCTCCGGTTATTTTTTATTGTACAAGAATGCCTTTGGTAATCTCGGATTACTGGCCGGTTACAACACTAAACCTATAAGGACGGGTTTGGGTCGTGACATTAAAGGTTATTTGATGAGGTGTTTGAGCTTGCATTTTAAGCTCTTGAGGATGTGAAATTAGTGGTTTGTGATTTAAAGGGTCATTCTTTTTAAAGAGGTATAACTCCAAGCTTTTTTCCCTCATTCATTGATCATCATTTATTATTGGTTTTGTACTATTTTTCACCTATAATTATGGGCTGAAACTTGTGGTTTAAGGTCATTAAAGGTAGAGGAGTCAAACATCTTTCTTTGAACCTTGTTTCTTAAGCCTTTCCCTTGTGTTTCCCATCTTTTAATTATCTTTTTTTGAGCTTTTTGCTACTGATTTTCAAAGGTTTTTAGAGGATACAAAAGTGATTTTAAAGTCCCAAATTTTTTTTGGGGAGGGGGGTTAGTATCCCCTTCTTTGACTTGTTTACTAGCTTAAATTCTCCATTATTTTAGCTTACTCTTTTCGCTTTTTTTACTTCAATTCCAGTACTGTTTTAGCTTATTTTAGGACTATTTTTGTGTCTATTTCATTCATGCTTTGTATAGAAGGCTTGTAGTGTAATGGTCTTCATAAGTTTGGTGTTTTAAGCATTAGACACCAACCTATTTGAGTTGATAGCATCTATTTTCAGCTTTTCATACTTGTGTTCTCCTCTAATCATCTCTGCACTTCTCTTATTTCTTGGCCTCTTCCTTGCTTTGAGAGTCGTTTCAAACCGATTGTTTGTTTAAGCTTGTGATAAAGATTGTTGTGCTTAATGGTTTAATCTCTTCGGAGGTTCATTACCAACAGCAAGTGTAACAACACCGTCTTGATTAGATTAAACCTTGAATTATCTCTTGATTCTTGCTAAACCGAATCGATAATGACTGATAAGTGAACTGGATGAACTACTGAACAGACTAAATGGAACCGAAACCGAAATTGAATAAGTTGTCTGTTATATTGCATATTGTATCTGTTGCTTGAATGATTATCTGTTTGAGTTTATGTGTTTAAACTGCTAATTGAAGGCCTTATCGGCGGCCGATTTAGAAACCGTTTGATGTTTTAGACTCAGTAGAATATTTCTGATTTTATGGTGTATTTATCTGAAAATTGATTAGGAGTGATTAAATTAGATTAAATTGAGTTAATTAAAGAGTTGCCTTATTTACAATTATGCCATTGGGTGGGCCTTGCTTAATATTATTCTTTGTAGAGCCTTATACACTTAATCAATCATTCCCTCAGCCTTGTTTGAGAGCTACAACCGAATTTGGTGAAAGAGAGGGAGAGAATTTAAGGGGAAAATTTAATTCATCTTGTAGACTTGAAGAACTTGTAGGAAATTGGCAATTTAGCTCCCACACCTTGAATACAAGATTAAGGTAGGACATTCATCTCCTTATTGTTGTCTTTGAGCTAAGTTTTGCATGATTCTTGCATCATTGTAAAATTAAGTCATGAATTTGCTCATAAATGGTGAATTGGAGCTCAAATGTTACATGCATGCTTGAATTGATACATTTTGAAGTTGAATTCTTGGCTAATTGTCACATGCATGTCCATGTTTTTATCATAGTTCATGTTTCCTCACTGTTTTCAAAGATTGGAGCTCAAGGGAGCAAGAGTTGAAGCTTGGATTTGGTTTGAAGATCATGCATGTCATGTTTTGAAAGTGTTCTTGAAATTTGTTTAAAGATTGAGTTTAATTGAAACACCCTTGGGCCTTGATTTCTTAAATTGAGCTTTGAAACTTGTTATTCTATGTGTTTGAAAGAGTTTTCCAGAAAATGGGCCCAAGAAGATCGAATTTGGAGCATCAAAACTTGATTTGGAACTTGGAGGTTGAATCTGGATTTTCCAAATTTTGGCCGTCCGCTCGGCGAAGTACCCTTCGGCGAAATTCATGCTCCCAGTATTTCTTCGACTTGTTTTACAGTCCGCTCGAGCGGAGAGTTTCACGCTCGAGCGGGGAAATCGCGCATCCAGCATCTTGCACTGTGCATCAGCCCGCTTGAGCGAGGAAGTTGACGCTCGAGCGGGGCCCTTTGTTGGCTTGTCCGCTCGGCGAGAAGTTGGCCTTCGGCGGAGGCCTGTTTTACGAAAATTTGGCGGTTATGTGCACATTTTTGCATCCTCATCCCATCCTAGGCATTCTTAGGCCTAGTTTAAGACACCTTAATGAGGATTAGACATAGAACCACACCGAGGAAATTTAGGGATTTAATTATCATCCTTTCGACTGTGAACTTAGTGTGTGTTCTATTTATTGACTGTTTAGGGTTGGCTCTCGGGGACGCGCTCTAACTGCTATTAGCCCAATCTCTGTGAGTAACAGATTGTGTAAAGATATATTCAAATGGTTATATTTTGAATCTTGAGGCCCATATTTATTGAACTGATATTGTTGATTGAATGAATGTATGTCCTGTATTTCGAACTGTATTGTGGCATCCTTAGCACCCACTATTATTGACTGTCACAGAGCTCTGTCGGTTTCCTTGTGGAACCATCATTCCTTGATTGATGATCATCATTCTTGTTGGGTGCATTAAGGCCGGTCCTTTTGGACCCTCTTGTTTATAGGCTAAGGGATGTATCACATATGGTGATTGATTGAAATCTTGATTGGTGAAATCTTGAAAGATTGAAATCTTGTATAATGAATTGATTTCATTCTTTGTAAGGGCATTCATTCATAACCTCTTTACCTTTGTATGTTATTCATGGGCTTTAGCTCATTTGTTTATATATATATGTAGGTTCTCGGCAGGACGGAGCTAGGAGCGTGGGATTGGTCCCGATTTTGTCAAGCCGACCTATGTGCCTCCTTGCGAGGTTCGAGTTGCCATGCTATGGCTTGGGGTGTTTTGTGTCCCCGTCGGTCTCCTCACTGTTTTGTACTTTTGTATAGGTATTTCGCTGCTTTGTTATCGAGGATTCAATCCCGTCTTGTTGTATTGTATATGATTGTATAGAATGTACTGTGTTGAACCGTATGAATGCATAAAATGTTTTTGGCATACAGATTTTCACAGCTCAATGGACACTAGTTATTTACTGTATTGGCTTCCGCCAGGTACATTCTGTTTGTTGTATTCTTTATTACGTAGGCCTTGGTAATCTCGGATTCTTGGCGATTCTGATGCTAAACCCATAGGGCCGGGTTTGGGTCGTGACAGCAAGACATCTTTCTCATGCCTTAAACTAACCCGTGGTTTGACATTTCTTTCCTTTAGTGGACTTAATGCTCATTTTGGACTAAAATGATTAATGAATGGAAAGGTAATGAAATGGAGTTATAAAATTGGAGTAAAATGAAGCAAGATAATAAAATCAACTTGGATTCAATCGGACGTTAATTGAACCCATCGAGTCTTGAGTTGTTTCATGCTTGTTAGTAATGAAAACAGTTCAAGATTCGGTGTCAACCGCTTCCTTTGATCAACATCATGATAGGAAGGAAGAGGTTCGTGAGTTTTTAATTGTTATTTATCGAAATTGTATCTCTTGATTTATAGGCCATCATGCAATGAATTTGCATCGATTGATGGCTTACGAATCGAGCCTATCTCTCCTTTGAGCCATTTGATGATAAGGAGAGGCAGGGTGGACAGACATCCCCCAAGAATGCTCTATTTGTGCTCTGTTTGTTTTCTATTGCAGCAAGAAAAACCCAACATTGGTGGTCGACAGGCTACCTTTACTGGGCAGCAGGTTATTATTAGTGGGCGGCCATTACTTACGGCTGCTGCCACCTTTTCAACTAAGACACCACTTTCTTCACAGTAGAAGCGGTGAGTTGCAACACGCAGTCTGAGGCATTCTTGGGAGAGAAATTCATGCGCATGCATAAGCCATTTCCTTACCCCTCGGGGATCCGTTAAATTTGTTTTTGTTAATAGAAATATGTTGTTAGTGAACTTGCAATTAATTACTTAGTTAACTAATTCCGTAATGTAACTAATTAGTTAGTTTAATTAGTAAATTTGTGTTAATTAGTTAGAGTGTGTTGTAATTGTTTAATTAGTTAGAATAGTTAGTTAAATTCATTTTTATAATAGTTAATTAATTCGTAGTAGCTTAACTAATTCATTCATTTGAACCCTCAAGTGCGAAGGCAAAAATGTAATAATTTGTGTATATCTTCCAACCTCACGTCTTTTTCCCTTTTATTTATCCACTTATGATAGATAGTTTAGGGCATCACATTTTGTTTTTGCATCCATGTGGCTTGCATGCATGAGATTCGGCTCATCATTCTAACAAGCATTGTCATTTAAATACTTTTTTGAAAACGTGTTTAAAGTTGCATGCTATCAAATTGATTCATATGCTATGCTAGTAGCCGGACTTCTAATTGCATATTGCATGTGTTGCATTAGAATATTTCATTAGTTAGGATCATGTATTTTTCAACTATTTTCTCTCTTTTGGCTCGCTTTGGGAATTAGGGTAAGCTTTACTACTTTAGCATATTGCATAAGTGTGATTGCTGCCATATCAAAGCATGTTTTCCATAAGGTTAATTGCTTAATTGATATAACTGTTTGATTGCCTGTGAATGAAGGCTAATTGCTTAAATTGGGATAATTTGAGTAATGTGCGTATGAGATCACTTTTTCAAATGGTATATATTCGAAACAGTTTTCAAATAAAACATGAAATAAAAAATGTTCTAATTTTTGCAAATTAGTCTATACTTGTGTGCATCACATAGTAAAGATAGCCTAATAAATCGGAACAAGAGCATATAATGTAAATAAGAATCACATCATGATCAGTAGATAACGATTTTTGATCAGGCGAGTGGGGTGCTCAATTCATGACTTTCTCCTCTCGTACCTAAGTTCCCGAGCCGAGACACTTTGCTGATGACGGATGAGTGGCCTGTGGCACGAGTCTCAGGTTTCCTAAATTTTTCAAAAATATTTAGGTAACGACTTTGTATCTGGCAAAGCAGTCTATTTTTTGTATTTTGATTCAAAATCGATTTCCTAAAAGATTCGTCAGATTTGAACTCTTTTGTGTTTATCTATTTCATATTGCACTTGTGAGATCAAATTCAAAACCACGGGAGTCCGAACTGTAGAGTTATCATATCCGAAAGGAGTACGAAAAGTCAAGTTACAAAGAGTTTTTAAAAAGTAATTTTTTTTTCTTGTATTCACTTTTAAAGGTTTTTTTTTTTTTTTGTGTGGGACAAAGTGACTTTTTTTAGTTAGGTCTTCATATAAGATATTTTTGTAGTTTTGTTTTTTTAATCGGGGCCCATTTTAAAGGATAGTTTTTATTTTTAGTGAACAACAGGCGAAAGCCAAGGCACAAATAAATAAATAAATAAATTTTTATTAGTGAGTTATTATTGAGTTTTTGAATAAAGTAAAATTTGAGATATGTTAGGAGTGTAATGCTAAGGTAGTGTTTGGCAACGTTCACATTTTTAGTTTATATTTATGAAAATTTTATAAATTGATTTTTATTTATTTTTAGAAAAATATAAATTATAAACGTGTTTGGTTTAAATAAAATATTTAAAAAAATTTAAAAACATAAACTAAAAAATATGTTTATTCAGGTCTAAAATATTTATATTTATTTTTATTATTTATGACAATAGGACACACATTATAATTGAAAAAAAATTAATTAAAAAAATAATTGAAAAAAAATTAATTGGGAAAAAAATTATTTGAAAAAAAAATTTATTTGAAAAAAATGAAAAAAAATAATTAAAAGAATAATTGAAAAAATAATTAATTGAAAAAAAAATTATTTGAAAAAAATAATCGAAAAAAAATTATTTGAGAAAAAATTTATTTGAAAAAATAATTAATTAAAAAAATAATGGAAAAAAATATTTGAAAAAAAAAATGAAAACTAAAAACGTAAACTCATTTTTTGAGTTTACGTTTTTTCCTCAAATTTATAAACTGAGACAACCATTTATATACCAAAAAAATTATCAAATAAATTTTTATGACAATTTTTAAAATTTTTGTAAATATAAATTGAAAACTGAAAACGAAATGATTACTAAACAGACTCTAATCAAGGGTGGTACGGGCTATAATTCAACCACAGACTTTATAAAATTTATTGATGTAACATATAAAATTTGGTTTGGTGATCCATATTATGGAGTAAGATTTTTTACAACGATTTTGCAAGAATCACGATTATTATAAGGATGATTGGATTTTGAGCTTAACGATAAATAAGCATCCATTTATTGTTTCATTATAAGATTATTGCAAAAGTAATTATAATTCAGCATGGTAGACGAAAAGTAATTATAAGAGGGTAAGGGTGCAACACTTTCTTTGAGTTTTTTACATAAATAAAGAATTGCATACACAATGTTTGTATAATTAATTTTGGTCTATTACACTTTGGGTTGGTTTGGGATGAACAAAACAATTTATTATTTATTTGAGTTATATTATACATTTCTTTTTCTTTTTTTTTTTCATAATAAGTAAAAAAATAAAAAAATAAGTCCTACTTAAAACAAACTAGTTGTAATTCCCCAAGAATGTAAATGGCCATATATCTATTTTCTTTTCGTTTGGTTTGGACTGTAAAGAACAAGGGGGAAAACTAAAACAAATTAGCAGCAAGATTACATAAGATTTGATTTTTTATATGATATGATTTTGACAGATACTACTATATTACTTGAAGATAACTACGCTAAAATTGGACTTTAGCGGCGGTTTTTTACCGTTGTTAAAGGTTATAAAACATGATTAAAGCCTTTAGCTTGGTATTATGATAGTTCGTTACGCCGTTTATCTGGCGATGTCGAAAAAAAGTACAACCGTCATAAAAAGGTAAATTACCGTTGTTAAAAGTAGACCAAAAACGGCGGTAATATAGGACAAAAAATGACGATTTTTTACTGCTGTAAATAGGTTCAAATTTTTCAAAAAATAATTTTTTCTTCTTGCACTCCCCAAGTCTTGAACCTTCAACCTCTCATCCACCCACACCAATCACTCTACCATAGCCACTCTTCATGAAATATATTCCCTAAATAAATATTTAAACATTACTTTTACTTTATTATAGATGGTTTCGCCGGAACTCGCCGTAGTTTCACTGGAGCTCTGTCGGAGTTTCGCCGGAGCTCCGCCGGCAAAGACTGTCGTCATTAACGGCGGTAACAAAACCGCCGCTAATACCCATTCAATGCCGTCGTTAAAGACACTTTAGTGGCGGTTTTTTTAACGGCGGTAACGAAACCGCCGTTAATAATACATTTACGAGGGTATGCTTGGCGGTTTCGTTACCGCCGTTAATAGTACCTTTAACGGCGGTAACAAAAACCGCCGTTAAAAAAATCGCCGTTAATGCCCTATTTTGACGTAGTAAGAGAAAGCTTGGGTAATAAGAGTTACAAGCTCCATTTTGGTGGGAAGGTGTTAGAACTCCATTCTAATTATAATTATAATTCGGACACCCTAAAAACTAGGGTTACTTAAAAAAAACACAAAACCTACAATTACAGGAAAAATTATTCAATACTCCCGGAGCACTACGTGTCCATACTCCAAACCAATCATCAATTAGTTAGCCCCATGTTATCCCCCCATCTCCAACATAAATCGTAGGCCCTTGTGTCTCTCCACCAATCAAAACCTTAAGGAGCACCACGCGTCCATACTCCGAGAATACTAAATAATCACCCCAATTACAGTACTGGGAGTGAGTACACACTTTGCCAATCATTCCATGCCACCTGTCCAATTACAGTTATAATTCTAGTTCCCCTCATCTTTTCACTCGTTCCACCCCCACATAGACCACACAAATTCAATGTCCAAAGTATACTCAAACACCAATTTCAGAAACTAAAAACAGAACATTATTATTATTATTAATCAGAAGATAGACAAAATCTCCAAAATCCGATTTTTGAAGCTTCGGTTCAAGCCCAGTTCGGAGACTTCAGTGCCAAGTAGTCTAGTCTACTCTAGTTTAGTTGTCCATTGAATTATCTAGATATACATGTACATTACATTGATAAGCATAGGTATCCCATAAATTTCATCAAAGAGTTGTTCTATCAATCACTATCTGTCTCTCTGTGTTATTATTCTTATATTCAAGAACACCAAGAAAAAGAGAAAGATGGGTGTTGATAATCCTTCGTTTTTGTCTAAATTTATATACATGTTGATGTTGGATAATGGTGATCCCAAAGATTGGGCTAAATACCATAAGAAGATAGAGGTTTCAAGAAAGGGTCTTCTTCAACTCGACCACGACACGAAACTGAAGGTGTTGTGGCAATTCATCAATAACAGTCATGTTGATTTATATGGGCTCACTATGTCTGAGTTACGTAACTCAACCTATTAGGCACTTTCTGATTATGATGACGATCATCATACTCACTGTGTCTTTGCGGACAGAGAGGGTTCGAAGAAGAATGGTGTTGTTTCTCCATGTTCTGTTGTTATTGATGTTGTTGATGATGATAATGGTGATAATGGAGAAAGATCACCATTTGGAAATTTTGTTGTAATCCCAAAAGGGAAAAGATCAGAGCACTGCAATAAGAAGAGTTCTGTTATAGTCCTGGTCAATCACATGTCTGAGGCTGAGGCTACGATGACAAAGAAGCCTATGAAAATTCGATGCAAGTTGAAGCCACCAGACAAGTCTTTTGTTTCGAAAAGGCTGCTTAGTGATGGAGATTATGGTGATGATGAAGAAAAGGTTAGGAGAAAGAAAAAGAGGATGATTGTAAAGGCACCTGCAGTTCCACCAGAGTTGTCTGCTAAATTCAAGAATCACATCGAAAGTCTGAATGGTATTGAATTGAATTTTGTGATTGAAAAGCCACTGTACAAAACAGACCTTAACCATAATCATAGGCATCTATCTTTGCCATTGAGTCAAATTGATAATGGAATCCTCACGCGAGAAAAGGACTTGCTCGAAACAAGAATTAGAAATCATAAGACATCCATTGAAGCCAAATTAATTAATCCGTCAAGTCAAGAATCTAATATATTTCTTAAGAAGTGAGATATGCCTAAGAAAACAAGCAAAATGAATTCAACTTATAATCTAACGATAAGTTGGAATGATGTTGTAGAGAGTAATAGGCTGTGCGAAGGAATGATTGTACAACTTTAGTCGTTTTTGGTGGGTTCAAAACTGTGGTTCACTCTTGTTGAAGTGAAGAAGATTTAGGCGAAAACACATCAGAGATATAGTTGCTCATGTGAACGTGGAAGTTATTAATCAATTGATATTATTTGTTTGTTTGTTTGTTTTTTTTTTTAATTTTTATACATAAAAGAGATTTTTAATATAGTTAGTTATTCAACTGAGTATATTCTTCTTACTTTAGTGATTGAATGCTGTTATAGAGGTAATTTGTCAACATGTTCATTGACTACTCAACTCAACTGGGCATACTACTAAATGAAAGCTGTAGATTGATCTTTGTCTTGTCTGCTATGATATGGTGTTTGTCTGCTATGATATGGTAGTGAACCATGAGTTCATGACTAAATAATCATATGAATGAATATTCTGATATATCTTGAAATCATTGGCAATGAATAAGACAACTTATTGATAGAGACATCAAGATGAAAAGGTCACTCTTAGTGAATATAGTACTACGACTTATTCACAAACACATTCAAGATCAAAGGGTCAACCTCATAGTTAATAATTAAGACAACTTTATTGACGAAGACAGTAACATAAGCGTCAATTGAAGTGAATAAAATTTTTTATTGACAATGACTTTTAAGATAAAGGTCATTGAAGTGAATTATAAAAGCTGCCTTTGGTACCATCTTTTCTCAGTCATTCTCTGTTAATCCTATCTTAGGAAAAGATCCGAACTTTGCTCTTGTTCAAGCCTAAGAAGAAGAAGAAGATGGGGGATAGTGAGTTGATTGTTGAGGAACCCTCCTGCTGGTCTAAATTCCATCGCATGTTCGAGGTTGGGAAGAATGATCTGCTCAGACTTGACAGCGAGCCAAAGTTGAAGATCATACGACAAATCATCAAGAACCCAAAGTTTGATGATGTTGATTTATACTACCTCACTAAGTTTGAGTTACAAAACTCAACAAAAGTATGTGGCATCTCTGTATTTGTTGACTCGAAGAAGAGTCCAAAGTCTGAAAGGGTTGGTTCAAAACAGCCACGTAGTGATAGAGATTATGGCGATGAAGAAAATGTCAGGACAAAGAGGAGGATGAATAACATGGCGAGTGGAGTTCTACCCGATCAGCAGCCACCAAAACTGCCTGCAAAATTGAAGGAACTTTACAAACATCGTAAGATTTCTAAGGCGGTTTTAGTGATTCAAAAGACCCTTTACAGCACAGACGTCAGCCCTGGTCATTGACGTCTGTCTATGCTGCTCAGCCAAATCAGCAACAAGGAATTTATCAGCAGAGAGAGAAGGATTTGCTTAACTCAAGGACTGGGAAGCAGGTACCACATATAGAAGCTAAGCTAATTGAACCAGCAGATGATGAGTGTAGAGTATATGACGTAAACCTCAAGAAGTGGGACATGAGAACAGACTCGGGCAAAGCCTATTCAATATACAATCTAGTGAGAGGGTGGAATGACTTTGTGAAGATGAACGGACTGTGCGAAGGTGTGACAGTGCAGTTGTGGGCATTTCGAGTGGACTCAGAACTATGGTTCTCTCTTTTGAGAGTTTAAAGTGGTTGATCAAGTGAACTTGCTTCTTCTGTAATGGGTTATGTCATAGGCATTAGCTATATATTTTCTTTTAATGCTCCTCTCAACAAGTCTGATAGTCATGTAGTGAACCATGATTCCATGACTAAATAATTATATGAATAATAATAAGATATATTGGAATTTAGATTTTAGATTTGTAAAGAAAAATAATGAGAAATTCTATACTTCCCTAAACCATAGTCCTTAAATTCACCCTTAATTGACATGTAGTCCAAATATTTTAGATTTGAGGTGAGAAAAGGAAAGGGAAAAATAAAAATAAAATATTTAAGCCAAATTTTACTAACTTCTTTGTTTTCCTCTTCACAAATCTCTTTATAAAAGCAATGGTGTAGATTTAGCAGTAGTATCATTGTTTTTTAAGAAATGTTATTTATCTAACAGTTTTATTTTACCATTTTGTTTCATCTCCTAAGTTTACTGATGTAATAAAAAGCATCTTTATGTGTAAGATCTGCCATATATTTAATAAAAAATGAGACTTATCATGTTACATAAAAATCCTATGTAGTAGTTCTAAAGAACTATTTCAGAGATATATACAACTTCTTGTTTTTTTTTTTTGAATAGCAATAATGTCAATGATCTTGCCATAACATCATCCAATTTCAAAGCATTTCATGCCATACACACGTACTCTTGAGAACTGTTGCAAATGGTGAAATATCACTATTCATATCACAACTGGTCCTGTCGGAAATCCAAGTGCAAAACGGAAGCAGACTACTCAATAAAAAATCAGTGCTTTTGCTTGAGCCAGTTTCAATTGCATAATATTGGTGAGTTAAGAGGACTTTTAAATGCAATCAATTGTACAAGTACTCTCAATTGAATTGAGAGTTCAAGGATATCCCTTCTCGTCAAATGTAAGAACAACTTGTATTATGTAACGGTAGTCGGTATTGGGTGTGGGGTATGTATTGTCATATTTTCAGAAATGGTTAATTATCCAATTTGTGACATAATTGTCTAGACATTAATAAAAAATATAATATTCTCCTACCAATTAACCAAGGAAAAAAAAATAGACATACAATAATCGACTCCTTTCAGTTGTCAATCACACACTAGTTGCAAGTAGTGCAAATCTATCACACTAGTTCTCAAGAGATGGATAAAGATATAGTTCTTGTCAAGATTTCTCTCACATTATCTGCATAGCATGCTGAATTTCAATGTCACAACCAATACCAAGATTATTCAGCTCTTGCTTCACAAGAGAAACATGACAACTTCAATTATATTAGCAACACTGAGTCAAAGAGGAGGTAACCTAAAAAGCCAATTTTTGCCCACTTTATTTCTTTTTTCTTTTTCCTTTGCAAATCTATAAATCCAAGATCCAAACATACGGTAATCACCAACAAAACAAATAAGAAACATTGTCCAGTGATTGGACTCCAAGCAAATCAGGATTCCAGAGAGTAATTCACAAACAATTGGAAAGTTTTCTCACCATTTCCCATAGAATTTACAAAAACAGAATTCCTCTAAAAAAACAACCATCACATGCTGCGTAGAAAACAAGTTTAAGCCATCTTTCCAAATGTTTTCTGTGATCTGATTTTCAAATGGATTGAAATGCCAATAACTAGCTAAAGAAGAGCATCAATAAAACCATATGAACCATCTTGAACTACCATCATATCACTATCTAACCCATCTCAAAAGACAATGCCAATACAAATAATCAAATCCAAGTCAAAAAATTAGCTAAAAGAAAAGTATAAAACAATCATCTTCATACCAACATGAAGAAAATGAATATACATGGGTAAATTTACACATACAGTTTCTAAAGTATACTAGTTATTTCATTCTGGTGCCCAATCTTTAATTTATATTCATAAACTACATACATTAATTCAATGGTCCCTTCCTACAACTAACTTTAGACAAAAATGTTGCATCACGCTTATATAAAGCTTTGAAAAAGAATATCTTTAAATTGACTTAAAAAATGGACAGAAGAATACAGTTTAACACAAACATACAAAAATTGGGGTTTTGGGGGATTTGAAAGATTATCTCAACGCACTAGAAGCACAATGGGTAGAGATTAACTTGTCTTCGCAATATGAGAGAATCAATAGACTCTATTCATTAAGCACCTAAATTTAATTTGTTTGTTTATGTTGAATTCATGTGTTCCCAGAATAGGTTTTTCTTTTATTTTTTCTCAAAATCCAAATCATGTGTCGTACATACACACTACCTAATATAAGGTTGATGTAATCACGATGCCAGTGTTTTCAATCTCATGTTCAATGACAATTATAGGAAAGTAACACTTTGAAATCATGTGTAAAGTTCTAGAAAATAATTGAAACAATTCAAGGGTTTAGAGATCAAAATGAAATGCCCATTTGTGTAATATATGCCCAACTCATTTCCAATTCCAATCTATATAACAAAGAACAAATTTTATTTTTGACCTATCATCATTCCGAGCATTAATCAAACAACACAAAGAAAATGAACGAAAACCATAATTCAAAATTAATCAAAAAGCTTAAAAACCATCAACAAAATCTCTGATTAAGGACTCTTAATGAGTTCCTTACAAATAAAATCCCAAAATGCAAAACATAAAGCTCGTATCACTTGTCTTTAAGCAACAACTAAATAAAATCTCTAAATCCCATCATCAAAACAAGCTTTAAATATTAAAAAAAAAGATTCCAATAGCACCTCAGAACCCAAGCTTGGTACGACGCCAATGCCTGCGCTTCGCGTTGTACCTGAAAGACATATACATACACAATCATATATTCAGAAATCAAATACAAAATCAACGAATAGAGAGAGAGAGAGAGAGAGAGAGAGATGACCTGATGGTGTTGTCAGTCCTCATGCGGATCCAGTGAGGGATCGGCCTGTTCTGCCTCATCTTCTTCGCTAGCTTCTTCTTGATCATGAAGGTCTTGTGCGACGGCTGTTCCATAAAAACAAACTCGAATTTTAGAGAGAGAGAGAGAGAGTACAGAGAAAATACACAGAGAGAGAGAGTGAGAGAGAGAGATCACCATTTTTCTGATCGGGAGCTTCGGCTGGGAGCAGAGAAGTTAGAAACCCTAATCGGAGAAGCCCTAGTTGCTGAAATGGAAGGTATTTATAGTAGAGTGATTCAGGTTAAATTACTTACTTGCCTGTTAGCTAGAAATTGCGACCGTGAAATATGATTGGTTGGTGACGGATGATCATAATGGGTATTCATATTCTAATGTGGACCGACTTTGACAGAGATTTTGTTGGGCATGTATTTGTGTGGGCTTACCTTCTTGTTGATAGAAATTGGGCTTAGGCCCTATTTAATATTATGGATCAAACCAAACGCACCTCGACTAGGGCCCAACCATACCTTAATAAAAAGGGAAAATTATAGCTTGATTCTATTTTTCCAAAAACACTTTTCAAAAAATTCAACTTTTTTATTTTTTGTATTTTTTTTTTGTTTTTACTTAATTTTTTTAATATTTTAAGAAATTTTTTTAAAAATTTTCAAACATACCTAACATAAATATACTTAAAAAGTAAAAAAAATTGTGAAAAAAACCTTTTAAAAATTCACTAAATATCAAAAATACAAAAAAAAAAAAAAAGAGAATTCAATACATTTTTTGTATTTTTATGTATTTATTAATTTTTTAAAATATTTTTTCACAAATTTTTTAATTTTTTAGATATATCTAAGTAAGGTGCATCTAAAATAATTTAAAAAAAATGTTTAAAATTTTAAAAATATTCACTAAAAACAAAAAAACACCAAAATCAAGAAACTCAGTTTTCAAAAAACTTAATTCAAAAAACTCAAACCAAACACACTGATTTACTTTCTTTTCTTTTTCTTTTTCTTTTTCAATTTGTGTTATCAACTTAAAAGATTTTTACAAAGAGTGGTGCTACATCTACTATTTTTTTTTCCCTTCTAATTTCATCTCTAATGATGTGGCTATCCCTTATGAAGAGGTCTCGCACTCATTTTTCTCTCATCTTTCATTTGCAGACTAAACATTTTAGTTAAAAAGTAAAAAAATAACAATAAGTTGTTGCATCACACTCTACTTTTCTACACATCTTTTTATAAAAAGTTAAAAAGATATTAATATAGTTTATTTCCAAATAAGGTGATCCCTAATTCTACATTATCAAGGGTGGAATTGGAGGAGCAAAATTAGGGAATGAAGTACTCTTTTACAAAATGAAATACATGTAAGATAAATTGTAAATCGAGCAATGCTACATGGATTTAGGGTGCTTGTTATGCACCTAGCACGATAGGTACTGTTGTGCGGCCCTATGTGCTTATTTTAGTGTCCGTTTTAATAATTCAAATCGTTGACATTTTAAAATACATCAAGTAGAACATATTTGTAAAAAATTAAGTTAATCAGATATGGTTAACCCTTTCATCCAATCATATTTGTATCTTAAAAAATAAATGATATTGTGATTTAAAGTATTAAAATGAATGCAAATATGAGTGAATTAAATGGTTAACGATATCCGATTAATTTAATTTTTTATAGATATGTTTTATTCAATGCACTCTAAAATATGAACAGTTTGAATTATCAAAATGAACCCTGAAATAAGCCTATAAAGCTGCACAGCAAGCACCCCAATTCCATGCTACATCTCTTTAATTTTGCTCTCTTAATTCCACTCCTAATGACATGGTTAACACTCATATAAAGTGGTCATCCACTCCTCTCCACTCATTCTTGGCCTATTTTAATTCCACACCATTAGAGATAGAATTGGGGAAAGGGGCAAAATTAAGTGATTGAATAATTTTTCTCTGTAAATCTCATATATGTGAGATCCATCACCTATGAAACACACCCAATGTCTCACATGTGTCATGTTTGAATTTACTTTTTGCCATTGAAGAAAAGAAATGAAGAGGAAAAAAAAAAAATCAAAATCTCCGATAGTATTGTGCCAAGTCAATAGTAAGGGTGGCTAAAAGAAATTGCTCCATACATAAATAAACAATGGTAGCAAATTTTTTTGGTTTTTAGTTAATTTTTCATCAAATCATAAAAAATGGCACGAAACTAAAAAGAACCTTGGCATAAAAGATTATTGTATTTATAGTTTTGTTAAATAATTTTTAGTAAAACTCTATTAGCATAATACTTTTGAAGCCCTTAGCTAGTTTGATTGAGTGTCAAGAGGCATAGCTTGGATTTTGTTTTACTGTCAAATAATTTAATTGGCTTTGGGCTGCTTTAAGCCGAAAAGAAGTTACCACTTTTACAATGAAGTAACTATCTTAATTTAGTGTCTATAGATATTTATTTGCACAAACATAATTGAAAATAACTCTTTTTTGTACCATTATTTTCCATATCCTTTTATACTCTATTTCATGGACTCATTTCATGGTTGACTTGACTGTCCCTAAATGCAAGGGCCCACATGAAGGCATGGCCACCAAGAACACCAAATGATTTTTTTCCTCAATTTTTATTGATTGTCAACCAATTCAAAATAATAATAATAATAAATCCAAAGGAAACCACTAGGAATAAAAAATAATTTTGAATAGTGATTATCATTGCTTTCACCTTGCACCATTAAAAGTGGAAAGTTATTGCAAATGTTTACAAAAACACCCAAAAAAATTGATGTCTATCAAAAGTGAATAAAAAGCCACAATAAACAACACAAAATAAGAAATTCTTATTTTTACCATATTTGATGGAACCAAAGAGCATCAACACCAACTTTAGGTGTCCCCTCGCTTGCCTCAACGTACAAAAGGAATAAGAAAATACTCGGCATAGAACAGCTGCAAAACAAAAAAATTGTTAAAACATTTTGAATGAAATCAAATTAAAAAAATAGAAGAATGCCATTAACTTTCAAGATATTCACACATGAATAGATGTTCTAGATTTGATCTATAATTGAGATAGTTTAGGATTTACGATTAAAATGTGTCCATGAGAGAGAGAGAGTAAATTTGGTTGAGTATCTCCAATTCCACAGATATTCCAATTTCATGTTTATTACTGATTTTTCCAATCAAAGCATTTACCAGATCAGTTATAAAGATAAAATTAACTTGCCTTCCATATGAACATGTAAAACAAAGTTATTGATGTTTTGCTGGTAAGATTAACAGATCGAGCTTGGATCCAAAGAAACGAAGCCAGTGCACAGTGGCCTAATACCTGCACCAAATTGAATTGACACGAGTTGTAACACAGAGAGAGAGAGAGAGAGAGAGGAGCATGACTTGCATGGTGTTTTGTCTGAGTAATATATATGACTTACAGTGACAAGCTTGGTGGTTAAGAAGGAAGAAGAAGCTCCAATCACCATTGCAGCTCCATATCCTATTAATAGCATGCTAATGCACAACCAAAATACCTTTGCAAAACAGAAAAAGCTTTTGAGGAAAAAAAATTTAGCTATCTTTTCAAGTTATATCTATGCATTATTTTGGTTGCCAAAAAGATTGGTGAAAAAAAAAGATGACTCGTATCTAGTTAGTGGTGGACCTAGAAATTTTGAAGGGGGAGAGTCTAATTTTTTCTAGTTAGGCCAAAATATTCTTTTGTAACCAAACCAAACCAAGTCTCAAGTTCCAAAAACTATACGGCCCTTTTGGAGGGGGCATGTAAAATTTCTTGTAATAAATCCTAAAAAATTAATAGGGTTTTGGAGGAATTTTCAAAAGCATGGCCCCCTCCGTGTCTACCATTGCTCCTGTTAAAGCAGGGTTGGGGGAGGGACAAGATATACGTAACATTATCCTCATATTTAGAGAGTATTTTCATGACTAAAACTCATGCCACTAAATATGCTAACGTAAAACCTTGTGTTGGCCAAACTGCTCTTTCAAAAAGATGGGTGAAAGAAAAAAATTTAGACTGATGAAAACTTATTTCCATGGATTTGATAGAGCAAATGTTCAGAATCAATGTTGAAAAATTCCAATTTTTCCCTCTCCACCCATTACTTGGCAAGCATTAAAGCAGAAAAAGGTAATTAAAAAATAAAAGTATTTTTTTAATTAAAGTATTTTGTTTTGCTAACTTTTTCTGGCCCTAGGCTGACACTGAATGATTGAATGCCAAATTCTCTATCACCATCCACATCAGGTATGTCCTGTTAACAAACCATACAAATTCAAATTAGTCATCGTTGGTATAAACAACATTTTAGAGATATCATTTGGGCATTGAAGTTCTAATTTAGACTGGTTGGTTGTATGCGGCAGAGACAATGACAATTGGAAATGAATAATTAATAGTCTCTTAAGAGTTACCTTGAATAGTGCAATAATAGTGGAGAACAAGCACATGAAACCAATTGCAAATACAAGTGATTTTGTAAACACCACCGGTCTACTGAGCACATATTTCTATATAAAGATTTTATTAATCGTATTAGTTAATCTAAACAGAGAAGATTGATAATGGCGTGTTGGTTGCAAAATGATTTAGTTACAAATATGGAGGATTTGCGAAAGTACCTGGATGTGTATGAAGAAGGCTAGTTGAACGACGATTGCCCTCACAATCAAGATGCATATTGCAGCAAGGAATGCATTTCTTTTCCATCTGAGCAAGGGAAGCTACAACAAACACAAATTAAGCAAACATATATACTTAGTCATACTATGTCTCTAATCTATCAACATGGATATATGAAACAATTTCATAGTACTCAAGGGATGGCACATGATTTTTATGTGCCCTTTCTCTTATATCATTTTTATTCCTTTTCCACGTATGGTTTGCTACCAAACCCTTCGATGGTTTGTGGAAGTGGTGGCCAATGTGGCACATTTGAATAATAAGTCTAGATACGTATAATTAAATTGCAAAAAAATATTAAGAATGTACATGTCAGCAAGATGGGGCACAACCAAACCTATCCATGTTTGCTAGTATCAAGATTGCATTATGAGTATGTAGACATAATAAAATTACTGTTAAATGCCCCTATTTCTATGTGAAAGAGTGAACAAAAATCATTGTCCCGGAAATTGTGGGATTTTATGGACTCATCACACCCTCTAAGAAGCAGAGAAAGTTGTTTTCAATACTAAAGTTTAAATTGTAACAGATGTCTCATCATTCATATTGTTTGGTAATTAGTTTTATTGTTAATATTTAAGCCCTAATAATAGGAAAAAAATGGAGACAGGTGTGGAATTTACCTCGACAGAGTATGCACTCCCCAGTAGAAAACTTACAAACAGGGCAGAAAACAATGGCGGGGACTGAAACATAATTCCCATTGTGAAACTCTGAAAAGATAGTCAACAATCAATGACACAGAAAACCAGATAGTATATATGTCCCTCAAGAACGCAACCAATACATACAATGCTAGAAAATTTTCTGCATCCTAGATGCCTTAGATTCAAAGTCTGTTAGGCAAACTAGAAAATCTGATCTGTGAAAGACAACCTTCAATACTTGGGAAAGGTCATGTTACTTAAACACAAAACCAAGAGTTTTGGAAACGCTACATCTCAAAAAGCTTGATTGAAACAATACTTGTTTTGATCACAACTAAGTAAATCTACCAGGGGATCGACATACAAACCATCAATAGATATGTGGACACCATTGCCATTCCAAACTCCATTGAAAATTCTCCGGAAGCTAGGGGGAGATTAGGTTTGTTCACCAAATCAAAACACAATGCAAAGCTTAGAAGCAAGCAAAAGATAACACGCCCGTAAAGATCATTTTATTCGGAGCTCTAAAATCATTCAATTATATTGATTGTTTTTTAACCTAAAATGTTCAATTACCTTGTCTATGTCAACATCAAACAGCTGGTTAATTCCCACCACATAAAGGTTCATTAATATCGATGGCACAAATGCCTGCAATATAAATGGAAGATGTTTACCAAAATACCCATCAAATGAAATTACATCTGTATGGGGATGAATTCCTCACTAGGGTGGAACGTTGCCTGAGCGCTTGCTCCAAGCACCCAAACCCTAATTTGCTCTCTCTCTCTCTCTCTCTCTCTCAAGCATCGGACGGGCTTTCTGGTCACACATTGGCTGTCTAGACTTACTGTTCTTTGTCTCTCAGGCTCTCTCTGATTGTCAGATCGCTAGGAGCAAGCGCTCAGGCCAGTGTTCCATCCTAGTGCAGAAGTCATCCCCGTACAATTTCTTTATCTCACTAAAACTTACCTTCAATAATCCCACCAAAAATGCCAGGGACAGATCAGCAGTGGATTCCAATGGAAGAATAGAAATGGATGTTATTCCTATAAGCTGGTCATCAATCAAAATGGGTAAACTCATACATGTGATAAACTAAAAGTAGATTTCTCATCTACACTAAAAAGGAGGTATATTTCTCAATGTTATTCCCAAGCAAGTGTGAGAGAACAAATGGAAGTACTCACAGTGCCAATCACGGTGTGTGGATGCGAAAACCGGTAGAATGCATTCAGTTGCTTAAAAAGATCACTTTGAATTGTTGTCAGATTTTTATCCTTAGGTTTTGATGCACAACCATTTTCTATGGGAAAGAAGTATCGTTTCAATGACTTGCACTTTCTGGTCGTTTGTTGTCACTGTTTTTGAAATTATCAGCTGAACTAAAAATTCTGCAACAGTGACATTTGAAAGGCTTGTTGAAGGTGTGCCTGTTTGTATTAATGTTTTGTGTCTGCTTCACTGGAAGTTGAAGTGGTGTAACAAGACCTACACGAGTGTAAGGATTGATGATGCATTATCAAAGAGAAGGCATGCGAATTCCAAGCAAGTATGAAATGAAAACTACATGAATGTCTAGAGCTCAAAATAGAGACAATACAAATTCCCATTCTTCCAAAAGTAAGGTTGAACTGTATACTCAACTGCTATGCTTGGTTCATTGGACTGAATTGAACGATCATTCTATTAAAATGTTCATTTTCCATTGAATCAAATGCTACTAAGCATATTCAACAATTAAAATCTTGTGATTACCAATAAACTCAGGACATCTGAGTTTATAGTTCATATGTTGTCAACACTTTTTACATGAGAACTTATTCATGGGTTAGATCAGATTCAGAGTTAACCAGAAATGTGGGTGTACATAATCTTGATATTGGAAAATATAAGGGAAGTGCTATTGCCACGTTAATAATTACTTTGCCAGAGTATGTGCAGTTGCTTGTGGCATTGAACCACTGAACCTTGCTATGGCAACCAACCACTCTTGCCCTGGCAATAGCATCAGCTGAGTTTCATTGCTAACAATGTGGATGACTAATTTTACATTTTAAGTGATAATTTAATTTATATGACTAATTATCTAACTTGTAAATGAGTTAATACTAAAATAGCACAATTGATCTTTGATTTTTATACTGTGTTTGGTTGGGAGATTTGGGAAGAGATTTGGAAAAGGAAATAAAAAAGGCGTATGAAATTATGTGAAATATAAGTATATTTCATTACATTTCACCTTCCTTTTTCATTTCACTTTCCAAATCTTTTTTCAAATTTCCAACCAAACACAGCGTTAGGATTTTTTTTAGTGTATTCTAAATCAGTTTATAGATGAAAAGTATGTGGCCATTGAAGTTGGAATATATAAATTGAGTAATTTTACCAACACACCTCATAAAAAAGTGTATATCATATGCATTTATTTTTTCAATCCTTAAATTTAACAAATGAATTTGAGTTATTGATGATAATCATATTGAGTCATAATCAACACCATTTTAAAACATTATAAAAACTACTTTGATAGTACCAAACGTATGAATGTAAATATTAGTAGAGACATAACTAAACATCGCACTAACTTGTAACTAATTTTAATTGGACAATTTATAAATCCCACCAATATAATTATTCATAACCAAACATCACTTTGATCATAACCAACACTAATTTAAAATGAACACATTGTAGCATGACCCAAATAAATCAACATAGGTTGGTGCTCAAGTTAAAAAGAGAGGCTTTTCCCAAAATAAGCCTTTTCTTTATTTCCCAAACTAGGCCAACTTCTGACGTATTTCCCAAACTAAGCTAAAGCGCCATTCCGATTCACGCTTTTACTGTTAGGAGGTCAAAATTTGATGAATAGAAAAATCGCTATTAGAAATAGCGATTTTAATTAATAAATCGCTGTTGTAAATAGCGCTTCTAATGTTAATTTTTGTTCGAGAATAAAACGCTATTATTAATAGCACTTTTAACATAATTTATTTTTGGGAATAAAACGCTATCACAAATAGCGCTTTTAACAGAATTTTTTTTCCGAATAAAATGCCATTACGAATAGCGCTTTTAACATAAACTTTTTTGGAATAAAACGCTATTTTCAATATAAAACAAAAGAAAAAAACATAAAACATATTTTAAAAAACATATTTACACTGTATAAAATTGAAATTGGCTTTACTAAAGCCATTGTCATGTTAAAATATGTTTTTTTTTTCTTTTGTTTTTGTTTTGGTTTAGAATGTGTAATTCATAAATTTTATATAATATGAAAAAAACCTCTTTTCATATATTAATTTTACATACTATTTTTCATACATATAATTTTAAAATCATATTCATTTAGATATTATTAAGTCAATCATGTTCATTTATTTGGCTTTACTGAAGTCGTTGTCATGTTAATTTTTTTATTTTTTCTTTTGTCTTTGTTTTGATTTAGAAAATGTAATTCAAAAATTTTTTTCGTCTTTACTGAAGTTGTTTTCATGTAAATTTTTTTTGTTTATTGTTTTGTGTTTGTTTTGGATTAGAAGGTGATAATGTAATTAATAATTTTTTTTTTGGCTTTACTAAAGTCGTTTTCATGTAATTTTTTTTTTCTTTTGTCTTTGTTTTGGGTTAGAAGGTGTTATTTAGAAAATTATTTTGGCTTTACGAAAGCCGTTTTCATTTAAACATACATATATATTTATTCTTTTGTCTTAGTTTTGGGTTAGAAGATGAGAATGTAAATTAGAAAACCAGTTTAGTAAAACCGTTTTGTCCCGTTTTTATTTAGAAAATTTATTTTTTTGTTTCGTCTTTGTTATGGGTTAGAATGTGATATGCATGCTCTACAGTCCGAAGCACACCCACACACTGTGCAGCTCGACGAGCAACGACGAAGGGTGAGACGCGAAGACCACCGCGGAGTAGGCCAAGAAGACGAAGGCCACAGCGAGAGCTCCTAAAATAAATTTTGTCAACATTTTTGTAATAATACTTAATACATAATATACGAAGTCAGTACTTTACTAAATACTCATATAGGCATGAAAACAACATAACTGAAGTTGTAAATGTTATAGTTTTCAGTTACATAGGTAGTACAGACATAATTCTCCCACAAAAATACATTCTGGACACCATGAACTGAATACACATTACATACATCCTGAACATCCTGAATTGAACACACAATACATAAACATAACAGTTAGACAGACAAACACCTGATTCATGACCTAATATTGCATATTAATAGCCGTAATATTTGACAGACACAATACATAAACATAGACTTAAACATAAACATAACATAACATAACAGTTATACTTACTCTAACATAGACATTAAATATTAATGCAAGTTGTTATATTGTCGAAGTGTAGACATTAACACCTAATTCGCGCTTAAATCGGCAGGTGGCTCAGAGTCTGAACAATCCGAAAGCTCAGCATCAGAGACAAGTTCAGGATCCTCCATGATACCCTTGATAGCCGCAACATCTGGTTCTGTTCTGTTCTTCTGGGCATCCTTCTTAACTATGAGTAGTCAGATATCGCAGCCAACATACTACCATTTGAGAAATCTCACGCTTGTAGTCTTTAATATAGTCGATCAACATTTTCAGATCTTCCTTTGGATCTCAACGTAACGTGCTTTTGGCACCTTCACTGCCTTTTCCCGACATAATCTTTCCATTTGCACTCGCTCTATAAATAGTGCGGGCCACTTTAGAAGTCTAGCGTTTGCATAACCATATCCTGTTTGATTATCTGATGAATCCTCCACCAAACCACATGGATCTCGATAGTACTTTGGTATGACAAAATGTCGCTTTCCAAACCTATCATGATAAGCACAAGAGGCATCTAACAAAGGAAATGGTGTTTCATCTTCAGCATCGCCACTTCCCCTTCCCCCTCCTCGTCGTGAACTTTTACCCCTTTGCAAGTTCCTACCACCTTTGCGATTCCCACTCCCTCCCATAAACCATGTAGCCATGCTAATTTTTTAAAGCAAATAAATGATAATTTCGTAGAGCGAAATGAGTTGTAAGGTTGTGTCTTCACCTTTACTCGTTTATATAGTTGGTTATGAACGGCTTTAGAAAGATGCCTCTGCATGACAGTCCCACATATATGAACAAGGTATGAGTTGTCAGTAGATTAAAAAAATAAAGAAAAGCAAATACTGTGTACGAAGTCACGTGACTTGACAATCCATCTGTATATATGGACAAAATAAAGGCATGCTGACTGTAAGGTAAATCAAAGCATGTGCACCAAGTCACATGACTTCACAATCCATCTGCATATACGGACAAAATAAGGGCATGCTGACTGTAAGGTAAATCAGTGAATTCACTGTTGCCATGTGACTGCCTGAATTGAGAATCCCACATATATCAATAAATATTTTGAGGTGTCATTGTAATAAAAAATCGAGCAAAAAATCGAGAAAACCAAAGCCTGTGCACCAAGTCACATGACTTGACAATCCATCTGCATGTAAGGACAACATAAAGGCATGCTGACTGTAAGGTAAATCAGTGAATTCACTCTTGCCATGTGACTTTCTGAATTAAGAATCCCACATATATCAATAAGAGATAAGGTGTCACTGTAATAAAAAAATCGAGCAAAAAATCGAGAAAACCAAAGCCTGTGCACCAAGTCACATGACTTGACAATCCATCTGCATATAAGGACAAAATAAAGGCATGCTGATTGTAAGGTAAATCAGTGAATTCACTGTTGCCATGTCACTTTCTGAGTTGAGAATCCCACATATATCAATAGGAGATGAGTTGTCACTATAATAAAAAAATCGAGCAAAAAACCGAGAAAACCAAAGCCTGTGTACCAAGTCACATGACTTGACAATCCATCTGCATATAAGGACAAAATAAAGGCATGCCGATTGTAAGGTAAATCAGTGAATTCACTGTTGCCATGTGACTTTCTGAATTGAGAATCCCACATATATCAATACGAGATGAGTTGTCACTGTAATAAAAAAGTCGAGCAAAAAATTGAGAAAACCAAAGCATGTGCACCAAGTCACATGATTTCACAATCCATCCGCATATACTGACAAGTCTCTCCACGATTTGACTACTCAATGTATGAAAAAATGAAGCTTATGTAGCCAATGTTGTGTTTCACTTAGCTAGGCAATGTTACGAGCTACTATTTGTATTTCCTTGAAAAGTATGACTATTTGAATTTTTTTTGTCATTTCGAATTATTTTAAAATCAACTTTTGAATATTCAATTTGTAATATTTTGGGAAACATAATCAATCTCAACTTTTGAAATCATATTTCAAATAATGGTGTATCTTGTGAGTGAAACGTGGGTTACGCAGGACTACTTGTGTATCTTGTTCTCTTTGGGTATAAATCCGAAAAATAACAATACAACGTCATTACAACTGGTTACAATTCTAGTTTCTATACTAAGAAAATCGTCAATTTCTGTAAAAATGTGCAGAAAACAATCTGTTTGTGTATAAGTAATTGTAAATAGTGATTAATCCCAACCAAATCAAGTAAAACCAATTGGGTTTTAAACTTAGTCCCCCAACTAGACCAACCACCATTTATTACCAGAGTCATCATTTTTACTGGACTTCCAGAAATTTGAAGGTGACTCTTTCTTCTTTCCTGATGGATATTGAAATTCTTTACGTACAGTATCCCTATTTCACGAGCCCCAGTTAAGGGAAGCTATTCACCGACCTACCTTTTATGTTTTATGTGCTATTGAAGGCGGTAGTTCGTTTCATCGAGTTTAGTTTTCTGTCAACCCCTCATTCATTACCAGAGTCATCATTTTTACTGGACTTTCAAGAATTGGAAGGTGACTCTTTCTTCTTTCTCGATGGAGATTGAAATTCGTTGTAAATTCATCCCTATTTCAGCAGCCCCAGTTAAGGGGACCTTTTCTCCGAGTTACCTGATCTATTTTATGTGTTTTAAGTATTTACATAATTGAACATACATTAATCTATTCATTAATCCAGAACATTCATTAACTAATTGCAATTTAATAAAGAAAGTCATGAACTCATAAATGTGTAGTTATAAATGTAGTTATTTCATAAACTTCAGGTTCATAACAAAAATACTTGAAATACATCTGTACGTTAGACGAACAACAACATTGTCTTACACTCCAAAGAATCTAACATATGAAAGATAACGGTGTTTGATTTCTTATTCCTCATCTGACATGTAGTAGTCAGAGAGATATTTTTCATTGTTTAAGACATTATTTCGCTCAACCATTGTCAAATCTCTGTTGCTTGCTTCTGCCATTTTAGTGGCTAGCTGAAGCATGAAATGTCGACATCTCCGCATCAACATTATGTTGTTCTCCTTCTTAATTCTGCTATAGTCACTCACATTTCGTCTAGCCATGGTCAATGAACGACGATGAGGTACCGGTGCCCCAAAGTTACGTAGATCATTATACAATCATTCTTGCTCCGTTACCCTGAACGCCCATTCTGCTTAGATACCAGCATAATAATCCTTCGGACTCGAGTACTTTTCGCTCTTGTAGTCATAGGTAAATCGAGGTAGCAGCCACACTTTCGGATTTCTTTGCCAGCGTGAACTTCCTGCACCTCTTGAAGACATTGTTAATAAAATAAAAAAATTAATAATAATAGTAATTGTATATATATTACTATTGTTATGACTTCAACAAACATCATACTGGGGTATTTATAGACATCATAGTGGTGCTAGGGCACTATGGAATAAGTGATACACGTGATATTATTTGATATTATTCATTTCATGTAATTTTGAGTACCCGTGACTTTGTGTACCTGTGATGTAGTCACAGACGTGGTTGTCAGATAAAATCATAATTGTAGGCCACAGAATCACAATGCAATCCCTTCATATTCGAGCAGTGCGTTGTCAAATAAAACAAAATGCAGTGAGTTGTCACATCGCCACATGAAACTATTTTGTCATGCTTACTTTTGTAATACAATAAGTAGTCACTTGGAATTGACGATTTCAGTACATATAGGTGTTTTCGAGAAATTATAAATGAAATCGAAAAATGAAATAACGGCTTTAATTTTCTTTGTATTAAAGTAATATTGTTCATAAGCTATCATTGTTTTTCTCACCAACATAATAAAATGGTCACCTGCTAGGTAAACACGATTGGATCTTTGGTGCTTATATTTTATCTTATTTTCAGTTAATGAATTTCACAGTCATCCGATTTTCATTGTCATTACACAACCGTCCATCATGTTTTTTTACCAACATAATAGCATTTTCGCTTCTTTTCACAATGTAATAATGTGACTTAGATGAATTCTCAAATGTGAGGAAAAACAAAGCATGTAAGTTGCACCGCAGGTCACATGCATCACGTAATGCGAGGAAAAAGTCACAACGATACAAGCATGGCAAAGTCGAAAGTCACATGCATTATCAGATCATCGCATAAAATGACATGCATCATTACATCATTGCACAAAGTCACATGCGGATGCAGTGATGCACAAAGTCACACGATCATCAGACATCAAGACAAAGTCGATGCATTCCTCGCATCGCCGCACAAAGTCACATACCTCCTACCCATCGTGCCCATTGGAATTATGCACAAAGTCACAGTATCATGATTCATGCACAATAGCCGATGCTACAGCCTTTGATTCGCTCATGACTTGACAAAAGTAGAGTCCTCGACAAATAATGCACCGGATAAGGTCATTGCATGCATGTGATCGAACAGAAATGCTCATAAATTGGTTCGCATAAAATATTATAATCAATTAAAATATTTTAGTACTTCAAATTGTAAGTATATTTCAATGCAATATTGTAGTCAAAATTCAGGCTGTGTTCAATTATATTTGTCAATTGTTCACAAATTTTATTAATTAATTTATTTATTAAAACAACCGTTAAAATATTTTTCATGACATATACGGTGGTTGACAAATTTAAAAAAACAACCGTTCATGTATTTATTAATTTTTTGAAATATTGTTTCACAATTTTTTTACTTTTTGTTTTCAAATGATAATAAATTATGCAATTCATAAAAGTTGAAGTGACAACTCCTATCAAGTTGATGCATAGTTATTCAGGTCATCAAAGTTGACGTGACAACTCTAATGCATAATTGTCATAGTTGTTTACAATAATTGCATACATACAGCTACCATGTGTATATATGGTATAAATATCGTAGCATACCACAACAAAAGTTTTATAGCTATTTCTAGCGATATCATCATGACATATACGGTGGTTGATCTACATTCAGCAATGGGTCGCTATTGGGTTGCAGATGGAGATGAATTTCAATACCCATTAAATCCAAATTTGCGTTACTCACGTGCCACCGTCAATACCATGAGAGCTGAGTGGGAATTTCGCAAAACTCGAGCAAACGCTCGCTGAGCTATGCCGTGAAGTTAATCTTAAATTTCTCGCCGTTAGCCATGCGTATGCCAACCGACACTCCACAGTTGTTGCAAAGGGCATTGCATCGTATCCGCGACGAGGTTAATCGCATGACCCAACGTTTGCAAAGGTCCGGACTAATGAAGACCGCAAATGAGCATGCCGAAGATGGATTAATGGATGATGCACACCAAGATTACGCCGGAGCATGGATGTTATGTATGAATCTGATATTGAGATGTCAGATGATGATGATAATGAATGAAATTGTTTGGATGAACGCCCAGGGCATTTCTGTAATGCATGCAATTTGTAATGCTTATCCATGACTTATCAATGAAGGGAGATATTTCAATTATTTTTAGCCTTGAACAAACATATTTTTTATAGGTTCTTTACATCGCTTTTGTTCAAACCAAACGCTGCTTGTAATTTATGTTTTCCTAAAAATAAACATAAATGGTTGTATCAAATTTATTTAAACTTCAATTTTATAATGGTTGTCTCAATTTGTAAAATTGAGGAAAAATCGTAAATTACTATAAATAATGCAATGACTACTTGATAATGAGAGAGGGGTAGAGATGTGAAAGAGATTTGTGTGATTCACCAATATAAATAAGAATAAAAATTGTGAAATTATAATTGTAATAAATAAGTATTGACACTTACATCACTGCATAAGTTTGACACATACAAAAAAAAAAAACTTATATAGTCCATATCGCAACCGCTAATGCCCTAACTCGCCTCACCCCACAACCCCAATCAGGATCTCCTCTCGGTCTCCTACGGTAGACTCTCAATATCTGCACTCTCCTCAGATGCGCCCTCCACCGACCGCTCAGGAGCTCAGGAGTGTGACTCCTCTCCTCAGATCGATGCCCTCGATCCCGCTCAGGCTCGCAGATTAGATATCGCAGGAGTCGTGAAACTCCCACTCTCATCTGGTGCAATCAGATCACGATCGCAATCGACCCCGACCGCCTCGCTCGCACCTCGACTCGCCGCGACGCCCCCACGACCATAACCCCGCCTCGCCTGGGGGGGCTCAATATGGGCCTCATCATCAATGGGAGATGTCGGTGAGAATCGCATCATGTGTACTCGGTCAAGTAGTCCCGTAAAACAGTGGTAATCGGGTGGGGTAATAACATCATGCATGAACCGGGCGGTCAAGTACTCCTAAAAAGCAGTCAGAATCGGGTGGGTGAGGTAACAACATCATGCATGAAGCGTGGTGACCAATCAGGTCGTGGTCGGGTAAGATGTACGCAGGGAAATCTGGAGAAATGTATGGGTATCATGCGCGGTGATCAAGTCGGCGACTCGATAGGCCGGGCGTTGAAGTGGGAGGCACCGACGAGACGGATCGATGTGTTCGAGCAATCGCCGACTCAGGTACACCGTAGTCCCCAAAATGCAGATTTATCTACCGATGGGCATGCCGATCCTCGTACAATAACTCTTGATCTCTACAAGGGCTCGCACCAAGCCGCCCATCACGCTCGAAAATGGCGTCCTCAGCCAAGTGATATGACCTTCCAGCTCGAACCACCTGAACAAAAAATCAAATATATTAGGCTATAGTTGACTGAAAATAATCAATTATGATATTAACAATTATCTGACACATAGTACGATACTCACCAATGCCTCGAAAGAAGGCCCAACTCCCTAATATCCGGCCTTAGATAGGTGGCTCGGATTACCGACAAGTAGGTGTGTATGTCGCCGATACCACAACATGTAAGGGTCGGGAGAGGGGAGGACCCCATCGCTTCGGCCAATATACAATAGTGTCGCGACGGCATCCCACAATCACTGATGTATCGCTTATGATGCACACTCCAACAAGGTTTCGCACGCCTTTATCATCAGATGCAACCGCCACTTTGTCACACCGATCCCAAGACGGCTCGACCACCAAACTCCGAGAGGACACGATCAAGGAGATGCCACTCAACTACGTCAAAACAAATGAGTGGTACTCTCGCCATCCATATCTCCTCACCAAGTCGGCAGTAGTCTGGGAGCGTATGGAGGACCTCAGCATAAGGCTGCCAGATAAACTACAATAACGACAAGTCTATTAAAAATCGCTTATAAACATATACACTCCATATGACACTTAAAATTTAGGTATTTAAATTTGATACCTCGCCGTCTATCATCCGGTCAAGCTGGTCTCTATACACGATGACTACGTGGGTCGATACAACCTCGTAGCCCATGTCAACCCTCCACCGGCTACCTCGAGGTCCCAAGAATCAGATGTCTCGCTCGATGGGAACCCCACCAGGAGCAACTAGTTGCCGCCTAGACGAGGCAATGCGAATCAATCTCTCCCACGCCCAAATCTATAATAGTTTGAACGCAATTACAATACTGATATATGCCATACAATATGAATTGACATGTAATAAAATTCTTACTAACTCAGTAGAAGACAAGGGTCCTCCGATCCGAGTCACACCCACCGAAAGTGGCTCGACATAACATCCTATACAAGCATGCCAAAGCCAGTCAGACCAGATCGCCGATGACGCCAATATCTCTCAACAAAGGGCAAGTACATCATTTGAGTAGTTCGTGACTTATCGGAGAAGTACCCCAATAAGCCACGTAATATATGCTCGCAAGATGTCGCAGATTAACTCATCTCGAGCATGATCCGAAGATCGCTCGAAAAATGCTCTGACAGCCACCTCACCTCACTCTACCCGCTCAGAAGTCTGCAGTATAGGTGCTACTCCCAATAGCTCAAAGACATAGGGCTATCCATCGCTCCGTCACAATGATGGGTCAAGTCCAAGAATCGCCGCCCATCAATCCAGAGACCGATAGGATGAGCACGCCCTGCAATGCGACGGTGGCCTCACCGCCGGAAATGAAATGTATGAGTCTCAGGCGCCATCTCGACGAGAGCAAGAATGAGTGGGTGGTCCACCGATATGGTTTATACGATATACACCATAGAATCTCGCGTAGTAGACATCAAGAAGACTCTATGGTCCAATGGACGCCCCACAGTCGGAATCTCTCACGCAAGATGCTACCACGGGTGCTCGTCCTCGCATAACAATGTAATGAGTAGTTTAAATTATAGCATTATCAAGGAAATCAAAAACAAAATGCAATGTATTTTCATTGTAAGCGTAAAGTCCAACAAACGTTATTGCATACCGGGTCCTCCCATATACTGTCAGCCCGATGTGGATGACTCAAAAGGGGGACCTCATCAGGTAGATGTGCCATGAAGTCTGTACAGTTGAAAAACAAATACATTTTGAAAATCAGACAGGAGCATGTAATTTAACTATATCAATTAAGCTCAAATTATTATGTACACGATGACTTGGAAAACAAATGTGGTCGATTATTTTAAAAGTATAAATTTGTGTGCCATTAACATGGAAGCAATTCACTAAAATCTAAATTTTGCATATTATGTGTCATTAAATATGATAAACAATTCAACATAACCTATCGTTATCTATGTTTCGGACTAATATCAAAATCTTTTACAAAATCATTTTACGATCTCAGTTACATAAGCTTAATAATGACCAATAACATGTGGATAGTTTTTGTATGTAAATATTTACGAAAAAATGGAATGATAATTTTTTTTTCAAAACTTCATTATTGATTTTGGCATATTTGACATAACCTCATTATTGATTTTGACATATTTGACAAAACTTCGTTACATTTATGGCATATTCGACAAAACTTCATTATTGATTTTGTAATTTTTGTTTTCCAATAAAGTATAAAATTTGTAAATTACGTACATGTAATTCATAAATTGTAAATGTACAAAATGCTTGCATTAGTCGAAATATTAAAATCTTAAAATGGTAGAAGAACTATGTGATTTGAAATAAAATTCTGTAATAAACATTTTCAATGAAGTAGAGAATAAAAACCATAGGACTATGTGGTATAGTTAAATGTTTTTGCATTGTCATTTAGTTTAATTTATTTGTTTACTATGTTAGTTGTAAATTTTGTCAAGGAAATCAAACAATTACAATATATAAAGAATTAAACAATAGAAATGATCTATTATAAATAAAAAATGTTCCATTTAAATGTACGACCCCGTTTACAAATAATGAATTACAAAAGAAAATAAAATGATCTATTACAAATAAAGAATTACGAAAAGATCTACTACAATGTGTAAGTATTACATAGTCTTCATCGACCAAGTCGCGCCGGACATGTTCGCCTGTCATGACCTGTCTGCTGGCACTTACTGCAACGAGCGGTCAAACGCCTATCTGATATGTCCATCTCATTCGAAATACGAGACATAGATGCACGACCCCGTTTCACTTGTCGCAGACGCAGTACATTAGGCATTAAAGTCCATTGCGGATCAGCCCAATAATCTTGATGCGGTATTGGATTGAATTTAGTTTCCCAAACCCTCATGTATATAGGAAGCCTATATACTAGATCAACGTACTCGAATGGATTGTCACCGCATTCAGACATTACAGCGAGCATATGAGAACATGGATAGTGTCGTATCTCATATTTCCCACAACTGCACGTGGGTTGATTCATCCGCACAATTTGTATATTATGCACTCGCCCATGGCGTAAAAGATGTTTGCACCTCAAACACGCGGCGTGGCCTATAAAAAATTGTAATAGAAACTAATGAAGTTCATGTTTTTAGGTGTAGTTAAATTGACAACATAATAACAATAATTTAATTTATATTACAAACTAACTCCTATATGATATCAACTTGAAAGTATTTGCCCTTGCGATGCCATCCTCAATAGTTTTTGCATCTCTAGGGTATTGGAACTCATTTCAGACATCTAGTTCAAATTTTGGGCTCCCATCTCGTCAAAATATTTTACAAGTCATAAATGTAAATTCAACCATAGCTGAGATAGGTAAGTTCCTTGCACCTTTCAAGACACTATTGAAGCACTCTGCATCATTGCTAGTCAATAACCCCCACCGATGTCCACCGTCATACGAAAGGGTCCACTCATCAAGATTTATCTTGTAAACCCAAGTGATGGCTTCTTGGTCAATAGCCTGTATTTGTTGTAAGTAACCATTACACTTTCGTCGTTGATGAGCACTCCCTGCTTTCCATAGAAGTTGTTTCAGCTCCTTATTTTTGAACGTAGTGTTAAAGTTACTCCAAACATGTCGAAGGCAGTGCCGATGATATCTAACAAATTGGAGCGAGGGATTCAACAAATGTCGCCACAAGAGCCTAAAATACTCTCACCGACGGATATCAAAGTCACTCGCCGGGTCCATGACAATATGTTTCTTGATATTTGAAATGAAGAACCACCAAGACTCCAAACTCTCCTCGTCGACAACAAAGAAATGCAAGCGGTAGTACTTTGCCATTGGCAAAGGATGACAATCGTTGCTACAAGCAACACACCGCAGTATTTCCCATATAAGAATGTACCATCTATGGTTATAACAGGCCTACAATGTCTGAATCCATCGATGACAGGTTTGAAAGACCAAAAAACAAAGTGAAAGACGGGCATAATGGTTGTATTTCCGGTATATCTATGCTTCCATTGCACGATGGTGCCAGGATTAGATGTTTGTAATGCATACATAAATTTAGGCAACATCATATATGATTCATCCCAATCCCCGAATACTATTCTAATTGCCTTTGCCCTTGCATGCCACGCCTTCTTGTATGATATAGTATAGTTCATGGACTTTTTTATATCTTCGATGACATTCTTAATGGGCATATCAGGTTCGTTCTGCATACAACAATACCTATGAGTCAGATTATTTTGGTGTGAACACTTTAAACAAACAAATGTGTATATAAATGTAAACATTTATTTTGTATACTCACCGCAACTTGTCCCAAAAGATGAGAAGCAATATAATCGAGCTAATATTTGTGTGGCCCCTGCTCATTCGTAGGGTATAAACAATGGTGAGGACCCTATATCGCTTTTATTTCAAAAAGACCATGTCTCCTACTAAGAGATGCACGCAACACCATCTACAAATGCTTGCAAGCACACACCCAAACGCCTCGCTTGGAGGTTACGACTTTATACACTCGATTATTTGTTGCATGGTACAATTTCACAAAGATGTACGAGTTGCTTCTTATCAACGAAAACCATCCCTTTGTCCAACTCGATTTTCAAAGATTCCGTATTCTTACATGGAATGACATCGCGGTTACTAATGTCAAAATCACCACCCATGTGAATGTTTTCATAGAAAGGGATTTCAGATCTAGGTGGAATGGGGGCATTCTGAATATCAACGGGAGCGTCGACATCATCTTCTTCATCATAAATTTTCTTCATCACACATTTCATTCTCATCATTGTCTAGGGCGACATCAGGACCGTACATGTCATCACAACAACCGCATTGCATTAACCATTTCAAATTTATATTACCAAAGAACTTCAACCGGAGTGGTATGATGGCTATAGGTGGGCACATCTTCTACAAGTATTGTGAAATTCACCTCAGATCCATCACGTGAACTTGATTCTCCACCATGGCCATGAAATGTCTGTGTGTAGCCACCGCATAACATTCATTTGATTCATACATAGGAGACCGAAAATGCCGTGGTCAATCCCAAGTGTCAGCAATGTAGTGAACGGATGCGAATCCATCTGTGTTATATTCGGAAGATTGTGTACAACCTCTTTCTGAATGTACACTTCCAAACAATTTGGTGGTTCGAAATTTCCACCGATACTCAAAACGGTGTTCAACGCCTCATCGTCATTTATCGGTAATATTTTGTATTTGCTGATTGCTTGCCACTGGTGATAAAGATATCTACATTTGAAGATCAATCGGACTGTTTCCCCGTAACTTGCGACCTTGGACATAAACATCTCCTCCAAATTGCCAAGTATGGTGCCAAGTTGCACCCTTAATATCCCTTTCGGCTCAGCATCATATGACACACCTTCATTAGGATCCCGAATTATGTTTCCCCCCCAGTAAAAGATAATTGGAACAGTTGCCATATACTTGTTTCAATGAAACAATAAATATTAAAATATCAACAATATACATATATCGAATTCTACTTGTAAAATAAACATTAAAATAAATAATAAAATTTGCAGAAGTCACAAATAAAAGCAACCCTCTCATTTCTTGTCAATTTATATTTTCCAGCGTTGAAGGAACTGTAGAAGTGAAACATTAATTCAATTTATATTTTGTTAGCTATATATTTGTGTCTCAACTTGATTATTACTGTTTATTTTTGCATTTTTCTCACTTATTTTTATTCGTATCACACAACAGCTAAGATTTCATCTATACGTGGAGTTTTTATTTACTTCATTTGTTGTCATTGCTTTATTGTCTTAATTTAAAAAAAACATCACAACAAGTATACTCCTTTTTTCAAGTATACTCCATTTTTCTCACAAGTAAATTTAATTTATTTACTCCTTTTTTTTCTTACACATACAAAAATAAAAAAATAATTACAGAGATATTTTATAATGCCCAAAAAGTAGAGATAATTAAATTGAAGTTGGTGGTTAAATTTTGGATAGTTATCCATGTAAATCTATCGGGCCATCCGTACCAATTATTTGGTATTACAAAACACAGGCTTACCCATCAAAGTGCCAAATTTATTTTTTTCCTTCTTACGTAAGAAATTGCTATGGACTATTAATTAAATAATTTAAGACTATTTTCATGCATATATTGTAACTAGTCTAATAATGACTTCTAATTATACAAATATAAATAAAAATTATTAAAACATAATGCTTAGATTTTCCTTTTTAGTGGTGGTGGACAATCACAAAGTGAAAATGGCGATAAGTCACTTCGTTCAATATCCATTTCAAATTTTCTTCAATTTTTTGAGGAAATTTTAATTTGTACTAGAATGCTATTATATGTATTACAAATTTAGCTCATTAAATTTTTTAATCATATTTTGGGTGCCTGACCCCAAATATAGTGAAATAAACCAAACGAAATTAAACCAATTTTTTTTATTTATTTAAATCAAATAGAGTCAAAATTAAATATTTTGAGAAACCAATAAAAATATTTCTTTTGAATAAAATAGAGTCAAAATTAAATATTTCAGAGAACATGATCTTTTATTTGACAGAACATGATCTTTTCATTGAGAGAAAATTAAATATTTTTTTAATAAAATACATTCAAAATTAAATATTTTTTTGTTTAATAATTACATTTTGTAGAAATTAGACATTAACAATTTATGAACCATAATTTGAGTAAAAAAATATAGACATTTTGATTCACAAGCATAATTTCAAAATTTCAATTTCTGATTTCAAATTTCAAAATATAGACATTTCATAATTCGAATTCAACAATTCTCAATTACACAAATTTCGTAATATGACATTAACAATTACGAATTATATGAATTTCAATTTTTTCTAATTTTATTCTTAATTAAACAAAATTACTTCTAAAACCCTAATTTCCTTTTAATTCCTCTTAACAAGCAAAAAAAAAACTCACAAGCATAATTTCAAAATTCCATTTTATGATTTAAAATTTCAAAATATAGACATTTCATAATTTGAATTCAACAATTCTCAATTACATGAATTTCATAATATGACATTAACAATTATCAATTATATGAATTTCGGATTTTTTAATCGCAATTCTTAATTAAAAAAAATTACTTTTAAAACCCTAATTTCAAATCCTAATTTCCTTTTAATTCCTCTTAACAAGCAAAAAAAAAAAAAACAATTTCCAATTCAACAAATGTAGGTTGGTTTATTCAAAATTCAAAATATAGACATTTTGATTCACAAGCATAATTTCAAATTTCCAATTTCTGATTTCAAATTTCAAAATATAAATATTTCGTAATTTCAATTCTCAATTCTCAATTCTCAATTATATGAATTTCATAATATGACATTAACAATTATCAATTATATGAATTTATGATTTACGAATTTCATCATTCCAATTCTCAATTATCATATTTATGATTTATTTAAAAAATTCAAAAAATTAAAAAAATTCCAAACCTGATTTATGATTCAAAAGCATAAAAATTCAAAAGCATTACAACCCTTAATAATGTGAACCCTAAAATGTCATCATAAAAGAATGTGTGAACAATCTGATATCGAGCAACAATTATCATTAGAACCCTAATTTCATAACCATAACCACACTGATAAAGCATAAAAATTCATAACCATATTCAATTCGCAAGCAACATCCAAAAATTCAAAAGCATAAAAAATTCTATAAATTCAAAAGCATTCACATTTCTGATTTCCAAACCCTCATTTCTGATTTCAAAAAATTCCAAACCCTAATTTCATAACCACAATGATAAAACCCTAACACATTAGAACCCTAACATATTTAATAATTCACATGTAAAACCCTAACATTGACAGAAAAATACAACACATTCACATTTTCACAAACACAAAAAATAAATACATAAAATTAGGGTTAATGTCATACCACGGAGAGAGAAAGAGACCAGAGACAGAGAGTGAGAGCAGAGAGCAGAGAGCGAGAGCGAGGTGAGCTTCGAGTGAGTCTGAGATGAAGGAGAGTGAGAGATGGAGAGTCTGTTTGAGTCGAGCAAGATCCAAAAAACCTAAGTGTCAAAAACGTATGCAAATGAGGGGGGGGGCTTCGTATATATAGGGTCGTAAAAACGCCGATTGAAAAAGCGTTTATTTAAGTGAACTCGCTATTAGAAATAGCGCTTTTATTCAAAAAAAATTATGTTAAAAGCGCTATTAGTAATAGCGCTTTATTCGAAAAAATTATGTTGAAAGCTACTGCTCATAATAGTGTTTTATTTGTAAAACAAATTAATGTTATAAGCACTATTCACAACAAATAAGTTTAATTAAAATCGCTATTTGTAATAGCGATTTTACTATTCATCTAATTTTCGCCACCTAACAGTAAAAGCGCGAATCGGAATAGCGCTTTAGCTTAGTTTGGAAATTTCGTCAGAAGTAAGCCTAGTTTGGGAAATACAATGCAAAAGAGGCTTAGTTTGGGAAAAGCCTCTTAAAAAGATCCCAAATTAAATCACAACAAAGGGGGTTTAGAGTTTAGCGAATTAGAACAGAGAAATTAATTTAGAAAATGAATAACCAATGAGAAGAGAAATTAGTGAGAGGAAAGGGGGCCCAACATACCTTGATGATCATCATGGAAAGAGATTTTCAAATGGTGGTGGGTGCTTGAACTTGTACACAAGTGAACCATCTCTCTCTCTCTCTCTCTCTCTCTCTCTCTCTGAAAATAAAAAATAAAAAATATATATACTATTTTATATATGCATGCTGAGTACACATAGTTTGATTTGTTCAACTGGCACTAGCCAAAGAACTCTCACACTTGGCAATGTCTAATTGAAATTCAATCTCTCTCTACATAACAGAATTTGAAAGATCTGAAATATATACAATTTTGCTCGTTTAAATTTTTCCGTAACTTGAACAAAATTTTCAGACTTAAAGCTAGGGTTTCTTTAAAGAGACCACCCAGAAAAATAATAGGGAGTTATGTGTAAGTTTTAATAGGTGAACTTATTATTTAATAGGTCTTGTGAGAATTAATGATATTTTTTAATACATTAATAACTAATTTGACTTTTAAATGTCATTTTTAAATATTAATTCTATTAATAATATGTAAATGATTACTATCATATTGATTTATTGTTGTCATGATGAGATTTAGTTGATTAGTTATCAAAGCCGACACAATTGGGATCGGGATTAGAATTAGATTCATCAGATGAAGTATCATTATTATTTTGGAAATCATTAGGGAGAGTTACGAGCTGATCCTATAGACCGGTCTTATTACCCAACAAGTCTTATAGGTCTTATCCAAAAAAATCAAACTGTGTTTTTCAACATTTCAAGTTTTAATTTTATTTTTGGGAGTTTTACGGGCTAGTTCTATTTTCAAGGGTTATTACTTAATAGATTCTTAATGGAGACTCTTTTACCTATAGGTCCTGAACATTTTTGTTTATTCAATTTTTTCCCTTATATTTTATATTTAGATCTATGAGATGAAAGATGAAAAATGAAAAAAAAAAAAAAAAAGGCTCTCTCTCTCTACATATTCTTCCACCAATGACCATCGCCATCTCTACCATTGTCGATCACTACCGCCTCTACCGTCGTCATTGCCGGTGACCTCAACTGGCATCTTCTTCCACTTTCACTATTGTTTTCACCTCCACTGACGTCTTCGCTTCCACTGCCTCTGACGTTTTCACCTTTGCCTCTACCTCCACCGTCGTTGCCAACTACTGCTGCCTCCACTTCCATAGTCATCATCGCCTCCACCTCTAGATCTAGGATCTAGGCTCTTTGCCGCTAGGTCCTCTCTCTCTCTCTCTCTCTCTCTCTCTCTCTATATGTCTGTATATTAGGGGAAGATTCCAGTGATAAATTTGTTTAAACCAGTGATAAATTTGTGTTAAACCAGTGATAAGTTTGTTTTTATGAATTTATCACTGTTTAAACCAGTGATAAGCTTGTTTTTGTGAATTTATCACTGTTTAAACCAATGATAAGTTTGTTTTTATGAATTTATCACTGAAATTTTTGAGTTACAGTGTTGAGTCTAGGGGTAAAAATAGAAAACACTGTTTGATTTTTTTGGATAGGACATGCTGGATAATAAAATCAGTCCATAGGATCGGCCCGTAACTCCCCCTAATGATTTCCAAAATAATAATGATACTTTTTCTGATGAATCTAGTTCTAGTCTTGATCCCAACCATGTCGTCTTTGATAATCAATGAACTAAATCTCATCATGACAATGATAATCACGATGGCAGTAATCGTTTAAATATTATTAATAGAATTAACATTCAAAAATGGCATTCAAAAGTCAAATTAGTTATTAATGTACTAAAAAAACATCATTAATTCTCACAGAACTTATTGAATAATAAATTTACTTATTAAGACTTACATGTATGTCCCCTTATCATAAGAATACACAAATTGGCCCATAAAAGAAGTTATTTTAGGCCCACTTACCCAAGAACTTCAACTGGCCCAAACGCCACTCATAAATAATCAACGGAAGGCCTGCCCTCTCTCATATCGGATTGGGGTTGTGCAGCAGCAACCTAGTTTGGGCCCAACTAATACCCAGAAATTTTAAAAGTCAAGTTGGAAATTTTTTTTTTAATAAAATTGCTGATAGAAGGTAAGAACTGATTAGGTTTGATATAAATGGAATTTTATCCATGGTTTTTTGTTTTTGTTTTGTTTTGTTTTGTTTTTTTTATGTTTTTATTTGCATTTTTAGATAACATCCAACTTTTAAACTTTTTTTTATTGGGTATTTTTGTCTAAAATCCCACACATATTTTTACAATATATATTGTTTAAAAATTCTAAAAATCTGCACACAAAAATATTTATGTGGGCTTAATATTAATTATTAATTTCATGCCAAATACTAATTTCATGCTATTACTGTATTACATTAATATTATTTATTTGCACATACATGGTATTTTTATTTTTCTAGTTTTGAGACCATGATCTCCATGTGGGAAGCTATCAATTTCTCAATTCAGAATGGTCATGTTTGAGTCCACAAGACTAATAGTGAAGTATTAATAATCCTATTAAATTAGTGTGGTATTCACAATTCCATCCCTACCCCATTACTAATAATCCTACAAATTTGTTGGATTAATTATCCATTGGATTAATAATCCTAAAACAAAATAGAAAAACAAACGTAGGATAATTGGGTCCACGGATTAATAATCTCAATCCCATACTCTAATCCTTTCAATCAAACATGCCAAATATGTACTATTAGGCTGTTCAAACTTCTGATCCAGAATTGTTCTTAAAAAAAAATTTCTGATCCAGAAATTATAATGTATCTGTTAAGTTAAATTATATATATATATATTGTGCAATCATCTTATAAAAATTCTTTTTTTTTAAATGCACAAAATTAGACACAACTCTATTTCATGAGGTGAGCTCCATCAAATATGTAGTTCACACATCTTTTATATCTGATTCTATGATCAAATTTTATGTACGTAGAAGAATTGAAAATTATAATAATTAAAGCTATTGTAGCACAATTCTGTAAGTAATTTATAAAAGAGAGATAAGAAATTAGGAAATTTATGCATCTTTTTTTGTTGGTTAAATAAAGGTAAAAAGAGAAAAAGAAATAATAACAAAATGACATTTTGCTTTATAGCTGAAGGATTGGAGTAATCCAGACAGGCATGGAGTGCAATTGGTTTGGTTGGGGGAGTACCTCAACAAGTTGGGCCCAACATTTGACTTGATAGTGTGAGAATATTGTCAAAAAGCATAGAGAGACCAAAGAGTGTCTTTTCAAGTGGACAGCCCCAAAAACCACATTGAAAAACATGGAATAACATAGAGAATTTTGATATCTATACTATATATTAAATAAAGGAAAATTTTTAATTCCAAAATATGTAGGAACTTTAATATTTCAATCTGAATTTTCTAAATCTCTTACTAAAAAAAAAAAAAAAAATTCAACATTTATTGATTTAGTCAAAATTCCCTAATCAGCATTTATTAACTTTTTTCAATCCACATGCCTGTATTTATTGATTTGGTCAAAATCCTCTGATCAACATTTATTAATTTTTTTCAATCTACATGCCTTTTGAGAGCTTTGGTCAAAATCTCCATATAAATAATTATAGATACAACCCGTGCATAGTTATTGCAGCACATTTTTCAACTTTTCTCATACACTATGATTAGTGATAAGATTGTTAAATTATCTTTATAAAAAATCTAAAAAAAAATAATTTGTATATTAAAAAAATCTAAAACAAATATAAATATCTATAATTAACCCATGCATAGCACAGGTGATAGGCTAGTATATATATATATATATATATTTGGGTAACTAGGATATTTGAGACTTTGTCCGACTAGTTTCAGAGCATGTATAGTACCCTCGTTTTACATATATCACCCGCTTTATGCAATTCAAATTCATAACTTATATGTTGTAAGGTATTTATCACAACTCAACTTTTCATTCAACTAATTTCTTAAATTTTGAAATAGCTTTTATTTTAGTAATGAGGGTATCTTAAATTTTGTCAGACTAGTTTTAAAAAATATACAATTCGCTCATTTTACACATATTAAGTAATTACCGAGCGCAAGTCCTAAAGTGGCCTCAAAGAGGATGAGTATTTCATGAAATTCGAATTCGTGACTTACACTTTTTGAGATACTTATCATTATTCAACTTATCTTTCGTCAAATCTCTTAGACATTTTTGTCCATCTTTTAATGCATCTAATTCAATTTTTTTACAGTGTTGCATTCTATACCCAAATCAATAAATCAAAGTGAACCCACATCTTCTAATTCCAAATCTATACCATTTTGGTAGTAAGAAAAAAAGAAAAAAAAAAAATAGCCAACCAGTTTTTCCTGAAACTTAAACACCCTAAAATATTATAGCTAATCCTGTGAACTTAATGAAATGCCACTAATAATTCATATATTTTCCAGATAATAAAAAAATTAAAAAAAAACAAAAAGACAAAAACAAAAGCAAAAAAACAAAAACACAAGGAAAAGGAAAAGGTTCCAAGGCATGTTCAAGTCAATATTCATACCTGTTAAATGTCTTACATGTTGTCATGTCTTTTGACTTAATTTTTGTGCAAACCTCCAAGGATTTAGGTTTTTGATATCAACTTAGGGCACTGCTAATGACAAATATTTAACGGTCGAAAAGTTTAATGTCTTCTTGTTTGAGGCTAATAGGCTTTGTTCTAGCTCAAACATATCTCTAATCATCTAGCATCAAAAGTGTTCAAATTTGCTTTCCAACTGTGAAATTTCTTAGTTTTGTAATAAATTTTGAAAATTTCACTAAAAACCCTATTATGCATGGCGGCCACAAATGGCAGTCATTAAAATATTTTATAACGGTCTTTTTTTTCTATATAGTAGTTTTTGAAGAATAGGAATTCACTAACAGGCTTTGTTTTAGCTCAAACATATCTTTAATCATCTACCATCAAAAGTGTTCAAATTTGTTTTCCAACTGTGAAATTTCATAGTTAATAATAACATTTTAAATTTTCACTAAAAATCCTATTATGCATGGCGCAAATGGCGTTCGCGAAAATCTTTTGCGATGGTCTTTTTTTTAAGTACTTTTAGAAGAATAGGAACCCGCTATTTGCAAGTTCAACCCCCTTGGATGGAGCAAGCTTTAGAAGAATTTGTGAGAATCAATTAGTTTATAATAAAGTCCAAATCATAGGTTTTGATTTTGGAAGCAAATGAGAAGGCCTCCTTCTCTACAGGCGTGATTCAGGTTCGACTCTTAGGGAGAGCGAAATGCTGGATAATTCCAGTGATTCTTTATGGAAACCGCATTCTGTACTTCGATTGAATCTTGGGCTCTTCTGTAGCGTATGGTTGTGCTCCGCTGGTGTCTCGGTGATGGGTCCCTTCTTATGGGTTGGGTTAAATCAGGCTGGCAACTGGTTACCTAGTACCTAGCCCATGGATGCAGTGATGATATCTCAGAGTATCCTTTTTTTTTAGATAAAAAAATAAAAAATAAAAACGAAATGTTTAATTAAATTAATAGTTAGAAAAATTGCTCTATTAAACAACACATAAAATGATGAGTTGAATTAATCTTTTTTTCATTTTATAACTAAAATGATAGTTAATGAGAGATCAATTTTGTCTAAATATCGCACAATCCAATTTTTTTTTTTTTGGGGGGGGGGGGGGAGGGATTGGGTTCCTGTAATTTATTTCTTTTGTTGATTTGGTAATTGTAATTTAAAAAATATCAATTTTGTCCTTTTAAATTTTTATATTGTGTTAATTTAATTCAATTGATAACTTCTATTAATAAATTAAACAAAAATCGAAAGGAAAATGGTCAATTCAAAAGAAAACTATTTAAATAAGATGTCAACCCTTCAACAGAGTATTATCAATTATACTAAATAGATATGATGTGAAAATTTTTAAAATAAAATCGATATAATTAGAATTATAAAAATCAAATTAAAAATATTTTGGATAAATTACATTGACACCTCTTGAGGTTTGATCCAATTATTACTCACCCCCTGACGTTTTGAAAATTATATTTCCACTCCTGTAATTAATAATCTCATTTCACAAACCCCCCTCCTTATATAAAAGGTAACAACTCCTAATAGAAAAACACAGGAAATTACATTAAAAAAAGTAAAGGAAAAGGGAAAAAAAAGAAAAAGTAAAGTAAAGCAAAGTAAAAAAAAAAAAAAAAAGAATGCACGAGTTCAATGTTTTCATTCCATCTAAATAATTACAATAACAAAGGAGTTAGTGTAACTTCCCAAATATTATGGGTGATATATATTAAAACCAAACTTCAGGAGTGTAAGTGTAATTTATCCAAAAATTAAAAGCAAATTACACCTAAAGATTTTTTGAAATGCACTCTACTTTAGTGAATTCTTAATTGTCTAGTGGATATTATAGGCATATACTAAGGTCAAAGGTATAACCTGGTAATTAGCAATGGTCCATGAATAAACAACACGGAATTGAAAAGTATACATCTAAATTCTTTCATTTTCAATTTTTCCCATTTTACTCAGAGCTCAGCACATGGTCTCAAAATTGACGGTTATATAAATAAAGATGTAAATTTTCCACACGACTCAACGTCTACCCTGATTATATATAGTTAAAATAAAATTAAGTAAAAAATCATATAAAAAATTAAATAATGTTGCGGTCACATTATTCTTGTTATAAATTTTGTATAAAAAATTTGCAAGCATAGTATTTTCATACCGGAAAATTTTAACTTTCAAATGGTTTTTTATATGGTATGGTGGGTCTTATTATGTTATAAAAATGAAAAATGTTTGGGGGCCTTAATTTTTATGGCTCAAATAGCTCAAAATTGTCAAAACGACGTCGTTTTGGCAATTTTGATGTTGTTTTGTACTCAAAACGACATCGTTTTGGCAAATTCGAGCCATTTGAGCCACAAAAATTAGGGTCCTCTACCATTGTTGTATAAAAATAATCAATCCAACTTGTACACTTGAAATTTTATTGTATATATGGGTGTTGATTTTTGACCACACTGTCAAACAAGTACTCAGCTGGAGTATACTAGCAGAATAGATTGCGTCCAAACGACCTATCATAGAAAGATAAGACTCCGGCGGTGATTCTTCCACCCAAGGGCACTCCGACGATCAATTCAGTTCTTAATTATCTCTCAAAGATAACAAATAGTGCTTTAACTCACTAGCCAGGAAAGCAAAAAGCGTACCTTAAACCCGCAAGGGTGCCTTACTTTTATAGCCTGCACTAACCTGATCCCATGTAGAAGCCTAGCTTCAATGGACTCTGGCTTAATGCTTATCCTAGACTCTCAAATAGATAGAGATAAAATCCCTAAGAGCTTTATCCTTATCCGGGCTGAGGTCCTCTCCTATCTAGGATTCTTATAGCTTATCTGCTCACCTTGAATTCCGGTATCTCCGCAAATAACCTCGGCCTAGCCGAGATTACCTTAGCGCCATGACCAGGACACGTGACGCATCGGCTGGCACTTCGGTGCCACCTTGGCCACATGTTGTCATTCACAAAAATATGTCTCAACAACTGCCCCTAGGTTCTATTACCTCGGCATCTTGAGATGATGGAACCTATATCTTTTGTCCGCACAGCACGTCGACTAAAACCTACTCTACCACTTATTACCGGGGTTATCACACGTTGGCTTCATATGACCAAGACTTCAGTGTGTTTTGTCAATGCTTTAAAACCAAGAACCAAGTTTTTCAAGTTCCTTAACCGAAATCGTTCCCCTAGCCGAGGTCTTTGCTTCATTAAATTAAGAACTCCAAGAGTTCAACATGCGTATGAGCTGTTACGTACGGTAACTCAACCGTTTTCGCTACGCGTCTCTTCCTTATTGATCCGTACCTAACACGTGCCATCAAGTTGCGGCGCTTCTACGTGCGCCGTCTGACGGGCACATCGTCTTAGGCACATTCAATGAAACTTTGCCGCCTTTTCGTGTTTTAACAAAAACATTTTCATCTCTTTTCGTCTCTTCATTTTTGTATCTTTGATTTCGCTCAAGTTTTCTCTCTCTAATACTTCTCTCCCAAATCCTCCATTTTCTTTTTCTTTAAGCTTTTCTGCAACTTGCTCCGTTCATCCCTTTCAGCGAAGCATTCACCGCTTCACTCCATTCACCGTCGTCGTCTGACTTCGGCGAACCTCACGCCGGCGCCATTTTCTTCGGTACGTCACTGTTCCCCTCCTTTCAGTTCTTGACTTACTTCAAACTTTGTTACGTTTTGCATACTGCTATTGCGAATCTATTCACGTTCTTGAATACATTTTCTTGTGTTTTGAATTCTATCACTTTGAGTACCAAACATGCTTTGTTTACTTTTGATTCATGGCCCCTATGCACACATATGTATTGTTTCACGTGTCTCGATGTTTTTGATAGTTTATCACTGTTCTTGATTTTTAATCTGTGTTCTTGAATTTTTACTACCTTCTTGAGTCTGAATCATACTCTTTGCCCTGTTTTTTTGTTGCATTTTCCAGATTCCTGCCTTCAATTCTTGTTTCCATAGTCTTAGGCTTGGGATTTGTTCTAGAACCTTGCCCTCTAGGAAAACCGAAACCCACACAAACCTTTTTCTTCTGAATTCTCACACCTTGTCCCTCTAGCCGACGTCATGGGTATGTTTAGGTGGAGGGTAGATACCCCAGAGAAGCTTGAATACTTTAGGCAAGAGTTCTTTATCCCTGCCGACGTTCATCTTAGGTTGGTTGGGGAGGAGGACTCCATCATAACCAAAGACAATTATATGCCCTTCCCAGTAGTAGCTTTCATCGAGTGCGGACTTAGGTTCCCTCTTGACATCATCTTCTGCCAAGTCCTTCACTATTACAAACTGAACTCAATGCAGCTAGCCATTAACTCATACAGAGTCATCAATGGTATAATTGGCCTTACTAACCGAGAGAACGCTAGGATTATTCTAGCTGACATCCAATACTATTATACCATGTGTGGCCTTAAGTCAGAAAAAGACTATATCTATTACCTTAAGCCGAGGTCGACCAAATACAAACTTATTGTCGACCTCCCAGACTCCAATAAAGGTGCTGGAGATGATTATTTCATCGTCTCAAGCAACTGGGAGTTCCCACCAGATGATGACCTCCATCTACTCATTCTCCAGTTCTCTGGCCCCTTAATGTGGACTTAAGTTTCACTTAGATTCTCATTAATCATGTGGTTGTGACCTTGTTACCGAGGTTAGATTCAAACAAAGACTAGTCGAGGTTCTCAATCTTGGTTTCTCTGTTAATCTTACTCATATGCATTTAGTTCCAATCTGGGTTTGAATCTGCCGAGATGGCACATCTAGGTTAGTCCAACTTAGTTTAACTCCATTATATGCAAGTATAATTGCAACTCTGTAATATAATGAGTCTAAGTGATTCGTCATGTTTCAATCAGAAACATCGCCAACTTAGTTCAACTCTATTATATGCAAGTATAATTCAACTCTGCCATATAATAAGTTAAAGTTATTCGTTATGTTTCAATCAGAAACATTGTCAACTTAGTTTAACTCTATTATATACAAGTATAATTCAACTCTGCCATATAATAAGTCTAAGTTATTCGTTATGTTTCAATCAAAAATATCGCTAACTTAGTTCAACTCTATTATATGCAAGTATAATTTAACTCTGCCACATAATAAGTCTAAGTTATTCATCCTGTTTCTCAATCAGAAACATCGCCAAGTGACTGGTTAGTCGTACTACACAAGTTTGAAAGAAAAATCGAGCTAAAATTTTATTATTACTTCGGCTAATAACAAAAAACTTTTAAAAAAAATCTAATGATAAAAAAACTTCAAGTTGCAAGTATTCCATAGTCTTGGCAACTCTTTGCTTTCACTGTCTTCAGCCGATATGCCCCATTGTTGGCGACCGAGATAATTCTATAAGGTCCCTCCCAATTTGGGCCAAGCTTGCTTTCTTTGAGATCCTTTTTGTTGCCGACGAACTTTTTCAGGATAAGGTTCCCAACTTGGAACTCTCGTGGGTTAACCTTCTTATTGCAAGCCTTAGCAAGTTGTTGCTGGTATGCCCCCAACCGAATTGTTGCTCTTTCCCTTCTTTCTTCCAACAGGTCCAGATCTCGGGCCAGAAATGCGTCATTAGTTCCATTCTTTACTCCATTCGTTCTGATCCCTGGGATGCCGACTTCTAATGGGATTACTGCCTCTGTGCCATAAGCCATAGCAAATGGGGATTTCCCAGTTGATCTTTTCGGGGTAGTCCGATATGCTTAGAGTACACTGGGCAACTCATCTACCCACTTTCCTTTTGCTACTTGCAGCTTCTTCTTGATCCCATCCAAGATAGTTTTGTTGGATGCTTCTGCCTGACCATTACTTTGAAGAAAGCTTGGAGTGGAATAGTAGTTCTTGATTTTGTATTTGGCACAGAAGCTTTTGATTAGCTTACTGTAAAACTGTGTGTCATTATTTGCTATTATTGCACTTGGAATCCTAAATCTGGTAATGATGTTTTTCTATATGAAGTTTTTCACATCAACATTTCGAATCTTCACAAGGGGTTCTGCTTCTACCCACTTGGTGAAGTAGTCTGTTGCTACTAGCAGGAATTTTCTCTGTCCAGTTGCTTAGGATAGTTGCCCAACTAGATCCATGCCCCACTGGGCAAACGACTAAGGACTGGATACTGGATTTAAATCTGCTGCTGGTTGATGTATCAAAGGTGTGAACCTTTGACACTTCTCGCACTTTCTGACATAGGTTTCAGCATTCTTCTGCATATAGGGCCACCAGTACTCCTGAGTAATGGCCCTATGAGCAAGTGACCTGCTCCCAGCGTGGCTTCCACATACTCCTTCGTGTATTTCATACAAGAAGTCTTCAACTTGTGAAGGATGTACACATCTCAAAAGGGGACTGGTAAAAGACCTTCTGTAGAGATGTCTCTCTGCTGTTAGACTGAATCTTGTCGACTTCAGTCTGGTCTTGTGTGCCTCTTTTTTGTCATCTGGCAGCTTCTCATCTCTAAGGAACACTACTATTGCATCCATCCAACTTAGTCTCATCTCCACACACATTGCTTCATACTCTGTGATTAGTGGTTCTACACTTGGGCCTGACAAGTAGTCAACCATTATTGTCCTTGTCTCTCCTGATTTCATTGCACTAGCCAAGTTAGCCAAGGCATCGGCATGGCTGTTGTTATCTCGGCTCACCTGCTGTAGTCGGCAGTCTTAAAACAAGGCCAGTAGTTTAACAATCTTTTTAACGTAGGCTATCATTATTTCATCTCGGACTGCATACTCATCTATTGTTTGGTTTACAATTATCTAGGAGTCACAAAAGACCATAACCTCGTCGACTTCCATTGCTGCTGCCAGCTTCAATCCTACGATCAATGCTTCATACTCTGCTTCATTGTTTGACACTTTGAACTCCAAACAAATTGATTGCTCTAACATTCGTCCATTTGGAGATACTAGTAGTAATCCTGCCTTAGCTCCCTATCAGTTTGAACTCCTATCAACGAAGAGGGGAGAAGGAGTAGCCGATGTAAATATCGCAGGGCTTGAGTTTCTGTTCTTTCTTTTGCTCTGCTGTGGGGTTTTTCATTCCTAGCTGGGTCTCTTCTTGTTCTCCTGGACATGCTAAGCCGTGGCTCATCGGAGCTCGACGTGAGATGGCTCCAGGTGTGAACTCGGCCACGAAGTCGGTCAGAACCTGGCCTTTGATTACTATTCTGGGCCTAAATTCCAAGTTGTATTGGCGTAATACTACTACCCATCTAGCTATCCCGCCTGTCAAATCTCCTTGCTGCAACAGGGACTTCAAAGGATGCTCAGTTAATACCACAATCTTATGAGCTTAAAAGTAATGATTCAATTTCTTGAAAGCGATTACTAAGGCCAGTGTCAGTTTCTCCAAGGGTAGGTATTTGGTTTCTGCATTTGCTAGGGTTTTACTCACATAATAAACTGCCATATGTTCTCCATTTTCTTCTCTGATTACCACTTCGCTTACTGCATGCTCTAAAACCAAACCAAACCAAACCAAACCAAGCCTTAAGTCCCATCAAATGGGGTCGGCTACATGAATCCTTCTTCTCTACGCGGCCCTATCAAAGGTCATATTCTGCATGCTCTGAAACCGCCAAGTATAAAAACAACTCCTCTCCAGGTACTGGATTTGAAAGAACTAGAGCTGTGGTCAAGTATTTTTTTTAAGTCGGTTAAGGCAACTTCGCACTCTTCTGTCCACAAGAAGTCTGTAGCTTTCTTCACTAAACTAAAGAAAGGTTTGCACTTGTCAGAGCTTCTGCTTATGAACCTATTCAAGGCTATGGCCTTTCCAGTCAACATCTACACTTTCTCTTCAAGTCCAAGATGGCCTTGATCTGATCTGGGTTCGCCTCAATGTCCCTTCTAGTAACCAAGTACCCCAGGAACTTTCCTGACCTAACTCCAAATGCGCACTTAGATGCATTGAGTCGAAGCCAAAATGTCCTTAGGATATCAAAGACTGCTTTTAGGTCGACCAGATGGTTCTCAGGTTCTTTGGTCTTCACGACCATATTATCAATGTATACCTCCACTGTTTTGTCTATTAGGTGTCTCAACATTTTAGTCACCAATCTCTGGTAGGTTGCTCCTGCATTTTTCAACTTGAAAGGCATCACTCTGTAGCAATATAACCCTTTTGGAGTGATAAATGCAGTCTTCTCCTTATCGGGGGGGGGGGGGTACATGGCTATCTGATGGTACCCCCTGTAAGGGTCTAGGAAGCTCATCCTTCCGTGCCCTGAAATGGCATCCACCAATTGGTCAATCTTGGAGAGTGGGAAACTGTCTGTGGGACAAGCTTGCTTAGGTTGGTGAAGTCCACGCAGACCCTTCACTTCCCATTCTTCTGTTTCACAACAATTGTGTTTGATAACCATGTTAGGTAGTTTACCTCTCGAATGGCTCTAGCTTCCAACAGTTTATCTTCCTCATTTTCTACTACCTCAACATGCATCAAGGTAGGCCTCTTTCCTCGTTGGATGACAGGTTTGGCCGACTAGTCCACATTCAGTCTATGGCAAGTGACCTCGGGGTTCATGCCAAGCATCTCGTATGGTGTCCAGGCAAATACCTCAATGTTTGCTCTCAAGAATGCCTCTAACTCCTTTTCTTTTTCCTCGACCAAGCCTGAGCCGAGAAGGAAAAAGCGTTCTTCATCTCCTTACTGGACTAGGATCTTCTTTAGGGCTTCCTCACTTTTCTCGGCTGGTTCTTTGCTGACGTCATCAAGGATCTCCATGTCCTCATCTTTAATCTCTACTGTTTCTGTTTCTCGTATGTTGTAGGTGGATTTCATTGCTGCCATGGAGCAATTCTTTGCCTGCACCTGATCCCCTCTGACTTCCTCAATTCCATGTTCTGTTAAGAACCGCAATAGCTGGTGTAGTGTTAAGGGAATAGCCCCAATTGCATGCTGCCATGGCCTTTCCAAGATAACGTTATAAGGTGAGAGGGTGTTAATGATTGTGAATTTTGTGCTCACTTTCCTGGTGCCTGCCAGCACCTCCAACTTTACTGCCTCCAAGGGCCATGTCGATGTTCTATTGAACCCGAGTATTGGACTGTTGGACTGTTCCAGATCATCTTGGTGAAGGCCGAGCTCCTTGTAGCATCTAACATACATGATGTCACAAGAGTTGCCTTGGTCAACTAGAATGCACTTTACCTGGCACTCTCCAATTTTCAAGGATATCACGAGAGCATCATTATGTAGATATTGCACCATGTCTAGGTCGGCTTCAGTAAAAAATACCATTTGTCCTTGGTACTCGCCTGCCCTAAGCCTTTTTTGCTGGACTTGACACACGTGTTGTAAGTGTCTTACCCTTTGAGTCTCCCTACGTATCTCATTCTCATTGACCCTCGAGTAAATCACATTGATCACTCGAGATCCTTCTGCTTGTGGTTGCGGTGCTAGTGGGGGTAGTGCTGCCGGTGCCTGGGGCAACCTTGCCTGTTCTTCCCTTGTTCTAGCCTCATCCACTAGGTCCCTCAAGTGGCCTTGTCTGACTAGGTCTTCTAAGTGTGTTTTTAGGGCTTTGCACCCCTAAATTAGGTGCCCATCCTCATTGTGGTAGGCACAATACTTCCCCAGGCTTCTTTCCATAAACTCACCAGGGATCTTCTCTGGTGCTCTATAGTAAGGTTGGTTCCTGATTCTCTCAAGGACTTTGTAGACCGGTATCCGAACATCTGGTAATAGCTGTCTGACCCTTAGTATCTTGTCTCTGCCTATTATATCCAAGATTTCCTCGCTTCGGCGAAACCGTTTTTCTCTTACTTCGACGCCTTTGTCCCGGACGTGTCTTCTTCGGCTCTTGCATACTTTTCAATCCTGGCCATGAGTTCCTCCATACTTTTAGGTAGCATCTTTGCCAGTGACTTTCGAAGCAGGCAGTCATCGTTCAGACCATTCTTAAAAGAAACGACCGCCAATTCTTGATTGCACCCTAGTATTCGGTTAAACACTTCATAATACCTTTTGGCATAAGCCCTGAGGCTTTTGTCATCGCCAATCCTTAGAGCCATCAGGGAGTCTACCCTCAATGGCTGCAGTTTGTTTGTCACAAACCTGGCCACGAAAATCTTGGCCAGGCCTTTCCAACTCTTCACAGTTCCTTTTGGCAACTTGCGAAACTAGTCTGATGCGATTTTCCCTAAGGATGAGGGGAATACTTTACAAAGCAGCGACTTATTCCCGATATACAGTGCCATTGAGTTCAGGTACAAGCCGACGTAGAAGTTAGGATTAGACTTGTCGTCGTATATTTGGAATCTCGGCATGTGGAATCTTTATGGGGCCTCAAACTTGTCCAGCTCTACTGAGAACGGCGTTCTCGGTTTAACCAGAGATGTGACCTCAGCATCTTGTCGCTTCCTCTGTAGGTAGTCTCTCAAATCCTCCTTAGTTCGACCAAAAGCTCGGCTGTTGTAACAACCCTCGTACTGATTACCGTTAAACCACTGAATTACCTACTGATTATTGCTAAATTGAACTGATAATGACTGATAAGTGAACTGGATGAACTACTGAACAGACTGAATGGAACTGAAACTGAAATTGAATAAGTTTATCTATTGAATTGCATTTCTATCTGTTTGATTGAATGATTATCTGTTTGAGTTTATGTGTTTAAACTGTTAATTGAAGGCCTTATCGGCGGCCGATTTAGAAACCGTTTAGTGTTTTATAATCAGTAGAATATTTATGATTTAATGGTATATTTATCTGAAAATTGATTAGGAATGATTAAATTAGATTAAATTAAGTCAATTAAAGAGTTGGATTTAATTACGATCTTGCCATGGTGAGTGGCCTCTACCTAATCATCCTTGAGCCTTGTATACACTTGAACCAACTTATTTCCTCAGCCTTTTTCTCCTTGTTTGCCGACCAAGAAGAGAGGTAGAGAGAGAGGGACTTGTTCTTGTTGATTTGCTTGAAGAATTGCTAGGAGACTTGAAGTATACTTGCTAATCTAGCTTCCTAAACCTTGTAATTGAGACTTAGGTAAGGATCTTGCCTTCTTAATGTTGTGTTTGAGCAAACCTTGCATGTTTCATGCATCATTAGAGAGCTAAGACATGAATTTGGTCATAAATGGTGAATTGAAGCTCAAATGTTACATGCATGTATATATTGATGAGTTTGAGTTGAATTCTTGGAGAATTGTCACATGCATGTCCATGTTGTTATCATAGTTCATGTTTCCTCATTGTTTTCAAAGATTGGAGCTCATTTGAGCTAGTTTGGAAGCTTGAAATTGGTTTAAAGTTCATGCATTGCATGTTTAAAACTTGTTCATGAAATGGGTTTGAATTTTGGATTTAATTGAAACACCCTTGGGCCTTGATTTCTTAAATTGAGCTTTAAAACTTGTTATTCTATGTGTTTGAAAGAGTTTTCCAGAAAATGGGCCCAAGAGGATCGAATTTGGAGCATCAAAACTTGGTTTGAAACTTCGAGGTCGAATCTGGATTTTCCAGTTTTGGACGTCCTTCGGCGAAGTGCCGCTTCGGCGAGAATTCATGCTCGATATTTTCTTTGCATTGTTTCTGATCCGCTCGGCGGGCTTTTAACGCCGGCGGAAAATCGCGCATCCAGCATTTTTGCACCTTCCATCAGTCCGCTCGAGCGTCTGAATGTACGCTCGAGCGTGGGCCTTTGGTTGCTTGTCCGCTCGAGCGGGGAAACCTGCGCTCGAGCGGAGGCCCTGTTCACTGAAAATTCTGAAATTGTTTTCTAAGCGCATTTTCACATCCTCATCCCATCCTAGGCATTCTTAGGCCTAGTTTAAGGCATCTTAATGAGGATTTAGACATAGAACCACACCGAGGGAATTTAGGGATTTAATTATCATCCTTTCCAACTGTAAACTTAGTGTGTGTTCTATTTGATTGACTGTTTAGGGTTGACTCTCGGGGACGCGCTCTAGCCACTGATAGCCCAATCACTGTGAGTAACAGATTGTGTAAAGATATGTTCAAAATGGTTATATTTTGATTACTGAACTGAACTGTTTATTGAATTGATATTGTTTATTGAATGAATGTATGTCCGTATTTGAATCGTATTGTGGCATCCTTAGCACCTTGTTATTGGTATTCTGAGAGCTCTGTCGGTTTCCTTGTGGAACCATCTTGATTGATGGCCATCATTATTGTTGGTTCATAAGGCCGGTCCTTTGGACTCATCGCTTATAGGCTAATGGATGTACCACATATGACTGATTGATTGAAATACTGATTGACTGAAATACTGAAAGATTGAAATACTGTATAATGAATTGATTTCATTACTGTAAGGACATTCATTCATAACCTCTTTACACTGTATGTTATTCACTGGGCTTTAGCTCACTGTTTATATATATATGTAGGTGCTCAGCCGCCAGACCGAAGCTAGGAGCGTGGGATTGGTCCCCAGTTTTGTCAGCCAGCCTATGTGCCTCACTGTGAGGTTCCGAGACGCCATGCCATGGCTTGGGGTGTTTTTGTTTCCCCCACCTGTCTCCCTACTGTATTGTACTTTTTGTATAGACTGTTTGATTTGGTATCTTGTTATCGAGGATTGAGTCCGTCTTGAATGTCTGTAATGATTGTGTATACTGTACTGGTAGTGAATGCATAAATGTATGAAAAATGTTTTTGGCATTTTAACAGACTCTATGGACACTAGTTTTACTTGTTTTGGCTTCCGCCAGCCTCGAACTCAGATTTATCAGTATTCTTGATTGGTGCCTTTGGTAATCTCGGATTCTTGGCGATTCTGATGCTAAACCCATAGGGCCGGGTTTGGGTCGTGACAGCTGTCGACGGACTTCAGCCTTTTGGGTGCACTGCTCCCGGCGTCATTATGGGCCCTCTTGGACTTCCCTTCATTCGTCATATCAAAGCAAAACTCCTTCCCTTGAATATGCCGATGTTCTTTGGCATAGGTTTCTTTGGTACGATGTGTCTTCTAAGACTCTCCATTCATTAACTCTTCTCACCCAACCTCCCATGAAGGCTGGTGAGAGTGTTCCTTGGTCCTGGTGTACTGAGGGACTGCAAGAACTGTTTTTCGCTCCCCTTTCTGGGCATCATTCTTGGCTGTTGGAATTGGCGTGTCTTGTAACGGAAACGGTGGCTGTATGACGTTGTTCTGCATCATGAAATTAACGACTGATTGCAGGTCCGCCAATTTGTTTGTCATTCCCTTCATCTCTCCGTCCCTCCATAGGCATCTATCTTTCCACTCCTAGAGGTCGTTCTCGTTATAATACCCGTCTTAGTCTGCATTTTTTGGTACGTCTCCCTCCTGGCCGATTGTCACGACCCAAACCCGCCTCTATAGGTTTAGCGTCGTAACTGGCCAGTAATCCTTGGATTACCAAAGGCCTCTTAAGACTTGACTTGAGATAAAGGGCTGCGGAAATGAATACACAAAACAAACATAGTCCATAGAACTGTGCAGACATACATGAAACTAAAAATCTTAAACTTATAAACATACAAGTGACGTCATAGGTACAGTATTTACACGTCACTATCAAGTACATACAAATGAGAATTTGCTCATAAAACAAAAGGAACAGTGTTGCATATTTATATAACATGGCCACAAAACTTGACTTGAACTAGAACCTCCTCGTGAGGCGCAAAGGGTGGCTGACCAACAAAAATACCCCAGGCCTCATCTTAAACCTAATCACGAACCTGTTCACCTACATACATAATAAATAACTAGTAAGCGGAGGCCCAGTGAATAATAACAAAGTAAAGGGGGTAAATGAATGATGTCCCATAACTGTGGCGGTGACTGAAATGCACATTCGTATTTTCATTCAGAGCATATACATATATATATACAGTTCAAGGTTCATGCTTAGTCTTACATAATACATTTATCAGCACTGACAGATCACACACAGATTGTTCTTAATCATACTTGTCAGTTCTATATAAGAACCTTCGGTTGGGTAACTTGTTAGTTCCACAAAGGAACCTTCGGACTGGGAACTTGCAAACTTGCCAGTTGTCACGACCCAAACCCGGCCCTAAGGGTTTAGCATCAGAATCGCCAAGAATCCGAGATTATCAAGGCCCGCTAACAAGAGTACAAGAAAGCGAGTTCGAACTGGCCAATACAGTAAATAAATAATGTTCATTGAGCTGTGACAGTCTGTATGCCAAAAAGATTTTTCATGCATTCACACGTGTAGAACAGTACAGTCTATACAAAATTTATAGTCATACAGTACAAGGACCTAATCCCTTGGTAACAAGATAAGAAAGCAGATAATGATCTATACAAAACAAAGGAGACAAGATGTATGGAGGAAATGCTAAAACACCCTAAGCCTTAGCATGGCAACTCGGAACCTCATGATGAGGAACAAAGGCTGGCTTGACAAAACTGGAGTCTAACCCATGCTCCTAGCTCCGATCTGGTGGCTGAGCTCCTACATATATATATAAACAGTGAGCTAAAGCCCAGTGAATAACATAATGCGTAAAGAGGTTAAGAATGAAATGTCCTTACAGTAATGAAAACAGTTCATTAAACAGTATTTCAGTCTTTCAGTTAGAACAGATATTCAGTCATATGTGGTACATCCATTAGCATAGCAGTAAACAGTAGGTCTTAAAGACCGAACAGTAATGATGGCCATCAATCAGTAAACAGTAGTAGTTCCACGAGGGAACCGACAGAGATCTCTGTAACAGTGACAGTAAACAGTAGGTGCTAAGGATGCCACAGTACAGTTCGGAAATAAAGGACATACATTCATTCAGTAAATAATTCCAGTTCAGTAAACAGTTCAGTTCAGTATTCGAAGATAATCATTTTGAACATATCTTTACACAATTGTTACTCACAGAGTTTGGGCTACAGTATGCTAGAGCGTGACTCCCTAGTCACCAACCCTACACAGTTCACAGGTTGAACACACACTAAGCTACACAGTTAGGAAGTACCATAACTTAATTCTTAATTTGCCTTGGTGTGTTCTACATCTATATCCTCATTAAGATGCCTTAAACTAGGCCTAAGAATGCCTAGAATGGGATGATGATGCAAAAATACACTTAGAAAATATTTTGCAAAATTTGCTAAAAAGAGGATCCTCGCTCGAGCGAGCCTTCCTTCGCTCGAGCGAGCTTCCAAAATCAAAGGCTTCGCTCGAGCGAGAAATCCTTCGCCGAAGCGTCCGTCAACGATAAAAGTAATCGGATCTTGCAATTTTACGCTCGAGCCACCAATTCTACGCTCGAGCGTAGCTTCGAACAAAGGTTGGTTGCTCGAGCGAAGAATCCTTCGCTCGAGTGAAGAAGCCAAATTCTGGAATTTCCAGATTTGTCTCCTAAGCTCAAACCAAGCATTCTTTCACTCAAAACTTGACCTCTTATGCCCAAATTCTGGAAAACATATCTAAATTCAATGTATAACAAGTTTCAAAACTCAATTTATGAATTCAAGCCCCAAAGGTGAGTCAATTAAAACCATTTTTCAAACCCATTTTCATGAACATGGAGAAATGCAAACATACATGGATTCAAACCAAATTCAACCTTCAAAGCTTGTCCAAATGGACTCATTTCTTCAAGAACATGATGAATTCATGGACTCAAGCCTAATTATGAACATGCATGTACAATTGGCCATGAAATCAACTCAAGATTTATCAATACACACATGCATGCATGAAATGAGTTCTAATTCAACACTATAGAACAAATTCAAGTCTTAACTCTACAATTTAACTTGACTCATGCAAGAAAACCTTAAATGCAACAATGGGAGATTCAATTACCTTGCCTAAGTCTTCAATTACAAGTGTAGAGGCTCAAACAAGCAAGAACTCCTCTAATCTTCTTAATTTCCAAGCAATATCATAAAAATGAACTCAATTCTCTCTTACTCCCTCTCTTGGTCGACTATGGTGAAGTAAAGAGCTGAGGAAATGTTTTGATTAAGCATATACAAGGCTTCAAACATGAATAAACAAAGGCCCCACTAGGTGGCAAAAGTGTAATTACAACAAACTCTTTAATTGGCTCAAATTAATCTAGTTTAATCATACCTAATCACATTTTAGTTAAATATACCATCAAATCACAAAAATTCCACCGATCATGAAACACTAAACAATTTTCAGTTCGACCGTCGATAAGGCCTTCAATTTGCAATTTAAACATAAACATACCAACAGATAATCAAATAATCGAACAGATAAATATGCAATACATTAGATATGCTTAGTCAATTCTGGCCTTTCAATCACCATTCAAGATACTTGATTTAGTTCAATTATCGATTATAAGCGATCGGTTTAGCGTAAATCGAGGGTAATTGGTGATTTATCAGAACAAGATGGGAGTTGTTACACGCTTCCACTTAGGAACCTCCAATTTGAGTATAGATAGCTTGTGTCACGACCCAAACCCCTTCTATGGGTTTAGCATCAGAATCGCCAAGAATCCCGAAGGCCCAACAATTGAATACAGTCTGATTAAGCAGTACGAACTGGCGGAAATATCTGATAAGTAACTAGTGTCCATTGAGTTGTGAAAATCAGATGCCAAAAACATTTTCATGCATTCATACGAGCAGTCTAAAGATACTATATACGCTATACAATCATATACAAACATTCAAGACGGGACCTAATCCTCGATAACAAGATAAAGAAAACAAAGAAACCGTCTCTACAAGAGTACAAAAACAAGAAGGAGACCGATGGGGACACAAAACGCCCCAAGCCATAGCATGGCAACTCGGAACCTCGCGGTGAGGCACATAGGTCGGCTTGACAAAACGGGGACCAACCCACGCCCTAGCTCGGTGCAGCTGAGAACCTACATATATATATAAACAGTGAGCTAAAACCCAGTGAATAACACAATGCGTAAAGAGGTTATGAATGAAATGTCTTTACAGTAATGAAATCAGTTCATTAAACAGTATTTCAGTCTTTCAGTATTTCAGTCAATCTGTTATATGTAGTACACCCATTAGCCTATAAACAGTAGGTCCAAAAGGACCGGGTCTCAACAGCACTAACAAAGAATGATGGCCATCAATCAAGAAGTATGGTTCCACAAGGAACCGTGAGCTCAGAATACTTGAGAATAAAGAATTGCTAAGGATGCCACAATACGCCTGTAATACAGACATACATTCATTCAAGAAACAATATCAGTTCAATAAGCAGTTCGATTCCAAGATTCAAAAGATAATCATTTTGAACATATCTTTACACAATTGTTACTCACAGAGATTGGGCTAATAGCAGGTAGAGCGCATCCCCGAGAGCCAACCCTAAACAGTTAACAAATAGAACACACACTAAGTTTCACAGTCGGGAAGGATGATAATTAAATCCCTAAATTTCCTCGGTGTGGTTCTATGTCTAATTCCTCATTAAGATGTCTAAAACTAGGCCTAAGAATGCCTAGAATGAGATGAGGATGCAAAAATACAGTTGGAAGGCATTTTTCAAAAGTTGATGAAAATAGGGGTCTCGCTCGAGCGAGGTTGCAAAATCAAAGGCTTCGCTCGAGCGGTCTGATGAAACAGTAAAAGTACTGGATGCTCGATTTTTACGCTCGAGCCACCAATCCTTCGCTCGAGTGTGGCTCAGAGAAAACGTTGGTCGCTCGAGCGAGGAATCCTTCGCTCGAGCGAAGAAGTCAAATTTGGAATTTCCAGATTTGCCTTCCAAGCTCAAACCAAGCATTCTCAACTCAATTCTCGACCTCTTGGGCCCAAATTCTGGAAAATACATCCCAAAACAATGTATAACAAGTTTCAAAAGCCAATTTATGAATTCAAGCCCCAAAGGTGAGTCAATTAAATCCAAAATTCAAACCCATTTCAAGAACAATTTCAAAACATGCAATGCATGAACTTTAGTCCAAAATCAAGCTTTAACTCTTGCTCAATTGAGCTCAAATGTTGGAAAACAAAATGAAAACATGGACTTTAGCTAAAACATGGACATGCATGGACAATCCAACATGAATTCAACTTCAAAATGCACCAATTCAAGCATGCATGCAACAATGGAGTTTCAATTCAACATATATGAGCAAAATCATGACTTAACTTTACAATGAAGCATGGGTCATGCAAGAATTAGCTTAAACACAACATTAAGAAGGTAAAATCCTTACCTAAGTCTTGTATTCAAGGTTTATGACCACAATTAGCAACTACCCTTCAATCTCTTCAAGCAATTCTTATGAACACAAGATGAAAACACTCTCACTCCCTAATCTCTCTCTCTCTATTCGGTGGTGGTCTCAAATGTGCTAAAGAAGTGTTGTATAATGCAAGACCAAGTCTTGGGCAAGGTGTGGTGTAGTGGCCTACTAGGTGGCAACATGGTAATTATGCCAAAGTTTGCAATATGACAATATTTAATCTAGTTTAATCATACCTAATCACAATTTTCAGATAAATATACCATTAAATCACAAATATTCTACTGATTCCAAAACATCAAACGGTTTCTAAATCGGCCGCCGATAAGGCCTCTAATTAGCAGTTTAAACATATGAATTCAAACAGATAATCAATCAAGCAAACAGATGTAACATGCAATACAATAAATAAACTTATTCAATTTCAGTTTCGGTTTCAATCAGTCCATTTAGTACTTCAGTTAATCCAATTATCAGTCATTATCGGTTCAGTTTAACAAAGAACATAGCTAATTGAGGGTTATCGATAATCGAGACGAGGGTTATTACCTTGATCCATAAGGGACCTCGATCGCAAAGAACTTGTATATACTTGAATCATGATAATACTTGAATCATAGCATAATGTCATAAGTGCTTATTAGGCTTAGACAATCATTCATTGCATAAAACATAACATTTCATAAAGCAATTCTTAATCCGTGAGTAGTAAATAATTTACTTGAACATAGCTTTACTAAGTTATTACTCACAGATAACCGACAGCTCCAAATAGATGGCAAAGTGGCAATTTAGCTAACCTGAGGCGCGTGACCTACATAACATAGCAGACTCATGCATTGAAACCCACTCTTGAATTATACATAACTTATTTCATTTGTTCTTAGTGTGTTCCTAGCCTGTAACCTCATTATGGGGTCTTAATCATGGCCTAGGAATGCCTAGGATGGAATGAGGATGCCAAAATGCATTGAAAATATTTTTTCAAAACTTGCTGAAAACAGGGGTCTCGCTCGAGCGTAGCTTTCCTCGCTTGAGCGAGCATACCGAATGTGAGTGGTCAGTGACCACTCCTTCGCTCGAGTGGTCTGCAAAATGTGGAAAAGTTTTGGTTGCATGAAATCTCCGCTCGACGCTCACTCGAGCGTGAGACACAGTTCTTCGCTCGAGCGACACTCGAGCGCAACTCTCGTCGCTCGAGCGCTCTTCCAGACGCACCAACACCTAAGAGTATGCAATTTACGCTCGAGCCAGCCTTTTGTCGCTTGAGCGGAAGTATGAAAATAAAGGTGGTTTATCGAGGGTAGAATCCTTCGCTCGAGCGAGAAAGTAGAATCCTAGGTTTTCCAGATTTGCTCCCAAACTTCAAAACATGAATTCAACACCTCAAAATTCATCCTGTTGGGCCAAAATTCTGGAAAACACTTAGAAACTTACAAAATATCATGGTTTGAAAATCATTTCATGAAATCAAGGCCCAAAAGTGTGCCAATTGTGCAAAATTCCAACATAAACTTTATGAATGTTTCAAGAACACAACATGCATGAATTTCGTTGAACTCAGTCATCTCTAATCATGGTCAAATTAGACAAATTGATAGAAAACATGATGAATACTCAAAACATGAGTGAAATGAACACATGCATGAAAGAATTCTTTAAAATCATGCTCAATTTATGAAGAAGTGCACATGCATGCATGGTATGGCCCAATTCCTCTTAATTCTAATGCAATTCTCTCATAAATTCACCTAATTCACATGAAGTCTTGTAGAGTCTAGTTCAATTACACAATTTAGAGTTTGATTCCTTACCTAGAAACTTGGAGTCACAAGGGTTGAAGGTGAGACTCCCCAAATATCTTCAAATGTCAACAATTCTAGCAAAAACCTCTCAGTGACAAATGTTGATGCCAATTCTCATCCTTGGTCTCCTTTCTTCCTCTCTCTCACGTTTGATCACTTGGAGGCTCAAAGATGATGTCAAAACAAGGCTCTAGTAGGTGTAGGAGTGGTCTTGCAAAGCCCACTTAATGGTAATCAAGTAAATAACTTAAGCTAAATTAAGTAACATTAATTATTCTAATCTAATCGTTCCAAATCGAATTTTAATTAAACTTACCATAAATTTCTAGAAATCCTAACTAGCACATAAATCAAGTCAATTTCTGAATTAGATGCCGATAACGCTTTCAATTCCCAAATCAAAATTAAAACATGAACAGATCTTTCTACGCTAGACATGTATAGACACAAAATGATGCAATGCACATATAATTAATCGAGGATTTCTTCTTAATTACTCATTTGGCATTCTTAAACATGAATTAACGTTAATCATGGGATCGGGGTTGTTGCATCGACGTCATTCTCTCTGGGATTCTTATCCCGAGTTTCTTCGTTGTAGTTATCCTCATCTACGTTAGGGTCACTGTGTTTACCACTTCCAGTAGGGATGTCGTCCCCAATTTTCTCTTTCTGTTCATTGTTGGCCATCTATTCTCCTTTCTTTCCCACAGACAACGCCAAATTGTGGGTATTGATTTTTGACCACACTGCCAAACAAGTACTCAGCTGTAGAACACCAGCAAAATAGATTGCGCTCGAACGACCTGTCATAGAAAGATAAGACTTCAGCGGTGATTCTTCCACCCGAGGGCACTCCGACCATCAAGTCAGTTCTTAATTATCTCTCAAAGATAGCAAATAGTGCTTTAACTCACTAGCCAGGAAAAGAAAAAGCGTACTTTAGACCTACGAGGGTGCCCTACTTTTATAGCCTGCACTAACCTGATCCCTGTAGAAGCCTAACTTCAATGGACTCTGGCTCAATACTTATCCTGAACTCTCAAATAGATAGTGATAAACTCTCTAAGAGGTTTATCCTTATCCGGGCTGAGGTCCTCCCCCATCTAGGATCCTTATAGCTTATCCGCTCACCTCGGATTCCAGTATCTCCGCAGATTACCTCGGCGCTGTCGAGATTACCTCGGCGCCATGATCAGGACACGTGGCACCTCGGCTGGCACTTTGGTGCCACCTTGGCCACGTGTTGTCATTCACAAAAATATACCCCCACAGTATAGATATTACATATGAGTTAAAAAAAAAAATAATGAAATAAATTCGAAAACAAATATCAAGCAACAACATATATATAGTGGATTCAATCTAACTAAAAATTACTCAAATCAGAAAACTATTTAGAAAATTTCATGCATTAAATAAAATAAAATACAAATAAAACATACATGCAAGAGTAATTTTTATTTATTTATTTATTTATTTATTTATTTTAGATACTTAGGAAAGTCATAAAAACAAAGTTAAGGGTTAAACCATCTCATACATTAACACCTATAGCATATCAACTATTAACAAATGCCTCATATGGGCAGGAGGGTTCTCAGTGACTACTAGATTTTATACTTATTTTTGCTAAAGCATCAGCACATTGGTTGGCCTCACGGTTAATGTGTTTCACCCATGAGCCAGTTCTTCGCAACAGTAATCTAGAATCTTCAATTAGAGCTCTGAATGGGAACTCCCCAAGCGCACCTTTGAGCAGCAGCTCTACAGCTTTTTGGCAATCAATCTCCACTTGAATCTCCTTCCAACTTTCCTCGAACATCATTATAAGTCCTCTATAGATTTCCCAGATTTTAGTTTCAATACTACCAGCACTTTCTAGCTTTCTTGTATATCCCAGGATCCAGTGTCCCTTTTCATCTCTTAACAAGCCTCCCTCCAAATCTAGCTTTCCCTAGTTCACCTCTAGCATTTCCATCAATTTTAAACTTTAATTTTCTTGCATTTGGACAAAACCATTGAATTAGTTTAGGCATAGATCCAACTAAAAATACAAGAGAAAGAAAAGCTTCATTAATAACCTTAACAAGAGTAATTACCCCAAACAAATATCATACTAGACATTTGTGTGCGTGTCACATGCAAAATAAAATGGTGTGATCCACATAAATGTGCGGCCTAAAATTCTTGGCTCTATTTGTGACCATGTCACTCGTGCCATTAAATAAATTGTTGTGAAGAAGATAAAACTAAATAATTCTACATAATATCTAATGTAGGTTGTAAAAGTGTATTTTGAAATTTGTTTATGGATATGTAGAATTAATTTATTTCATATATATATATATATATATTGGCCTTGTTTGGCGAGTAATTATTTTAGTTAAAAAGTTAAAAAGTTAATATAAGTTATCACATCACTCTTTCTATATTTTTGTATATTTTTTTATAAAAAATAAAAAATTATTAAAACAACTTATTCTCAAATGAGATCTATATATAAATTTATTTATATGTTGTAATGGAATAGGAAATGAATGATGAGCTTTGTGTCTCACTCTTCTTCAAAAAAATTTCAAAGGACCAGGCTGGCCAAATCCCATGGACTGCGGGAGACTTTAGGTACAAAAATATTTTGATGTCACTTTCACCCCCTCCATTTTTGCTAGGTCTTTTTTGACAATTAAGTTAAAAGTTAGTTTATTAGCATTTTAACTTTTTTAAGTCACATTATTTTTTTACTTTTTTACATATTTTTTTCAAAAAAAATAAAAAAATAAAATTAACTTTTAACCTATTTCTTAAAACAGGCATAATCTCTTTTTTTTTCTTGCTTCTTCGCTAAACCGCGTCTAACTCTTAATTATTTAATATACAGTACATGTTTTGAACTTTCTAGTTGTATGCCAAAATGAAAGGACGAGCGAAAATAATAGAAGAAAGTGAGGGGAAAAAAAAACAAAATCTCTCTTTATCTCTGCAATCTTTTATGCATAAAGGGTTCTTTGAAGGCTGAAGAAATTGAGGTTTTATTGTTAAATATATTGTCTTGAAAGAGTGAGTTGATCTACATATCAATGAACATTTTACAAGAAAGCTGACAATTTATTTTATTTGTTTTACTATACTGATAAGAAAATTATATTTCCTATATTATTGTAATTTAAGGACAGACAATAACATTGTTGCCCCTTATTGGGTTAAATTTATTTTACCTTCTTGTGATTTAAAACTAAAGCACTTTAAAAAGTCCTCATATGATTTTGAATTAAGGTGCTATCGTTAGTTTTTCATCAAAACTAACAAAAGGTACATACACACACCATTTTTGAGAGTTGATTTTGTTTACTGAAAAATTAAAATAAAGTTAACACAACAAAAGGACAATTTTACCCCAATTTTCTCCAAAATTAAAATTACATTAATATGTTAATTAAATTAAATTAAATTAAAATATAATTAAGAATTGATCTAAAATATAAAATATAATTAAGAATTGATTTAAAATATAATTAAATAAAATATAAAATAACACAATAATTAAGAATTGATCTAAAATATAATTAAATTAAAACTAGATTAAAAACTTTAGTAATTACATCAAATAGTTAAATATTTAGGATTAATTGTGATATAAAATATAATTAAATTAAAATTATAATAAAAATTTAAGAATTACAATAAATAATTAAAAAATTATAATTAATTGTAATTTAATTATATTAATATTAGACATTATAAATTATGTGTATGAGAAATGAGAGAGAAAGAAATAACAAAAAATGTAAAATTTGAGGGCATTATAGCAATTTCATATCTATAGTTGACAGTATTGATGGTTGCATTTTTGTCTAAAACCACATAGGAGCATATGGTTATTTTTAAAGATAAGAGATAAAGTTCTATCAAGCCATACCACAACAAGGTAAAGAGTGCTGCTATTAGCACATCATCAATTATTTTGGAGTGCTACTATTAGCACCTCATTAATTATTTTAGACCTCTCATTTTTGTAGACCCTCATTTATAAATTCTAAAACCTTTAAAATTTCTTTTCTCCCCCCAAATATTACCAAAATTATCTTTGTGAAAACATTTCACTTATACAATTGAATGCATACTCCCACAATCGAAAAAGCCTTTTTTCCAAAAATCTTAATAAAACCCACGAAGGTGATTACTATTTCATCTCCATATACTTGTTCATGACCTAAGAAAATAAATGTTTGGTTATCTGTTCTCGAACAAATAAAAAATGTTCAGGTCTGTATTCCCGAATTTCGGTCATATGTTCGGGAGTTTAGTTCTGAAAAATTGAGGAACAATTTTTTATTATTTTTATCATTTTTTTAAAAAAAAAACTTACCTTTGTAAAGTCAATCTCCTTTGAGCTAAGAATACCATCAAAGTTATGAACCTCCTCTGAATTTTGATTGTTGTATTCTTATTGTCTCATGGAGTTGTGATTGTCGAAAAAACTTCCAGTCATTGTCATTGTCATTGTCGACGAAATGTAAGTAATTAAATAATTGATATCGTTATTATCAGAATATTTTTGCCAAAGGGTTCTAAAGGTTTTGACGGTGAGTAAGTTTTGAAGATGAGATTTGAGGAAGATAGATTTGTGGTAATGGATGTGGGTTCTTTCATAAATCCTAACTTATGATGTAGCGGGTGTATGGACTTAATTGTGAGATGTGGTGTTCCAAAATTATTGATATCCTTTTTAGTAATTTCATTTGAGGTTATTATTGTAATTAAGAAAAATAAGCTAAAAAAAGGAAGGTTCAAAATAATTGATGAGGTACTAATAGCAGCACTCTTATTATGGACCCCCAATGTTCTAGTTTTTTATTAATTATTACAATAATAACCTCAAGTGAAATTACTAAAAAATACATCAATAATTTAGGACCTTCCATTTCACAATTAAGCCCACATACCCAATACATCATGAGTTAGGATTTATAAGAGTACCTACCTCTATCACCACCCATCCATCTTCCCAAAATCCTACCTTCAAAACCTGCAGACCCTCAAAATCTTGAAAACCCTTTGATGACAATATTCTGGTAGCAACGATGACAACAATTTAATTATATACACTAGTTTGGCAATGACAATGAGCGAAATTTTTTCTGGCAACCATAACTCCATGAGACGAGAGGAGTACAACAATAAAAGCTTAGAAGAGATTCATAACTTTGATGGTATTCTTAGCTCAGAGGAGACTAACCTTATAAGAATAAGTTTTTTGAAAAAAATGACAAAAATAATAAAAATTGTTTGCTATTTTTTCGAGACTGAACTCCCGAACATATGATTGAAATTCAGGAACACATGCCCTAACATTGTTTATTTGTAACCGAACATTTTTTATTTGTTCGGAAACAAAAAGCAGCAACAGAAGCAAACGAACAAAGGAGGTCTGACCACCATTGGGTGGTTGACTAGCCGATCTACTGGGATAGTTTTGCTCCTACAAAGAACATACAAGTACAATGAGGCCATGGATGAATGATAGAAAACTAGCGAGAAAAGCATGAAAATGGATTGTGTTGTGTGTGTGAAAAGCGATAATAGAAAAAGAATCAAATAGATTGACAAAACTCGTAAAAATAGAAAAAAAAACTTCTTAATTACACAAATTTTTTTCATTAGTTTTGGGAGGTTTCATCGTTGTGGATTTTGTTAGGGTTTTGGAAGAGAGGCTTTTTGGGTGTGGGGGTGTACATTTGAATGTGTGAAATATTTTTACAAGGATAATTTTAGTATTATTTGAGATGAATTTTTTTTTTTAATAGTTTTACATTTATAAGTGGGGATTTAAAGAAATAGAGGGTCTAAAATAATTGATGGGGTGCTAATAACAATACTCGGAGGTAAAATGGATTTTGTCATCATTTTAGATCATAATATAGAAATAAATTAATTAGAATTTTTTTTGGAAAAATATTGAAATATTATTATGTATGTCGCTATTGTATAGATATAGCATATCTTCATGTGTGTATATGGTGGGGGGAGCGTGGGCTTAGAAAAGAATGTGAGCTACGTGATGTTTGCGGCTGATAGAGATAACCCATGTTCTAATGCCAACATATTTGCTTTACTTTTCTTCATTGTTCAATGAATTGTTTTCATTATCATATCTTTATGTTTGTTTATATATATATGTTAGTATGTATGGGTATCTCAACGATTAATAATTTTTTTTTTTTTTTTATGATAAATTGTAAATTCAAATGTATGATATGGCCCAAATTTTATTGACACTTGTAATTTGTGAAAAATTATAAATCATTTATTTTTTTTAAAAGATAAATGTGAACTCGTCACGTGGTTGCAATTGTCTAATTAATTTGATTTTTTGAATAAATAATCAGTTTCATAAATTCTGCAAAATAAATAATTTAAATCATTGAATTGGAACTGCGACATCCTCAGGTTTGAGATGTCAAATGAGAGAAAATCCTCAATTTTGAGGTTTCTAAAACTATTTTGAATTTTTTAAAATTTTTATGACAAATTTTTTTTTTTTGTTTGTTTGATGATTTATTGAGGATATTTGCATGCTTGGTTGAGCATGAAACCGTGGGAGCTTTCCTTCTTTGACTAGGAAGATTGAGAGAGAGGGACAGCCTTCATTATGATGATGATGATGATCATCCATGTTAAATTTGGGTCCCACTTCACGCGTTTGGGTTGTGGATTCCCTCTGTCCTATCCCTATTCCTATTTCTTACCTCATCACTTTTTTTCACCTCTCTCTCTCATTTCACTCTCAGAGTCTCATACACAAACAAACAAACAGTCCAAAGGATAGCTGTAAACCAAGAGAGGGACAAGATTTCTTAAAAGGCTTTGTAATATTTTGTGAAAACTTACATGCTATTTGCTCTCCTGTCTTCTTCCTCTAATGTAGCATGGCAATGCACTAATACTATATATATATATATATTTATTTTTCATTTCATATTATTTGTTAACTTTGGAACCCACCTTTCAAGTTCCAAACACATGGCTGCTTGACCTTGTTATTTTGTCCTGTTGTTTTGCTCCTGAATCCTACATTATTTGTTAAAAATAATATTTTATTTTTATATTTTATATTATATTTTCATTGATAATATTGTATATCCACACCTTTACTGTGTCCCACATCAAATAATAAATAAAATATTTTATAAAAATAATAATAAGTGTCGCATTATTATTCTATTAAAGGCTCATTTGTAAGTTTTTTAAAAAATATACTCATAAAATGAATTGCATATGTTCTTGCTGTATTTTTAAATTTATCAAATTATTATATAAGTTTGAATAATTTATTTCTCATTTACTTTGAATAATTTGAAAGTAAGTTTGAATAAGTTTTATAATTTAAGTTTGAATAATTTGAATAAGTTTGAATAACTTTTAAACTTATCTTTCATGCATAATGCATTGGTATAATGTATGAATAATACTAAGAATAACAACGCCACAATATTACTTAATAATAAGGGCAAATTACAAACATCCGCTCGAGGTTTGATAAAAATACAGATTTCCCCCTGAGGTTTGAGAAATTACAAATTACTTCCTGATGGTCAAATTTTCATAACAAATTAGGAAAAATTAGGGAAGAATTTGTATGAAAATAAAAACCTCAGGAGGCAATTTGTTATAGAAATATAAACTTCATGAGGCGGGAGGTAATTTCTCAAACCTCAGGGGGGAATCTGTATTTTCACCAAACCTCGAGAGAGGTGTTCGTAATTTGCCCTAATAATAAATAAATTTTGTAATTTACTATACATGTGACATTAAATTATTGAACATGGCTTTGTTTGGTAGGACTTATTTCCAACTTATTTCAGCTTTTAGCTTGATTTAAGTTATTTTGATGTGTTTTGTTCAGCTTAACAATACAGCTTATAATTTTTTGTAAGTCAAAAATCAACTTATTCTTTGAGTGAGGGAAGAGAAGTTTAATTTATAAGTTAAAAATCAACTTATGTTCACAACTATAAGTTATAAGTTATTAGGTTATAAATTATAATCACATTTCTATAGCTGACAATGATCATCTGCCTAGTGGGTCCCAAAATAAAATTGTAGTAGTCGTTTAAAAACTGGTAGTTTCCAGTGCCACACAATGGTAACATACCCTCTAGGCATTGATGTGGGTACATATAATATATGTATAAATTTGAACAAAACAATTCAGAGAAAATGAACGAAAGTGCTTTTATGTGATGAGCAGAGACACACGTACACATAGAGTGCCTTAAATTGGATTGAGTTGTTACATAAGGAAACAAAATAGTCAGAAATAGCAGCTCAATGGATACACAATCACTTTTTTGGGTGAATAATAGATACACAATCACGCTCTATGTTCTATTTAAGCTTTTTTTTTTTTTTCTTTTTTTTTTTAGCAGCTCAATGGATACACAATCACTTTTTTGGGTGAATAATAGATACACAATCACGCTCTATGTTCTATTTAAGCTTTTTTTTTTTCTTATTTTTTTTTTTTAAAAAAAAAATCCTATTTTACTGGATAAAACTACAGCCATTCATTGAATTAAAAAATTTAGACCGTCTTCAATCCATTTACAATAGACTAGACATTCTGGTTAGGCTTGTGTGGCCATCACAACACAACTCTGATGATTCAATTTGTTAGCTTTATATATCTATATTATCATATTGTGTATTATTATATTGGCCCTGTTTGGTAGGACTTATTTTCAACTTATTTTAATTTTTAACTTAATTTAAGTTATTTTAGTGTGTTTGGTTCAGCTTAATAATACAAATTATAACATTTTATAAGTCAAAAATCAATTTTTTCTTTGAGTGGGAGAGAATAAGCTTTTCCAATCAGCTTAAGCGGGCAGTTACAATTTGAGGGGCAAAATGACTTAAATGCCCCTCACAATTTCAAGTTATTACAAGTGTACCATGTATATAAATCAAAACACTCTCGTTTTTGTCTCTTGCACAAAGCTGTCTGGCGATTTCCAGTGATTTTCGAGCAATTTCTGGCGAACCAGAGATCTCTCTCTCGCATGAACACGAACCAGAGATCTCTCTCTTCTCTCTCTCTCTCTCTCTCTCTCTCTCTCCCCCTTTCTCTCTCTGCTACATCCATGATGCCGTACCTAGAGTTTTTCGTCGTCGATCTCAGGTTCGAAGGGTGGAATGTCGCCTCAAATCCACATAGATTTCAGATCTGTGTGGTCTCCTTTGATCTCAAATATCAGATATGTTATATATATATGTGTGTGTGTGTGTGTGTGCGCGCGCGCGTGTGTGTTTGTAGCGTTCGAGGACTTCGTATGAAGTCGGATGGTTACCGGAGGGGTTTGCCGTCGACGAGGACAAGATGAGAATGTACTCTTCATATGAACCATCGCGATCTCTTCATCGCAATCTGAACTGGAGACCATGACAGTGACGATTGCGTGACAAAACCCTAGCTCTCTCTCTCTCTCTCTCTCTCCCTCTCTGTGGATCAATCTCAAACTCTAGCGCCGGTCCGCCGAAGCTAGGGTTTTCAATTTTTTTTTTGTGTGTGTGCGTGCGCGCGCGCGCGTAGAGGTTTTCAGTGCTTTTTTAATAAAAAAAAAATGAAAAAATGAAAAATGAAAAAATAATACTAATTAAGCCATTAATTGACACTAATTAATTTATAATAAAAAAATGAAAAAAATTTATACTAATTGATACTATTAATAATTTTAGTATTAATTGATGCTAATTAAGCCATTAATTAACACTAATTAATTTGTAATGAAAAAAAGAAAAAAAAATTATACTAATTGGTACTATTAATAATTTTAGTATTGATTGATGCTAATTAAGCCATTAATTGACACTAGTCAATTTGTAATGAAAAAATGAATAAAATTTGTACTAATTGGTACTATTAATAATTTTAGTATTAATTGATGCTAATTAAGGCATTAATTGCCACTAATTAATTTATAATGCAAAAATGAACTAATTTTATACTAATTGATACTATTAATAATTTTAGTATTAATTGATGCTAATTAAGCCATTAATTGACACTAATTAATTTATAATGAAAAAATGAAATAATTTTATACTAATTGATACTATTAATGAAATGATAATTTTTGCAATACTAATTCTATTAACTTTCATTAATGAAATAATTTTTTTAAATTAAAACTGAAAAAAATGACAAAATAATCATTTTTATATCATATAAGGGTAAAAAGGACAATTACACAATAAAAAGTTATTTTACAACTTATTAATCAAACACTATTCATCTGCTTAAATCCATAATCTTAAAGTTGCGCCAAACAGGCTAACAGCTTATATTCACAGCTATAAGTCATAATCTGTTAAGTTATAATCTATAATTACTTTTCCATAACTCTACCAAACGGAGCCATTGTATATTATCATACTTAGCTTTTCCTTCTCCTATATAAAGGAGTATTGTATTCATTCATATTCATTTATTGAAATATACAGAGTTATATTCTCCCTCACACACACACACACACACACAGTCTCTCTCTATTATCATAACATGGTATTAGAGCACTAATTCTGAACCTTGCTCATTGGCTCTCTATCACGCTCCAAAATTTGGACAATTAAATATTAAATTAAGACTAAACCTCAATCAATATTCCATCATCCAAATCCTAGAGGTGAAACAAAATCTAAATATTCTCGTCTCCATAAGATTTAAATAAATATCTATACTCAAAAGATAACAAGGGATAAAAAAAAAAATTAATTAATAAACGCCAAGCAAACTATTCATCATAGATTCATAACTATCCAATACCTTCGGCATTAAAGTAGTAACAACTAGTCAAAACAACTTAAATAATGTAAAGTTACAAATTATACCAAATTATCAAAACACTAAAGTTATAAAAAAAAAAAATAAATACATAAACTAATATTAACCCTAAGCTCAAGAAAACAAAAGAAGTCCAAACAACATATCCAACAATTATAATTATTTCTCTTCACCACCGTAGTCCCAATTGTTCCTGCAAAGGAAGCTTGGCTGCGTTCAAACAGAACGCACCCAAGTTACCAAGAGACAAAACAGATCAGTATACAGGTATATTGGTATGAGTATAAGATTTAACACCTACTTGTCCACCAGACACAAACAAAAATACATTTAATTCTTGTTACAGGATAAGACAAGTAGTTCTATCCACACCGAGACGAATGTGTAGTTTTCCGAGATACGGTGGCATTTAGTTTCTTGCCCGTACACAACGAAATATAAATTGAGTATAAAATAAACAAAATAAAAATAAAAATAAAAATATGGTGGGTTAGCCCTGCATAAAATGTTAGTAAGACCCACCATTCTGCAAAAAATAAAGGTAGTATAATTTAATCATAAATAACTTATTGAAGAAGTATAAAAATGTACCGTTTCATGCTTAAATAATTTGAATTGACTAAAACTCAAAGAACAAAAGTTGTATAGAATCAAATTTTCTAAAAGACAAAGCAAACGAATTTAGTAGAAACTGAACAGGTTGAGAGAAAAACTTGATAGAAGAACTTAGATAGAATTCAACCGAAAAATCTAAAACTGAAAATAAAAAGAAACCGCCCTAAGAAGATTTTTTTCAGAAAAGTTCAAAACAAAAAAAGTGTTAAGAATAATTTTTTACTTCAATTTTTGCGAAATCAATAAAAATGAGCTTGTTTCGTGGGTTAAAACAGCATCTAAAGTCTACACTACTAAAATGAATAAAAACTATTGTAACCAAAATCATCCGATTACAAGTTCCAATCGATCTTTTTAATAAAAAGTTAAAACACAAAAGTTGTTTAGAATTATATATACATGCCTCTACTCAAATTTCATAATATATTGAGGTCGTTTACTATTTTTCAAGATGTACAAATCAATACAATTCACACTATACTAATAAACTCATATTTAATTATTTGTACCTTAACTCCAAACTTCGGTCCTTCACTCCGGCCTACACATATATCCCATGTGCCTCCTGTATACCTAATACCATTCCGAAGCCAAACTTGCACGGGGATATCATCCCGAGTTTGACCCACACTCTTCGGATAGTTAGCATATACGTATGCGCGTAAATCAAAGCACTCGTCTACTTATGAGAACGAGACAACAATATATACATATACACAATCTCTCATCTACTCATGAGAACAAACATAATAATGCCAAGCCTAAGGAATTTAAATAAATCTCATAATTCTCACCTTTTTTTTTTCTTTCTTATACACTCTTTTTCACCATCACTCAAATAAAACAACAATCTATAGAGTCATAGTGAAGTATAAGGAATTTATCTATGGGTTCTAAGTATATTTTAATTTCATATAACCATGAGGGTGATTACAACCATAAAATAAATACATATAAAAATCCTAAACCTAATGTATACAACAAATCAAAATAATTAAAATCAATCTATCATCTTCATATAAATACAAAATCAAACTAATATCAAATAAATAAAAATAAATAAATAAAAACAATGAATTAAACGTAAATCAAGGGAAGTGGATTTTGTACTCACAATTATTTTTGAAGATCAAAGAAATATTTGAAAAATCAATAGAGCCACCAAAACAAAATCCTAACCTTTTTTTTTCCTCCTCCTCCTCTCTCTCTCTCTCTCTCTCTCTCTCTCTCGGCTTTCTTTCTGCCGCACAGCACACCACCTTCTCTTTTTTTTCTTTGTTTTCTTATTAACTTCTAAACCTAATTGACTTCTTATATTATACTATATTATAAACTCAAGTCTAAATATATAATAACCTAATTTCCTGTTATATTATATTATACAAATAAATCACAAATATACACTACAACAAAAACATACTTTAGTGGCACTACACTAGTGGCATATTTTTAGAAAATGCCACAAAAAATGATATTTAGTGGCACATTTTTGAAAAATGCCACAAAACGACAAACATAAAAGGCTTTAGTGACATTTCAATGAACAAGTGTCACAAAACTACAACAAAAATATACTTTAGTGGCACTATACTAGTGGCATATTTTTAGAAAATGCCACAAAAATGATATTTAGTGACACGTTTTTTAAAAATGCCACAAAACGACAAATATAAAAGGCTCTAGTGACATTTTAATGAACAAGTGTCACAACACTACAACAAAAACATATTTTAGTGACACCATACTAGTGGCGTGTTCTTAAAAAATGTCACAAAAAGAATATTTGGTGGCATTTTTTAGAAAAATGTCATAGAGCCACAAACATACAAGGCTCTAGTGGCATTTCAATTAAAAAAAAGTGTCATTTCACTACAACAAAAATGTCACTACAACAAATTTACACTTTAATGACACTACACTAATAGCATGTTTTTAGAAAATGCCACAAAAATAAAAATTGGCATTAAATGTTTTAGAAAAATGTCACAGAACCACAAAACATATAAGGCTCTAGTGGTATTTCAATAAAGAAATGTCACATCAATTTTATGACATTTTATAAAATAATAACACAAAAACTTATGTTCGTGTCATTTACTAACAGATGCCACTAAACTTTAGTTGCAATGGCTTTTTTAAAAAAATTTCAGGGCACTAGGTAGGTGCAAATTACTTTTTATGACACTTAGGTGAAAAGTGTCATAAACAAATATTTTATAGCATTTTGAGAAATGTCACTAAGCCAAAAACTTTCCAAGCTTATAATGACATTTTTGAAAAAACAAAAAATGCCAATATATTTTCTAAAATTTTAAAATGCAGTAAATGATTAAAAATAAATGAATTAAACTCAATATACACTATAGGAAAAAGCATATTCGGCGACTAAATTTCCAGACCAAAAAAATTTGGTCGCTGAAAGTATAGCTTTCAGCGACCAAAACAGCATTAGTTGCCAAAAGTAAAGCTTTTTGGCGACTAAACAATTTTAGTAGCCAAAAGTCTACAATTGGCGACTAAAACTAAGTTTGGTCGCTGATTATATGAGTTTTAGTGACTAAAAAATTTTTAGTAGCCCAAAGTAAAGCTTTTTGGCGACTAAAAAAATTTAGTAGCCAAAAGTCTACAATTGGTGACTAAAAATAAGTTTGGTCGCTGATTATATGGGTTTTACCGACTAAAAAAATTTTAGTAGCCAAAAGTAAAGCTTTTTGGTGTCAAAAAAAATTTTAGTAGCCAAAAGTCTACAATTGGCGACTAAAAAATAAGTTTAGTTGCCAAAAGTGGTCATTTTTAGCGCGGGAGAACTAAAATCCTAAGGCGGAAATAAAATTTTTTGGTGACCAAAATTTTGGTAGTTGAAAATGCATCTTCAGCGACCAAATCCAATTTTGGTTAACAAAAGTTAAGTTTTTTAGCAACTAAAAAATAATTAGTAGCCAAAAGTATAGAATTGGCGACTAAAAAATATTTTTAGTCACCAAAAGTGATATTTTTTTATTTTAGTAGTAAATAGTTTATTTTACATAAATTATGTTCAATAAAATAATTATGTTTATACGTATTAATATAGATGTATGTACTATATAAATAATATATGTTGCATATATAATCATGTGGTGCTATAGAGGTGTAGTGGAAAGAGTGTGGTGTATAAGGTTTATGGTGCAGGAGGTTGGCGGTTCGAGTCTCTACAAGAGCGGATCAAATTGTTTTACAATGAATTATCGTCATGGTAGGCATTTGATAGCGTCACGAATAGTGCCTACCATGACATTAAAGTGTCACTGAAAGGTTTTAGTCTTGATGGTGTAATGACACTTATAAGTGTCACTAACTCTTTTTTTAATGGCGCTTGATAGTGCCACAAATAATATCCACCATGACATTAAAATGTCATTGAAAGTTTTTAGCCATGATGGTGCAGTGACACTTGCAAGTATCTACTGTGGCACTCATATCTACCGTGGCACCGATAGAAGTGGCACTTGTTCAAAATGCCACAAAACCAAAAAATGTCATTAGAAGAATAGTTTTGTGGCACTTTCAAATGTCACTAAACTAAGAAAATGTTGTAGTGATAACATATATAAATATAAATATCTTACATAAAATCTATATCAATAATTTCTTTTAAAAATATATAAATATAAATATTCAGATTGATTATATATAATTAACTAACACATTAAATTAATTAAATACCACATTAAATTCTTATACAACTACGCAATTAATAAAGTCAAAAATAAAATCAAGTAATAATAAATAAATAAAGACTTACGAAAAATTAGAGTCGCTACACTCTCCCACCAACACTCTCAGCCACCGATAACTTTAATCTAATTGGTTGTTTCTCTGCTCTCACACCAGTGGCCACAATCACAAAAACATGACCACTATCATATTTGTCTCTTCCAGACGATTCCAGAGCCACCAATCACGCCTCCAAAGAAAGCCAAATGCGTCTCAACACGCATTACCACGCGTCGGTTGCCAGACGATCACACGCTACGCGTCTGTCACACATGCGTACCTCCGCTATAGTCTTTGCTAATGTCAGCCTTAAGCATGTCCCTGACGTCAGCACCATCACTCTAGTGCGCCATACGCCTCTGCTACTATTGTGCGCCGCGCATCCTTTTGCTAGTGTGCACCAACCGCACGCCTCTGCTACTATTGTGTGTCACGCATTCTCCTTCTAATGTGCGTCGCGCACCTTCTAACATCAACCTTACCCTACGCTGATGTTATATGTACTTCCTTCATTCATTTTTCATTCATTCATTCACTCTTCGACTTACTTTGCCTCAATTGCTGCTCATCGCTAGCCACATACTCAACATTCTTCAGGTCACCCTTTTGCACCTTCACTAACCTACACTTTTCATGATATTGAAGCCATTGTAAAAAAAGTTCTTTCTACTTCTACCTCTACCTTTGACACACCCTCTACTGTTCTCTCAGTGACTCCAAGTACCTCTTCTTGGTATTTTGATTTAGCTTGTTACAATCATATGACCTCTGATCCTACATTTTTTTTTTCATTATATCTTTTTCTAATTTACCTGTTATTTACAATGCTGATGGCTCTCAAATGCATGTTAGTCACATAGGTTATATCTCCACTTCTAATATCTCTCTCCCTCACACTTATCTAATCCCCAACCTTATACTTAATCTTATCTCTATTGATCAACTATGTGATCTTGGCCTTATTGTTTTAGTCTCTCAAACTGGTTGTGTTGTACAAGATCTGAAAGCGAGACAAACTCTTGGGATAGGTTGTAGACATGGTTGTCTATACGAGCTCATCCATCTTCGTATTCCATCATCCAATACTTCCCTTATCCAAACTACTACTTTTGCTACTACTAGTTCCCGTCTTGCTTTATGGCATTCTCGGTAGGTTATGTGTTTTTCCGTCGTTTACGATCTTTAGTTTCAAATGGTCAATTAGGTCATGTTTCAAATGATAAAGTAGACTATCTATCTTGTTAAGTTGCAAAACAACATACTTTACCATTTCATACTAGTATCTCTATGTCTCATGCACCTTTTGATCTCATACACTCTGATGTTTGGGAGCCTTCACCTAATACCACTATGGAAGGATCTAAATACTTTGGCGTTGTTTGGGAAGGAATTTTTTTGGTTTTTTGCTTTTTTTCACCAAAAGACAAATTGGTTACAAAACTAAAAAAACAAATCCAAACAAAATATCACATCAAATCCCATAATCATTTCACTTTTTCTCTCACAAATATCACATCCAACCACAAAAAAACCCAACTATCTTCCCAAACACAAAAAAAAATTTCTCCAATAATATCCTACAACTAAAAAAACCTACAAAAAAACCCACTTCCCAAACACCCACTTTGTCATATTTGTCGATGATTTCACTCGTTTTACCTAGTTATTTCTTATGAAATCTCGCTTTGAGTTATACCAAATATACTATGATTTTTCACAAATGGTCAAAACTCAGTTTTCTTCCACCATAAAAAAATTTCATGCTGATAATGCCTAGGAATATAAAGAAACTCGTTTTTGGCGATTCCTTCGTCAAAATGGTACACTTTCTCACTATTCTTGTCCTAGTACCTCCCAACAATATGGTCGTGCTGAGCGCAAATATCGCCATATTTTAGACACTGTCTATGGTCTTTTAATCTCTTCTTCTTGTCTTGGACGTTTTTTGGGAGAAGCTGCTCTCACAGCCGTCTATACTATCAACTGTGTCCCTTCTCTTACTATCAACAATCAAACCCCATATGAGCGTATGTATGACACATCTCCTGCCTATACTGGTCTTCATGTGTTTGGATATGCTTGTTTTATTATTCTTCAACCTCATGAACGTACCAAATTAAGATCTCGCACCTGTTTGTGTTGCTTATTGGGATATGAGATTGAACATAAAGGTTATCGTTGTTGAGATCCTCTTTCTCTTCGTCTTCGTGTCTCTCATCATGTGATATTTTGGAAACACAAGATGTTCTCTTCTATATCTAAGTTTCATTTGTCCACCTCTCCTACTACACCATTCTTTACAAATCGTTTTCTTCTGTTTAATGAGCTTAATAAAAACACTACTTTTGACATGATGACTCCGGTCCATCCTGAGGATTCTGCTCCGCCTTCTAGTCTTGCTACTCCATTCTCTAATCCCAAGTCTGCTCTTGCTCCACCTCTTAGTCCTATCTTCATTCCATTTCACAGTGAGCCACATATAGCTATTGATTCTACTTCCTTATCTTCTATACCATAGGTACCTCATTATACTCGGGTAACACAACCTTTTGTCCTTCTTCGTGATTTCATTGTTGGCTCTTTGGCAGCAAGCCATGACTGATGAACTGCAAGCTTTTGATAAAACTCATACTTGGGATGTCGTTGACCTTTCACCTGGAAAGAGTGCTGTTAGTTGCAAATGGGTTTACAAGATCAAAACCCATTCTGATGGTTTCATTGAGTGTTACAAAGTTTGACTTGTTGGCCGAGGGTTTACTTAAGAATATAGGATTGATTATGAGGAAACATTTGCTCTTTGTCACGACCCAAACCCGCCCCTATAAGTTTGGCACCGTAACCGGCCAGTTATCCGAGGATTACCTATGGCCTCTAAACAGATTAACAAATAGTAAGAGGCTGTGGAAGCAAATATACAAAATAACAAGGTCCATTGAGCTGTGATGACGTACATGGGACAGAAAATTTAAAACTTATTTATATACATAAACATGCTAGTCGGGTACACCAAATATGTACAAAGTATTTACAAAATGTAATCTCAAGATCTGACATTACAAAACAGATACAACAGACTAGCATGAAGTGCAAAACTAGCCATGGCGTTAGGCTTCAAGCGAAACCTCCTTGGGAGGTGCAACGGGTGGCTGACTAAAACAAAACAGAAGGCCATCAACTCTAGCTTGGGTCCTGTGCCGCCTCACCTACATATATATAATAAACTGTGAGCGAAAGCCCAGTGAATAATAACAGAGTAAAGGGTTTTAATGAATGATGTCCATCATTGAGTCAGAAATCAGAGGTTATATCAGAAACATAATCTTCTCAGAAATCGAGTCTTATGCATTTTCAGATTTCAAATCAGAAACAGATTCAGATTCATACTCATATTCATATTCAGATTTTGCATAAGATCATACGTGGTACACCCATTAGCTATCAGATCAGATTGGTCTAGAGACCACAGACAGAGTTGGTACCAACGACCGTAAAGGTCCATATCTTGCGCGTAAGTAGCCATGGTATTGTTACCCCCAAGCAAGGGCCACATGCAGATTGGCCGCGGTATTGTTACCTCCGAACGAGGGCCACGTGCAGATTGGCCGCGGTATTGTTACCTCTGGGCGAAGGCCACGTGAACTAAGGGTGCCACAATACATTTCAGAAAATTGGACATTCATTCATAACTCATAAAGTAGCATTTCAGAAGACAAATCATTTCATGTCATAATGTTCAGAAAATATTTAACGTTGAACATAACTTTACAGAGTTATTACTAATAGTGGGCGTTAAAATAGACAGGCGGAGCCAAAAGGTCAAACAGAGTGCGGTACGTGACCTACATAACACATAACAGACATATACATGAAATACACGTTCCAACTTATACAAAACTTTTGTCATTGGTCCTAAGTGTGTTACTACCCTTGAATTCCCCTTATAGAGTCTTAAACATGGCCTAGGAATGCCTAGGATGGAATGAGGGTACAAAAATGCATTTTTAGACACTTAACAAAATTTTCAGAAAATAGGGGTCTCGCTCGAGCGTGGCTTTCTACGCTCGAGCGAGCATGCAGACAAAGGGGCTCCGCTCGAGCGTGAAGTTCCTCGCTCGAGCGGACTGTGTGCTACAGTAAAAATGCTGGATGCTCAAAATTTACGCTCGATGGACGCTCGACCCTCGCTCGAGCGTGAGACACAAGACCTCGCTCGAGCATGGGTTCCTTCGCTCAAGCGGACTGTGAACTCATGCAAAGTACTGGATGCACGCATTTCACGCTCGAGCGTCACTTTTCTCGCTCGAGCGGAAGGCATGATCACAGAGTTTTCGCTCGAGCGCAGAGTTCCTCGCTCGAGCGTGGGTCCAAAATCTGAAAATTCCAGATTGAACTCCAATGCTAAAATCCAACTTTTAACCATTCAAAACTCAACCTCTTGGGCTCAATTTCTGGAAAATACATGTAGACCTATAGTACAACAAGTTTCAAAAGTCAATTTGAAAAATCAAAGCCCAAGGGTAGTTTAATTAAACTCATTTCAAACCAATTTTTCAAGAACATGAAGAATACGTAACATGCATGGTCTCATTTGAATTCAAAGCTTTTAAACAAGATCAAATGAGTCTATTTCTTCAAAAACATGACGAAATCATGAACTAGAACCATAATATAAACATGCATGCACCAAATTCCATGTAATCAACCTCAAAATGCTAGGATGTAAGCATGCATGCATGGATTTCTACCCAAATCAACATTATAAACCAATTTCTAGCTCTAGTCATCAATTTATCACGAACCATGCAAGAAGTGATCTTAAACTTGAAATTAAAAGGATAATCCCCTACCTTAAACCTTGAATGCAAGATGTATAAGTTTGAATATGCAAGACCCCATTCAATTCTCCAAATTTCCAAGCAATTCCTTAAAGACCACAAGATCTCTCCTATCTCTTATCTCTCTCTCTCTCTCTAGTCGGTTAGGAGAACAAGAATGAGCTGAGGAGATGTTTGATTCAATGTAATCAAGCCTCTAAATGTGCAAAGTAGTGGGCCACTCAATGGCTTAATGGTAATTACGCCAATTCTATAAATTTGGCTCAAATTAAACAGATGGCATTATTTTAATCGAGTTTAATCGCCCCAAACCGAATTTTAATTAAACCCACCATAAAATCACATAAAATCTAACTAGTCTAAAACACTAATCAATTTCGGTATCGGGCGCCGACAAGGCTTCCAATTCGTAATTTAAAGTTTAAAACACGAACAGATATTTCGACACTCGAACAGATAGAAACACATAATTCATACAATACACTTGCAAATTAATTCCAGATTCCCTCTTAATTATTATTAGGCATAATTAAGTACCAATTAGCATTAATCAGGGTCAGGGTTATTACACTCTTGTTTCCCGTCTTACTTCAGTTCGCAACCTCTTTTGCCATTGTTTGCCATTGAAGTCTTTGCTAGATGGATGTCAAGAACGCTTTTCTTAATGGTGATCTCACTAAGGAAGTTTATATACAACCTCCTCTTAGTTCTTCAGTTTCGTCCACCAAAGTCTGCAAACTTCGTTTTGCTTTGTATGTTTTGAAACAATCTCCTTATGCCTAGTTTGCTAAGTTCAATTGTACCATTCGTGACTTTGGCTTCTCCTCCAGTGCCTATAATTTTGCTTTGTTTATACGCAAGATAGAGCGTGGTATTCTTCTTCTTCTTCTTCTCTATATGGATGCTATGATCATCACTGGGGATGACATAGTGAGTATCTCTAGTCTCAAACAGTTCCTCAATCGCTAGTTTAAGATGAAAGATTTGGGTTTTCTTAGCTACCTCCTTGACTTGAAAATTTCTCAAGATCTTTCTAGTCACTTTCTCACCCAAGCCAAGTATGCCTCTGATCTCTTAGCTTGTGCTGGTCTTACCAATTGTAAGACTGTGCCTACCCCAGTTGATTCTCGGACTCGTCTCACAACTCTTGATGGTCACTTGTTATCTGATATTACTTTATATCGTTTACTAGTTGACAGTCTTGTCTATCTCACGGTTACTCATCTAGGTATGCCTATATTATTTACATTGTCAGTTAGTTCATGGCTTCTCCTCGCTCTCTGCACTATGATGCTCTAGTTCACATTTTGCGCTATCTCAAAAGAACTATGTTTCATGGTTTTCATTACTTAGCACACTCTTCTTTACATCTATACGCCTTTTCTAATGCAAATTGGGCAGGGGATTCTACGCCATTCTATTACAGGGTTTTACTTCTTCTTGGGTGACTCTCTCATTGCCTAGCGTAGCAAGAAACAAACTTTTATTACTCGTTCTAATACTGAGGTTGAGTATTATGCTCTTAATGACATTACTCAAGAGCTTGTATGGTTTCGTTGGTTTTTTTCTGATATGGGAGTTTCTCATTCTACTGCCATTAACCTTTATTGTGACAATCAGAATGCTATTCAGATTGCACATAATGATATCTTCCATGATCGCACAAAGCATATTGAGATTGATTATCACTTCATATGGCAACATGTTACTAGTGGCACTATTCGTCTTATCTTTGTTACCTCTGCCGATCAGACAATCGACATCTTCATGAAGGCTCATCTTCCAAGATGCTTTTCTGACTTACTTTCCAAGCTTAAGTTGATATCTGCATTACCGCCTTGAGCTTGAGTGGGGTGTTAGTTATATATATCTATATTACCATATTATGCATTACCATATTGTGTATTACCATACTTAGCTTCTCCTTGTCCTATATAAAGAAGCATTGTATTCACTCATATTCATTCAGTGAAATATACAGAGTTATATTCTCTCTCTCTCTCTCTCTCTCTCTCTCTCTCTATATATATATATATTATCATAATAAAATTAAACAATTTTATAAATTTTTATATGTAAATCGTCCAAAAAAGAAATCAAATTGATATAATAATTGTAGTTACCCTATTTCATCAATTTTTCTTTATAAAAAAATGGACCATAAGTATAAATTTGAAAATAGTTTGTTTTTTTTAAGGCAAATACAATGTGACTATGATTTTTTATGTGTGAATAATTTAATTTACAAAATAAACAGATCAAATCATTAAAAAAAAATGGGGATTGACTAGTAAATCCCATTTTTTCATCTTGTAGATCATGCGGTCCTAATTGTTTTCTTTTAAACTGTTTAGTCCTCATGATTGTTTGTTTACTATTTTGCCATTAAGGTATTTATTTCTATTTGGCCAGCACGCGTGTGTGTATGGAGAGGATTGTGTTTGAGTTTCACGTCACAGTGGAAAAGGTAGTAGTACTCTTTTTTGGATGGTGTGAATTATAGGTTGGTAAACGTGGATGTGTAGTAAATGGTGTGAGTGGGGTGCATGTCACGTGGGGGGTTGTGGTGTCACATGGTTGAACCCACCCACTCCTGGAATCTAACTCGGTTGAGTTGCAAATCGACCCAACGTAATTTTCCCAAAAATTGGTAAGCATTGCCATTTATGAAATACAAATCGGTGTTGACTGGCGACGCGAACCCTAACATTTGGGATGATTATCCACTTTTATGATTTGAATTTCAAATTCTATGATTCTGAAAGCCACGCTTCAGATTAAGATAACATTTTACGCAGTGGTTGTGTTCATCCGATTTTTTGTGGTGTTTGTTCCCGTTGATTTCCTCTTCATGAAGAACCCTAATATATTATTGGAACAGAGGGTGTTGTAGGGTGACACTCTTCCGATCATAGTTGAGTTGCATTGTCGGTGGCTAGAAAATTCGTAGTCAATGACTGAGAAACGTAAGTTGTTCATTTATTGGATGTGCCTCGTTTAGATGTTTTCAAAGTAGGAATCATCCCCAAATTGGAAAAGCGAATCAGTTGCCATTGGCGACGTGAACCCTAGCAATTGTTGAAATTGCCCCTTTACAGTTTGCAAATTCACGTCAACCTAATCCCGAAACAGATTGAAGGAATAATTGATATAGTGTTTGTGAATATCAGAAGTGGTGTGTTTGTACCTATCATTGATTGTTATGGGGTGAAGAACCCTAGTTTTGTTGCTTGATCAGAGGTGTCGACTGTGAATCCGATTTAGTGAAGTGGTGGTGGACTATTTTCTGCGACGTGAACGTGGACAATGTCTGTGAGTCGTAAGTTTTTTGTTTTTGTGGTTAACATCATATTCCTGTTCTTCGTTTTTTTATGTTGTACATGATATTAGTAGCCATATCAAAGGGTGAGAGTTCATGGTCAAAGTTCCATAGTATACAACGTAGACGTTCGAGTTTTTTGTATAAAGTTTATGTGTTAGAGTATTGATTTGGCAACCTCATCGTAAGGCCAGTGTGTACAACACCAACTGGAAAATTTTGGTTCAGTCAATGACGTAGCTATGTGACATTCCATTCGCAGTTAAAGTTAACGACACAAACGGGAAAAGTCAGGTGGACGGTCGCCGAAATTTGTGTAAGTTGTGTGCAACCCAAAAATTGGATGGGGACTGCATAAATACGAAGTGTGGAACATACCTGTGGGAAGCCGACGATGTTCATGTTAGACCCAACAATGGTGGGACTGTCACAGTGGATGTTGGCAGCAAAACACAAACACTAAAGTGGAGTATACATACATTCCCACCAATATCTCACACCTCCAACCCTCCCACCAAACGTGGGATTACTTACTCAAAATAAAACAAAAGAAGTCTCACAAATTATGTGAGGGCATATTCGTCCATCACATAACAATGTAAATTTAAAGGAGGAGTTATCAGTAAAATATCCCTCCTAACATGGACTGACCAATCAAACAAAAAATTCGTGGGACCAAACGGAACATAATTTAGTCAGATAAGACTTTCCGATAAATTCCCCTAAAAAAAACCTATAATGGCCTCCACATAACTCTTACTCACTTTCCTCATTGAGTTTTAATTAGAGATCATTGTGTGAATATTAGGTTAATGTAATGTTTTTAAACCAATAAAAACATTATTATTAATCGATTGAATCAATCAATTTTCTTCGTGTGGATGGTATCATTTTAAAGGGTATTTTTTAAAAAAGAAAATTTATTCAAAAAATAATTTACTTCAAAAAAAAAAAAAAGGAGAGAGAGAGAGAGAGAGAGAGAGAGAGAAAAGCCAAAAAGATTAATATATATTATGAGGACACAATCTCTCTCTACAGCATGGGGGGACAGTAGACTAAGGGCATGGCCGTCCAAGAAAAACATGGAAACACTGTTCTCTTCTGTTCTGTTTTGTGCACATATATATCTCTACCCCAAATGGGTGTTTGTTTCCATTTTTAGCAACTGCATACATGATAATATGTGACCTCATTTATTATGCTTTCAAACAAGTAACAAATTGCCTTACAACACAATCTCTCTCTCTCTCCCTCCCTCGTTATACTATCATCGAGTTGAGTGAAAATTTATTTTATTTTATTTTAAATTTTATTATGTTTAAATTTAACTTAATTTATTTTTGAATACATCAGCCAAGTCGACTGATAAATTATTTAATTTTATTTTAAAATTTTAATGAATTTTAAAATATGTTCAAGTTTAACCTAGTTTATTTTTGAATTGGTCTTAAAAAGGTTTTATTGACTCAAACTTGAGTATTTTTGTTTTTTGTTTTTATAGCTCATATAACTGAGTAATAGATTATTTAATTTTTTAAAAGCAGAACACGAGTCAAATCTAAATAACTCGATTCGTTTTATAACCTATGAAATTTCCAACTCTATGTAAAGATCATGCGAGGATTTTGAGTTGTAAAAATCTCATGACATAATAGAAATATTGTGAGTGTTTAGAGACCGATCACATATTTACTATTATTATGTTTTATAATTTTTGGCATTTATACTATCTATACTTTTATATTAAGTGATGCTAAATTTAGTGTCCAAACTTTTACTTGCTTCTCCTTATGTCACATGTCCCTAATTTTTCTATTTAAAAAAAAAAAAAAAAAGATAAATGCAAGGTGTGAGACTCGAACCTTACCAATTGAGTGATACACAATATATAATAAATATTTTTAAAAATTATTTTTATTTATTTAAATTGCACACGTATACCAACTGCTAATCAAAGTTCAATCACATAACTAAAAAAAATATTGAATTACTATGAGAAACTATATGTGATTGTTGTTGTTATGATGTGGTAATAGTGTAAGAGATTCGATTTAAACTATTTGTATTGTTAGCATCATTATTGTGGACCAAGATCTGTAATTAATGTGTCCCAAACTAGGATTGACTCAATCATTTTTATGCCCGTGGGTTCAAAGTTACATTCATTCATTCAATTATTTTTATTTATTTATTTATTTTCAAGATCATATTATTGTTATATGTTGCTGCTGGGAATAATCATCCTTCTTCATCACAACATACGACTCTCCATATTATGATTCAATTAACAGAAGAAATGGACAATCCGATGATTACATAGTCCTCAATGTTTATAACGGCATTATTTAGTGCAGTTTATTGAAATTATATATGTATATACATTTTTTGAAATTTGTATCAAAGTATTTAATATAATTTTTACTGAACTTATGAGATCAAAATAACTTAAATAAATTAAAAATAAACAACAAATTATTTAAGAATTGAAAACGAGATACTTTTGATTTTTACTTTTTAACTATTAACTTTTAGTTAAAATTATACCAAATAAGTCCAATGTCAATCACGGAATGGAATCACTTTGTTTCTTGTTACAACAAGTGCGTTTTTTACTTTTTGCTTATTAATTTCAATCATTTTAAGTTACAAATTCAGTGCTTAAAACTTAAAACCGAGGATAGTCATTCTGTACGAATAATGCACCCAAAAGTTTAGATCTCTGATTTTCCCCTCCCAAATCATATCCAATAAGAACAAAAAAAAAAAAATTTCCAACTTTCTTTTTTCAATTCTACAAAGTTTTAGTTGAGTCATGACATAGACACTCAATGAAGAATCTAAGAAACTATGACCTTAGATTTTCTTGAACTATGAGGAGCAATAGAATAAAACTACAAGAATGGGTAGTTTTTTTCTTTTTCTTTTTTTTTTTTTATTTAAAATTTTGTGCAACAAAAGGTGTTATTATGTTCATGTGAAATGAATTTGGCCACTTTTTGAAACTTTTGTTTTCACCAATTTATTCAAATGATCATATGTCACTTTGCTACAAGCCAACTGGTAACTAATAGATAAAGTATAGAATTTGAAGAAACAAAAAAAAAAAAAACTTGTGGGTCCCCCTTTTTTGCTTAAATTGGTTGCCAGAAAGGCCGAGAAAATGAGAGCATCTCACAGCCCTCATATCAGTCAACAAACCCAACTACAAAAAGCCCCCAAACCTTCCCTCCTCCTTCCCTCCTCATTCTCTCATTCAGACATTTTCACAAACACCTTGCAACGAAACGTTTCGATTCATTCTAAACCATGGCTAGACCACAACAGCGATACCGAGGGGTTCGACAGAGGCATTGGGGCTCTTGGGTCTCCGAAATTCGCCACCCATTACTGTAATTTGAGCTAACCATCGACATTTCTTTGACCGTTTCGGTGTAGTTCTTTTGGTGCTAAAAAAAGAAACGTTTCTTTTTTGTGCAGGAAGACTAGAATTTGGCTAGGGACATTCGAAACGGCGGAGGACGCAGCTCGAGCCTACGATGAGGCGGCGAGGCTAATGTGCGGCCCGAGGGCGAGAACCAACTTCCCTTACAACCCAAATGTGTCACAATCGTCGTCGTCAAAGCTACTTTCAGCTACTTTGACAGCCAAATTGCACAAGTGCTACATGGCTTCACTTCAAATGACAAAACAAGCTGTGCAAGAGCCTCAAAGAATTCAGGCGACACGCAGTGGCGGTCCCGCCAGCGGCATTTTGGGAAATGTGGAGGAAATGGGTGGTTGGTCGCAGGAAAAAAAACCAATGGTGGTGGCGCCACCACAGCAGGAGGTGAATTGGGTTGTGAATACTAATACTAGTAGTAGCCCGCAATTCAAGGCTCTTGAGGATGACCATATTGAGCAAATGATTGAAGAGTTGCTTGATTATGGGTCCATTGAGCTATGCTTTGTGCCATCTCAAGCTATCTAGGCCAAAACATCCCCATCACCCCCCTCCTCTCTCTCTCTCTCTCTCTCTCTCTCTCTCTCTCTCTAAGTCATTCTGCTCACATAAAAATTAATTACAAAATTGGACAGAACCCTTTCACGTAAGTGTGGGACCCAACTCGTGTGAAAAGGTTATATCCGACTTTGTGATCGGTTTCTATGTTCTTAGACATTTTCTTAGTTTATGTTGCTAATTATGCTTTCTCACTTGGCTAATTTAACCCATTTTTCTCAGCCTTTTTAGAACTTCTTCAAGTGTATTAGATCATCCTCTCTAGTTCCTAGAATTCCTATTCTAAGTGAACCCATTTGAGTATTACAATTATGTGTATATAGTGTATTATGTTCTCATATATGATGCCATTGTATGACTAGTTCTATCTTTGATTAAGGGCAATGTTGTTCAGAATAAAACATTCTCTCTCTCTCTCTCTCTCTCTCTCTCTCTCTGAATAAAAAATGGAGGAAATTAATATCCATTTCTCCAGTTCTGTATTCAGTGAATAAATGTTTTAATTTTGGATGTCAAACAAATTATATATAAATTAATAGCTCTCCCACCATAACTTAATTTGGCGGTGGTTTATTAATAATTTAAATTTGAGTGCAATACTAAATTAAACTAAATAACCCTTCATTTTGGCAAAATAGAGTTCCCAGTTTCCACACAGCTTCTCAACACTGTCAGGTGAACTGACAAAGGGACACCATAATTTTGTATTAAATTTTTATTTTATTTTATATTATTACATAATTTTTACTATGATGTGAGGACATTTCTGTTGTGCCTTCGGTGGGGTCTATTTTAAGTTTACTTTCATAATTTAAGCCCTACATATTGTAGGGCGTACTAAATAAGTGATTCATGAAAAGATAATGTTAATTAGATATCGATAGTTACATGATCAGATCATGTTTGTCTAAAAAAAGATTCGACAAGTGTAATTTTGAAAATACACAATCCATTTTAAAAATAAATAATGATTCAACCATGTGACAATCAATATCTGATCAATCTAATTTTTTTTCCGTGTGTACAAATTGAATGGTTCCAATAATGAAGATGAGCGGGTGGGCCATACCAAGGGGGAACAACACTTTTGAGTAAATGCCTTAGTATGCAACATTTTTTTGGAAAGGTTATGGAAATATCAACATTTTGTTACTAATTGGATCAGGATATCACTGTATACTCGACTGTATAATATGATAAAAATCTTAAAAAATATGAGAATATTGAGACATAATTGTACTAAAAAAGCTAAATGAAAAAAAATAAGTTGCGGTGTAACACAGTATCGACATTTTTCATTATCATGCTTTGTCGGGTTAGAAACAAATTTCTTTATCATCCAAGAAAGGGAGAAGAAAAATGTGCCCAATTTTCCTTGGGTTGGTTGGTGATTTTGGAAAAAAGGAAAAACTTTTTTGAATTTTGTGGTGTTTGAAAGTGTTTTTGGATTCATTTTAGGCAGAGAAGTCTTTTTGCTCTGGGATTGCAGCTGCTAAAGATAAGGGACACTGAAATATGATTTGAGTGCTAGGTCTTTTAATCACCCTCTCTCTCTCTCTCTCTCCCTCTGAAAGAATACAAAAAGGTAAATGCTAATTACTATATAAATTTTTGTCATGAAAATTAATATGAAAATAAAATGTACGGTATAAATTTAAAATTAATAAAATATAAGTCATACTTAGAATAATTGTAGTCAATAAATTTACTTTTATGAATACTTTTTATTAGTAATGTATTATTATTGATATATATTCTTATTGTATTTAATGCCACATGGTATTTTATGTAGAAACAATGATATTTAACTTGCTTGTTTTTATTTTTCAGAAAATACTTTTTAAAAAATTCTACTTTCTTATTTTTCGTGTTTTTTTGTTTTTACTAAATTTTTTTAATATTTTAAGTAATTTTTTTACTTTTTAGACACACCTAACATAAATACACCTAAAAAGTAAAAAAATTGTAAACAAAATCTTTTAAAAATTCACTAAATACCAAAAATGCAAAAAAATATAAGAATTCAATACATTTTTTATATTTTTATATATTTATTAATTTTTTAAAATATTTTTTCACAAATTTTTTATTTTTTGGATACATCTAGCTAAGGTACATTTAAAAAAGTAAAAAAAATATTTAAAATTTAAAAAATACTCACTAAAAACAAAAGAATACGAAAACCAAAAAACTCAATTTTCAAATAACTTAATGCGGAAAACTCAAACCAAACACACTGATTAGGTGCGTGAAAAAGTGAAAAAATTATCAAAGTGTTTCTAAAATAAATTTTGACAATATATTAGTGTTTCTATGCACATTTCTATAAATATTTATTTCTTATTTCTTATACACATAATATTTTGAAGTACATATTCTAAGTTCATGGTAATATCAGGTAGTGTTAGAAAAGATTGTAATTATTGAATACAGTGAAATTTATCATTTTATATTGGTAATTTGAGAAACAACATGAGATATGATATTTGATAATTGGTTTGTTGCAACATGGTCAACTGATGTCCTGAATAATTTTCTCTTATGGATTGTAGCAAATTTCATGGACAATGTAATAATTTTTAGAATATTGCATAATTGTGGACTCATTTCTAGTATACTCAATGAAAATTAATTATCTTAATGATTTGCTGGTGCACTATTATGTATGCAACTTTTGAAATAGGGAAAATATCACATCAGTGAGTACTACAAAAAATAATTACAAATTAGTTAAAAATTATATAAATATTAGTAATTAAATTTGTAAACTTTTTTGTGTATTTGTATTTTTTTTTTTTTTCCATCTCACTGGGGTGTAATTCCCCCTTTGAAATATAACTAATTCCAAAAATGTAAAAATAAATAAATAAATTTTGAGACTTCACCCAACTTACCTCACTCTTTACCATAATATGTCATGTCCATAGGTACTTGGTTTTCTCCAACATTATCTTTGAAGCATTTAGAACATTAACATTGATTGGTTGAAGTGTTAACGTTAATTACCCATAATAGCAACTTAGAAAGTAAATCACAGGGGCGAAAACTTTAATTACTACCCAATTAACTAACTGATATAATGTTTTGGAGCCAAAATTTAACTTTAATAATAGACAGAACAGAAAGGGTTGGCAAGTTAATGAGTTTTATGCTCAATTTTGCTAATTTTACTTCCCAAGAATCCAATGAAAAAAAAAAAAAAAAAACTTAGATCTAAAATTTATATATTACATTACTTTACGCTATATGTATAAGATAAATATATAACCTCAGATATCCTATCGATTTGATAATTTGAACTATCTACTAGTCACTAAAGAGTAACCAACCGGACTAGCTCATTGGTCAGAATCTCTTCATCTCACTAGGAGGTTTTAGTTCGCCTTCCCCCATCTGCGTGTATGTCTTATTCCTCTTGTATTTGTTTGTGTCTTTGAGAGTTTATATGTATAGTAATTTGTTGTATTTTAACTTTGTTGTGATTGAGATTTATTCAGCTTCATTGCTTCATAGTAATGTGAAAGTTTTTATTCTAGGGAAAAAAATTTGAATAAATAAACAGTCATTGGAGTGTGCATTCCAAAAGCAAATTGCCCCATTCTTTTCATAATATGGTGATTATGCAGTGATTAAAGATGCTGCAACTTTTACTTCTTTTTGCTATTTGAAATTTTACGGTTTGTTACTTCATTTTACCACTTATGTGATACACTTTTAGGTGATAGTGAAATGGAGCCTAGAATGATTTTTTTGTTAAATTTTTTATGTCAATTTCAATGTGAAATTCAAATCTTGATTATTCAATAACACCCTAATTAGACAAACTTGTTAGCTAAATTCGACCAATTAGGTGGTTGGACCGCCCCCAATTTTGGTATGTCACTTTTAATTTGTATATTAAACATTTGGTATGAAGATGGAAAAGGTTTAGTAGACATAAATTTTGGTTTAGTTCATCATGTCCTAGAATAGGAGAATTTGGTCTAGTGTAATATGAAACCCAAGAAGTGGTGGGTATGAATTAAATTCCATGAATTTTTATTGTAATCAAACAAAAATGGGATTTTGTTTTTTTGACAAATTCTGTTTTCACTTTCTATTTTTCTAGGAGGAGGATTCTCTCTCCAGTCCAAAAATTGGACAGGGGGTTGTTTGGGCCTATAGGCCCATCATGGAACTCGTTCTGATGATCCGAATCGTTTATTTTGTTAGACACTTCGTATATTTTATCCACAAAAAACAATTAGATTGATCCGATAATTGTAACTTATTCAATTTATTATTTTTGTCATCAAAAAAATATATGATTTATTTTTTAAAAATACAATTATCATCTTTTAGTGAAAAATACGATAAATTAAACAAGTTATAGTTATCGGATCGATCTAATTTTTTTTGTAGACGAAATACACGAAATTCTCGACAAAATGAAAGGTTCGCATTATTGAAACAGAACCTGGATGAGCCCCTTGGGCCCAAACAGCCCCTCCAGTCCAGATTTTGGACTGAATGGAATCCTCCTCCTTTCTAGAAATCACAAAAACATGTTTTGGTGAACTATTTTCCCAAAAGTTATTTTTGAACTTTCTATTATTTTTATTTATGAAAATACAAAAAACTAAAATGAATTTTTTCTCATTTTTCCTAATCCAACTGAAAAAAGAAGAAAAAAACAACAACTAATTTTCAATTGATTTCTTTAACTATCTTTTTCCCTTTTGTTTATTTATTTATTTTTTCTACAAATTCAAGATCCAAACATAACACAAATTTATACCACAAACACAATGGCATAGTGGGATTTCTAATAACAATTTTTATAGCAAGTTTGAGTTATCCTAATCACTGTCTTAATGCGTATTTAATATTATATATTATGTTTTCCTTTCACTAGTTTGAGTGCTTGACTAAACTTACCATGTTTTCAGGCATTATATACCTTTACATGCTTGTATATATAATAATATGTGTTACTAATATATATATAAAAATGTTTAAGGGCCCCTTTTCCCTCACCCCCCTTTGACCTCCTCTCTTTTTTGATTGGCTACTTTTTCTTTCTCCTCCAATCACCACCCGCCACGTGTGTGGGGGGTTGTGGGGGTGGTGATTTGAGGGGGTCTCTATCAATGCTCATATATATAAAGTGTACAATTCATAAAGTTTGATACATATTTTTTTAAAAATATTTATATTATTAACTATTTCAGAAAATAAGTGTTAGTCATTATCAAATTTAATCCATCTTATTTATTCATCAAATCACCAAAAAAAATTAAATATAAAATAATAAATGTATCGCGTTTACACTCAATTCTAATTTATAATATTGGAAGACCTTCCAATCTTTAATTGTTTTGAAAAAAAAATCCATGCTTGCTTTATTTATTTATTTATTTTTATTTTTTTGCATATTGGTGTCCCATCTCTCTCACACTAATGAAGCTTCATGATTAATGTTCCCCTGTTTGGAAATTGATTTTGTTCCCCACACATCAAAAACTAAAGTGGTTTTTAAGTCTCTCATTATTTTGTTTTCACTTTTGATTGAGCAAAGGTGTTTAAAATCATAGCATGCTAGTGAGTTTTCCATCATTATTTGTTTGAATTTTGTCACCCTCCTTATAGGGACATGAAAACTCACCTGACCAACCACTCTCCTAATCTCAATAAATCAATTTGCAAAAATTACCAATCATATGAACAATGCTCTACTCCAAAACAATCTTGATAAGATATCACATTAAAAATCATCTTTCTGATTCTTTTGATCCTTTTTTTTTTTTTTTTTAATTTTTAAAGCAAGCATTTTTTTTATCACACTCTCATCTTATCATGTTTGTTTTTTCTCACTCTTAATTTTCTTTGTTATTTATAGTCAATGATTTTGATTTTCTTAATTATGCTGTTTTTTGGAAAATAATAAAGTGATGGCAGATATATTCAAACTTATACTTGCTCTAGGTTTATGAAAACAAATAATCACGAATTTAGTGGGTTGAATAAATTGGAAAATTAGCAGATCAATACTTTCAAATATACCCTAAATTTTCTTTAGACTCGTTAAAGCACAGTCCCGGTGTATAGAGGAAGGGATAGTCTTAAAAAGAATCTTTTAAGAATGTATTTATGTGTTAGATTATGATAATATAATAATGTCATACCAAACATGAGAATTTGAGTATTATAGAACAAATAGCATATTTTAGATGAAATCTTTGTAAAAAAAAAAAAAGGGGGCATAAGTATAGTTAGTTATTTTTATATAATTAATTGTTCAATTTAATGTAATTTTTTTTTAATATTTATAAATAATTTCTTACTAATTAATAAAATTTTACCTGCCTAACATTAGTTCTCTCAAAACAAATTTGTTACAAGTTTCACTAATAAAAAAACTGTTCATGGGAAGGTAATTCCCTTGAATTCATACACCAAGTGAAAAGGAGAGGGAACCTCATAGTCAAAGGTAAGATCTTCCTAAAAAAAGGTAGTCAAAACCAATTATGGTGTATCCAATCATGGTGTATAGAATCTCATGAAGGAAATGTTAGAGCATGGACAATCAGATATATGGCCTCAAACCATTTCAAAAACCCTAAATTATTTATACTACAATTTTGTTGGATAGAGAAATTACATAGAAAATTAATATAGAATGATATAACAAGTTCTAATTTTAATATTTTAAAACAAAATTAATTTATATTTTTTAAAATATCAATGTCAGTTTACCACATCATTTTGGTTGAGAAATTTATATAAATTTTTTATCAGAATATTATTTTCTATTACATATAATATCTATTGTTATGGTATGACCTTAGATCAAAGTGGTGAGTCATGCAAAAATCCAAAAGGGAAAAATCTTTTGTTTAGAAATGAAAAAAAGAAAAAAAAGAAAGGTTGGTGGCCTACTCCATGTAAAGCCAAAACACTTTCAAGTTTTCAACTCCTTTTGGAAGCACAAACAAAAGTGTTTTTCAATTAGTTGGAGGGAAGTGGAAGTATTTTTTTTAATTTATTGGGGTAGAGTTTGTTTGCAGGCAATACCTCAACAAAGATTATTGAGGAAATTACATGTAAATGGGAGAAATAATAATAAAAAAAATTACAAACATATGGAAATGTAAATGTGTGTAATAAGGTGCAAATGAAATATTGTGAGGGTACAGATTTGCACCTCTCCATGTGTTGATAATTTTTTTTTTCCTTTCTTGCACCTGTACGTGATTCTCCCAAAATTATTTGGTACTAGTCTACTACATGACATGTGTCACTCTTTCGTTTCATTTTTCCCTCTGTTTTTCTCCATACCTTCACATGTGAGAGCATGTGCATAGTAGCATCCACATGGTCTTAACTACCTCTTCTTCTCTTAACTTGATTAAGGACAAAGTTGGTTTGAGACCCATGTGCCTCTCTCTCTCTCTCTCTCTCTTACACATCTTCATTGAATGTATCTTCTTCACATACAACCTTTCAGGGTTCACTTGGAAGTTATGCAACCACTTGGGGGGTTGGGAGTGGACAAAACTTCCAAAACTATATAGTAGCTTCTCGAGTTCTAAATTGATGCATCACAACATTCCCAAATCTTGATCCTATCCTCATATATATATATATATAACATTTCACAAAAGATAAGAATGGTCAATGATTTCTCATGTTTGCCAAATTTTGATCCTACACTCATATATCTATATATATATATATAATATTTTACAAAAATACTAAGAAAAACACTATTCTTACAGAAAAATAATACATAAATGTTACAAGAATAATGTGGCGAGAAAATTATATAAGTGCAAATGGGGCATAATTTTACAAATTAGTGGATTTTTTTTTTTTTTTTTTGGGTGCAAATCTTGACAATATTTTCATTTGTAAATCTTTTTTGTTCTTTTATATTGAATTGTTATTTTTTAAAAAATAAAAATCTCCATTAAGTCACGTTATTCGGTACAAAAAATTTGTATGAATTATTTATTTATATATATTTGTACTCAAATGTAAATGGCCATTAACACCATTTTGTATAAGGGGAAATGTCAAAAAAAGTAGAAAGATAGTAAAATAATTTCAAATACATAAAAGCATAACATTTTTTTGCACAAATTAGTGCATAAGCCACTTATAATTTTATGAATTTTAAATTATTTTACTATCTTTTCACTTTTTTTGTTATTCCCCCTTTTTATATTCCACAACAAAAAAATATAGAGAACTTTGAATTTCAGGGCTGTATATGGTTGAGGCCAGACTAGGCAAATATCAGCCCAATCTCGTTAAACTTGACTAAAAGATTAAGCTTGGGCCTGATTGGGCTCAACTTAAAGTATTAGGCCCAGCCCACCTCGTCTAGTTTTTACTGTGCTCCTTTTTGGGGATTCTATTTACCCCCAAAAAAATATTTAAATGAGCCTAATTTTTCAGTACACCATATTAAATTATTTAAGGTTACAATTTATTTTTAGTACATCATATTTTTTTTTCAAATTATCCTTTTGAGGTACATCCAAATAAAACAAATTAAAAAATTTAAATTACTTTTGAAAAATCTTTCTTTTGTTTATATACATACGTGGAATACGATCAGAAAACCCGACATTGGCGAAAGAGGGCGACGAATATTTAACCTTTTTTTTTTTTATAATTATTGTTGAGACTTTTAGAACTGAACAAAACAAATTTGTTTGGACTTCCAGAACTGAACAAAGTGAAATTGTTTAGTTCTGAAAGTCTGAACAATGAATATTCTCTTTTATGTAAAAAAACACAAAAATCAATAATTATAATTTAATATTTATGTGAATACTTATTTCATCTTTAATGGATTGTTTTAAAAAAACTGTTTTGATTATTACTTTCATTTATTGTTTGATTTTATTCAAACTTTCTTCTATTTGTAAGCAATAATATAATAAAAAATAATAATGTTGATGATAATAGTGAGTATTGGTGGGTGAATTGGAGTTTTGAAGCGAGGAAGAAGAAGAAAAGAAAATAATTGAAACTTGAGAAAAAAGATGAAAAGATTTGAATAAGAAGAATACGATAACTAATTGTGCTCTCTTTATTAATAAATTCACATTAAGATATAATAGAAATTAAAATTTTAAATTTAAGTTGACCATATTACCATTACGATAATTTTTGAGTTCATATAAAATGGCTGCGCTTCTTCCTGTACACTTTCATATGCCCACTGAACTTTCCTGCATATGGGCCTTGCGATTTTATTGGGTCTAAGAACATGGCATAATTGATGAAAGACTTTACTGGACTTAAATATTGGGCCTAGACTATACAATCTCAACTCCCTAGCTTCAAAACAAGACTTGGGCCTAGCCCAACTTCCAAATTATTGATCAGCGGCCCAACACTATGTATATCTATTATCCCGTAATTCACTAACACTGTTTTCTTTTTCTTTTCTTTTTTTGACAAAAATAAATGCTAAAAACATGTTTTGAGTTTTTTAAAGTTATATATACCCTCAAAAAAGATAAAAATATATGGAAATGATAAGTACACCCCCCCCCCCCCCCCCCAAAAAAAAAAAAAATTCACTAAATTATTTTTTTGTTTTTTAGAGAAAAAAATTTAAAAAAATTGAAAGCCAAACCAAACTGAAGAAGACATTAGTCCTTTCTCTCATTCTTAAATTGAGCGAAATAGAATGATGAATCTATTTCTTCTTCTTTTTTTTCTTTTTTTCTTTTTTGTGGTAATTTTCTTATAATCTTGTTGATAAAATAAAAAAATCAATCAAATTGAGACCATTCAAGACCTATCAAAATTTTAGGCCTTGTTTGGTTTGTGTTTGTAGAGTAATTTTTGAGATAAAAAATACGAAAATTTGTTTGATTTGCCTTTTTCAAAAATGATATTGGAAAACAACAATGCTACATCCCACTAAAAGTGGTGCTCTAAAGCACCACTAATGAGTTGGCACACACTTTTAACCAAAAAAAAAAAAAAAGACACAAAAACAATGTGGCAGTGGATGGGGCCCACTGCCACATCATTAGTGGTAGCACTAATTAGTGCTCCCAATCATTTTTTTTTTGAAAAGTAGGTAATCAAATAAAATTTTGAGATTTTTTTAAAAAAAATTTGTTTGGTTTGATTACTCTTGAAAATTTGTCTGTAGAAAATTTTTTCCAAAAATTTTTCTGAAAAACAAACGAAACAAGTTTTTGTGATTGAAAAGTCAAAATATTATATTTAAACATTTTTTATATTTTCATTCTTTGAGATTTATAAAATATAAGTAATCGAAAATAGATATATAAAACCTAACCATAGTTTATAATCGGTTTCAATTCCATAATCAGGAAAACTGAAAATTTAAATTTATTCCAATCCCTCATGTAAATATAATAATCAATTAATGTTGAAAATGAATGTAAACCTAGATTACCAAATCACATCGCTACAATAAATTTGTCATTTTTGGTAACGGCTTAAATTTATGTCCGGATAAGGGATTCATTGGACCATCCAGTACACTAGAGAGAAACTCCTCATTCTTTTCTTAACTTCATTCCAAAGAACATGCATGTAAATTAAGCAAGAATAGTTTTGAAGATGAATAGTAGATTAAAACCATTCCATCAAAATTACACCTTGATTTGGATTAGTGTATGTAGGCATACATATAATTGGTTAGAAGTATATATTAGTTGCATAGTTTGACATAGTCCAGTCTTTAGTATTAATTCAAAGGATTGAGTTGACTGTTGTTTGTTCATCTTGGCAATTTACTTTGACTGGTGGACTCTTCTAATTTGAATAACACATTTTCAATAATTTAGAGCTGGGGAGCTAATTTTTTGACGAATAAAACATACTAACAATCTTATTAAAAATACAAAGGGTTAAATGTGGTTAGTTGTGAAAAAATAATGACATCTAACCATTCAATGATATTTGGACATGCATATTTTTAGTAAAAAGTCGATGTTGTATTGCTCTTTTTAACTACAATTTATTGCTACAAGATTTGTGGTGTAACAATCAATGCCTTGTTTGTATCATTTTCAAAATTTGTTTCAATTTTTCATGTTTTATAAATAAATAAAGAAAAAAAAATAGAAATTCCCATCATATTGTATTTTTTATTTTTTTGGTATTTGGAAATTGTTCGTTTGGGAACAAGTTTTTTTAGTAACTTTTTAATTTTTTAGTTAAAATATGATACAAAAAAACTAGTATGTTTGAGATGACGTTTTTTGTTTTTTACAAAAAAATGTGCAAAAAATAGAGAGAAAATAGAATATTTGATTTTTTGGTATAAATTGTTGGCTTTTTTATTTTTTTAGTGATTTTTTTGAATTTTAAGCTAAAAAATGATGTTGCCAAACGAAGCCTAACAAACAAATTTTCTTATTAATTTTTTTTTATAGTTTTTTTCAAGAACAAAATATAAAAATAAAAATAACAAAACAAAAAAAATATATTTTTTTTCAACCTAAAATCTTCAAAGAATAAGCTCATTCATGTTAATATATATATGATGACAAATTTAAATATGTTTATAAAGCTTTTGTACAACTACTATACTAAATTCTTATTATATTAGAGTGGATAAGGTGGACAAATCAAACCAACTGGACACAGTCAAGAAAGTGTTTTAAGAAAGTGTTTTGAACTCAAATGATTGCATGCATTTCTGGAATTGCCAACTCTTGAACAAGGGCAACATATATAAGCCACAAATTATCCTTCCCTTAACAAAACAAGAACCAATCAATAAGGGGCATTTATGTCATTTAATAGAGGACACCCATTGTCAAGAGGAGCTATATTGTGTGAACTTGATGTCATGATCCCATACAAATATGGCAATAAACAAATTAAACTATTCAGGTTTAAAATTTATACATACTATAAAAATAAATAAACTATTTATTATTTGTTCAATTAAAATATGTTTAAAATTGACTTAAAAAGTATACAAACCAAACTAAAACATATTTTAAAGATCATAATTTTTCAATCTATTACTCTGATCGGCTTTGTTCGTTTATAACCCAACATACAAGGAATAACAAAGTGGTGCTTTGTTTGGTTGAAAAGAAACAAGTAGAAGGCTTATAGATGACTTTAAAGGGTCACCATTAGGCTACAAATGAATAGAACCATTCGTGAAAAAATTCGAGCTCAGCTCAGAAAGTGCTCGTTCAAACTCGGTTCGTTAAATTTTTTTTGCGTTCGAGCTTGAGCTAGTTAAATTTTTAGTAAACAAGCCTAAATATTTTAAAACTCAGCTCGTTAGTTAGCTTGTTTAATATTTATTATTTATATATTAAATAATATAAAAATATGTATAAAACATAAGATAAATATGTTATTTACATATTTAAAAAATATAAATATAAATAATAATTAACTATAGATAGTACATTTATATAGTAGTAGTAGTAGTAGTAGATATTATTATTTTGATAAAATATTGACTTTTTTTTAGAATGTTTATATATTGTATATATAATTATTTAATAAAGTTTTAATTGCAATTTTAGTCTCATAGACAAGTATGAATTTATAAATTTTTTGACTCGTTAATGTTTATGAACAAACTCGAGCTCAAGTTAAGCCTAAGCCAACTCGACTTAAATTCAGTTCGTTAAATTTTTATTAAGTTTAAATTTAAATTTAAATTTATTAAAATTTTAATTAACAAATCTAAATATATTAAAACTCGACTCGGTTGGACTTGTGACCATAATCCTTGCATCATCAGGACCATTCAACTTACTGAACATAGACCATTGCTATGGCAGAACTTGGAAGACATTCAAGTCAACGGTGGTTGACCAAAACGTAGTAGAGTGGGTATAGAGAAAAGTATTTTGACTTTATCAAATACTAATTCAATCATAACCAAATTTATGGTTGTAGAATTTGTAGAAAATTTTTGAATTCAAACTTAAAAATATTTTGGGTGAGAAGCCCGGATAGTAAGAAAAGCGGTCTCGACCATTTTAAGAATTCTAGTATCAATAGGCTTAAAAGTAAAGGCACAATCCTTTTTACTCTAGGATGCGTTTGTTTGGACAGATTAGATAAGGGAGATTATAATTTATCGGATTATTAATCTTGAGATACATTGTCTCGGGATAATTTGATTGGAGTAAATTTGTATCTTATGTTTATTTAGTCATATGATTAGATGTCTAGATTGGACTATTTTTAATTATCTAATGTTTGTTTGGGATATTATGAAGAAGAATAAATACTCAAATGACTATTTTATTCTTTTCAATTATTTACTAAGTAATAACAATATTAAACATAGCTTTAATATTTTAATTATTTTTAGCTAGATTAAATAAAAATTTGTTTTATTTTATTTTTTGCACAATATTTTAATTATTTTAATTTATTATTTTCAATTAAATTAAATTTATAATTTATAATTTATATTTTTTATTTAATATATAATTTTAAATTAACGACAATAAAAAAATAATTTTATTTAATATATAAATTAAATTTTCAACAACACTAAAAAAATTTAATTTATAAGGCCATAATTCATAATTTATTATTTTTAAATAAATTTAATTTATAATTTTTATTTAATATATAATTTTAAATTAAGCACACTAAAAAAATAATTTAATTTAATATGTAAATTTAATTTTTTAACAACACTAAAAAAATTTAATTTTAAAAACACTAAAAAAATAATTTATAAATGTTCAAAAAACTATTTTATCATTTTCTAATTGTTTGCTAAGTAATAGCATGGAGAGTAAAATTGACATTTTACAAAATAATCCCATGAGATACCAATCTCATGGTTTCTATCCCACCCTCCCCCCATGGGATAGGATAGTCCCATATTTGTGAAACTAATAGTCCGGGGAGACTATTAGTCTGGAGCAAAAAAAATGAAACAAACAATGGACTATTAGTCCGGTGGGACTAATAGTCTAATCTCACCCCCTAATCCTTCAAAACAAACACACCCTAAGTTTATAATTTAAATTAAAGGTGTTACAAATTATATGTAAGCTTCATTAGTAATTTTTACTATAGTTGGCTTAATTTTTATTTGATACTATAATTTTTATTTTTCCTAATAGAATTATTGTAAAATGAGTTTTATCAAATCATAACGCAACAAGACCAAATTTTTATGTTTTTGAGTTCTGTAATAATTTTTTTCATGTCTTAATAAAAATAAAAATAAAAACTGTTTGTTGGTAAAATTGCATTTTACCCTCTTTTTTTTGTGTGTGTGTGTGTGTGTGTGTGTGTGTGTGTGTGTGTGAGAGAGAGAGAGAGAGAGAGAGAAATTATGTATACAATAATACTACATATTAAAAAAAATTACTTGAAAAAAACATGTACATCACATAATAAATTTTAAATTTACATTTACATTTGGGATGGAAAGAAAAAATTATGTACAAGGGATCTCATTTTTAAAACTTTATCTAGGAACTCGAAACAGTTAGAATCGATTTAATTTCTTATTTTTTACAATTAATTTTATAAAAATTTTAATTATACCTTATACCCGGTCTCTCTTGTATAAAATTATATGTCACTTTCTGAGATGTTAATCCAATTCAGACAACTTATTTGAACCATAAATGGCACACCAAACACAACTTGTGTTTGGCCCTCAAATTGGTAGTGGATAAAAAGTTGGCCAATGTATCTATGTAATGAAAGCATTTTTTCCTTCTATCTTACATTTCCTCAAGTGTACAACTTGTACTTGTCCTTAACCTCTCCAACTCCAACCAACATAGAAAAACAACCCAACTGAACTGTCAATTTCCTGCAACTTCCATGACCATAGCTCTAATCATTGCATGTTTGGTGCAATTGTATTTTAACTTCTCAATAATTGGTTTTTAATAAGTGATTTTTACTTATAAATTGCAGTTAGAAACTGCACAAATTTTCAAAATAAAAAAGAAGAAGTTATAAACAGTTTCATAAATGGCACCAAACAAGTTTATTATCCACAATGATTAAATGCAACAATGCACCAGCTGGCAAATTATTAAAATGCAAAACAATTTTCATACCAGACCAAAGGAGACATACATTGTCCACTCCAGGGTGTGAGGCAATGCTATGCAAAGATCAATGGCCACAATTAATTGGGGGTTGGGGCAATTTGTATGGTATGTTTTGGTTTGGTTTGGTTAGGTTAGGTTAGGTTAAGGCATCGTTTGGAAAAAGGTTATTTTAGTAATTTTTTGATTTTTTGACTAAAATATGAGATAAAAAAAAGGCAGTGGCTTGGTCCAGTCCAAGATCAGACTGAACCGTGCTATTGGGCCCGTGGGGATCCACCACGGGTCCCGTTTTGATAATCCGAACCGTTCAACGTGTAGAACTCGTCGAGTACTATATGTCTTTAAAAAATCACGTTGATCGGATATTAATGGCTATGTGAACAAAATAGTTTTTTATCAACCGTTAATTTTTTCACCGTCTATTTTTTTTATACAAAACTGATTTGATCACATAGTTATTGATATCCGATCAACGTGATTTTTTACAAGCATATAGTACTCGACGAGTTCTACACATTCAACGATTCGGATTATCAAAACGGGCCCAAAAAAGGGCCCCATGGGCCAAACTAGACGGGTCCAGTCTTCATTTCAACTTGAGACAAGTTGGACCCTAAAAAAACCTTGTATGTTTGGAATAACTTTTTAATTTTTTACGAAAAAATGTGAAGAGAAACTAGAATCTTTGACTTTTTAGTATAAGTTAGAAGTTAGAAGTTTTTTGGTTTTTTCTAATAATTTTTTGGTTTTTAGGTTAAAATTATTATTTCTCAAACGAGGCATAAGGCAGCAAAAAGAATTGGGACATGCTTGGCTGTTTTATTAGTTATTCAACCTAGAACATTACATTTTATTTTATTTTTTTAAGAAAAAGAAAGATATCTTAGTGATAATATAAGGTGTCAAAAACTTTAGAGTTCACTTTACATTAAATTAAACACAGATGGTGCTGTAAAAAGAAACCGTTATATTGAGAGTGCTGGTGGAAAAATTGGTTTTATAAGGTTTCTTTTAGCCAATTTTAAGCCCAAATTTAAGTAGGACTCACATGTATTTTGAGGTGGGTTCAAGTGGTGACATGTTCATTGTTGCATGTTAAGTCACATGCTAAAGTTGATTCGTCAAAACCATTTATGAATGAATAAAAAGTGGATGTTATTTTCGGCTTCGTACAATTGGAAGTTAAAGAGACAAATGTGAGTTGATCTATTTTGAGTTGTCCCACAATGAAACAAGGAAAGAGTTTATACAAATATGTAAACTCTAATTTGGTACACTTTAGATGGCCTTCGAGGGACACCCAAGTTTTGTGGAGGGGGAATTATAGACCAAGCATGCTTTGCATTAAAACACCATACGCGCTGCCAGCTAGGGTTGGATCCTACCTTTAATTTTTTGGATAAAATTCTTTTGAATTTTTTCAAATTCTTGCAAAAAATTTTAATTTTCTAAATCAAAGTAATTCGAAAATTTGTGGGAAATTTTAAACTCAAATTTAAAAATTCAAACTCAATCAGTGTGTCCTTTCAATCAGCTCTGTTCTTTTTCTCCGACGATTCAAACTCGCATCTGTTCAAAAGGTTTTTCTACCTTTTCAAACAAAAATCACTATGCCCATAAATACAAGCATTTCCAGCAAATTCATTCATTCAATTGCTTTTCGTTTTTCTTCTTTCTTGTATTTATTCTTCATATTAGTTTTAGATAGATTTAAGAGAAGTGCAGAATATAAGCTCTGGTTCGTTGTCAGATTGATTTCAGTGCTTACTTTAATCCTGCGTTTAATCATTATATCTTGAGAGATAGACACTATTAGTTTGTAAGCACTTGTGTGGTAACAAATCTATCTTAAGGAGAGAGTGTTACACACTCGACTTAATCTTTGAAGTTCTTGTCGTTCTCCGGTAAATATTTTGTAAGTTAATTTATTTATTTATTTGATTTGTTTTATGTATTTTACTTTGGACAAATTACATTAATAGTCCTTATAGTTTAGGCCTTGTGTCACTTTAGTCTCTAACTTTTCAATTATGACACATTTAACCTTGAATTTTGAATCTTGTTCCAAATAAGGACAATTGAACATACCATTGCTTAATTTCAATGGCAAAATCGTCAATTTGATAAAATATAAATTAATTTGACAAAAATAAATGTCAAAAAAATATTTTAAAATTTTTTAAAAATTGTTTCTATCCACCAAAAATAAAATTATGTAAAATTAATAAAAATTAATAAAAATTACATGATTAATTTTTAAAAATCATCCAAATACATAATAAAAATTAATTTGGTAAAAAAAAAATAAATGTCTAAAATATTTATTAATTTTATATAATTTTATCTTTAGTAGCTAGAAATAATTTTTAAAAATTCAAAAATAATTTTTGACATTTATTTTTGTCAAATTAATTTATATTTTATCAAATTAACGATTTTATCCTTGAAAAATCTAATAGTATCTACAATTATTCTTATTTAGAACAAGATTCAAAATTTAAAGTCAAATGTGTCACAATTGAAAAGTCAAGGACCAAAATGATATAAGTCCCAAACTATAGAGACCATTAATGTAATTCACTCTTTTACTTTACACATAAAATTATTTTAATAAATGTCCCCTGAATTAATTGGGAATTTCAACTAATAGTCATATCAATCGAGAAGCAAATAAATGTGTCGACATTCTAATTAACTTGAAAGATAGATAATAATGCATTTGATGAATTATAAAATTTTCACTATTCCCCTCATCGTATTGCAGATAAATCATATGCTGATGTGAGAATTTTAGGGACCCCGTAATTACACACTCTTTTTTAAGCTTTTGATGAAGGCCCACGTATACTTTGTCAAATTAGACCGACTATTAAAAGAACAAATAATAAAAATTTAAAAGACAATACAATGACGCCACCATCTTGATGAGTTTCAATGAGTAATAAGCAATATAATGTATTAAATAAACAAAAGATTTGGACAGGCAAAAAAAAGTATTTACACATGTGCCACCTAATTACTTTTCTGTGACTGGTTGTTACGACAAAAATCAAAACATCAAGCTGCCCATATGAAATAGTAATAAAAACAATTTAGTCAAATAAAAGACAAGGTTGATCTTTGGCTGCTTTATTTGATCTGATCTAATTGAATTTTATGACAAAATTGATCATACATGTCTCTATTTGCATCCCAAATCAAGTCTTAAAAAATAATAATCACATTTTTATATCATACTTGATTTGATTTGTCGTACAATTTGCAGGGTGTGTGTTGTAATATTCTCTTAAATCAATTTAGTACTTGATAAACTAAAGAGTAATTATATATAAATAAAAAATTTATACATAATTTTTATATATAATAATATGCTTTATTGTGAACTTTTTACTTCAAAAAAAAATACCATTAAAAATAAATTTATTTATAATAATAGCATTGTGACATCTTTTTATAAAGTTTATTTTTATATAAATTTTATGTATGAATAAAATTTTGCTAAACTAAATGTAATATAAAAATGTAATCGTTTTATCATTGGAGACTTGAAAAAAAAAAAAAAAAAAAAAAAACAACCCTCCTGTATGGTTATGAAAATTCAAGTTCATATTAATGTTTTTTCTAAAAGAAGTTAAGCATTTTTTATTTTAAATTAAAACATTCATTATTATATGATTAGTTTGTTTAGATGAAAAATATTTTCTACTAAAAAAATTTTTTAGAAAATATATTTCTTTTTTTGGCTTGGTGGTGGTAGTGGTGGGATAAAGGTAAAGGTGATGGCATGGCAGCAATGGCCGTGGTAACGGTAATGTGGTGGTGGATGTAAGAATAACGGTGATAGTGTAATGATATTAATAATATTTTAATTAGAAAGATATTTTTATCTTTTAAAAGTAAAACATGTTTTCTATCAAATAAATTTATTTTTTATTAATTATAAAAAATATTTTTATAAAGTCTCGTTTACAATTATACCAAATATCAAAAAACTAAGAAAAATATTTTTGGCTAGATGATTGGAATAATTCAAAAATGTAGTAAAACATGTTTGAAGAATGGAATATACAAATCAAAAATAGTTTCTAAAATTATATACGCGTGAATCTCTCTCTCTCTCTCTCTCGCCTTTATAAATATTAGTCATAACCCAATTTTGTTGAAAAAAACATGTCCAAATCCTCTCAATTCCCCTCTTGCTTTCGCCCGCCCAACACCACCACCACCTCCGCCGCCGCCAACCACCACTCCATGACGGCGGCGCCACCCACTTCCTCCAATCCCAACCTCACCACCTCCGTCTACAAAACCAACCTCGGCCTCTTCACCCTCACCTGGTCCCACACCCTCCTTGGACGGTCCCTCCATCTGCACCTCCCTCTCCACCCCCCCCTCACCGCCACTCTCCCTCCTCCACCTTCCTCCTCCGACCCTTCTTTCCACCTCCTCCTCAAACCCTTCAATTTCTGGATCAAAAAAGGTTCAAAGAAGCTCAAAATCAACACCGCCACACCCAAAACCATTCAAATCTTCTGGGATCTTTCGAAAGCCCAATTCGGATCCCGACCAGAGCCCCAATCAGGGTTCTACATCGCCGCCGTGGACGGCGGCGCAATGACCCTTCTCGCCGGCGACTCTATTGATCAAGCTTATGCCAAGACGAGAGCTTCAAATTCAAAACCTCGGAGAACCCAATCGATGGTTCTCAGAAGAGAACACGTGTACGGAATCAACAAACTATACACCACAAAAGCAAGCTTCGGAGGCAAATCAAGAGATATATCTATAGATTGCAGAGTCAATGGTGATCAGAAACTCTGTTTCAGTGTTGATCAGGAAAGGGTATTGGAGATCAAACACTTGAAGTGGAAATTCAGAGGGAATGAGAGGATTGAAGTGGATGGTTTTTCCATACAAGTCTCTTGGGATGTGTATAATTGGTTGTTTGAGGATGGTAACAATGGGTATGCTCTGTTCATGTTCAAGTTTGAGAAACTAGGATTCGATGATGATGAAGAAGAAGATGACGAGATCAATCAATCGAATGAAATGAATGGGTGGTCACAACAGTCTTGTGGGTTTGGATTTGAGAAGCAGAAGATGATGAGGAAGAGCTTGTTGAGGACAGCGAGAAGCTCGTTGTCGTCGTCATCGTCGTCGGTGTCATCAGCTTCTTCATCAGGGTGTAGTTCAGTGATGGAATGGGCAAGTGTGGAAGAAAATGAGTTGATGAGTCCTTCTGGGTTTTCTCTCATGGTTTATGCTTGGAAGAGTTGAAGATGGCAGGCTAATTTCTCTTCCGATTTTTCTCCGTGCACGGAATTTGATTATAATTCGATTAGGTAATTGAATTTTGTAATCAAATTTCCTACTCTTTAAGTATTTTTCTTTTTATTTTGAGAATAATACATATTCTATTTATGTTTAGTGAAAAGATAATAGGGTGAGATACTTTATAAGTATAGCATTTTTGTTGTTTTTTTATTAACCCATTTGTTCATGGACATACATTTAGAACACAAGATCAAGATTCTAGGTTCTAACATTCTTTGGTTACCTTCTGTTGTGAAAGAAAAAAGAAAAAAAAAGGAAAAAGGAACAGCTTTCTTTTGTTGGTGAAATTATAGAGTTCGATTGAATATGTGTGGTGTAATCAAAGTTGTAAAACAGTTTGATATAATTTTAGTAGCAAAGTGAAGCTCTTTGTTGATTCTCTAATTTCTTAGTTTCTTGCGATGTGCCATGGTGCCTAGTCTTGGGGTTGCCATTTTAGAGTTCGATTGAATATCTGTTCATGGTGACGCTTAAGCTCTTTTTAACGAAATAAGATTGTGAAATGTATGTTTGAATTCAAAATCTGAAATATGTTTTAAATTTAAAAAGATCAACAGTTTTTAAATAAAAAATAATAATTAATGATATAATAAGGACGCTCTTATTGATATTTTCCACACCAAAAAAAATATATATATACCAATTTTGATATTTGCTTTACGTATAAAAAAGATAATTTATATTATTTATATGAAAAATGATTTACAAATAACTTTTTATACAAAATTATATGATAGCAGAATTTTTGAGTGACAGTAATGAATTTTTTTGTCTTTGAAATGAATTTGTAATTTTTATATCATTCTAAAATTTTTATATAAATTATATATATATATATATATAAATATTTTTTATGTTAATTTTTTTTTTTTTTTTTTTTTTTTTTTTTCCTGCATCCTCCATTTTGATGGGCTGGCAGCACGAGGTGTTTGAATTGAGATTGGGAATTGTAATTTGTTTTTTTGTGTGCGATGCCAAGTTCTCAGAACCCAGTTGTACAAATGTGCATGAATGCGTGGTTGGTTCTCTTCCTTTTGTTAACCATTGTCTCCTACTATACCGTCTATACACGCCAATGCAATGTCTCTGTGCACCCTCTCTTGTTAATCCTTCATCTTTCATTTTCATTCAATTTCCTGTAACTTTCGACCGTTTTATTTACCTATGTTTTACCAACAAAATTTCTAATGCATTTAGAATGATGTGATAACTACATAGATATAATTATAAAAAATTAATAAATACTTTTGGAGCGTCACATGTTTATATTTTAAAATTAGTCATTATATACTATGTCTCTTTAAATTCCTTAATCACCTAACATAGGGTTAGTTTTGAATGTTCTAAAAAAGTATACTTTTTGACTTATTGATTTATATGGGTTGAGTTTGATGTGATGTGTTAGAGAGGTGATGTGATTTAAATAAGATGATGTGATTTAAATAGGATAGTGACTTTTTGACTTTTTGTATTATTTAGTTTATGCCAAACCAACCCATAATATCATATTATTCAACATCTTGAAAGATACTATGGGTTGGTTTGGCAAGGGCTCATTGGGCTTTTTTGGCTCAATGAGTCACAAAAGACAAAATAGGCTCATGAGCCACAAGAGACAAAACATCCATCCAACCCCATAATCATTACACTCTTCTCTCACAAAAAAGTCAAAAAGCCAAAAGCCCTTTCCAAACAAAGCTTTGAGCCCAGGCTCATATAGCCAAAAAAGTCAAAATGCCAAAAAATCAACCCACTTCCCAAACGGAGGCTATATGTCTCTTCAAAAACTATCACGTGACCATATTCTAGAAATATCCAATAATCACTCGTAATTATGAGGCACAATAAAGGTATTTCAACTTAAAATGAAAAGACCCCAAATAATCTTAGGGCAAATTATACAAATAGTCCCCATAATTTGGGACTTGTGTCACTTTGGTTCCTGACTTTTTAATTGTAACACATTCGACCCTAAATTTTGAATCTTGTTCCAAATAAGGACAATTGAATATATAATTAGATTTTTCAAGGTAAAATTGTCAATTTGATAAAATATAAACTAATTTGACAAAAATAAATGTCAAACAAATATTTTTGAATTTTTAAAAATTATTTCTACCTACTAAAAATAAAATTATGTAAAATTGATAAATCTTTTAGACATTTATTTATTTTTTTTACCAAATTAATTTTTATTATGTGTTTGGATGATGATCATGTAAAATTAATTTTAAAAAATTAATCATGTAATTTTTATTAATTTTACATAATTTTATCATTGGTGGATAAAAATAATTTTAAAAAAATTAAAAATATTTTTTTGACATTTATTTTTGTCAAATTAGTTTATATTTTATCAAATTGACGATTTTACCCTTGAAAAATCTAATAATATTTTAAATTGTCCTTATTTGAAACAAGATTCAAAATTCAGGATCAAATGTGTCACAATTAAAAAGTCAGGGACTAAAATAACACAAGTCCCAAACTATAGGAACTATTAATGTAATTAACCCATAATCTTATTATTCTAGATGAAATTTTTTGTATAAAAATTTTGTTGGTATAAATAATTTAATTAAATTTGTCTTTAAAAATGAATTACTCTCTCTGTCTTATGTCCTTTTTAAAAATTTCAATTTTTCAAGATAACATATAATAATTGTTTTAAAGTCAAATTAAAAAATATTGATTTATCATATTGTCTCTTTATTCCCATCATTAAATATATTTATAATCATTTTTAAAGGGTCAATTTGGAATAATATAAAAATTTATGTTTTTACTCTTCAAAATGGACAATTAATTTAGAATATCAAAAAATGATAAAATGAACTAACAATGTAGGATGGATGGAGTATTAATATGATTTTAAAACTAGTCTCTCTTTCTTTTAAAACAAAGAAAATAAAATCGATAATTTTATTTGTTTTTTCAACTCCGATTCGTAGCTTGAATTCGAAGGCTCGAATTTGGCTCAAATTCGGAGAAGAAGAAGAAAAGAGGAAGGAGGAGGACGAAGGAGAACTGGAGGGGAGGGGGCCATCAAAATCGGGCTGGAGGAGGCGGGACCGAGACTCGGATTGCGCGAGGTTGCATTTAGCCACGACGGGTCATAAGATCTGAGTCAGCAGAACGATCGGAGATGCTGCGACGATTGACGGCAGCGGAGGCACAGGAGAGGCCCTTCTTCTCCTATTTTCTCTCTTTCTTTCTGTGTTCAACGAAAGAAGAAGAAAAAGAAAAGAAAGAAAAAGAAAGAAAAAGAAAAAAAGAAAAAAAGAAAAAAAAAAAATAAAAAAAAAAATAAAAACGGGTTTTGCGATTCGAGTCAAAATCGGGTTTTTTTTTCAATTATCAGTTTTTTTTATTTTTTGTTTTGAAAAAAAGTGAATGATGATCACCCCATCCCCATCTTTATAATCAAAAAGTACTTTTAAAAGATGAGAAATGAGGCATGGAGAGAGGATCGACGCGGTGGCGGTGGAAAAGTTTTACTTACTAATTTGACCGTTGTGGGGGAAAAAACTTTAATTAAACCTTATCACAAAGGTTATCTTACCCCACCATTTTGACATTATATCATCATTTTAAAAAAAATAAATCTTACCCATCATAAATATGATTTATGTATTTTAAATTTTGAAGACATTGACAATAAAATGACTACACTAAAAAAGCAAGTTGAATTCAAAAACTACTTTTATTAATATTCTATTTCATTTACGTATTAATACTTAATTCATTGGCTCTTAAAAATCAAGGGGTGAGTATTATAATTTTAGATCCATAACTATTTTTTTAAAGGGAAATGATTTGGAGTCCTAAAAAGTGTCCCGCTAATCTCCCTAATTTTCATTCTGGATAACTGTTTTCTTGTTTTTTTTTTTTTTTTTACTTAATATGAAAATTAGGGAGATTAGGGGGGTGTTTTTAGGGGATGTAGCAAGGTCCTATTTTAAAACATCGGGTCTTGCTACATTCCCCTAATTTCCATATCAAGTAAGAAAAAAAAAAAAAAAAAGCAGTTGCCAAAACAAAAAATTAAGGAGATTAGGGGGCCTCTTTTTAAGACTCCAAATCATTTTCCTAAAACATCACTTAAACTCGCTTAGGGAGACGATTTCTCTTCTCCATTCATTTTTCCCCTTCCCTCTCATTCACTTCATTTGTACTAGCATAAAATATGTACTATGCACAGGATAAATTTCATTGAATCTATAAAAAAAAAAAATCAAAATAATATTATTGTCCCTCATAGATATAAATTTTATTTGTAAATTAGTGCTGTATAAAGTTTTTTTTAAAAAAAAAGAATTTAATATCATGTGATTTTTCAGTTTTATAGAATTCATGAATTAGTTTTCTCTCATATCACCCAAAGCAAATTTAATTATTAACTTGGTGCTTTAATTTTTTAAATAAAAAATCAAAAAATTAATTTAGTTATTAGTCAATATATTGAAAAAATAATTAATAGCCAATAATTTTGATGATTTGGCATTCACTTGCACAAATAAAATAATTTTTTTTTTTTTGAAACATCATATATCATATCAATACATGAGTAAAAATAATATTAAACTGAAATAATGTTCAATTATGTTTTACGATTACTTTCACATTTTGACTATATACATGGACTGTAGTGTTTACTACTTTATATTCGTCTTATAAAACTAACATCAATAATAATAATAATAATACTAATAATATAGATTTTATAATTTATTTTTTTTCAAATATCTCATGCATTTATCTTGAATGTGAAGATCTTTCAATTTTTTCTCTCTCAAGCTTTGTCTCTTATAGAGTGAGACATGAGATTTTTATGTGATATTGTGAATATATGAAATGAAAGACATGCATTACAAAAAACAAAAAAACAAAAAAAAAATTTAAATTAAAATCTAGATTTTCTAATTTATTTTTTTCAAATATCTCATGCATTTCAATCTATCCTCTTTCAAACCGTGTCTTTTATAGAGAAAGATAAGATTTATAGAGAAAGATATGAGACCTTTATGCCAAGTGAAAGATGTGCATTGCAAACATACCTAAAAAAATGCATTGCAAAAACCAAACACAATCCCAAAGAAAAATAAAAACTATTCAAATGTTTTTTGGATTAAGTTTTTGAAAACTCAGCTTTTTGTTTTTTTTGTTTTTAGTGAATATTTTTAAAATTTTAAACATTTTTTACATTTTAGATGCACTTTACTTAGATGTATCTAAAAAGTAAAAAATTTGTGAAAAAATATTTTAAAATTTAATAAATACATAAAAATACAAAAATGTAATTTTTTTTTTTTTTTTTTTTTTTTTATTTATTTTTTTTTTTTGTTTTTTTATATTTTTTTTTCTTTTTAGATATATTTATGTTAGGTATGTCTAAAAAAAATATTAAAAAATTCAATAAAAATAAAAAATACAAAAAACAAGAACACAATCCCAAAAGTGTTTTGGAAAATAAAAAACTATTTCATTTTTTTTTTATCACTGTACATTTAAAATGTACAACTTGAAATAGGAAAACATTAGAAAAAAAAATATACATCAAATTCATTACTTGCACATATCCACACACACAAAAAATCTCCATGAAATATGAGTCAAACTTCTTGAATAAATCATTTTTGAAGAAAAAAATGATCTTTCAAAGAATTCAACATTTATGAGTCAACAAGAAGTAAAAAAAGAGAGATAAGAGAAATAAAAAAATTTGATAATAAACTTCCAAACAACTTCAATTATGCAAAACGAAATTTACAATCAAAATGTTCAATCAACAAATTATATAGAAATCGCATCAACGATATGGCTTATTTCCATTCATACAACTCTTACAATCATAAATCATATATATATATGCATGGGAGAGGGGGGAGTCAATATAACATTGAGATTGAAGATCTCAACTAAAATTAAAAAATAAATAAGGGTTTTTTTTTAGAGTTTTTTTGATAAATTCACTTTTTAAGAGTTTTATTCCATCTAATCCATATTCTTTTTTATTATTCTATTAGGTCCTATTTGAGATAAGAAGACTAAAATATCCCTTTCATCTACTTATGTTCCATTTAGTTCATGTTATTTTCTTATGTTTTAATAAGTCTTATGGGTGACATAATTACCAAAATACCCCTAATGTGAATGTTCACACCGTCAATGTGAATGTTCATATCGTCAATGTGTAAGGGCCCAGCCCATGTCAATCCTCGTGGGTGCCCGAAAAAATTCGAGTCGGGCCGGGGCGGGACCAGCCCATTGACAATGTGAATATTCACATTAACATGTTAACATTCATATTAATAGAAGTGTAAAATTAGCTCACGTCCCGTGGCAGTGCGAAATCCGCCCGCGGTCTATGGGCGGCCCGGGGTGGGCTCGGTTCGGCCAATGTAAATATTCACATTGACATGTTAACATTCACATTGATAAGAGTATAAAAAAGCCGCCATGCTGCCAAAGGTAGGTGGCCGCCCGGTTGTTGACAATGTGAATATTCACATTGACATGTTAACATTCACATTGATAGGAGTATAAAATTAGTCTGCGCCTCGTAGCTGCCCGAAACCCACTCACGGCCCGTGGGCGGCCCGGGGCGGGCCTGTTGACAATATGAATATTCACATTGACATGTTAACATTCACATTGATAAGAGTATAAAATTGGCCAGCAGCCCAGAGCGGGCCCGGCCCGGCCCGTTGACAATGTGAATATTCACATTGACATGTTAACATTCACATTGATAAGAGTGTAAAATTAGCCCGTGCTTCGTGGCTGCTCGAAACCTGCCTACGACCCGGGGCGGGCCTGGCTATTTTTTTTAATTCTTTTTAATTTTTTCTACCAAAATTTTATTATTTTCCACAAAAAAAGACACTAGGCCTTGGCGCGGGCTGGGCCTCGAACCGAGCCATAAATGGGCCTTAACCGAGCTGATGGGCCGAGCGGGGCCGAACTTCAAAGTGATGGCCCAGGCCCTAGCCTAGGGTCTCGGACTAGGCTCGAGCCTGGGCCCAAATGAGCCTTTCTGCCAAAGTGGGTTGGGCTGGCCAAAATTAGGCCCAAGCCCTAGCCCGGGCACAAGGGTATTTGGGCTTTGGACGGGCTGATGGATTGAGCCTCGGGTCGGGCCGGTGGGCCTGGGCCTAGCCTCAAGCTTAGGTTGGGCCTGGCCATTTTTTTTTAATTCTTTTTAATTTTTTCTATCAAAATTTTATTATTTTCTACAAAAAAATACATTGCGCCTCGGGCGGGCTGGGCCTCGGACCGAGCCTTAAATGGACCTTAAGCAGACCGATGGGTCGGGCTGGGTTTCAAAGTGATGACCTAAGCCCTAACCTAGGGTCTCGGACATGCTCGGGTCCGGACCCAAACGAGCTTGCCCCGGGCCATGAGCAAGCCGGCATCCACGTCAGGCCACTTCTACATTCCTGTCAATGTGCATTTTAACATGTCAATGTGAATATTTACATTATCAACGGGCCAGGCTGGGCCTACCCCGGGCAGCGGGCAAGCTTCGGGCAGCGGACAAATTTTACACTCCTATCAATGTTAATGTTAACATGTCAATGTGAATATTCACATTGTCACGGGTCCGGCCAAACCCGCTTCGGGCTGCGATCGGGCTGCGGGCCAATTTTACACTCTTATCAATGTGAATGTTAACATATCAATGTGAATATTTACATTGTCAGCGAGCCGGGTCGGGCCCGCCTTGGGTCGCTGGCCAATTTTATACTCTTATCAATGTGAATGTTAATATGTCAATGTGAATATTCACATTGGGCTCACCTCGGGCCGCCCACGGGCCGTAGGCGGGTTTTGGGCAGCCACAAGGCGCGGGCTAATTTTACACTCCTATCAATGTGAATGTTAACATGTCAATGTGAATATTCACATTATCAACGGGCCGAGCCGGGCCCGCTCCGGGCTACGGGCGAGCTTTTGGTCGCCCATGGGCTGCAGGTCAATTTTATACTCCTATTCATGTGAATGTTAACATGTCAATGTGAATATTCACATTATCAACGGACTGGGCCCGTCCCAGCTCGAGGGCGGGTTTCGGGCCGCTCACGTGCCAATTTTACATTCCTACCAATGTAAATTTTAAAATATAAATGTTCACATCATAAAATTGCTAACCGTTCAAAAAATATTTATAAAGGTATCAAAATTAAATATAAGGGCATAAGTGTCCAAGAAAATAGTGTAAATCAAGAAAAAAGACTTTATGAAATAAAACTATACATATATGGGATTAAATGGGTTAAAAAATTTCTTCATGCACTTCTTGGGTTAAAACACTTCTAAATAAGATTTATCAATAAAAATCTCTTTTTTTTTATTAGAATAGAGGAATTTCATTCATATAATTCTTACAATCACAAGTCAATATAACATTGAGATTGGAGTGGAGAGGAACGTAGAGAAATAAGAGGGAAACATTGTTATATATATATGTAGATATAGATATAGTAAAGAGATAGATATCAAAGTTAATTTGAAAATGTAGTATAAAAATAAATAAAATAAACATTTTATAAAACAGAAAGAGATAGAGATAGAGACTAAATTTATTAAGAAAGATTTCATCTGTTTATATATCTGATTTTTAAATTTTTTTTGTTATGTTTATTTATTTTTTAAATAATTAAAAATTATGGAAATGGGTAAAAGAGACTTCACATAATGTTATGTAAGAAAGAGATTACTTAAAAATTTAGTATTAAAAGAAAATTGATAGATGTCATATTTTCTTTAATTTTCTTTAGGAAAATGTTTTTTTTCCCAAATTTGAGCCCCTCGAATCCCTGAATCAGATAAAAGAGAAGAGAGAAAGAGAAGAGAGAGGAAGAGGAGGAAGAGAGGGAAAGAGATGGCGTCAGCCTGCCGCCTCGCCTCGATCACACCCCGCCGCCTCGTCAGAGCTCACCTCGCCTCCACCTCTGCCTCCGCCCCGCCTCCGCCTCCAGCCCGATTTTGTTAGCCCCTCCAGTCCAGTTCTTCTTCTTCCTCCTTCTCTTCTTCCTCCTTCTCTACTTTTGATTTTTTTCTTCTGAAATAAAATAAAAAATAATAAAAAATAAAAAACGACGAAAACGACGTCGTTTTTGAATTCGGAAGGATTCAGGGGCTCAAATTCGAACTACCAATCAACTTTGTTTCTTTTATTTCCACTTGCTCATCCTTTTACATTTTCGTGTTTATCTACTATCTTTTTTAAATCCTACTTTGACAAGTATGACCTTTTTGACTTTGTGTTAAAAGAAAATTGAGATTTTGTTACTCATAATGAGATAATTTTACCGCGTTAGCAAAGGTTGAGGTGGAGTTTGAATAAAAAAAAAAATCTCGTCTTTTTTCATCTCAGTGGAATTTATTTTTTATTTTTTATTTTTCAATTTCAAAAAGCTTCAAACTTTTTAAGTTCAAAAAATAAAATAAAAATCTGAATTTCAGGTTATTTTTCTCCACTAATGTTTGATTTTGCCAAAATTCTGAAATTTTGATTTTAGCCATCTCTAAGAATGGAGTAAGAGCATACCCTTCAAATGGACAAGGTTTGAAAGTGGCACAAATGCAATGCATCCTCAAGTCAAATTTTGAGATCTTTCCGACACAAATATGGAATTTGCTAGGCATTCTAGTGTTTACATTTTTTATTTTTTATTTTTCTACTTTTGTAAGGACTTTGAAGAATGTGGATCAATTAAAATCCTAACAAAAATAATGAGACTAGTTCAATTAATCAAAATCTTTTTATCTCATTTAGAAGTCAACCGTTTGAATTCTTTTTATAAATAAAACTCACTCTCTCTCACAAATCACGGCCTCTAATATACCCAAAAGAGCATCTAACAAAATGAGGCTAAAATGGAGGATTGTAAGGTGCCAAGAAGTGAACATTGTTGTTGGGTTTTTGGTTAACTAGGAAATCACAGCCATCGTACAAGACTTGTATGCGGAGATTTTATTTGTATTCAAAAAAATCATTAAATACGTTTAATTTTTTACTACAGTCTATTAAATTATTTAAAATTATAATTTACTTTCAATATATTTTATATTTTTTCTCAAATTACCTTTTAAGGTAACTCAAATAATAAATAAATTAAAATTTTCAAATTATACTATTTTGAAAAATACAGATTTTTCATTACAACAATTTTTTTGTTCATATACAAAGAGCAACGATACTGGTGAAGAAGAACGACGTTCTGTAAACCCCAAGCCCAAGTCATTGGCCCCTCGTCATTCGGCGCTCAAGGCAATATGGGTGTGTTTGTTTGAAAGGACTGGATAAGGGGAGATTGTAATTTATCGGACTGTTAGTCCCGGGATACATTATTTCCGGACTATTTGGTTGGATTAGATTTGTATCCTATGTTTGTTTAGTCATGCGATGTCTGGATTTGACTATTTTTGGTGAATCCAATGTTTGCTTAGACGGATTGGATAAGGATAAATGTTCAAAAGACTATTTTACCCTTATAATTTATAATTTTTATTTAATATATAATTTTAAATTTGTAATCTATAATTTATAATTTATAATTTAACAACACTAAAAAAATTTAATTTATACGGCCATAATTTTTAATTTATTAATTAAATTAAATTTATAATTTATATTTTTTATTTTTTATTTAATATATAATTTTAAATTAACGACAATAAAAAATAATTTTATTTAATATATAAATTAAATTTTCAACAACACTAAAAAAATTTAACTTAAGGCCATAATTTATAATTTATTATTTTTAAATAAATTTAATTTATAATTTATATTTTTTATTTAATAGATAATTTTAAATTAAGAACACTAAAAAAATAATTTTATTTAATATGTAAATTTAATTTTTTAACAACACTAAAAAAAATTTAATTTATAAGGCCATAATTTATAATTTATTATTTTTAATTAAATTAAATTTATAATTTATTATTTAAATTTTTTAACTAATATATAATTTTAAATTAACAACACTAAAAAAATAATTTATAAATATTCAAAATACTATTTTACTCTTTTCTAATTGTTTGCTAAGTAATAGCATGGGGTAAAATGGATATTTCAAAGCCTAATCTATGAGATACCAATCCCATGGAAATAATCCCACCCCCCATGGGATAGGATAGTCCCATATTTGTGGGACTAATAGTGTAACAACTTAGATTTTTAATTATTCTGTAAAATTTATACTAATATTATTTAATCTCAGTTAAGAAAATATATGATTTATTATATATTATTATGTGTAATTTTGTATAATAATATAATTATTAAAAGTTTAGGGGTCAAAATATAAATAATAATAATTTAGATAATATTAATAATAATAATAATGAGTGTGGTATTAAAATAAATAATTAATTTTCTGTTGGTATATTATAAAGTGTAATTTATTTAAGAATTAAATTATTTATATAATTATATTAAAATATTGGGTCAAAAGATAATTATCCTAAATATCTATTAAGGATAAGATTGAATTTATATAATGATTATCGAATCTGGAAAGAGGCCACGTGTGTGGCTACGTGTCGCGTATGCTTGCTAGCCAAGCCTTAAATCTAATATAAAAAAAGGAAGAGAAGGTTCACCTGGGCGGAAGGAATGAAAGAAAATAAGAAAAGAAAAGAAAGAAAAGAGAAGAAAAAGGAAAGAATGGTGGAAGCTGAAAAGATTTTTGATAGTAGAAAGAAATAGTGAGGTATTAAAATTAAGGTGAGTTATATTATATCTTGAGTCACTAAAATATATTTTACGTATGTTTTGATTTACCAAAATCTATTTTATACAAATTATGTTTTATTAGTATATTTATAAAAGTTATGTTTTATAAATATTTCAGTTACGTGGTTTTATATCTGAACCCTATTTGCTTAAAAGAAAATCCATGGATATGTTTGTTTTGCTTTTAAAGAATATTTGGCTATGACCTTATATGAAAATATGTTTTGTGAATATCAACACGGGAGTCCCATGCCTTGGGGGACTTAAATAACCATTGGCTTAGTGATGTCCCATGCCTTGGGGAACTTAAATAACCATTGGCTTAGTGATTGACCATTCTGTAGTCCAGTCTTTGTCGTGGATCCATTGACCAGTGTAGTGTTTGGCACGTAGTGATGTACCGTGGTTATGATATTAAAGTGATTTTCGTATTACATGTTAAAGGATCTGAAGTATATGTCAAATGATTTCCGTATTATGTATCTTATGTATCAAACTCTTTTTGGCCTAACTAATGATCTATGGTAAATTTTATACCTTATACTCTTAGTATAATATTTCTCACTCGCCATGAGCTTATAGTTTTTACCACTTTCCGTGGCATGTCAAGACCAAATGTAGGATAGGCATGAGCACTTTTATTGATGTATTTTTATATGTAAATATCGGCATTTTTAGTCAATATATTTTGTAATAAAAATAGAAGTTCGATGATTATTTTAGTACCCTTATTTAAATATTTCTTCCGCTATGCTTATTAATTTATTTTAAGATTTGGCCGAGGTAACCTCGGTTATTGGCCGCCACGATGCCTAACCCTTGGATACGGAGCGGGTCGTGACAAATAGTCAAGAGAACTATTAGTCCGGAGCAAAAAATTTCAACAAACAATGGAGTATTAGTCCGGTGGAACTAATAGTCCAATCCCACACCCTAATCCTTCAAAACAAACACACTCTATGGCTATGTTTGATTCACAAGATTAATGATGAGGTATTAATAATCCTATTAAATTAGTGTGGCATTCACTATCTAATTAGATTAATAGAATAAATTATCCATTAGATTAATAATCTCACCCCTACCCCATTACTAACAATCCTACAAATTTGTTAGGTTAATTATTCATTAGATTAATAATTCTAAATCAAAATATTAAAACAAATATAAAATAATTAAATTCATAAATTAATAATTTTAATCATATACTTTAACCTATCCAATCAAACATGCCTTATAGGTTTTCTTTGAACTCGTATAATTTCGACACCATCAGTAATAGGAATGAATCTCTTTGGTGGTACTGATGTGAGTTGTAGCAAGCTTTATCGGCGTTTATGTATAGCGTTGTATTTTCGTCGGAAGAGCATTTTAGTGCAAAATTATCTTCCATGGTTACTTTTTTTTTTTTTTTTTGTGGTTACCATGACATTTGACATGTTAAAAATTCTTATTATGATGATGATAATAAAGATGAGTTTTGATGGGTTGAATTGAAATTTTGGAATAAAAAAGAAGATGAAGATAAAATAATTAAAACTTTAAAAAAAAGATAAAGATGATTGAATATAAAGAATATGTATATGTAATTTGGGTATATCATGAGAGAAAATATTTTTTTTAGAATTTAATATTTATTGTCCTTATTAATAATTTTAGAAATTTTTATTGATAAATTCATTTTAGAGTTGTTATAACTTATTAGGTCCACAAAGAAATATTATAACCTAATTAGTTCTATATACTTTTCTTTTTATTCCATAAGGTCCATTTTACTAATTTTATATTTTTACTTAGACTATTATGCCATTATATATATATATATATATACACACTGTGTTAATACATAACACGTTTCCTATTTTTTCGTTGATTCAGTTTTAGTGTTTTTGTGGGCTTTGGTTCGTTACGTAATTGTTGGAGATCAATCATTGATCGGAGGTGGAGAACGATTACAGAATTTATTTCTGAAGGTTAGTATCATTTTGTTTATGAATGCATGTTCGTTTATGTGAAGGATTGTATGCTCTGTTTTTTATTCATGTGCATTTTCTAGAATACATGGGTAATGCAAGTGCATGTTTGATGAATGAGGTTCTAATTTTTTTACTAGTAATGCATGTATATTTTTGTTGTTTAAGTTTCGGATATTTAACAGAAATGCATATACAGTTGTTTGAACAAATTGATTATGGTGGATTATTGGTGAAAAGTTGCATATACAGTTATTTTGATTTTTTTGTTAACCTCATTATTAATCAGTGTTAATATTCACATTATCTATAATGAAAATTTGTCATTTATTTTACCAATTAGTGTTATTCACATTATCTATAATGAAAATTTGTCATTTATTTTACCAATCAGTGTGAATATTCACACATCCATATAATATTAAATAGTGTATATATTTTCACTGTGTTCATTGCCACTATGCAAAATGTTAAAGTTCACATCAGACCATTGTATTCAATTATATAATCACAAATCACAATGTTTATTTAGATAAAAAAATGATGTGAATATTGACTTCCTTGTTTTGTTTCATCTCTGTTTGGTTAGATAATTCAGAATATGTGAACAATGTAAATGTTCACATATCATTGACTATAATGTGAAAAATCTAGAAACCCCATACGTTGATTTGTGATTATGTACCAATTTTAAGTAGAATATAACAATCTCAATCAAACAATCAAAGACAAATTGACACAATAATTTTACGTGGAAAAACTACAATTGGACACCTCCAACTGTGATTAAAAAACCACGGGCAACAGCCACAAAACAATCCACTAAGAAGATTTAAAGGAATTACACAGGTATACTCTCAATTACCTAGCGAATCCACGCCTAATTGAACCAACCTCTATGTGCCTCTTCCAACCCCGTCTTCAACTCGGAATTGTCTTTACGATGAGCCACTCCATAATCCAATCAAGTTTCAGTTCAATTCTTCGTAATCCACCAAGAACTCTCTCTCTTGTATATAACAAACAAAACCTTTAATGTACTCTCTTTAAACCATGAGTTGAATACTCAATAAAATATTAAAGAAAACTAACAAAATATCCCCAGATATAAACCTTAAGAACCAAAAAGTAAATCTGGAGGAATTAAATAGTTTTGGAAGAAAACTAACTATTTATAGAAAATCAAAGTAATCCTAGTTTTGGAAGAGATCCAATTACTTATAGAAATCCAAAAGTAATCCTAGTTTTAGAAGAAAACCAACTTCTTATAGAAATCCTTATCAAACGGGATTGCCAAGAATAAAACCTAACAATCTCCCCCTTTGATAATGCCGTGACAAAACACACCTAACAAATAAAATCCTAATCACCTCAACCCAGCTAGCAAAAACAAATTTCTTTCTTACGGTCATGATCTGCAAAACAGCTATTAGTGCCACAATCTTCAAAACAACTATTAGTCTCACAAAAGTATATAAAAAAAAACAATAAACATATGACTAGATTATTTTGAAAGCTAATATACATGCACCCAACACATAACATGAATACATAAAATCCTAAGACACACCGAACAACATTAATCCTCCCTTTTTTTTTTCTCGAATTGACAAAGGAATCTCAAACAATAAAGAAGTCAATGCAAAGCAACATGCAAACCAACTAATGCCAATCTCCCGTACCAAAGAAAATAAAGTGTTCATGCTAACAAACTCTTGCAATGATAAACCAAACTCCTCCTCACTAAAAACAATGAACAAGAAAAAAACGACAAAAATAATATGGTGGAGTAAGCAAGAAATTTCAGATTTGTATCTTGAAACACACAAGATTATCCAAGAAGCACAATTAGTTGAAAACACAATGTGCACAGCCTTTAGAAAATTCCTCATAAAAGAAAGTGATGCATTATGTGAAAAGTATAGATCCCATGAAAAAAATGTGTGTGTGACTCTTGGATTTCGACAAACACGAGATTCAAATCCTAGTAGTGATCTGATAGCTGGACCTCCGACAAAAAAATCTAAGCACAACTAAGGAAAGTCAAACCACTAGGAATCAAGGGGTATTTGGTGAGTAAAGACGGAGGCTCCCCCTCAATCAATGAGTCTTTTTTTTTCACATTTTTCTTTTCTTTTCTTTCTTTTGCACACTCATTGGCGGCTGACACGCTCAAGAGTATGGAAACCGAATCAGAGAAGCATGGATATAATAAAGATGGCCTGGTTGGTGACTCTGAGATAGTCTTTTCATCATGGTGTAGCTCGGCTTTTCGCGTCCTCTTTCGGAAGAATGAAATAGCCCTTACAGTTCGGACTCCACTTGTGTTGGTTCTGAATCTGATTTCACAAGTGCAATGTGAAACAGTGGAAACACAAAAAGAGTCCAAATCCGGCAATTGTTTTTGAAAAATCGATGTTTGAATCAAATGCCAAAAATAGACTGCTTTGCCAGATTTCAGAGTCGCCACCTAAATATTTATGGGAAATTTAGGAAACCCATGACTCGTGCCAAAGGCCATTAGTCCGTCGTTACCAAAGTGTCTTGGTTCGGGAACTTAGGTATGAGAGGGGAAGGTCAATAATGAGCACCCCACTCACCCGATCAAAGATCGGCCTCTACTAATTATGATGTGATTCTTATGTACAATATATGTTCTTATTCTGATTATTTAATAAATCCTAAAATTTATTATGTGAAGCATACAAGGTATAGACTAGTTTGCTCAAATTGGAACAATTCAATTTCATATTTGTTTCTCGAAAAGGGTTTGAATTTGCCACCCTTAGGTGGGCTTAATTTGCCACCCTTAGGTGGGTTTAGGTTTGTGAATCTTAAAACGTACATTCGTTGAATCATTCCAATTTAAGCAACAAGCCTTCATCCACAGGCATTCAAACAGTTTATCATTTAAGCAATTAGCCTCATGGTAGGATGCTAAACATAATAAGAAAATTATGTACAAGCGGGATGCTAAAGCATAACAACTCACATATTTACCGACGTCCCGCGAACAAGCTACAAAACAAAGTTAGAAAATATGCATGATTCCTAACTATACAACACATGTGATATGCAATTACTAGACTCGGCTACTAATATGGCATATGAAATGAATTGATCGCATGCGGTCTAAGCATGTATTCAAAGAAGTATTGAAACGACAATGCGAATTGGATGATGAACCGAGCCTTGGTGCATGCAATACAAGTGGATGCAAACATGAGTATGCTAAATTAAACATGATGCCTCTAAACTAATCATCATAAGCTGATAAATAAAAGGGAGAAAGACGTGGGGTTGGAAGACATGCACACACACACGCACACTTATTACAAATTTGTTTGCCCTCGCACAGGAGGGTCCGAATGAAGTAATGCGCCCTCACGCAGGAGGGTCCGAATGAACTAACTAGCTAACTAAATTACTTAACTAATTATTACAAAATAAATCACTTAACTATGAGAAATACAACATCACACTTAATTAACTATTCTAACTTATTATTACAAATTGAAACCAACTAAATAATTACACTAATGAATTAACTAATTAAGTATAAACTTCTATAATTGAACTAACTATTAACGAACCTAATTAATTCATTATAAAATTCTAATTAATTAACTACTTAACTACACTAATTAATTGATTATAAAAGTCTAACATATTTCTAAAATTCTGATTTAACGAATTAACTAGATTAATTAATTAATTAAATTCTAATTAACTAAACTAATCAAACATTAATGTAACATAAACAAAAAACAAATGGTGCGTGTTCCAATCTAGCTCTTCTTCTTTCTTCAGTTTCTCCTTCAACTTCCTGGAATGCTCCAGAGGCTGGAGTAGCTCCAAAAATTGATGTGAGATCATCAACAATATTAGTAGTCGAAGATGCTTTCCTCATGTTGGAGGAGGTATTAACAGATGTCCTTCTTGCCCCTTTAGGTCCTCCCTTGCTCTGAACTTGGGGATCCAACACAGAGTCAGAAATATTTGCCCTTGGCCTCGGTGCACCGCATGGTCGAGAACCCATTCTGATTCAAGATCATTATCATTCTTTTGTTGGTTCATCCGTGCAGCAGCAGCCTTTTCCCGAGCAGTACAAATATATCAGCCAAACCAGAAGGAGCAAATTCCATTTCATTGTTAGGCTCCATGGGAGTCAGGCCAGGTCTGAGCTCATAAGTTTCTTGCCACAGTTGTAACCGCCGATGGTGTGCAAGGTGGCGTGGGTCTTCGGTGACGACGATGGCACCTGGAGTGGCGAGAGAGATGTCAGCGGGGGAGATGAAGCCGCAGGTGGTGGTGGAGAAGTGGATGGCGGCAGCGAGGTGGTGTCTGTGACAGTGTGCATGTGTATGCATGTGCCGTGTGTATGAGTGTCTCCGTGTGTGCTCAGCTCCTCCTCTCAAAATGCAACCCGAGAGAGAGATAAGAGAGAGAGTGTGGGTGTGGGTCTGTATTCTAGAGAGATTCAGAGAGAGGGAGCTTGTGTGTTGTTGGGTTGTCGTGTGCATGGGTAGTGTGTGGGTCTGCCGTGAGTGAATGGTGGTGTGCTATGTGAGGTGTGTGTGTGGTGTGTCCTAGAGAGAGAAAAGAGATGTGTGCATGGGAGCTTAGGTGTGTATGGAGTGGCTGGGTGCACGGGTTTGGTGTGCTTGAGAGCCGTGGGTTTGGTGACTGGGTGTGTGTGTATGCTGCTGGGTTGCCGTGTGTGCATGGGTGTGTGAGTTGTGATGGGTGTGTGTGTATGGAGTGGCTGGGTGCACGGGTTTGGTGTGCTTGAGAGCCGTGGATTTGGTGACTGGGTGTGTGTGTATGCTGCTGGGTTGCCGTGTGTGAGTGTGTGATGGCAGCGGTGGCTGTGTGTTTGTTGAATGTGTTGATGTGTGTATCAATAGTGTGTGTAAATGGCTGTGGTGTGTGCCTCCTCTCCTCCCTCTCTCTACCTGTGTGTATTCATTTTTTTTGAGAGAGAGAGAACCCATCTTGGAGAGAGAGAGCACATGCCTCTCTTGCTGAAAATGGTCATGAAATATTTGTGACCTTGGATTGTCACAAATTTTTCATGATCCATTTCATGACAAAATTTTCATGATCTCTAACATTTCTCTTTTCTCTCCCCCTTTCACTTCACATGCAAAATAATAGGGTCATGCTATGTGTCATGAAAGAGAACTCATCTCACCGTTGGATCATGAGATCACATGCCTCCCAGTCTTGTTTTTCTCTCCCCCTTTCACTTCACATGCAAAATAATAATAAAAATGTCACTTGTCCCTACCCACCGCCTTGAATCTCCATTTCCATCAAAGATATTGTAGTGCTTCTTTTTTTTTATATTCTTTCCACCGAATTGAACCCACTGAGAGGTATATTTTACACGTAAGGATCTTCTAGAATAACTCTCTAGAGTGATCTCCTAAAGTGGATGATCGGACGGCTGTAGTTAAACTTTATCAAAACGATATCGTTTTTGTGAGGATTTTCAAAAACAAAAATATATATATATATATATATATTTTGAAGCTCTGTTTGCAGATCAACAATGGCTTCAAGCTCTGTTTGAAGCTCTTGACAAATTAAGGGTGAGAAAGATTGATCATCATCGTATAGAGAATTGTTCTCAAATGCCAAATCAAGCTCTCTACTCATCGATGGTAAAACTGAAGGGTCTTGCAAAATTTCCGAATTGGGTTTTTGTTCCAAATCATTGGTAGGTAGCAAATTCTCCTCAAAACCCAAATCAAAATCTTGATCAATTGAAGATGAGACAAATGGATCTTTCAAAAATGCCGAAATGGGTTGCTCTCCTCTTGAAATTTGTATTGTATTGGCTTCTTCCTCCTTGATTGAATAGGCAGGGGCATCGACAAATTTCAATGAACCACCTTCATCTTTGTTGAAATTTCCAGAGCCATTGACAATAGATGTGGAGATATCGAGGACAGACGATGGCGATGGATGAGAATATAGGTGAAGCCACACACGAATTCAAGTTCTTGTTCCTCTCTGACAAAAGTATCGATTCAAATTCAAGCTTCTTTTTGGCGAATCTCTGCAGCGTATTTTCCCGATTTCCTTCTCCGAACCCCTTTGTATAACGAAGATGATCTTCGTATCTTCGTATTTTCCCCATTAACTTGTTTGGTTCCCCAGAAACAACAATCTCTCTTCTCTCTCTTCTCATTTTGTTCAAGTTTTTTTTTTTATTTATTTTTTATTTCCTCACCAAAACGACGTCGTTTTGGTGAGGATTAATCTCAACCCTTAATCCCATTAGTGGGACAGGTGTCACGCCCACCTCCTTTACTGCAGGAGATCACTCTAGAGGGATCACTCTAGAGGATCCTCGCGCATATTTTACAATCTTCCATCTCCACTCATCAGCATAATCATCATTCATCCATCAAATAAAACATAATCATATATTCAACCTATCTTCTTTATCTCCTACCCATCGTTCTGACCATACCATTCTTTTGTTTCATTATTTTCTTCTTTTTCTTTGTTTCTCAAATATTTATCAATTTATATAAAACACACCTAAAATAAATGTACACACATATAAATTTATATAAATATATATATTTTGAAACCTAATTGAATCCAACACTTCTCTTTTTTTATTATTATTTTATTATTTTTATTTGTTTTATTTATCAAAATAACTAAAATATACAAGTTTATATAACACCGTCTGAAAATATGTACACACACATGACATTATATAAAAATATATAAAATTATAAAATATTACATATTAATAAAATATTAGTAATATAAAATAATTTGGACAAAATGGGTAAGGCTTGGGATTAAAGCTTCAATTTGATTTTTTTACTGAGAAATTCATAAAATAGCACATTTCAATTTTCATCAGTGGGTGGTCAAAAGGAGGTATCCAAGTCTTAAGGGTGGTCAAAAATGGGGTGTCTACACATGGCTAGACTACAAAGAACAGAGGGAAGAGCCGTGGAGATGTAAAAAGATGGAAAGTGGTTAAGAGACTCAACATCACCCATAATATGCTAGTATAGGTTAATTCCTCTAGAAAGACAAAAGATACAATGCCAAAAGTCCATAGAAAAAAATTGATCACTAAGGCGGAAGATTCCAAAATTTTCTAATCTAAGAGTGTGTACAGAATGAGACATACTAATAAAAAAAAACACACTCTGAAATGAGTAATGACCACAGAAAGCACATATATATTAACATGTAATGGTTATTCTTATCAATTCCAATATGCACCAAGGACATCTCAAAAATTTCAAGCTTGCAAAACCATACTAAGAAAATCTTTTTGGGATTTTTTATTTTTTTTTATTTATATTTTTTTTCTTAACCAAAGCAAGACAAAAAACGAACATGCATACTTTTTTTTTTTTTTTTAAACAAAACAAGTCAGAAAATGAACAAGCACACATAAACCCAAAAACTAAAACAAATAAACAAATTAACACAAGTCAAGTTTTCTCACCCAAACTGCTTTAGTATAAATAAAGTTGTGAGCATTGCGATTTTTGGGTGGTATCTTGCCGTTGTGGTTCCCTTTGCTTTCAATGAGAACCCGTCTTGACATAGTTTTCAACTTCCTATTTATAGGTCTAGGCAAATACACTCTCCCATGCAACTTATAACAATAAGGGCGAATATGACCATGCATACCACAATGATGACAAATAAAAACAGGGTGTACAAGGTATACCTTCTCTTCTTTTACCTTACCAACTCTAGGAAGTTTGAGAAGTTCATCCTTATGTTGAATTTTTTGTTATCCTTTTCCTTGAGTTTTTGTATCATGAGATGTAGATGCACTCTGTTTTTGCTATTTGTTATCACCAAAGCCAATGCCACTCTTGTCACAACTCATTTGTTGAGACCCAATGATATCCTCCAAAGTCTTTGATCCTTTGTTCCAAAGACCAATGGTAGCCATAACACACTTGAGCTCTTCCTCTTTCTTGATCAATAGTTCTTCCAAAACAACTTGTGATATCTCGAGAGATTTAATCTTTTCTTCATCCATGGCATGGGTTTTCTGTAGCTCATTCCTCTCTGTCTCACAAGTCAATAGTTTTGCACAAAGAGTTTGTCGATCATCAGCTATCTTGATGGTATCAATTCTGGCCTCGGAAATCTCCTCTTTAAGTTTGACATTCTCACTTTCACATGCTTTGAGTTTCTTTGTGAGTTTGTCATTTAAATTGAATAAGTTAAGAAACTCCTTATACAACTTTTCATAAGCTTGCTCTATTTCTTCATCATCACTCTCCGAGGATTCGTCAAGTAGGGGTGGTCGAACTATAAAATTTCCCTCACGAATTAAATCCATTATCACAAATCAAACAAGATCTCGTTCTAAAAAAATTTTTTTAAAAAAAAAATAGAACGACCTGCTCTGATACCAATTGAAAAATCTAGAAACCTCAGATGTTGATTTATGATTATGTACCAATTTTAAGTAGAATATAACAATCCCAATCAAACAATCAAAGACAAATCGACACAACGATTTTACATGGAAAAACCACAATTGGACATCTCTAACTGTGATTAAAAAACCACGGGCAACAGCCACAAAACAATCCACTAAGAAGATTTAAAGGAATTACACAGGTATACTCTCAATTACTTAGCGAATCCACGCCTAATTGAACCAACCTCTATGTGCCTCTTCCAACCCCGTCTTTACCTCGGAATTGTCTTTACGATGAGCCACTCCATGATCCACCGAAGCTTCAGGCTCGAATTCTTCAGAATCCACCGAAGAACAACTCTCTCACTCTTATATATAACAAACAAAACCTTTGATGTACTCTCTTTAAACCATGAGTTGAATACTCAATAAAATATCAAAGAAAACTAACAAAATATCCCCAGATATAAACCTTAAGAACCAAAAAATAGATCTGGAGGAATTAAATAGTTTTGGAAGAAAACCAACTATTTATAGAAAATGAAAGTAATCCTAGTTTTGGAAGAAATCCAATTACTTATAGAAATCCAAAAGTAATCCTAGTTTTGGAAGAAATCCAATTACTTATAGAAATCCAAAAGTAATCCTAGTTTTGGAAGAAAACCAACTTTTTATAGAAATCCTTGTCAAACGGGATTGCCAAGAATAAAACTTAACAGATGTAATGTTGGAATTGCATGGTAGTAATAATGATGAAGATGAGAATGTGGGTGATGGTTTTTTTGTTTTTAGAGAGTTTGAGATTTTATAGGTTTTTTTGTTTCTGGATTTCTGGTTTTTTGTACTAGAATTTTGTCATATGTATTGTCAATTAATGTTAATATTTACACTTTTATATAATATTGAATGGTGTATATGTTTTTGCTGTGTTCATTACCATTATGCAATATTGATGATATGAATATTCAATGACCATCTTGTTTTAGATACAAACATGATGTGAATATTCACAATACAATAAATAAATGTGAAGATTCACATTAATTATGATATGTTTATTCATGGGTCGTACACTTAATTAATGTATAATGTGAATGTTAATATTTGTAGTCAACCACAATTTGATGTGAATATTCACAATGCAATAAATAGATGTAAAGATTCACGTTTATTCTAATATGATCATACATATAATTAATGTACAATGTGAATATTAACATCTGTAGTCAACCACAATAAACATAAGACATAATTTGAACATTCACATTTATTGAACATAAATTAAGATGTAAACATTCACACAAACTTCAACATAAAAAAATAGATGTGAATGTTTACAGTCTATATTGTTTAGCACACGCAACACATCAACACCAAATATACCATCAAAAGACATAGGTATGTGAGAATTATATCATTGATTTATATATATGTTGTCAAGTGTTTTCAATTACAAGTTATCAAAGTTACAAAAAAAAAAAACAAAAAACAAAAACAAAAACAAAAACAAAAAATTAAAAAAACTAGCACTGTATTCTGGTATAGCTAGTGAATAGTAGACAACCCCAACTATCGAACAACGAAGTTTGCCTCAAGTAGTCCAGCTGAAAATCCGAGAACTTGTTGCTTCTCATCCGTTTTACTAAGCCTATAATGTTTGATCGATAATTGACATGTCGCATGTCGATGTGGGTGTTGCTCTTTAGAGGCATGCTCTCTTCTTTGACATAATACTCCTCCCTCTTCACTTTTGTGCAAAATTTAGATGCAACATCTGTTACATGGGCATACACAAATAGTGAGTGTTTGTATGAACATTAAATTTGATTTCAATAGAATTAGTAGAGTAGGCATGTACATTGACATCAGCACATTATTAATCAGTGTGGATGTACACATTCAACGATATTCATATGAGCAAAAGCAACAAAGTGCTATTTAAGTGACAAACATAGCAATGTGAACATTCACTTCATTGGAGATGTGAATATTCACATTACTACTAGGGTACAAATAGTAGTGGTCAAACCAAATGTTAATATTTACACATCCATATAATATTAGGTATGTCTATGTGTATAGAAGAGAATGTTAAAATTCACATCAACATTTGGTTACAATAATTCACAGTATAACAATGATTATATGTGCACATTTATAAGCAAATAGCACCAATGTGAATATTCATAGTGGCTATAAACAACCAAACAACATGACAGCATCACCCATTCATTACCCACAAACCACATATTTTCAATATACACAACTGTGATGTGAATAATAAGTGGACAAATATGAACAACATTAATGCTCACAATGTCAAGATTCACGTCAAAATTGAACTACAAGTAGAAGAAACGTTTTTATTTGGAGATTTGCTTGACACAATGTTCGCAATCATGTAACAAATTTATTCAGGACATGTCCCTATATGAATGTTGACATCATACCAACAACAACAATATCCGAAACAACAACAATTTTCTGTTTTCTAGGAAAGTAACAAATTTGGGAGTTTACATAATTTCAACAATACCAACAACAATAAAAAAAAAAAGGAAAAATAACAGCAAAATTATGAACAACAAGGACCAAAAATAATAATGACAACATGTGAGAAAGTTTGCATTAGAACATAAAAAAATGTAATTTGATTACACAAAAAAGGGAAAAAAAGGTGCTTACATTTGGTCTTCATGTTGAGTTAATACACTCTGATAAATAGAAATCTTCACAGCGTTGCTTCTTCTCCGTTGGAGTATGGTTCCAATAGCCGACAACGCTTCGATAACAGTGGAATGGTTGGAGAACGAAAAGACACAAACAGTGGGTCGACCCGCCGCATGTCAACATTGTTGCTAGTATTTGCATATGAGCTTTTTTCTTTGACATGGTACTCATCTCTTTTTCGTTTTAAGGTTTTCTTCCATGCAATATTTGCAAAATAAAGCATAAAAAAAATTAAGACAAGGCTTATGTGATTAAAATAGTGGCACAAATGTAAACATTCATAACATTGGCATATATGTGAATGTTCACAGTTGTGTGCATGGGTGTGAATGTCTATAGTTGTGTGCATGGATGCGAATATCCACATCTGTCCATGGATGTGGATGTTTTCTGTGTCAACAAAAACACAATGTGCATAGTGTGTGTGTGTGTGTGTGTGTAAAAATCAATGTGTGTTTATATATTGATGAACAACATCCAAGAACATGTGGATGTTAACCCAAATAGATTAAAAGATATTGTGAACATTCACAGTATTAATTTGGCTAACAATACATAGACTTACTACAATCATGTTATGCCAATTTTATAGTACAACCTCAAAATTAAAATATGGTTTCAAACATGGGATAGCAAAAGTGATATATTTCTTCTAAATATAGTGGTGAATGTTCACAAAGTGTCTAATTAATTTACACATACTGTGAATGTTCACAATATAATTATATATCACAACAACATCTGATACAAGGAAATTGGATCATGATTCTTTGTTTTCATATGAATGTTCACTACGGTTAACAACAACAATTTGATTGGCCAAACATTTTCAATCCATGTGAATGTTCACATCTTTCAACAACAACAACAATAACATCTGAAATAATTTGATTGTCCCAATATTTTTTAATCCATGTGAATGTTCACATCTTTCAACAACAATAACTGAAATAATTTGTTTGTCCAATAATTTTCAATTTCATATGAATATTTACATCTTTCAACAACAACAACAATAACATTTGAAATAATCTGATTGGCCCAACATTTTTTAATCCATATGAATGTTCACATCTTTCAACAATAACAACTGAAACAATTTGCTTGCCCAACAATTTTCAATTCCATGTGAATGTTTACATATTTCAACAACAGCAACAATAACATCTGAAATAATTTGATTAGCTCAATATCTTTCAATCCATGTGAATGTTCATATCTTTCAACAACAACAATTAAAATAATTTGTTTGCCCAACAATTTTCAATTTCATGTGAATAGTCACATCTTTCAACAACAATAGCAATAACATCTGAAATAATTTGATTGGCCCAACATCTTTTAATCCATTTGAATATTCACATATTTAAACATAATATAATGGCAACTGTAATGTTTTTGGGTGAAAAAACCCATATAATTGGGTATAGGGATTGAGGGTTCAAATTAACGATTAGGGCATGAACAATAATAATTTGAAGTTCCATATATTGTATGAATAGAAACAGGGGATATTGGTGAAAGTTCACAATGTTGTTTGTTGAAGAAGAGATTCAGGGTTTGCATACAAGAATGATTAGATTACTTACATTTTTTGCCCATTTCGATGATTGCGTTGTCACAAATGGTCGTCGATGGTGATTTTGACAAAGATAAAACTTACAGATGTTCAACAATGGTGATTTCCATGATTTCAGCGACTGATGGTGCAGGGATGATGAAGAAGACGATGCGATGATGCGACAAGGAAAGTCTTCTGGGCATTAAGACGATATAGAATTCGGTTTTGGATTTTTGGAATAGTAGAGATATTGTACATGATTTTCTACAAAAAGATAGGAGAAGAGAGAGATGACTATTTGATTCAAAGATAGGCGTGTGTTTTTTTTAGGGTACTTCAGTCTTTTAGTGTAAAATAGGACCTGATGGAATATTACAAAACACTATGGATCTAATGGAATAGGACTCTTAGATAATGGATTTACTGAAAAAGCTCCCATAAATTTATATTAAAAGATAACAAAAATTACAATTTTAATTAAATATATTGAATTATTATTTTGGTACAAATAAAATCACCCCTTTCAATGGCTTGAACTTCAAATCATATATAGGCCTGGTTCGGCAAGGGCTATTTTAACCTATTTTAGGCTAAAATTTACAAAAAGGCAAAATAGACTAAAATAGCTAATAAGACAAAATGTCACATCAAACCCATGATCGTTTTACTTTTTCTCTCACAAACATCACATCCAGCTAAAAAAAATCCAACAATCTTTCTATACACAAAAAATTTAGCCTACTAAAATAGCCAAAAACTAAAATAACCTATTAAAATAGTCAACTTCCCAAACAAGGCATATATATGTTTTTTTTTTTTTTTTTGGTACGTGGAAAAAGGAACTTCAAATCATATTGAGAGCCCACATGTGTGCCAATTTGAAAAATGGTAGGACCACTCTAACTTGTGGGTTATTCGGACTAAGCTTTCATCACCAACGGTTATTTTATTATTATTATTATTATTATTATTATTATTATTATTATTATTATTATTATTATTTTCAAGTAAATTTAAGTAAAAATTTCATTTGATATCAAGTGTTCCAACAAAAAATTTTATATTTTTATTAAAATACAGATTGACCAAGTGAATGACCGAACGGATGTCCGGTCGCTTGACCGGCTAATGTATATTTTTTACAAATTTTTGCGTAGAAGTAGTCCTCTAGGGGACATTTGGTGGTGAAAATTCAACGATTATGAATAATGATTTGATGAAAGCTTCCAACGCTCTCAATTTGATAAATGATTTTTGATATTCTTGATTTGATACTTATTTAATATAACCATTAAAGTAGGAAAAGATGATGAACCATTGGAGATAGAGATAAAATAAAATTAAAAATTAAAAAGTTCAATGGTTTAAGAAAGGTTTGGAAAAACTTCAAAAAGTTAACAAAAACTATTTTATATTCTTATAACTATTTTAACTAAAAAATTTTATTTTAACTTAGGTTGAACGACGGCTAAATAAATAGTCATGAATCACTATTTCATTCTATTCAATTTACGTAATAAATATATTTATTTTTTTCTCTCTTTTTGTCAGTGCAACAGATAAACTTAATTAATGTCATGGGCTTCATTTTGGTTTGACAAATGAGGAAAATGTTTGGGGCCTTTGGGATGACTCCGACACTTCTAAAGTGATTATGGCCCTTTATGTATGTGTGGATTCACTCATATATATAGAGAGTTTACATCATGAATGATTTAGATTTATGGGAATTTGGAAGTCTCAATCATTGCTCACAAATGAGAATCAAATGAGTGAACTGTCCGTAATTCTCGAGATACTCTTTTAAGGAGTACAATATTGTATACCAATACAATTAACAAAAAAGAAAGACATAAAATGAGGGATGAAATAATGTACCAGACAATAACTTCACCACATTAACTATCCCACTGCAAAAGCATATTTCTCTCTGCCATCAAATGTTTTCTAATACAAAATAAATAGCCAAAGTGGCCCGCGTATAAGGACGAAGATTCTCCATTCAAAATAATTCAAAAATATAATCATTTTTGCGCCTTTGCTTTATGTCAATCATTCTGCAAGAATCTTTACTTTACAACCACGCAAACTACTAGAAATGCAACACGTGTATTGCACTATCCAACAAAGGAATAAAAAATACTCACACCACTCACACCTAAGAACGGGTGTGACTTTCTTTTAACCCCATCCATACACGTGTCCACAAGTGCAATAATGGACAGCCCAAATCAACGCGGGGGGATGGGTGTTGGTAATATTAATATTGCGCCCCCCAGTCACACCACTCATACCATTCACACTGGATTTTTTAATTAATGGGGAGGCCTTGTATGGCTGGTGTGAATTCACTGTTTATCTCTACAAAATGCCTTGCCAAGCCTCTTTCTGTTTCTACGCCAAGAATGTTTTTCTCACATATCCATAATACCCATGCCCAAAAGAACAACTCTTAGGACTCCTCCAATTCATACTTCGACTAGCCTGTCAGCCATACTACATACTTGTCGCAATGGAGCTCCACGAAGATGGAAACCCTCACTTTCATGCCATGGTTCAATCTACAAAGAAGATTCAAACCTCCAATCCGAGATTTTTCGATCTCACTGGAACCAATGGCAGAATATATCATCTAAATATAAAACAACTCCATTCTCCAACAGCAAGTCGACAGTATATACAGAAAGAGGGCGTCTTCGTAGAATGGGAAGAATTTTCATCTATGGGAAAAGTATTTTGAAGAACAGAGATGAACTCTGGTAGGGAATACTTGTAGAAGCAGAAACGGAGGAACAATTCTTTACACTCTGCAAAGAAAGATGTCCTATCAATTACGTCACAAAATACCCCAAATTAAAAATATTTTCGATGAATCATTACAAATAAGAGTGGCCACATATACTAGCCCCTTTAATTTATTTCCTTTTTTAAATGAAGAAGTAAAAAAATAGGCAAAAAATAATATTTTTTTTGTAAGTTAGAATTTTGTAAAATACGAACTATGTCAAAATTGTTGTTTCTCTGTTTACAATGAAAACGACAACATTAGATTAGGGATACACAGGAATAATATACACGATTTATATACTGACAAAGAACTCTCCTCCTTCTCTGATAACAGGATTTGGAACAGCGACACATCCGCCCAATCTCCCTCTACCTCGAAGGACCCTCAAGAACAGGAAAAACCGTCTGGGTCAGAAGTCTCGAACGACACAATTACTTCTCCGGCAGAATAAGCTTCAAGGACTATGATCAAGACACCGTCTATCACGTCATAGACAACATCAAATACTCGACAATCCTTACCGAATAAATGAAGAATTTAGTAAGTTGCCAAAGAGACTTTCATGTATTTGTTAAATTTCAACTAGATCTCACTATTAGAGGAGAAATTCCTTGTATTATATTAACTAATGGGGACAATAGTTGGTTAGATGAAATGTTCCCAAAAATGAGAGAATGGTTTGATGTTAATATAAACACTGTCATGATTAATTAAGAAATTATTAATTTTATTTATAAAACCACTCAAACTTTTATTTACTTACTACATTTCCCTTATCATCAACTATTACATCTTGAGTCACATCACTATTTTTTACACTCATTAAGGGTATAAAATTAATTGGGAATGTTCAATTGGGATAAGATGCTAAAGATGAAGCTGTGGTCTTCCCCGTGGATTGCTAGTGCGAATTAGTGTATTATGGAAAATTTTTCTGGTACATTGTTTCATCCCTCCTTTTCTATCTTTCTTTTTTGTTCATTGTATACCAATGCAATGTTGTACTCCTTAAAAGAGTATCCAGAAAATTACGGGCAGTTCAGTCAAATGTGTGTAGAACGTTTTTTGACGTGGCAAATAGGACTTTGGGAAGAGAGTCGACGGTCAGCTCCGGTGAAGTTTGTTCCGGTATATGAGGAACATAAGGAAAAAATATCAAAGCTAAGGTGTCTGAACAGAAAGGTTAGCAGAGGTAAGAGAATCTGTAGAATTTGTAGGATGAAAAATTTAGAGTGTTTTATCAAAAATGGAAGGAGTAATGAGCAGCTAGTATCGGACTCCCCTTGCGTACCGGAGGTTAAGGACACCAGTGGCCAGTGGATATAAGGGTAGTTATCATGGTCGTGCACCTTTTAAGGCAGCGTATGTACGTAGATGATACGTTCAGAATATTTCTCGATATATTAAGAAGACTAAGAGAGGGAGTAAGGAAGTTACAATTGTATGATGAACAATTAGGGGACAATAAATTTGATAATAAAGGTGTGGCGAGATTGCTGAATGATATTGAGTTGGGTAATAAAAAATGTGACCGTCAATCAGACAAAATCGTGGTTAATGATATAAAATTAATTGGGAATATTCAATTGGGACAAGATGCTAAAAATGAAGCTGTGGTCCACCACGTATTGTTTTTCGTCATAAGTGATAATAGTCCGTCAGATTCCGTCCCCACACCGGACAAGATATTTATTGGAGTTGGCGAAGGTAATCCTGAGACTTAGATTGTTGATCCTGACCAGTCCGACAGGTTTCGAATGCTAAAGAAAATGAGATTTAAGCTCATTGGTGATAAGGACAAAGAGTACGTTCGTCACAGGATAGAAGTTGTGGACCGGTTCTTTCCAGTTGATGTTTGGACGAACTACAAAGATACGTTGTTGGGAAATGTTGGAAGTATTTAAAAGGGTGTCATATATTTAGTAGTTGCTACTATTATTGGAAAAGAATGCAAAATTACGTTAAGGAGTCAAATGTACTTTAAAACTGTTTAGAATTATAAATGTATGTATTTTTATTTGTAATATTTGGGTAAATGGAAGTGGACGATATAAGAATTAGTGTTGTTGAAGTAATTGTGTCGTTCGAGACTTCTGGCCCAGACGTTTTTTCCTGTTCTTGAGAGTTCTTCGAGGTAGAAAGAGATTGGGTGGATGGACTGTTGTTCCGGATCTTATTATCAAAAGAGAAGAAGAGTTCTTCGTCAGCATATAAATCGTGTATATTATTCATGTGTATCCTTAATCTAATGTTATCGTCTTCACTATAAACAGAGAAACAACAATTTCACATAGTTCGTATTTTATAAAATTCTGACTTAAAAACAAAATATTATTTTCTGTCTATTTTTTTACTTTTTCATTTAAAAAAGGAAATGAATTAAAGGTGTAGTATATGGGGGCCGCTTTCGCTTATAATGATCCCTCAAAAATGTTTTTAATTGGGGGTATTTTGTGACATAATCGGTGAGACATCTTTCTTTGCAGAGTGTAAAGAATTGTTCCTCCTTTTTTGCTTCTGCAAGTATTCTCCGCCAGAGTTCATCTCTATTCTTTGAAAGACTTTTCCCTTTAAATGAAAATTCTCTCCATTCTACAAAGTTGCCTTCTTCACTATAAACATTCCCATAATACTTCACCATCCATGACAACTGTTTGTCATTAATTAAACAATAACCATTCTCATAATAAACTAATTCGCACTGGCAATCCACGGGGAAAATAAAGTACACCTGTAAACTGTCATTACCATCTAACTTCCTATCATACACATTTACTCTTACCAACTCACTGGCATTGGGTGCGCAAATGAGGGAATATTTTATCAATATTTTATCAACCTTAATACTCTTTTGTTTGTATCTCAACCTCAACTGAGAAAATAAATTAGGCAAAACAAGTTCAATACAACTGAAATCTTTTGCTGAAACACCTTTAACTACACCAATTCTTATATTGTTCACCTCCATTCACCTGAACATTACAAATAAAAATATATAAATTTATAATTCTAAACAGTTTTAAAGTACATTCGACTCCTTAACGTAATTTTGCATTCTTTTCCACTAACAGTAGCAACCACTAAATATATGGCACCCTTCTGAATACTTCCAACATTTCCCAACAGCGTATCTTTGTAATCTGTCCAAACATCAACTGGAAATAACCGGTCCACAACTTCTATCCCGTGATAAACGTACTCTTTGTCCTTGTCACCAACGAGCTTGAATCTCATTTTCTTTAGCATCCGAAACCTGTCGAACTGGTCAGTATCAACAATCCAGGTCTTAGGATTACCCTCGCTAACTCCAATAAATATCTTATCAGGTGTGGGGATGGAATCTGACAGACTATTATCACTTATAATGAAAAACAATACGTGGTGGACCATAACTTCATCTTTAGCATTTTGTCTCAATTGAACATTCCCAATTAATTTTATACCCTTAACCACGATCTTGTCTGATTGACGGTCACATCTTTTATTACCCAACTTAATACTGTTCAGCAATCTCGCCACACCTTTATTATTAAATTTAACGTTCCTTAATTGTTCATCGTACAATTGTAACTTCCTTACTCCCCTCTTAGTCTTCTTAATATATAGAGGAATATTTTGTACGTACCATTTGTGTACATACGCCGCCTTAAAAAGTGCAGGGCCATGATAACTATGCTTATATCCACTGGCTGCTAGTGTCCTTGACCTCCGGTACGTAAAGGGAGTCTAATACTAGCTGCTTATTACTCCTTTCATTTTTGATAAAACACTCAAAATCTTTTATTCTACAAATTCTAAAAATTCTCTTACCTCAGCTAACCCTTTTGTTCAAATACCTTAGCTTTGATATTTTTTCCCTCTGCTCCTCGTACATCAGAACAAACTTCGTCAGAGCTGACCACCGACTCTTTTTCCAAAGTCCTACTTGCTACGTTAAAAAACGATCTACACACATTTAAGTGAACTGCTTGTAATTCTCGGAATACTCTTCTAAGGAGTACAACATTGTATACCAATACAATCAACAACAAAAAAAAAAAGACACATTTAAGTGAACTGCTTGTAATTCTCGGAATACTCTTCTAAGGAGTACAACATTGTATACCAATACAATCAACAACAAAAAAAAAAAGACAGAAATCGAGGGACGAAACAATGTACCAAAAAATAACTTCACCACAATAGCTATCCCACTACAAAAGCATATTCCTCTCTGCCATCAAATGTTTTCTAGTACCAAATAAATAGCCAAAGTGGCCCGTATATAAGGACGAAGATTCCCCATTCAAAATAATTCAAAAACATAATCATTTTTCCACCTTTGCTTAATGTCAATCATTCTGCAAAAATCTTTACTTTGCAACCACGCAAACCACTAGAAACGCGACACGTGTATCGCATTATCCGGTAAAGGAATCACAAGTACTCACACCACTCACACCTAGGCCCAGGTGTGACTTCCTTTTAATCCCATTCATACATGTGTCCACAAGTATAACAATGGACGGCCCAAATTAGCACCCGGGAGGGGGGGCACTGGTAATATTAATACAGCACCCTCCCAATCACACTACTCACACTATTCACACTGGATTTTTTAACTGGTAGGGTCATTGGCGACGTTCTATTTCAACCCAAAAATTATTTTAGTACATTTAATTTAAATTTTAAATTTTAAAATTTTATTATATTCTAACATAAATTTACTTATAAGGATAACACATATTAAATATTAAAATTAAATTAAATATTATTTTTTCTCTTGTTATACCCTAATCAATTGTATATATTTTTCTATTTACATCTCTTCATCTTCTTTTTTTCAAATTTCAATTATTTTATCTTCTTCTCATTTTTCACTCCAAAACTCCAATTCACCCTGGGTAATGTTAGGGATACTAAATTTTCTACCAAATAAATGTCTCACAAAGGTGTGGGCCCACACCCATGTGAGACATTTGATCATTTATTTGATAGAAAATTTGGGACCTGTAACATTTTCCATTCACCCAACCAAAACTCATCATTATCATTAAGATCATTATTTTTTCTTATATTGTTACTTACAAATAGAAAAAAATTTAAACAAAATCAAACAATGAATGAGAGTAATAATCAAAATAATTTTTTTGAAGTAATTCATTAAAGATGAGGTACGTATTCACGTAAATATCAAAATACAATTATTGGTTTTTGTGTTTTTTTTACATAAAAACTAATTTTCAACATGTTTTTTGTCATTATTATTTGGACTTTCAAAATTTGTCGGATTTCCATAATTGAAATTGTTCGGTTCTAAAAATTTGTACAAATTCACTTTATTTGATTCTAAAAATCTAAACAATAATGACGAAAAACAAGGTGAATATTCACCGTTCTCATTTGTTAGTGCTACCTTCGCCAACACCGGGTTCTCTGATCGTGTTTCATGTATATACATGAACAAAAAAAAAATCAAAAGTAATTTAAAATTTAAAATTTATTTTATTTAGGTGTACCTCAAGAGGGCAATTTAGAAAGAAAGAAAAAAAAGAATGTACTAAAAATAAATTATAATTTAATAAAGTGTACTAAAAAATTAAACTCACTCAAACATTTTTTGAGTGTAAATAAAATCCCCCGGGTCATTGCCATTATGGGTTGCCTTGGGTCCTAGTCACTGAAGTAAATTGAAACAACCTTGATCAAGCCTTCCATAAATTTAGGCTGAATGTGGCCCCATTTAAGGTGAATGTAGTGTTATTGGTTTTCAAATTCAAATAAAAATTTTATTTTTTTTTATTTTGTCTTTATTAATTTTTTTTAAAATCATAAATATATTTTCATATTTTACACTAAAATATATTTTTTATTTTATTTATTTTTATATTTTTATACATTTTACATTAATTTTAATTTTAATTTTTTTTAATCTTACTTAAAAAAAAATAAATAATGCTATATATATAATAGATGATATGACATAAATTAAAATTTTTAAATCTTTATAATTTATATAATAAATAAGTCACAATTTTAAAATGATAATATCATAATATATATTGATATACTAATTAATATAATTAATATATATAACACTGCAGAAAGAAAATTATTACCAAATCAGACAAGTTGAGAGGTTGGGGGCTTTAATAACATTTAGGTCCGTTTGGCAAGAGAGTTGGGGGCTAAATTAGCTAATACTGGACGAAATTGGCTAAATTAGCCACAATGAGAGAAAAACGCTTCAAGATTGTATCTTATATACAAGGAGGGGTGAAATTACCAAATTACCCTGGGTTTTTGTTCACACTATCACAGTCTTGAAAAAACAAAAAGAACATTTGCCACGTAATGTATACAAAATCGTGAACTGAGCCACGTAAAAAATAAAGTTAAAAATTAATGTATACAAAAAAAATTTACTCGACAAATTAATTTACCAAAAAAATTAATTTACCAAAAATCTTTTTTTACATTTGCCACGTAAAAAAAAGAACATTTACGAAATTAATGTATAGAAAATTTCTTTTGACAAAATCGTAAATTTAAAAAAAAGAACGATAAAAATACGACTCATCCAAAAAATGGAAAATAAATTTTAAAAAATAGAAATGAGCATTTGCCACGTAATTTACAAATAAATAAAACACATGAAACCCCATTTTTGAAATATAAATACAAATTAAAGTATACAAAAAAAAAATGACAAAACCGTAAATTTAAAAAAAAAGAACGACAAAAATACGGCTCATCCAAAAAATGGAAAATAAATTTTAGAAAATAGAAATGAGCATTTGCCACGTAATTTACAAATACATAAAACACATGAAACCCCATTTTTGAAATATAAATACAAATTAATGTATACAAAGAAACAAAATGACAAAAACGTAAATTAAAAAAAAAAAGAACGATCAAAATATGGCTCATCCAAACAAAAATAAAAAAATTAAAACATAAAAACGGAAATTAACATTTGCCACGTAATTTACAAATAAATAAAACACATGAAAACCTATTTTTGAAATATAAAAAAAATTAATTTGTACAAATAAAAAAATGACAAAAATGTAAATTAAAAAAAATAAGGACAAAAATACGCCTCATTCAAAAACATTTAAAAAATAAAAAATAAAAACATAAATTACCACTCACCATGTAAATTATAAATAAATAAAACACATGAAAACTCATTTTTGAAAAATAAAAGAAGTTAATCTTATACCAATAAAAATAAATGAGGGAAAAAACGTAAATTAAAGAACAAGAACTAATTAATGTATAAAAAAATAAAAATGAGAAAAACATAAATTTCTTTAAAAAAAAAAAAAAACAAAATCCGTCAAATCCAAACTCAAAATAAAAAAAATAACAATAACAAAAAAAAATTCAAATTCGGTCCAAATGGAGGCTGACGTGGAGGACCACTTTCATTGCCTCACAGGTAAAAGTTGAACATGAAAGATAGTTTGGTAATTTAATAAGAAGACACCTCACTAAAAAGTTAAAAAATTAAAAAAAATTTCCTAAATTAAATTTTTTAACCTTAAATTAAAATAATTAAAAAAATTAAAAAATCAACGCACTTTTCAAACGGAGGCTTATGGATCTTTACAAAATCCAAATAAACTAATTGAAAGCTAAAGTCAACAGCTCGAGCTGTATATTGGACCCTTTTTGGTATCCCCACTTATAAAATTATTGAATAATGCCGGAGAAATCAAAATTTTTATTAAATTTTTTATTAAATATTTGGAGAAATTACTCATAAATCCCATTATGATAAATGTTGCTCTAGTTAGTCCTGAATATTTTTTATTAAACCATTTAGTCCTAAAAAACATCATCAACATCACTAAAAAACATCATAAAAAATCAACATCATAAAAACATCAACATCATCAACTACATCGTAAAACATCATCAAAACAACATCCTAAAACATCACAACATCATCAAAAACAACATCGTAACAAATATCGTAAAAAATTACACATCAAATTCATTTAAACATAAACACCAAAAACCATATTCATTTAAACTACATATTTCAAATATCAGATTCATTAATATAATGTAACACCAACCAAAAATGATAAACATCATATTCAAACATCATCAGATTCATTAATATAATGTAACACCAAAAACACTATAACCGAGATCGAGACGAAATCAAATCTCAAGATTCCACATCTCGAACTCATCTTACTTCAAGATTGCTGAAGTGAAAACTTTGATTCGTGAAGATCGTGATTCGAAATCAGAACTGGATGGGTCATTTCGATTCGGGAAGATCCTGATTCGAAATCCTCAGAAGTTCTTGAGATTCAACATTCGAATCAGAAGTTCTTGAGATTCAACATTCGAATCTTCTTGGGCCATTTGGTGCGCTATTGAACTGGAATGATCTTGACGGAGACATCGATCCCTGTTCTTGGTTCGGAGTTGAGTGCTCTGATGGAAGAGTAATTATCCTGTGAGTAATTCATTCTTTCGTTTTTGTATTTGGAAACGCATAAGTAAATACATTCATGTATGTATGTATCTATTGATTTGTTAGAATACATCTTAATAAGGAAATTGAGTTCTATAGAATTCGGATTTTCTTTTGATTGACTGAATTTTATGTCCAGTTCTTCCATGTGAAATCTGAATTTAAAATGATATCAAAGAGGAGAGAGATGTGATGTGTGTGGTTGAAATTGAAGAGCCTCTGGTTTTTTAGAGAGAGAAGTCTCTTTGGCAGAGTTTACAGATTCGATGATGTTCAATGTTAGAACGAACCATGAAGGTGGATAAATTATGATGATGTTTGAACTTAATTTTTTTAGATCTGGGTTTGTGTGTTTAGGGCTAATAAATTATGATGATGTTTGATCAAAAAAAATTATTATGATGATGTTTGATCAAAAAAAAATTGTTATGATATGATGTTTGATCAGAAAAAATTATTTAATCGTTATTTTGATGTTTGATGTTATTTTAATCGTTATTTAAAAAATTGTTTAATCTTTTTTTTGATGTTGTTTTGATGATGACGTTGTGATGTTTGACGTTATTTTGATGATGATTTTTTATGTTTGATGAATAATGTTTTATGTTTGATGAATAATCCTAATATTTAATGGTTGTGTTTGATGAATAATGTTTGATGTATGATGAATAATTCTAATGTTTAATGGTTGATGTTTGATGAATAATCCTGACGTTTGATAATGTTTGATGTTGGATGAATAATTCTAACGTTGATAATGTTTTCACCCAAATTATACAAATAATCCTGACGTTGGTAATGATTGATGTTTGATAAATAATTCTAACGTTGTTAATGTTTGATGTTTGATGAATAATGTTTGACATAAAAAGGCCTATAATAAGTTTTTAGAGAAATAGGACCTATTAGTTTAACAAAAAACATTCAGGACTAAATAGTTTAACATTTCCAAATTTGGGATTTATTGGAGCTTTCCCCTAAATATTTTACATGAATGTAAAACTCATATAAGAAAATTTCACACCTATATAAAGGTTTAAGAAATGGATTGACTTTTTAACTTTTTTTAATTATTTTAGTCTGAAATTAAAAAATCTAATTTGAAAAGAACTTTTGACTTTTTTAACTTTTTTAATATTTTTGTAAGAAAAAGAATATAATGATTATGAATTGCATGTGATGTTGTCTTATTGAGTTAAAAAACTTATTTTATTTTTTATAACTATTTTAATCAAAAAAATCCTCCAAATCCTCCTCTCAAACCATGTCAAAATTTTTAATAAAATTTTTAACATCTCTAACATTTTTTAAAATTGTTTGAGACTTTGACCCACCACGTGTTGACAAGTCCCAACCAATCTTAGGAATTATTTAGAATGTCCTAAATAAATGTACTCTTTGTCTTTTTAAATTAAAAAATTGAGATTGAAAATATGAATGTTTGGGTTAATTTTTTGACTTTTATAGAAAAGTGTATAATAAAAAATTATAAAAATTGATTTGTAAAAAAAAATTCGAATGAAAAATTGTACAACCGTAATTGTTGACTTTTAGTGAATAATGTTAACTTTTTAATTTTTTGAATAACTTTTTGACTTTTTAAATTTTTTACAAGTTTTCAAACTTGGCCTTAATGCCATAAAAAAAATATAAATAATAAAATTTAATGGGTGGGGGACATTGAAACCAACCAAACAAGCCGAAGTATCTTTCTACATAATAATGAGAAAGCAAATGTAAAAGCCTGTCCACATTCACCCCACTTAAAGACTAAAGTTATGTTTAAATAGACAAATTAAATTAAATAAAATTAATATTTTTGAAATTGATAACCTTTAAATTATTAATGCCTTTCAATTATACATTCTACCTCACGAGTATTTGACAAAATTTTATTAATTTAATCATTTAATTCAGACCTCTCCTTCATCTCTCATGTCGAATTATATATTTTATTAAATTATTAATTCAAGCTCAAAGGTCCTTAAAAAACAAACACGGCCAAATAGGACTTCAATCCAAGGTCTAGAACAGTTTATCAAAATCTTATCTTTTGAGGCTATGTTTGAATCATTAAATTTGTAGAGGAATTTGTGTCAAGAGATGAAAAGGAAAGGAAAAAAATAACAAGAAAATAAAGTAGAAGAAACTAAATTTATTTCTTTCATTTCCATTTCCATTTCCATTTCTATGTCCCTTGATGAATCCAAGGTCCAAACATAACACAAAAAAAGGATGTCATTAATTTGAAACATTCCTAATGCATGTTGATGGGTGCTTCACATGGATCCTCCATTCATAAAAACAAAAACAAAAACAAAAAAATAGAAGAGAGATCTCTAATGAATATCCCCATCTTGAAGTTTATATCTATGCATACATATACATCTTTATGATCTAAACCCTAGCTCTGCTCATAAGCTTTTAGTTTTGGCCAATGTTAGGGGGGCAACAGGCTGGACTGTTAGTTCAACAGAAAATAAAAACACTTTACAAAAACAGAACACACACTGCAACATTTTCAAGCACCTGTTTATGCTTTCATTGAAGAAAAAAAAAAAAAAATCAGGCAAATCAGACGACGAGTAACATTTGCAAATTTGCCCCATCTTTTTGTTGTTATTTTCACAAGGGGGAAAAACGAAGAACTATAATCCTCTGAAGAATTGTAACCAAACTGCCAATAAAGCTTGAGAGACCAGGGCTAAGAAGAATGAATCAAAGATGGAAGATCGAGGATGAAATCTTTGTCTACCGACTTTTGTCTAATAATTTTGCATGCAGAACCTGAAGGACGAGATGGCAAAGAAGGATTTAGGTTAGAAGATGTAAACCTACTTGAATGGCTTCTTAGCTTCTTCTTCTCATAACCCCGATCTTCTGTTCTAACTTGTCGCACCTTCGTCTCATTCAAACCTGCCGGGAGAACGCAGTTGCAGAGCAAACCTTCAAGATTTTTCAATACAACACACAATGTCAAAATTTTAATATAATCAAAGAATATAGGCACATTTCATATGAATTTTCAGCAATTGTAACTTTTCTAAAAATAAGGTTAATCAGAAAATATTAAAAATAAAAATCCTATATATCATGTACCCCAATGATGTATCGCTGATACTAATATACATATCTCAATAAGATCCAAGCGATCTTTTGACTAAGGGTATCAAGTTGGGTGTGAAAATCAAGAAGCCTAACAGAACAAGATCCATAATCCAATGGGACTAGAACAAGATCCATAAAATTATTGAATAATGCTAGACAAATATTAAATCCATGTCAGACAAATAATAATATTTGTAACATATTAAACTTGATTAAGTGGGACCACTGCCAAAGTTTTGTGGTCCTAGTACTAACTAATCATGCAGTGAAGTATGGGCATGGAAAACTATGAGCATAATCTATTCTCTTAATTTTGTTTGGTACATGGGAACACAAAGAAGTTATAAAAATAATGAAAATCAAGTCCTAAGCAAATAGTTGCTAACTTGCTTGATTCTCAATCTCTGGTCACAAGGTCAAACTAAATCTTGGAATTTCAAAATATGAAGCAATAAATAGGAAATCTAAATGCACAAATCTAGAAATATATATATATATATTAGGGTCAAATAATGTAGGCCAAGCTGTTCGTTGCTTTCAGGGCAAATCAAAATAGCTCAAAGAAGTCTCTTCCAAAGCAACCAAACCAAAAGTAGAATGCAAGTTTGTTAATGTATGTGGGCACACACACACACATAGTAGAACTGTAACGCAAATCCCCAAAAGTACACCAGAAAACACTACTACCCTAGTAATTTAGGTTTTAGAATACACATTCTCCGAAACATAATATACTTTCATTCTAAAACAGTGAAATTAACGATTCAAAGCGATCCAAAAAATATTGTAATATAAACTAGTCCACCATATCGTACCACACTTTAGGAAATGTGGTGTACCATGTTTCCAATCCCTTTCCACAAACCAAAACAATTCACATTTCAATTAATATAACTACATATTATTAGCAACAAAAATGCTATAAGCCATCAATATTTTCACATACTGCCTAATTGAACAATTGTCAAAAAAGACTATTTTTGAGAAAATTAAGAAATAATCATGTCCTACTATATAAGTCATGACCCAAATAGTTATAATTGAAATAAAATAAAATAAAAAAATAGCAAAAGAGGTGACAAATAGTGTTAATCAATTTGTAAACTGAGTGAGTTCTTACCAAGTCGAGCAAGTCGATTAACCCAGCTGGGGATATGCTTCCCGGTCAACCGGATACAAGCATCGTTGCAGAAATGGTTGCAATTTTTGGTGATGAGGTTGTAGGAGTCTCCCGAGTACTCCTCTGCAAGTTTCTCCATGAATGCAAGGACCTCTTTGGGACCCAAATCTGTTTTTCCGATCAAGATTGATTTTCTGAATGTGAAACCAGGGCACAGCTTTGGTTCCACTTCAAATATTCCGGTCGTTGAATGATCATGTGCTCCAAATGCATATTCAACCCCATGAACTACCAAAATAAAAAACAAAACCCCTAATTTAATAGAGCCAATTTGTAGCAAAAGAGAATAAAGAACCAATTATTTGAAGCTTGACTTTCTGTTTGTATACTGAGAAAATGTAGACAAGCAAATGAAAACACTAGGTCGATGTGGCTTTTCTAAGTTTCTTCTGAAAACAAGAATAGCATAGAACATAAATAAACTTAACAGTTCTTTATTTGTAACCCCAAACTGTAATTGAACCAACTCTATTGAACAATATGTTTTCTAGGCAAAATTTCTGTTTGGATGCCGAAACAGACAAGGAATGGGAGGCGGGGGGGAAAAAAGAAAAAAAAAAAATCAAATTTTCAATCTCAAATTTTTGAATCACTTCCCAGTAACCAAACAGAGGATTAGGAGTATGTAAATAATTCAGATCTGTGGAGCAGTCTGCAGATAAGCATATTATATGTTTTCCTAAAAGATAAAACAAATAAAATCACCTAAATCTATTCACCATTTCCTTTCTAGGAAAATGCAAGTAAAAGAAAATTGAAATTCAATTCTTCCATTACCAAGCACCTGAGAAAAATAGAAAACCTGACATACCAGAATCCAATTAATATGTTTCCAAACTGGGTTTCCGTTTGGTTGCAGAGAAAATGTAAGAAAGCGATGGAAGCTGACCAGCCCTTTTCCTTTTTTCTCAATTTTCTCGGCAACCAAACAAAGGCATAACAATACTTAACAAACACCCAAATTAACTACCAGATCCAGCACAAAAAATAAACAATTTATCGAACCTTGTACGCCAGAATGGTAGACTCCGAGGCCGACCCAGTAAGCGTAGCCATTGATGGGAGTGAGATCGTATACATTCAGGTACACAGGAACCTTTCCTGTCCTCCTCTTCCTGGGTATCATTCTGCACAACATTCTTCCTTCAAAAATCCAAAAATCAAAACTTTTCCCTCAAATCTTCCCGAAATCCAGAAGAGAGTAATATATGCAGAAGTCTGTATAGATATATACAAATTCCTCTGGTTTTGTGGGTTGGGAAATTCGAGAAAATGAGAGGAATTTCAGGTTCGAATTGGGATTTTTGGGATTCGAATTCTGTTTAGTTTTTTTTGAGAAATCGCTTTTTCAGATTCGTTAAAAAAATTGGGTATACTATTTTTATAAGCAAAATTGAACCCACCACCATCGCTTACCTTGGAAGAAAGAATCTTTATGACAGTAACTCCATCATTTCTCTTTCTCTCTCTCATCAATTGGTATGAATGTTTTTAGAGTGATTTTAAGTGTTAACGTAACAGCTGTTTTTGACAAAATTATAACGGGTTCGTTTGGTTTGATTTTTTGAAAAAATTTTAGGAAATTTTTTCTACAAATAAGTTTTCAAAAGTAATCAAATCAAACAAATTTTTTTTAAAAAATTTCTCAAAACTTGTAAACCAAACAAGTTTTCCAAACAAATCTCTCTCTCACACATATCAAATCAATTACTTTTTCCAAAATTCTCTCTCAAAATCATTTTCCAAAACATCTTTTGAAAAAGACCAAACCAAACATGTTTTCGTACTTTTTATCTCTAAAACACATCTCTCAAACACAAACCAAACATACCCCACGACTCCCTCTCTTGTTCTGAGAAGATTGTAAAAAATTCAGTCAGTTTGATTTTAATTTTTTGAATTTAGTTTTTTAAAAGTTGAGTTTTTTATTTTTTTTATTTTTTGTATTTTTTTATTTTTAATAAATATTTTTAAAATTTTAAGTAATTCTTTTACTATTTTAGATGTACCTTACTTAGATGTATATAAAATTGTAAAATATTTGTAAAAAAATATTTTTAAAAATTAATAAATACACAAAAATATAAAAATGTATTGAATTTTCGTATTTTTTTATATTTTTTTGGTATTTAGTGTATTTTTTTAAAAAAAAATTCACAAATATTATATTTTTTAAGTGTATTTATGTTAGATGTCTAAAAATTAAAAAAAAAATACTTAAAATATTAAAAATATTCATTAAAAACATTAAAATATAAAAAATAAAAAAATAAAATTTTTTGAAAACTATTTTCTACTGAAACCAAACCAGCTTTTTAACTTCTTTTTTTTTTATGACTTTGTTAATATAAAAAAATGATGTAATTTTAAAAAAATTAAATAGTCAAAAAAATACTTTTTAGGAGTTTGTCAAAACGCCCCCCTATCAAAATATAACACCTTATCTGTTAGCCCTTGTTTGGATTGATTTGGCAATCCTAAACGTACCTTTTTAGTTAGAAAAAATATCATTTAGGCTAGACTCAAGATATTTTTTTTAATCGACGAGAGTCCGTTATTAGGTGATATTTTGAAAAGTTAGTAAAAAATTATTTTTTGATTTTGATTTTTTTGGCACAAAAAGTTGAGTTCTTTTGGATAAAAAAATTGTCTTTTTTGGCTAAAAAAAATTAGAAACCAAAAAGTTAACTTTTTACCCTGTTGCCAAAACGCACCTAAATTAGCACTTATAAGAATTAATATCTCCATATTTATTCCCATATTTATAAAGTATCAAGTATTTGCCTTATAATTCAATTCCCTTTTAGGCTTTGTTTGGTTAAAAAATTTATAAAAAGAAAAAAAAAATATGTGAAACTATATGAAATGTAAATTTAGAGATTTGCATGCAATTGTGCCCGCTTGTGGAGGCTCGTCTCGAGCCTCTTTCAATAATTCAAACTGTTCATATTGTAAGGCTTATTGAGTAGATCATCTATGCAAAAGATCAAGCTGATTGGATATCCGCAGTCCTATAATAAAAGCATTTTTTTTTAAATTTACGAATAACATAATCTTGATGATTTTTTAAAAACAATTAGGATCTAATCATTAAGTTACAAATATCCGATTAATTTAATTTTTTACATGGATACTATTGTCAACGTATCTTACAATATGAACGGTTGAAATCATCGAAAGAGACTTAGGACTAGCCTCCACAAAGGGCACAGCAAGGCACAATAGCACTCCACAGGTCTGTAAAATGTAAGTATATATTTTATTTATATTTCACTTACATTTTTTCTTTTCCTGTCTAAATATCTTTTCAAATCTCTCAACTAAACATAACATTAGAAAAGTTAAACCCATGACCTCTCCATAGAGATTAAATCCTTAGAAAAGTCAGGATGACCAACTAGGCTAGGCCTAATTAGTTTAATCTCATGAAATTATGAATATTTTTGGAGAATGGAATTAAGATTTTCATGGAAATGTGACAATGAAAGGTAAAACTACAATTTTGTTGTTTATTTTACAAAATGAAGAAATTTATTTTCTTTATATGGTTAGTATTTTTATTTCCAATCAACTAATATCACTATATTACTATACATATAAACATAATGATCTTATATCTCTAATTTAATATTGGCACATTAATAATTTAGTCATTCAATTTCACCGTATTTATAATCATATCTAACTTAATTTTATAATATGGCATCAAGTAGTGGTGGAGCCAAGATTTTAATTAAGAAGGGGCAACATTAAGTTAAGATCATAGTGATCTACCACAATACAAATAATTTTGATTCTTAATTGAGGGTAAAACAACTAAAAATGAACGCGGTTTCATATTTAAAATTTTAAAGTTATGCTTAAGTTAGTTAGTTTTTTTTTGCTTTATGTGTTTTGATTTTTGATTGTTTATTTATTATTAATATGATTTGCTATTTTAGTTTTGTGAACACCATGATCACTATAATTTAAAATGCCATTACATGCTATTATCAAAAATGAGAATGACAAAATTACACCAAAATACCTCCAAAGAAAAAAGAGGGTGGAAGAGAAAGACATGAGAGAAAAGAGAGAAATAATATAGAATTTAAAAGAAAATATTTTAGCAAAATTAAATATTTAGAGTGAAAAATTACAAGAATTTGTATTTTATTTTTAATTAATGAATTATGTTATAATGAAACTAATGAATTATAATCATAATGAAAATCAATAGACCATACAACTAATATAAATAAATATTTTAAAAAATAAGAAAGGGAAATCATAAATAAATAACAAGGAAAATACAATCAATAACCAGATTGAAATATTTGAACCTCTAACCTCAAAATGAAAAATGCAAGAATTTTGACTAATAGATTAACCCTGTTGCAAAGATTTTGTCCAAAAACCAAAAAAAAAAAAAAAAAAAAAACAAAAATAGAAGATGAGATATAAAAAATTATGACATACTTTGCCTCCGTTTGGAAAGTGGGTTGGCTTTTTGGTTTTTTTGGCTATATGAGCCTAGGCTCAAAAGCTTGGTTTGGGAAGGACTTTTGACTTTTTGGCTTTTTTGACTTTTTTGTGAGAGAAGAGTGTAATGATTATGGGGTTGGATGTGATGTTTTGTCTGTTGTGGCTCATGAGCCTATTCTGTCTTTTGTGGCTCATTGAGCCAAAAAAGCCCAATGAGCCCTTGCCAAACCAACCCTTGAATTTTAAAAATTAACTAGTTTTCAAATAGGAGTAAAAATGCAATTTCCAAAAATTGACGGGGAGTACATGACCCTCCTGGTCCCAACGTGCCTCCGCTCCTTGTAATAACCCCGACACGTAATTAGCTACTAATCAGTGATTAAAGATACTAATTGAGTGGATCAAATGAATTATGGGATTAATATGTAAATTGCATGATATTTGGCCTTCTATCTGTTACTTACAGAATATCTGTTTGGAATTTCACTTTAATATATAAATTGAAAGCCTTATCGGTATCCGAAAACGAATTTGACTACACCGATATGTTATTTGAAATTTTTAGAACCATATGGCAAGTTTTATTAAAAATTGATTCAGAACAATTAATTAGGTTGTGTTTGGTTAGCCTAATGTGCCAATTAATGCATTATATCATCATGACTATATATTCAACACATTTAGCTCTTTTCCCTCATTTCTTGAATGCCAAAATCTAAGAATTCATCTTAGGGAGAGAGAAAGTGCAATTCTAGAGAGAGAAATGTAGAAATTAAAGGTAGAAGTTGAAGGTTTTGCTTGAGATCATCAATTTTGTGCAAGAATCTAGTTAACTCTAGACTATAGGTATGAATTCAACCCCTAAATTATAAATCTAAGTTATCAACATGGAGATTATGTGTTTAAGGGTGTATTTTGAGCTTAGAAGGAAGATTTAAGTGGCAATTCATGCATGCATGTACATTTTCTTACAAATTGAGCATGATTTCCATGAATCCTCTCTTGCATGTTTGAAATTCATCTTCATTTGGAGAAATCATCAAGTTTCAAGTTGTTTTGTGGGGTTTGATCATGTTTTGGTAAGCTCTAGACTAAAAAAACCCATGCATGTTGTGTTCATGAACATTTATCATGTTTTAAGTTGAAATTGTGAGTTTTTAACAAACTCTTGGGCCATGATATTATGAAATAATTTGTAATTCTTCATGTTTTACAAGTTTACTATGTTATCTCAAGTTTTGGGGCCCAAGAAATGTGTTTTGAAGGTTGGAATTCGAGTTTTGAGCTTGAAGGTGCAATCTGGAAATTCCAAAATTTGCATTTATGCTCGAGCATGGGAGTTCACGCTCGAGCGACCACTCTGAGTACGTGCACTCCGCTCGAGTGTGAATTGCATGGTCCCAGAAGTTCCATGTCTTTTACAGATCGCTCGAGCGAAGGAATGTGCGCTCGAGCGACCATTCATATTTTGTATGTTCACTCGAGCGAGGAAAGCTACGCTCGAGCGTGGACCTTATTTTCAGAAATTTTGCCTAAGTGTTCCAAGGCATGTTTTGGCATTCTCATTGCATCTTAGGCATTCCTAGGCCTTAATTAAGCCATAGTAATGAGGTTATGGATTAGAAACACACTAAGAAAAGAATGTACTAAGTTCCGAGACTGCAAGCGTGTGTGTTTTAAGCAATGTGATAAGAAAGAATTAGAACCTATGTAATGAAAGCTAAGCCTTAATGGCCACTTGAATGTATAATGATAAGACATGCTTGGGTTATGTATTTCGTGATTGTAGGTCAAGACTCGAGGATTGATTAACCGCTTACTGGAACCACTGTGAGTAACGTTATCGTAAAGATACGTTCATATGAATTATGTTCTAAATAAAATATGATAAGTTTTGATTTCTGAAATGACATCTGTTTTCGTGAACGAATATTCCATGTTTGGAATCTATTATGGCATCCATATATAGTCCCAAGTCATGGGGGCAGCATGAAAATGTGGGTCCATGACATACAAGTAATTACGAGATCTCGTTAGCCACTTCATTATGGTGATATGTGTTTAATCAGTATCCGGAACCGATTACTCTAGTCGGAAGACGTTCTGTGATGTGTTCTATAGGATGTACCATTATTATGTTCTGATATGAGAATGATTATGCTCTGGTTTGTTTTCTGCTTATGATATATTCAGATTTCGTTCACTAACCCCTTTACCTTAATGTTATTCACTGGGCTTTAGCTCATTGTGTGTATATATATGTATAGGTGAGCATTCTAGAGCCCGAGCCTGAAGGCTTTTTGTCTGGACTTGTGTTCTGTTGTCAGCCAACCATTGTGCCTAACGTGGAGATTCCCGCAGTGTCCTGTGTTCAAGTTCTGTTGGTTCTATGTATATATATGACTTGATTTAATTCTGTTGGCTGTACTTATTAAGATACTTCAATGTGTGTCAGTATAATGTATGATTGAGTATTGCATACTTATATAAAGTTTTAAATATTTTGTTCATATAAGTCAGCACAGCTCATTGGACAAATTTTAATTATGTGTTTGCTTCCGCTAGCCCCCTTAATTTTGCTAATCTGTTCAGAGGCCTTCGGTGATCTAAGGATTACTGGCCGGTTACGATGCTAAACTTATAGGGGCGGGTTTGGGTCGTGACAGAGTGATATCAGAGCACGAGTTATACCGCACACACGTGTCCAAATGAGCTATAGGATGTATTAGAAATGAAATAAGGATATTGCATTACCATGTTTCAGTGTATGAACTATTATGAACATGTCCTTATTGAAAATACAATGAAATGAAACCTTTGTGCATGATCAAAGAAGTTAAGTGGAATAACATGTGATGTTAATTTCAATACCGAATGTGGAATCTACATGAACGTGAACGTATGAAAGTAAGGGATTATGTGACTGTATCCAAATTGAAATGAAAGTATAAATGCGTCTGATATGAAATGAAATGTGAGAACAGTGAGAACTTTCTTTATATTAATAAGTAACCTGTTTGTGTGTAGCCAATGGAAAGGACAAGGAATGTAGATGAATTTTAATCTTCTGACGCTAGAATTAGCCAGTTAGAAAGAATGGTTGAAGCCTTAACCGAAAATCTGAAACAACAGTAACAAGGGCAAATATATGTACCTGAACCAGCTAATTATGATATGGTAACACTAACACAGAAATACAATAAGATGAAACCACCGGAATTTCAGAGGGGTATTGAACCGTTGAAAGTTGAGGCTTGGGTCTTAGAAACTGAGAAAATATTTGAGGTATTTTCGTGTACTGAGGCACATAAGGTTTTGTTGGCAACATTCACACTTAAAGAAGAAGCTAGGAGATGGTGGATGTTAGTACAAAATAATAATGAAGATGTGACGTGGGAGAGGTTTAAAGAAATTTTCTTCGAAAAATACTTTCCCCAATGCATCCGGGATAGGAAGGTATTTGAATTTGAACAACTAAAACAAGGCAATATGACTATGGCCGAATATGAAGCAAAATTTACTAAATTGGCCCGATATGCACCCTACATGATAGACGCTGACTACAAAAAGGCTAGAAAATTTGAAGGTGTGCTTGACCTAGATGTGTTTGACCAAGTTGGTGTTTTAAAACTATCAAAGTATGTAGATGTCCTTGATAGAGCATTAATGTCTGAGGCAAACATAGCAGTATTGAAAATATCAAAATCAACATCATTAACTGAATCCAAAAGAACGAAACAGAAGAAACAGAAAGTTGAAATGACTAGTAATTCGATGACCTCTGCGAATGAAAAATCTAGGGCGAAAATTGTGAACAAAAAGAGTCGAGGAAGCAGTGTAAACAATGGTATTCCTATTTGTAAAGAATGTGGGAAACAACATTGGGGCATTTGTCGCCGCCTATCAAGAGCCTGTTTTAGATGTGGTTAGAGAGGGCACTTGGTTAAATCTTGCCCGCGAACTCATCCGAACAACACTAGGCCTAATGCTAGTACGACTGGTTCTGTTCCTACACCCTAGTTCCAAAAAATGCTCGGAATACTGAAACAACTGGCGCAGGTATTACCTTAACTATGTGCAATTGTTTATATGGGAATTTGTATGGAAGTGGACATTTCTTAACTTGATATAGATTGTGGACATATTAATTGAACCAATTGAATTATTATAATTATAAACCCCTAGTTATTGACTGCCTCGAAAACTTGCTAATTTTATGTGAGATGCCCGAAGCCCTATAACGAGTTACCTGAGCTTTGGGAATTGTTGAGATTTATGGACAACGAGAACTTGCTAGGTTAAATCCTTGTACCGTATTGCAAAATTTAATATGAACTGTTAGGTATGACCTTTGAACTATGCTAGAACTATTGAACATGGGAACACATCATGATTGACTATAGTTTGGGAAATCTGTACGACCGTGACTTGAACTGAACTGTTATATGTTGACTGACATCATCGAATAAGTAGACCCGTGATCTCGAATTATATACATGAATCAGCCACGTACGAAATTTTTGAAATTGAGAACCTATGTCAGTTTAGAAGAACAAACTTTTGCTTATGAATTGTGAACGAATGCCTAAATGATAATTGATTTTGGACTCGTACCTGTCTGTATGTTTCCATGCTTGTAATACTATTAGAATTGATGGGATTGAACCGTGGTTAATGCACACTTAGAGACTTACTGGTTGATATGAACTATCGTGACTGACCTGTGACACACTATTATTGACTCGATATGGAACATGTTTGGACTTACATATGTCTATACCTCTGCGTGGGATGTTAATTAAATGCACTCGACACATTCTTTGCGTCTGCTGCATTTGTATCTAGACTGAGTAAACTTATGACTTATTGCCTTAACTATTGTATCTGGGAAACTGTTTTGTGTTCATCTGTACATAGACCTCATGAATCTGTATTGGGAAGGTTATTAGACTCTAGACATGTATATATATGACTATACCATTGCCCAGAATGATTGATATGATTATTTGTTGATAACTTGACCGTTGGGACCATGACTCTGGGAAATTGTTATGTTGACTGTGATGCTTACTTCTTGATATGAGCAATGACATACATGTGCACCCACATGTGAACTTACTTGGAGAATGTAACATTGTATATGACCTGAACTTTTCGATATGAACTATTGTAATATATAACTCTGATGTGATTTGAGAACCGAGGAACTTAGAACAACTGTAGAACTACTGACTATGTACGTAAGCGAATGGAGTATGAACTATAGAACTAATGTATCTCGTTTGGAAATAATAAGGCTAGAACCTTTACCTGATCTAATCTGATAGAACTGTGGTTTGATGAGACCTTTGTTTAACTGATGGAACTTCTGTTTGATGACTCACGCTTTGAACTTTTATTTGATATGACTGGGTAGAACTTTCATTTGACATGACCTGGTTGAGCCTTTATTGATTTGATCGGCGGAGACCCTTATTGAGAGCTATTATCTGATTTGGTTACATTATGGGGGAGTGTGAATTACTTACAATTGAATAACAGGGCCGTGTTGCTTAGGGAACTAACCGAATGAGAACTAGAATCAATCTTGAACCCTTAGGAAGAATGTGAACCGTCAACAGCAGACTATGTGATTACGAATAACTTCTTACCATATGCCTGTAACCGATTGGAAAAACACGTGAATGAGATTATGAAATTTGGTAACTTGTGCTTAGGGAATATGGGAATACCCTATACATGACACGTGGTTAACTACTTCGGTATTACCGTTACTACCATGAACTTGTTTGACTAAGAGAATCATTGCTTTTGTGTTACTGTACTTCAAAACTGATGGAATTTATTGACAACAGACTGGTTTGATTATAAACTCTGACTACCTGGGAGAATACGCAATCAGTATGATTGCTTTTGTATTGACACATAGTACGATTGAAGCTGTGGAAACTGAGACTGATGAATAGTATATGAATGAATACTTCGGAATCTCGTTTACTGCCATGGGGTTAATGTACGAAATTACCTCGTATTTCTACTATCCTTTGGAAGATCTAGACTAACTGTAATGGATTACCGAATTGAAAACCAAATTGAACAAAGACCAGATGAGTGACTCGGAAATGAATAAATCAAATCTCTGTAACTTAACGGGGGAAATTACTTATGAAAATGGAAACAATGTAAATCTATGACCCGATAAGTACTTGATATAAGTAATGTGAGTAATAACTTAGTAAAGTTATGTTCAACTGTATTTATTTTCTGTGTGATAAAATAAGATCTGTTTTCCGAAATGATATGTTCTGTGCATTGTGCAATGAATAATTGTCCAATCTCTAATATGTATTCGTGTGACTCTTGGTATTATGTGATATATGTTGGCTGTTACCCGGTATCGAAGGTTCCTTTATTAAACATCTGTTAGCACTCTGTTACCCGTCACGGGGGCTCAGCATATTTATGTTCTGTTCTGTTACCCAGATTTGGAGGTTCTTTTATGAAACTGGTGATTCGTAACCTTACATGTACACGTTCTGTTCTGTTCTATTCTGTTAATGCTAATGGATGTATCACGTATGCCTGCGCATGACTTATGATCTCTGTCTGTGTATGGTCTGGACAAGAATATGAACATGAACATGTATCTGAATCTGTTCTGGACTAAAATCTGAATGTGTATAAGACTTTGTTTGATATGAACCCTAAACATGAGCATGTTTATGATTATGGTTATGCTTCTGTTTTGTAAAGAGTTAAAGTTACATTTATGATGGACATCATTTCTGTTGGTATGCGTTAACTCAAGTTTGAAGGACCAAACTTCTTAAGGTGGGGAGACTGTAATAACCCTGACCCGTAATTAGCTACTAATCAGTGATTAAAGATGCTAATTGAGTGGATCAAATGAATTATGGGATTAATATGTAAATTGCATGATATTTGGCCTTCTATCTATTACTTATAGAATATCTGTTTGGAATTCCACTTTAATATGTAAATTGAAAGCCTTATTGGCTTCCGAAAACGAATTTGACTACACCGATATGTTATTTGGAATTTTTAGAACCATATGGCAAGTTTTATTAAAAATTGATTCAGAACAATTAATTAGGTTGTGTTTGGTTAGCCTAATGTGTCAATTAATGCATTATATCATCATGACTATATATTCAACACATTTAGCTCTTTTCTCTCATTTCTTGAATGCCAAAATCTGAGAATTCATCTTAGGGAGAGAGAGTGCAATTCTAGAGAGAGAAAGGTAGAAATTAAAGGTAGAAGTTGAAGGCTTTGCTTGAGATCATCAATTTTGTGCAAGAATCTAGTTAACTCTAGACTATAGGTATGAATTCAACCCTTAAATTATGAATCTAAGTTATCAACATGGAGATTATGTGTTTAAGGGTGTGTTTTGAGCTTAGAAAGAAGATTTGAGTGGCAATTCATGCATGCATGTACATTTTCTTACAAATTGAGCATGATTTCTATGAATCCTCTCTTGCTTGTTTGAAATTCATCTTCATTTGGGGAAATCATCAAGTTTCAAGTTGTTTTGTGGGGTTTGATCATGTTTTGGGAAGCTCTAAACCAAGAAAACTCATGCATGTTGTGTTCATGAACATTTATCATGTTTTAAGTTGACATTGTGAGTTTTTAACAAACTCTTGGGCCATGATTTTATGAAATAATCTGTAATTCTTCATGTTTTACAAGTTTACTATGTTATCTCAATTTTGGTGCCCAAGAGATGTGTTTTGAAGGTTGGAATTCGAGTTTTGAGCTTGACAGTGAAATCTGGAAATTCCAGAATTTGCATCTATGTTTGAGCGTAGGAGTTCACGCTCGAGTGACCACTCTGAGTACGTGCACTCCGCTCGAGCGACCAAAAGTCCGCTCAAGGGTGAATTGCAAGCTCCCAGAAGTTTCATGTCTTTTACAGATCGTTCGAGCAAAGGAATATGCGCTTGAGCGACCATTCACATTTTGCATGTCCGCTCGAGCAAGGAAAGCTACGCTCGAGTATAGACCTTATTTTCAGAAATTTTGCCTAAGTGTTCCAAGGCATGTTTTGACATTCTCATTGCATCTTAGGCATTCATAAGCCTTAATTAAGCCATAGTAATGAGGTTATGGATTAAAAACACACTAAGAAAAAAATGTACTAAGTTCCGAGACTGCAAATGTGTGTGTTTTAGGCAATGTGATAAGAAAGAATTAGAACTTATGTAATGAAAGTTAAGCCTTAATGGCCACTTGAATGTGTAATGATAAGACATGCTTGTGTTATGTATTTTGTGATTGTAGGTCAAGACTCAAGGATTGATTGACCGCATACTGGAACCACTGTGAGTAACGTTATCGTAAAGATACGTTCATATAAATTATGTTCTAAATGAAATATGATAAGTTCTGATTTCTGAAATGACATCTGTTTTCTTGAACGAATATTCCATGTTTGAAATCTATTATGGCATCCATATATAGTCCCAAGTCATGAGGGACGGCATGAAAATGCGGGTCCATGACATACAAGTAATTACGAGATCTCGTTAGTCACTTTATTGTGGTGATATGTGTTTAATCGGTATTCGGAACCGATTACTCTAGTTGGAAGACGTTCTGTGATGTGTTCTGATAATACAGTTCGTCCCGGCAACTGGGCTAGACCGATCCAAGCTCCTCAAGCCCACTAGATAACCTGCAAGCGAGTCCAATCGGGGAACGGGGTAGTCCCCCGGCGAACCCTCCGGTGTGCGAATTAGAGAAGGTGATCGAAAAAATGTAGAGAGAGAGAGAGGGGTTAGAAAACTTAACCTTCTTCTTGTCTTTGAGCTTTGCTTATATCCTTTGGTAATCATTTCGCTGTCTCAGCCGTTCTGACCTTCCCGCCGAAAGCTTGTGCCGTGGTTCGTTTTGTTCAGGGTGAGGGGGCACCATTCCGGCTGAGGGGTGTTGTCACAATAAATGCTGTGATGGGTTGCATTAATGGTGATGTGCTGCGGCAATAACTTTGCAAATCTTTGTCTGCCGACATGGCCTGTTCTGCACCCGCCACGTGTCTGAGCATCATTGGTCTTTCCTGCTCAGTTGGCCTCGGTATCTTGGGTTTCTTGACCGGGTTGTGAATGGGGTCTAAATGGTGGGCTTGGGTTTACTCATGGTGGTCAGTGGTCCTTGTGGGCCTATATCGTCGATAGTCCCCCATTCCCGAGTGCGACTTTTAGTCCAACGAAGGAAATAGTAAGAAGGCCGAAAGGAGGTGACCGAGTGAGGCCGAGCGTGAGGGCGGCAGGCCGTGAGGCTGAGGCGAGGTGGTGAGGCCGACCAGGAGGGTGACCGAGCGGGAGAGGCCGAGCGTGAGGGCGGCCGTGCACGGTGAGGCCGAGCGGGGTGAGGCCGACCGTGTGGGCGACCGAGCAGGAGGGCGCGGGGCTCAAGAGGCGGCGTGTCACGTGATGAGTGAAAGTGGAAAAGACAGGGGAAGGGCAGAAGTCAGCGCATCAGGGCCATACACGTGGCAGGATTGCGGGGGAGGGGAAAGGTCAAGCGTTGGATTAGGAGTGAAGCGTCAGGGCATCATTATGGGCATTGATGAGACAGTTTTGGCGGATGATTTGAAAAGTTTTCAAACTGGCGAACATTAATTTGGATCCTTGGAATACGGGCAAACCGTGGGCTTTTGGTATCATACGATTCACCTACTTCTTTACAAAAACTCAAGACATTCGAAGTCGGTTCGCCTTGCTCACGATACTCCGTTGAAACATTTCTTCGATTTTTTAGCGCCTGCATCAGAAGCTATTCGCAAACACAGCTTAGAAATGGCCCACGAAGAGACTGCAATTGTCAGGGTAGATCCACTGGGGGAAGATGACATAGAGGAACTGGCGATTCAGTATAGGTCCAACAGGGGGGGAATCGGTGGAAACGGCACAGCCGATCAGCCAGGTGGAACGAGACCACTGGCATTCGAGGGCTGATAGATCGATTATTACAGCGGCGGAATTGGAGGCTATCCACGAGAAGTATCAGATTCCGGTGGAGGTGGAGTTACAGGTTCCAAAATCGACGGAGAGGCCGTCTGACGTCAGGGCGGGAGCATTTTCCCTCTATGAGGAAGCTCTAAAAGGTGGGCTGAGGTTGCCTCTGCCACAAATCGTGGTAGATGTGCTCAACCACCTCGAGGTAGCACCAGGGCAACTGATGCCTAACGCGTGGAAAATCCTGCTGGCTTGCGCAAGTGCTTGGCCAAAGACGAACGGAGGGACTGCCATGATGGTGGAGGAGTTCTTTGGTTGCTACAAAGCTTCAGGACAGCAGGAGACCTGGGTCACCCTTCAGGCGTCGGTAGGGAAGGGTTTGGTGGCTGGTTTACCAACGTCCATCAAAGGTTGGAGGCCGCGGTGGTTCTATGTGTCCATCTCTGGAGGAGGTCTTGCAAGACTGTGGAAGGAGCCAAGCAAGTATGCAGAGCTAAAGTTGGGCGGCGGAGGAGAGGGTAAAGAAGGTGGAGGGAAAAGGAAAAAGTCAAGTGGGACGAGCTAGTTCAGCCGTCGGCACTGTTTGAAGCTGGGTTGGGCCCAAAACCGATCGGTGGAGACCTCGACCGATCAGAGCTGGAGGCAAGAAGAAAGGCACAAGAGGCGGAAGATCAAGCCATGCTGGTGAAAGCCCAGAAGTTCAAGGAGGCCCAAACCGACCGACCTCCTCAGCCAGTAGCGAGGAAGAGGATTCGACCTCGTCCCAAACCCTTGGGAGAGAAGAGTTTGGGCGAGTTTGCTCCGCGACTGCTTCCAAAAGATCCTCTGAATGAGAGGTCGTTGAAGGAGATGGAGGCGCTGGGGGTAGGGAAGAAAAAGAAGAGGTTGAGGCGGGTTGGGGAGAAGCCAGCCCAGAAAAGAAGAAAGGGGGTAAGGGTGGAAGGGGCCAGCCTGGCCAAGCAAGTGGAGGGTGGGGAGGTGGGGCAGGGCCCAGAGGGTGGGCGTCCCATTGGGGAGAGGTTCTGTGTGAAGATGCCCAGGGGGTGATGGCTTGACCAATGATGACCTTGTGGAGAAGGCCCAATGGTACAAGTAGAAGGGTTGGTGACTGGTGAGCCAAGTGGGAGGAGCAAACTCAAAAGGGCAGAAAGTGAGCTAGTCTGGGTGCCACGACTTACCATGCTCGTCAGATGGCTGAAACCGGAGGGAGATGGAGGTCCAATGAGTCGGTGGCATCCACCTAGTGAAGATGGTGGATGAAACGACCTGGGTCGGCATGTGGATTTAATGAGGCCGACTTGAGGGTTATACTCGCTCAAATGGAGGTGACCACCTTGGCGGGGGCTCTTCTAAGGAAGCAGGGGCCAAGCTAAAGGCCGAGAGGCCAAGACCCAGTTCTGGGCTGGCGAAGGAGAGTCTTGATCGAAAACCGCCACACCTGAGTCGCAAGCAGTCAAATTGGAGCTGGAGGGTGCACGCCGCCAAGTCGTGTCGCTCGAGTTCCAACTTGCTGGCGAGCGGCAGAGGTTGGAGGAGGCCAAAATGGCTTGTGATGTGGCGGTTGAGCGGCACGAGGAGGCCATGAATACTAACGAGGATCTTGTCAGGCAGAGAGACGAGGCAGATGCTAAATTGGAGGCGCTGCAAAAGGAGATGGAAGATGAGCGTGTCAGAGCGGCGGAGCAGAGGGAGAGTCTGTGCAGGGAGTTGAGGGCAGAGCTAAGTAGGGTGACTGTGGAAAGGGAGACTCTGCAAAAGCAGTTTGAAGCTGAGAGGGGGAGGTTGATCGCTAAAGTAGAGGTCTTGGAAAAGGGTAGAAAGGGGCGAGAAGGTCGCCATGGAAAAAGGAGGCCTTGATGAAGGAGTTGGGCGAGGAGAGGGCGAAGGCGGCCTCGGAGAGGGCTGCCTACCCTGATCTGTGCATCGCAGCTGTGGAACAGTTCAAGGCGTCGCCAGATTTTCAGGTGGCTATTGATGCTGCGGTGGCCAATAGCTTAGCGAGGGAGGAGACTGGGGGGCGGGCCCATCGAAGACGGCTGCTGGGAGGGCTGAGTCTGAAGTGATTGCAAGCTTCCAGCAGTCGGACTTCTATAAGCATGAAATGGCAGAGTACTGGGACAGCGGGTGGAAAATGTTCAAGCGCAAGGCTGAAGAACTGTTCCCAGAGCTCGATTTTAGCAGAGTGGTGGTTGAAGAGGACGATGTGGCCCAGACCCCCCTGGACGAGGGGATAGAAGAAGCAGATCTTATCTCCAGTGAGGGGGAGGAGTGAGCTGAAGGATGGATGTATTTGAAGAATTTTTATTTCGTCTTTGTATACACATTTTTTGTTTTGTTTTGTTTTTGAAGTATTATGTCAAACTGATGTACACACTTTGCATATGAATAAAACTACATTTATGTCTTGTAATTGACTATGTTTACTTGTTTGGTGGGTTTGAAATGGGCAGTGAAAAATTTAACTTATGAAAAATTTAGCTCAGAATAAAAATGAGTAATGAACTCATGGAAGAATTCAACTTGAAATGGGCAGTGAAAAAATTCAACTTATGAAAAATTCAGCTCGGAATGAGTAATGAACTTATGGAAGAATTCAACTTCATGACAGAATGAACTTGAGATAAGTGAGCCAGGTGGACTTGAACTTGTGAGATTGGATTGATAAAATTGGAGCGATGAATTAAAGAGGGTGAACCTGTGAATCTGAATTTGAATTTGAACTTGTTAAATTAAAAAATTCCATCATGCAGAGTGAGAGTTAAACTGATGTAAAAATTCGATGAATGAGGGTAGGGAAGTGGGCTTTAATTTAAATAAGTGGAGATGCTGTAAATTTTTGTGACCTGAACTTGTGACTAAGTGTGCTTTTGTAGGTGTTCAGGTCGGACTGAGGCTTTTGAAAGTGCTCAGGTCGGGCTGAGGCTTTTGAAAGTGCTCGGTCTGGCCGAGGCTCTTGTAAGCCTTTCGACCGAGGCTTTTGAAAGTGCTTTCAGTCGAGGCTTTTGAAAGTGCTCAGATCGGACTGAGGCTTTTGGAAGTGCTCAGGTCGGACTGAGGCTTTTGGAAGTGCTCAGGTCGGACTGAGGCTTTCGGAAGTGCTCAGGTCGGACTGAGGCTTTTGAAAGTGCTCGGTCTGGCTGAGGCTTTTGTAAGTGCTCAGATCGAACTGAGGCTTTCGGAAGTGCTCAGGTCGGACTGAGGCTTTTGGAAGTGCTCAGTCCTGACCGAGGCTTTGAAAGTGCTCAGGGCCGAGGCTTTTGAAAGTGCTCGGTCTAGCCGAGGCTCTTGTAAGTGCTCGTGCCTGACCGAGGCTTTTGAAAGTGCCTCGGGCCGAGGCTTTGAAAGTGCTCGGTCTGGCTGAGGCTTTTGTAAGTACTCAGATCGGACTGAGGCTTTTGGAAGTGCTCAGTCGGACCGAGGCTTTGAAAGTGCTGCCTGACCGAGGCTTTTGAAAGTGCTCGAGTTAATGAGGCTTTTGAAAGTGCTCGGTCTGGACGAGGCTCTTGTAAGTGCTCAGGTCGGACTGAGGCTTTTGAAAGTGCTCAGGTCGGGCTGAGGCTTTTGAAAGTGCTCGGTCTGGCCGAGGCTTTTGTAAGTGGTGCTGCAAAGAAAAGTTTTATGGAAGCGACATTTAGACAGTTGAATGATAGAAAGTTGGAACTCCAGTCGATATTTGTATTATGTATTGAAAAACGAAAATACAACAACTTTGACAATGCAAAAGTAAGGATTCATTGATAGTAACGCTTCAGATGTTCAGCATTCCAGGGATGGGGAAGGTCTCGGCCATCCACATCTTGAAGTCGGTAAGTGCCTGGCCGTGGGCGGGCCTTCACAACGTAGGGTCCCTCCCATTTGGCTGCCAGTTTGCCCTCAGTTGGATTCTTTGTGGCAAGGGTTGCTTCTCTTAAGACAAGGTCCCCTACAGAGAACTCTCGCGGTCGGACTCTACGGTTGTAGTGTGTTCTCATTTTCTGCTGGTAAGAAGCCAATCTGACAGCTGCTGTCTCTCTGAGTTCTTCGATAAGGTCCAGGTCTGCTCGCCGGGGCTCTTCGGTTGAGGCGAGGTCGGAATGCAGAACCCTGGGGGTGGGCAGACCGACTTCGACTGGGATGACCGCCTCAGCGCCATATGTTAGACGAAAAGGGGTTTCCCCAGTGGGAGTCCGAGCAGTGGTTCGGTAAGCCCAGAGTACGTTGGGTAGTTCCTCAGCCCAAAGGCCTTTGGCAGCTTCGAGTTTGGTTTTGATGATCTTCAGGAGAGAACGGTTTGTGACCTCAACTTGGCCGTTTGCTTGGGGGTGACCTGGGGAAGAGAAACATGGTTGAATCTGGAGATCTGCACAAAACTGCCTATACTTGGCGTTGTCGAATTGCTTTCCGTTGTCGGTGACAATGGCTTGAGGGATGCCAAACCTGCAAACGATCGACTGCCAGATGAACTTGGTTGTATTTCGCTCGGTGATGGTGGCCAGGGGTTCTGCTTCTACCCATTTGGTGAAGTAATCGATGGCGACAATGGCGAACTTGGTCTGGCCTCGGCCGGTGGGAAGTGGACCAACCAAGTCGATCCCCCATTTGGCGAATGGATAAGGGCTGCAAAGAGTGATCAGCTCGGTAGGAGAGGCGTGTGGAATGTTGGCGTTACCGACACTTGTCGCATTTAAGCACAAAATCGGTGGCATCTTGGTTGAGAGTCGGCCAGAAGTAACCTGCGGAGCACCTTCTGAGCGAGGGACCTGGCCCCGGAGTGGTTGCCACAGATCCCCTCATGGATTTCTTGCATGACATAGGTTGCCTGGGTGGGGTTGAGGCATCGCAGGTATGGACGCGAAAAACCTCGTTTATAAAGGATGCCTTCGACCAGAATGTAGTTAGCCGACCGGGCTCAGACTTTGGCGGCCTGTTGTTGGTCATCTGGGAGTTCTCAGATGGTCGAAGAGGAGGATGTCGATACCAGAGATGGGCTCGTCTGGAGGAACCGCACTTCATGTGGTCTGGACGAGATGGCCGGTGGGTTAGGTACTCGAGACGAACTCCATGGCCGAGGTCGGATTGGTCAGAGGCTACCGGGCCATCTCATCTGCTGGAGTTTTCCGCGAGGTATGTGTCGATCTGAAAGTGTTGAAGAGGCGAACAAGGGAGTGCCATGTCCCTCAGAAGCTCGTGATTGTGCCGCCCTGGCATCGAATTCGTGATCCGCCGACGATGAGTTGGGAGTCGCTGAACACGCGGATGTGGCTGACACCAATATCTTTGGCCAGTCGGAGTCCCGCTATCAATGCTTCATATTCGGCCTCATTGTTGCTGGCCGCAAACAGGAGACGGAGGGCGCACTTGAAATAACCCCCCTCAGGGGAGGTGAGAATGAGGCCAGCTCCACTTCCTTCCCTACGAGAAGAGCCATCGACGTTGAGTGTCCAAGAATGAGGATCTTCAGGCTCTGGTGGAGTTGGTGTGGGGGGAGGGTTAGTGGTAGGGACTGGGTTGGTGAATTCCAAGATGAAGTCAGCTACGGCTTGCCCCTTGATTGCTGTCCGGGGGCGATAGGAGATGTCAAATTGGCTTAGTTCCACTGACCACTGCATGAGTCTGCCTGAGAGTTCTGGTTGTTGCATGACCTTCTTCAAGGGCTGGTCGGTGAGGACCACTATAGGGTGGGCTTGGAAGTAAAGGCAAAGTCGTCTGGACGCAGCGACCAAAGCCAAGGACAGTTTTTCTAACAATGGGTAATTCTGCTCTGCTCCCCTCAGAGCCCGGCTGATGTAGTAGACAGGCCGTTGGACTGAGCCATCTTCTCTGATAAGGGCTGCGCTGACAGCGGTGTTCGAGACTGCTAAGTAGAGGAAGAGGGGCTCGCCTGTTATGGCTTGTGAAAGAAGGGGCGGGTTGGCCATACACTGTTTTAACTGCTGGAAAGCCTTTTCGGACTCAGTTGTCCATTCGAAGGTCTGCCTGAGGACTTTGAAGAAGGGTAGGCACTTGTCTGTGGCGCGGGAGATGAAACGGTTGAGGGCGGCTACTCTGCCAGTGAGCCGTTGAACTTCTTTAACCGTTTTGGGTGACTGCATCTCGACCAGAGCTTTGATCTTTTCAGGGTTAGCCTCAATGCTGCGTTGACTAACCATGAAGCCCAAGAATTTCCCAGACCCTACGCCAAAGGCGCACTTCTCGGGGTTGAGCTTCATCTGATACTTTCGAAGGGTGGCAAAAGTCTCTCGCAGGTCGGTGATATGGTCAGCGGAGAGTTTGCTCTTGACTAGCATGTCATCCACGTATACTTCCATGTTTCGACCGATCTGATGGTGGAAAACTGCATTGACTAACCGTTGGTAGGTGGCCCCAGCGTTTTTTAATCCGAACGGCATTACGCAGTAGTGGTAGGTACCTCGGTCGGTGATGAAGGATGTGTGTTCCCGATCGGATGAGTGCATCATGATTTGGTTGTACCCAGAGAAAGCATCCATGAAACTAAGCATTTGATGACCGGCCGTGGCATCGACCAGCAGATCTATGCGAGGAAGTGGGTAGCTATCCTTGGGGCAAGCTCTGTTCAGGTCGGAGTAGTCGACGCAGAGACGTCATTTGCCGTTGTTTTTGCGAACCAGGACCACATTGGACAGCCACTTAGGATAGTCCACGTTTTGGATGAACTGGGCCTCAAGGAGTTTGTCAACTTCTGCAGCGATAAGATTATTACGCTCTGGGTGGAAGATTCGCTGCTTTTGGCGGTAAGGTCTGAAATGAGGTTCGATGTTGAGGCGGTGGGTTATGAGAGAAGGGTCAATGCCTGGCATGTCAGCATGAGTCCAAGCAAAGACGTCCCTGTGCTCGGTCAGGAGGGCAGTAAGGTCGGCTTTGGCTTGGGAAGATAGTTGATTGCCGATTTTAGCTGTTTTGAGCGGGTTGGTGGGATCAATATTGACCTCGACGAGCTCCTCCACTGGTTCTCCTCTGACCAGCTCGTCTTCATCCCGGGCGTCGAGCCCTTCAATGATCATTACCTCCTTCAGCTTAACTTCTTTAAGGGAGGCGACGAGCACTCCCCGCCAATCGCTCGCTTCTCCTCTGATCGTTCGACACCTAATCGATGGGAATTTGATGGCAAGGTGATAGGTGGATGTGATGGCTTGAAGGCATTTAGGGCGCTGGCCAAGGATGATGTTGTAAGCAGGCGGGCAATCGACCACGAGGAAGGTGAGCAACTTAGTGGTCTCCGCCTGATGTTCGCCGATGGTGATAGGTAGGTCGATAGAGCCGATCGAGGTCACATACCGCCGGTGAAACCAACTAGAGGTTTGGAGCGGATAGGCTCTTCTCCGACCTTGTCAAGGCGGAAGCAATTTAGGAAGATGATGTCTCAAGAGCGCCATTGTCTATGAGGACTCGTCGACCTTGTAATTGGAGAGGATTGAAGAGATCACGAGGGATCATCATGGGGATAGCGGATTCTCGCACAATCGGCGTCTGGAAGGTAATGGGTTCAATCCATCGCTTTTGCATTTGGAAGGTCGCCGACGACCACGGCCACCGCCTTGTCCGAGCCCCCGAGGATGGGATTTTCTGAGCGCTGCTTCGCCGAAAGCGGGATGGTCCCTCAGCAGCACTGAAATAACTCGATTTCTCCAACTGGTGGAGGAGGATTACCTTGAGGCTGAGGTTGTTGGTGGGGTCGATCACGCCCCTGGTCTGGTTGAGCTGGTCGCCGCGGAGGGGTATGCCTGTGGTTGTCCTTGTGGGGCTCGGTCCTTTGCCTCTGCTGAGGGCGGTTGTCTGTGAATCGGCTCAGGCGCCCCTGGCGAATGAGGGTCTCCACTTGATCTTTGAGGCTGATGCAGTCGTCAGTGTTATGTCCATGATCCTGGTGGAAACGGCAATACTTGGACTGGTCTTTACGGTTGGAAGGGTTCCGTGGAGAAAGAGGCCACTTGAGGCGGTAGTCCCGTTGGATCTGGTTAAGAACTTGTTCCATGGGAGTATTGAGGGGGGTATACCGCCGAATCGGGGCCGACTTGCCAGGGGGTCGGCCAAGATAGCGGGATGTTTGGTTATGATGCCGGGTGTTACTGGGTTCTTGGTCTTTTCTCTTTTCTCTGGGGGTCAGGTCTTTAACTAGCAGGTCTTGCCGAGCGGCTAGTGAATCCTCGGCGTTCATGTATTTTTGGGCTTTGGAGAGTAGAGCTGCCATGGAGATCGGAGGGTTCTTAGAGAGGGAGAAAAGGAAGTCAGAGGACCGTAGACCGGCCATGAAGGCTGTGAGGATGACCTTGTCGTCGTTTTCAGCAACTTGCAAGGCTTCAGTGTTGAAGCGAGTGACAAAGCTGCGATGATTCCCCTCGGTCTTCTGACGTTGAGTAGTTGGGTGGCGCCGCTGCTGGGCGTCGATGAAATGGCTCAAGAAAGAGTCGCTGAGATGCTGGAAGGTGGAGACCGAGTCCGGTGGTAGTTGACTAAACCATAACCGAGCCGACCCCTTCAGAGTCACGGGGAAGGCTCGGCATATGATCTCGTCGGGGAAGGCATGAAGGACCATGAGGGTGCGATAGGTCTCCAGATGGTCGATCGGATCAGTCGTGCCATCGAAGGAGTCAATGGTGGGCATTTTGAATTTGGGGGGTAGGGGTTTGTCTCGGATGGAGGCGACAAACGGGGAGTTTGCTGTAGTGGAGGGCTTATGTTGGATGTTCTGCATGACCCCTTGGAGTTGGAGTTTCATGGCTCGGAGTTCAGCGTCCCAAAGGGGAATGTTGTCACCACCAAAAGGAGATAGATGTTGGACGCTGCTAGCTTCGCCCTGAGCCGGAGCTATGACGTGGCGTGGAGGAGGTGGATGTATATGTGGATGAGGGTTGCAGCCCCGAGTTGGAGGATTGGGTTGTGGGATAGTATGGCTCGAACTTGTTCTGATGGGGTGGAATATCCGAGGTGGTGGAGAATAGGAGGTTCACCGAGCAGAGCGCTGATTAAGGCCCGGTTTTGTTCGCCATACGGTTGATCTTGTTAGTGAGTTCGATGAAGCCGCGGTGGGTTGTTTGATTTGGAGGTCGGCCCGGTGATCGGCAAATGTGGTGGGAAGCCATGGATCTGGTCGTTACCATGCACGTGACGGGTGAAGTAAAAAGGTTGCTGAAAAAGGGTCTCCGGCGGCAATGAACACAACTGGCGCACGGACAAACCGGATTCCCACAGACGGCGCCAACTGATAATACAGTTCGTCCCGGCAACTGGGCTAGACCGATCCAAGCTCCTCAAGCCCACTAGATAACCTGCAAGCGAGTTCAATCGGGGAACGGGGTAGTCCCCCGGCGAACCCTCCGGTGTGCGAATTAGAGAAGGTGATCGAAAAAATGTAGAGAAAGAGAGAGAGGGATTAGAAAACTTAACCTTCTTCTTGTCTTTGAGCTTTGCTTATATCCTTTGGTAATCATTTCGCTGTCTCAGCCGTTCTGACCTTCCCGCCGAAAGCTTGTGCCGTGGTTCGTCTTGTTCAGGGTGAGGGGGCACCATTCCGGCTGAGGGGTGTTGTCGCAATAAATGCTGTGATGGGTTGCATTAATGGTGATGTGCTGCAGCAATAACTTTGCAGATCTTTGTCTGCCGACATGGCCTGTTCTGCACCCGCCACGTGTCTGAGCATCATTGGCCTTTCCTGCTCAGTTGGCCTCCAGCTGTACCGGGTTTTACTAACCGGGTTGTGCAATGGGGTCTAAATGGTGGGCTTGGGTTTACTCATAGTGGGTCGTGGTCCTTGTGGACCTATCCCCGTCATGTTCTATGGGATATACCATTATTATGTTCTGATATGAGAATGATTATGCTCTGGTTTGTTTTCTGCTTATGATATATTCGGATTTCGTTCACTAACCCCTTTACCTTAATGTTATTCACTGGGCTTTAGCTCATTGTGTGTATATATATGTATAGGTGAGCATTCTGGAGCCCGAGCCTGAAGGCTTCTTGTCTGGACTTGTGTTCTGTTGTCAGCCAACCATTATGCCTCACGTGGAGGTTCCCGCAGTGTCCTGTGTTCAAGTTCTGTTGGTTCTGTGTATATATATGACTTGATTTAATTTTGTTGGCTGTACTTAAGATACTTCAATGTGTGTCGGTATAATAGATGATTGACTATTGCATACTTGTATAAAGTTTTAAATATTCTGTTTATATAAGTCAGCACAGCTCATTGGACAAATTTTAATTATGTGTTTGCTTCCGCTAGCCCCCTTAATTTTGCTAATCTGTTCAGAGGCCTTCGGTAATCTAAGGATTACTGGCCAGTTACGATGCTAAACCTATAGGGGCGGATTTGGGTCGTGACACCCCTGGCCTTAAGTGCATCAATAACAACCTTGAAAATACACACGAAATTGCAATATCTATTTTAGTCTCTATTTTTTCTGTGTATGTGTATATACTTTGTTAAGGCTCTTTATTTTAATTAATTTATTTTATATTTTAATGAGAACAAAAAAAATATATAAATTATTGAGAGTATAATAATATTCTATGCATTTACCTAATCATCCATGCTATTCAAATGTATTTAACATAGAGCATTTTCAATTAAGGGTGGACAGATCTTGAGTTTCGCATCTGTGTATCATTCAAATTTGGTCTGATCCAATATCAAGCTTTAGCAATCTCAAGCTTTGTCTTAAATAAATTTCAAATCCCAAACAAGCTCACTTAACCTACTAGATATGAGTTATTATTTTTACATAAAAGATATTAAATTATTTATTATTTGAATTAAAAATGTTAACAAAATTCAATAAAAATTTAAATCATTGACATCTATATAATAAGGGAAGAGGATTTTTGAATTTATCCTAGAGACATTTGTCTTACTAGGACATTTTAGCTGTGATTATTCATTTCTGTATATAGATGAATAGCTGAGATGAATGATAGTTCCCGCCCAACTATTTCACACTATAAACACTCCTCCCTCCCCACGTCTGAACCCCCCCCACCTTCCCTCTGTATCCCTGTCACGACCCAAACCCACCCCTATGGGTTTAGCACCGTAACCGGCCAGTAACCCTAGGTTACCGAAGACCTGCTTAATAGTAATACAATAATATAGAGTACAGGGGCTTGGCGGAAGCCAATACAGTAAATAAACAATGTCCAATGAGTCTGCGATGTCAGAAAAAGATTTTTCATCCATTTATATAGAACAATACAAAACAGTTTGCACATCATATACAACCAATGTATCAGTGGACTTAATCCCGATAAAAAGATGCAGGTAAAACGCTCGTCATACGGTGTTACAAAACGGTACAGAGACAGACGGGAAATAAAACACTCTAAGCCAAAGCTTAAGGTGTTCGAACCTCGCAAAGGAGGCACATTGGTTGGCTTGACAAAATTAGAGTTTACCCCGACGCCTCTAGCTTTGATCCGGTGCCTGTACACCTACATATATATATGAGCAGTGAGCTAAAGCCCAGTGAATAACATAATGTGTAAAGGGGTTTAGAATGAATGTCCTTACAGTAATGAAAATAGTTCATTAAATCAGTATTTCAGTCATTCAGTCAATCAATCATATGTGGTACATCCATTAGCATAATAGTACAGTAAGCAGTAGGTCTTAAAGACCGAACAGTAATGATGGCCATCAATCAGTAAACAGTAGTGGTTCCACGAGGGAACCGACAGAGATCTCTGTAACAGTAACAGTAACAGTAAACAGTAGGTGCTAAGGATGCCACAGTACAGTTCAGAATATAGGACATACATTCATTCAGTAAAACAATATCAGTTCAGTAAACAGTTCAGTTCAGTATTCGGAAGATAATTATTTGAACATATCTTTACACAATCGTTACTCACAGAGTTCTGGGCTACAGTGAACTAGAGCGTCTCCTCGGAATGCCAACCCTATACCGTTAACAGATTAAACACACACTACGTTTCACAGTTGGGAAAGATAATAACTTAATCCCTAAATTTGCCTTGGTGTGTTCTACATCCATAACCTTTTTAAGATGCCTTAAATATGCCTTAGGAATGCCTAGAATGGAAAGATAATGCAAACATGCACTTTTGAACACTTTACAAAATTTGCTGAAAACAAGGGTCTCGCTCGAGTGAGGGTTCCTTCGCTCGAGCGGACATGCAGACAAAGGATCTCCGCTCGACCGTGAATTCCGTCGTTCGAGCGGACTGTGTGCTACAGTAAAAATGCTGGATGCTCAAAATTTACGCTCGATGCTCGCTCGAGCGTACGCCTGCTCGCACCAAGATTCTGAGAGCTTGCAATTTACGCTCGAGCGTAGCTCAGAGTAAACGGTGGTCGCTCGAGCGCAGAATCCTTTGCTCAAGCGTAGAAGCCAAATTCTGGAATTTCCAGATTTGCCTCCCAAGCTCAAACCAAGCATTCCTAAGCTCAAAACTCGACCTCTTGGGCCCAAATTCTGGAAAACACAACTAAGCTCAATATACAACAAGTTTCAAAGCTCAATTTGTGAATTTAAAGCCCAAGGGTGAGTCAATTAAACTCATTTTCAAACCCAATTTTCATGAACATGCTACAAACATGACATGCATGGATTTAAACCATTTCAAAACTTCAAAACATGCTCTAATGAGCTCAAATCTTCCAAAGAAAAGATGAAAACATGGACTCTAACAATAATATGAACATGCATGTACCAAATCCCATGTAATCACTCTCAAAATGCAACAATGTAGACATGCATGCATGATATGAGCTTCAATTCAACATTATTAAACTAAGACATGACTTAGCTCTCTAGAGGCTCAAGAACCATGCATGAACAATCTTAAATACATCAATGAAAAGGTGACATCCTTACCTAAGTCTTGAATTATAAGGTGTAGGAGCTCAAATTCACAATTGTCTTCTAAATTCTCCAAGTTCACAAGCAATTATCAAGGAGGAACTCACTTTCTCTCACTCTAATCCTCTTGGTCGGCAAGAACAAGGGGAATGGGCTGAGCAAATGTTTGATCTAGGTGTAATGAGACTCAAAAGTGGTCTTAGATAGTGGCCACTAGATGGCATGATTGTAATTAAAGCCAACCTATGCAATTTAACATATTTTACTCTAGTTTAATCTAGTTTAATCATACCAAATAAATTTTCAGATAAATACACCATAAAATCACATTATTTCTACTGATCATGGAACATGAATCAATTTTGGATTCGGCCGCCGATAAGGCCTTCAATTAACAGTTTAAACATAAAAACATGAACAGATAATCAAACAAGCAACAGATAGATATACAACTAAACAGATATATTCAATCAATTTAGTTCCAGATTTCAGTCAGTTAGTTCAGTATTTCAATCAGTTCTATCACTTGTCATAATCAGTTTCAGTTTAACGGTAATCAGTGGTTATTCGGTAAATAGTAACGAGGGTTGTTAGAATCTCTCTCACTCTCACTCTCTGTTCTCCTTCCCAAGTCTGCATCCCCCCACCTTCCCTCTCTATCTCTCTCACTCTTGGTTCTTTTTCTTCTTCAACAGAACGAAAAAACCCCCTTTTGTCTCCGTCTCAAAGTTTGATTTTCTGTCGGGCTGTATTGATTTTATTTTATTTTTTTGTTTCAGATTCTAAGAATTTTCTATCGGGCTGTATTCTAAGAATTTTTGCAAAGTCTGCTCGGCTCGCAAGGTAAGATGCTCGCTCCTCTTCTCTTTATGTTCCCCTCCTTTCGCTGCTCAATTCTCTTTACCAGGCTGTGAACAGGTTATTTTAAGGTTGTTTGCCTTGCCATTTTTTTCATTTTTTTTAAAAAAAATTGTTTTCAAACTTTGATTTTTTATCGGGCTGTATTGATTTTTTGTTGGTTTCAGATTCTAAGAATTTTCTGTCGGGCTGTATTCTAAGAATGTTTTTAAAGTTTAATTTTGGTTCATTATGGTGATTTGTTGGGAAAAGAAATTAATATGCAATTCATTTTTCCCTAATTAATATTTTGATCTCTATTCAATAAACTTATATTATATGCATTATAAATGAGTTTGTATCTTTCCATCTAAGATTCTAAGAATCTGTTGGGTTAAGATTCTAAGAATTTTATATGCATTATAAATTTTCTGAATCTATTTGGTTAAGATTCTAAGAATTTTTTGACCTCCTAATCGTTGGGTGTTTGTTCCATTAGGTTGTTTTTTTTAGCCATTTCCATGCTCTGTTTTTTTTTTTTTTTTTTTAAATTGTATTCAAAGTTAGATTTTTTGTAATGGAAAAGTATTTGATTCTAATGAAACTTAGAATCTGTTGGATTTAAAACATCCCCTAAATCCAAAAATATATTTTTAGCTCCCAAAACTCTCATCTATCTCTTTCTGATTGATGCCCTTTTCTTGCTATCTATTTGCAATACATTATGTTTTGTGTTCCATTGAGAAACTTGCGTGTTTTTGTTCAATATTTTCTGAGTTTATATCTTGCTATCAAAGTTTTATTTTTTTAAATGGAAAAGTATTTGTAATGGAAAAGTATTTGATTGCTAATGAAACTTAGAACCTGTTGGGTTCAGATTGTAATGGAAACTTAGTATATGTATATGTATATGTATTTTAATATCAAATAGGTTTTATTTTGAATGTGTCCATTCATATTTTTTTTAGAATTTGTTGGGTTCAAATTGTAATGGAAACTTAGTATGCATATATGTATATGTATTTTAATATCAAATGGGTTTGGTGGTTATCAAAAATTTTAGAGTTTTGTTTACGGGTCATGTAGGTTGGCCTCTAATTTTTTGATTACTTGAAATCCATAAGTGAACAGCTTCTATGAACTGTTTGTATCTCTCTATCTGGTTTGTGTGTGTGTATGTGTGTGTGTTGGTGATTTATATTGTGGTCTTGATGATTTGATTTTAGGGTTTGGAGGTGAATTTAATAATGATAGATTATTTGATGCCTGGAATGATTGGATATAAATTGCTCAAGAAGATCAAGGTTAGTTTTATGTGATATTGGTATTTCACTAAAGGCCCTGTTTGGTTGCCAAGAAAATTGTGACAAGAAAATAAATTATTAAAACATATATTTTACGTTGTTGATAGTAATAGTAATCAGCTGGGTAGGGCTTTTGGATTTATTTATTTTCCTGCACTATTTTTGCAACCAAACAAGGCATAAGCTACTGGCAGAAATGAAATTGATGAATACTACTTCTACTACTTGAAATCTCTTAGCGATTTTTGATTTGTTTGCTGAAACCAATTGGATTGGAATTTTTCAGTTACAGCTGTAGAGAGAGAACACAAATTTGGGTTTGAAGAAAGATTTCTCTCTCTTTATGTCCTCTTCTTCTCTCTCATTTGCTGCCGACAGAAGTAACACCTACAACAATTCTTCATCCGTTCAAATTCCCATCTTCCAAATCGATGAGAATAGTTTTACATCTCAACATTCATTAATTCATATCCTTCAAAAATAAAATACCAGTGTATAACAATCAAGGGAGAAAAAAAAGAAAGAAGACGATATCGATGTCGATCCAAAAGTGTTCGATGATTTCTTCAATCATTGCACATGTCAATAGATGATGCGTGTTGGTTGTTCTGAGATTTGGTTACCCTGTTTTGTTTTTTTATTCTGATCTGATCAAATTTGTTTATATATTGATATTGATCATTTTAGTAAAAGTTTTTTTTTTTTTCCACCACATATGTTGAAGTGGGTTTGATTGTCTCTAGATATTGGTTTTGCTTTTGAATCTCTATTTCAAAGGGATATATATGAAAAATGTTATAGGTTTTAAATTTTTACTATATATAAATTTATACGAGTGTGGAGTTCACAAAATTTGGTATCCCTAGCATTAAATTTATTCACTATATATATAAATTCATTATTAAATAAATTATTAAATTCACTATATATATATAAATTAAGTTGACAATTTTATTTAAAAGCTCCATTTTGATCATTATATCTGGGGGGAAATAACCGCACAGGGTAAGTGTGGAAAAAAAAATTACAAATTAGTGATAAGTTTGTAAATTTTAATAATAATGATTTTATAATTTGTTTTTAAGTTAACATGAATTTTAAATTTCTCTCCGATCTACTTCAAATGGGTTTCATTTTGAAATATATTTTGATTTCTGAAAGGTTTCATTGTGTTTGGATTTTTGTTTCAAAGATTTGGGTTTGGATTTGTGATTTTTAATGTGTTTTAATGTTTATTAACTAGGTTATGACTCCCATTCGAAGCTCAAACTTGAGCAACAATGGAGTTCAAACAGGAAGAGAGAGACGTAAAGGAAAAAGAGAGGCAAAGCTCTCTGCTCAAAAAAGAACAAAAGCAAAAAGTAAAAGAAGGAAATAAAAAGTAGCTTTGGTTAAATAATTGCACAGGATTGGTTAAACAATTGTATAGGCTTGTTGCACAGGATTGTTTAAATAATTATTTTTATATTAACAAATTTTTTTTATTAAAAAAATAAAAAATAACAAATAGCTTTGGTTATTCAAATGCTTAACATATATTTGTTGAGAAACCTAACGCCATTAAAAAAAAAAAATTGGTTCTATTAAATTTTTAGTAACAAATTACATAAATTATATTTAATTACATTTTGATCTCATTATTATTTATATTGTGTCTTTAGACATGGGGGCATACACTAGGGAAAGTTATTATTTTATTTAAGTTCTGTAGATCGTGTGATACAAGTAAAATTGTTACAAATTCTTTAAGAAGAATAATATTTTTTTTTTATATTTTTTTAATATCTTTATCAAAAAATACTACAAGCTCCATAAATTTAAACATAATATGTACACATTATAATTATATTCTAATTCTAATATTATTTAGATCATACCTTCAGACACGAGATACGCTAGTCTTCTAATAAAATACAAACTCTTATTAAACTAATTAACTATAATCATTAATGTTATGTGTGGTTTACGAATAATATTAACTTTGCCCAACAAATTTTCCCTTACTGTCAACTAAAAAATAACATTGACTTGTTTTTGGGAAGTAGGTTAATACTGAATTTTTTTTTTAATTTTTTTTTTAAAAAATGTGTAAAAATAAAGGGGGATGTGATAAAAAAAAAAGAGTCAAAAATCTTGCTTTTTACCCACTTGCCAAAAGATATTATTTTGAATATGACAATAAAATTTCATTAATATTTTAAAATTTTCTTAATATAAGGAATTATTTGATAGATCTCAATGATATATTATTTTATTTTATGAAATATGAATTTAATTTCGAAAAAATAGGATAAATTACACTTTGCATTCTTTATGGTTGGATATGTTTTCAGTTTGACATTTGAATTTTTTTTTGTTCTTCTCTCATTTTGGCCCTTTATTTTTAAAAATTTTCTCAATTTACTTTTAAAATTAACTTCTATTAAAAATTAAACAGAAAATATCATGTTAATTGTCGCATAACATAAAAAAAATATTATTATATTAAAATTTAAATTTGTATCAGAAGTATAAATTATATATAATAAAATATTTCCATCTAATTTTGAACATAAGTTAACTATTGAAATAAATTTTAAAAAAAAAACACTCAAAACATAAAAAATCAAAATGAAAAAAAATAAAATAAAATAAAAACGTTAAGAGCCAAAGTGGAAAATGATCGAACATGAAAGGTCAAAGTGTAATTTAACCAAGAAAATGCACGGAGGACAAAACCCTCGTTGAACCCTCGTCTTCTCATCGGAGGACAAAACAGTGAAACCAGTAACTCCCACAGTCACAGTCACAGTCACAGTCACAGTCACAGTCACTGCCACTGCGATGGCTCGATTTCTCCAAGCTTCACGGAGATCACTTCTCTCTTCTTGCAGAACCCTAATGCCTCAGTTTCTACAACATCAATTTTCTCGCCAACCAAACAGACACATACCCAATTTTCTCGCCCAATCCCGGACCCAAATGTCGACCGGCACCCTCCAAAAATCACCCTTCGACTCCAACATCATCAGGATCCTCCGCAACGAGATCCAATACCAGTCTGAATACGCCCCTCCCTGCTTGGTAACCTTCCTCCCTTTTGTTTGGTTCCCGAGAAAGTAGAATGAAAAGAAGAGAAAATTTTAGAAGATTTATGTTTTTGAGGACCCAATGTTTCTTTTTCTGTTTTCCAGTTTTGGGTTTCTAAATGTACTTATTAATTTCGATTCTTTATGTAGCTTTTGTTATTTTGCATAAAAATGAAGGAATTGGATGATACTACAATGGTTCATAGTGAATTGATTTTACATTCCTGGAAAATTGAACTAGCCGAGCCAGTTAAATAGTAAATTGAATATGTTATAGGTACCTGTTTGGTGGGTTAAGAAATGAAAAGAGAAGAAGGAAATTTTGAAAAAAAATTTGAAATTTGATCTTAGGTAATGAGAATTTATGTCTTGACTCCGCTTATCCAAATTGTTTTTATTCAGCTCAGCTAGCTGGAGGTTTTAGTTTTCCTAGGTCTTAGATAATGGGAATTCTTTGTTCATACTTTTCTTTTCCTACGTTTTCTTTGAAACCAAACAGAGCTTCTTTGCTTTTCAATATTGATTTCTTTACCTTTTCTTACATTTTCTTTCCTCTGAAGTAGGATGTTAATTGTTTTAGTTCTTATTTGTTTATTGTCCATCTCATTTTGTTAGCAACCAAAAAAGTGAACTCTAAATCCTTACCTTTATTTATTTATTTATTGGTTTTACATTTTATTTAAAATTCTCTAGCCAGCTATGGAATTTCATGCCTTCACAGTGGAAGATCGACCTGGTGAACAGTGGATTACGTTGAGGGGCAAATTTGGAGAGAATGAAACTATAAAAATTGAGGCTACGATGTTTGATGGTTCTGTTATAGTTCCGAAATCCGGTGATGATAGTACTGCAGAAAATGTGTGCCTTCACATAAGCTTGCTAGTTGATATATCAAAGGGAGAAGAATGTGATCTGGAGTTTGTCTGCTCTGCTTGGCCGGATTCTATTGAGATTCAGAAAGTTTACATCTTTAGACGTGATGGTTCTTTGCCTCGGCCTTACATGGGACCTAATTTTAGGTATGACATTCCTTCCTTCTTCTGACATGGTCATGCACTGTCATAATAAAATCTTTTGTGTTTTTAGTTTATCAATGAATTCACACAATCCTTCTTCCTTTCTTTCTAGAACTAAATCTGTCTTAGTTTGTATTATCTAGTTTATGGCTGTGACAAGCTGAATTTCTCATTTATTTCTTGTTATAATATTTCAGCATAATTTCATGGAATTATTTTATTGTTCATTGGAATGTAAAGATTTCAATAAATATGTATATATATATATATATTTCTTTCAGCATAGTTGTATTCACATCAATTTGAGGCCAATTAGGGCTACATGCAAACTAGTATTTTGGAAATAAAATGTTGGATATTAGATCATTGTATTGTTTACTTTGTTTTCTTATGACTTCTTCCTGATCAAGTATTACCTTGTGTGCACTTGTCTGCAATATTGGGGTTGGCCATGACTGTTTTTGGTTTATGTATTTGGTTGTTTTCAGGGATTTGGATAAGAAGCTTCAAAATGCACTTTTTGATTTCTTGAAGGCAAGGGGGGTAAATGATGACCTTTGTGTATTCTTGCATGAATTTATGATGAACAAGGATAGAAGTGAGCTTATTCAATGGTTGACAAATGCCAAGTCTTTTGTGGAGAAATAGAGTATTATAGATACCTTTTGATTTCCTCTATTATACTAGGTGTTGTACTTTCAATTGTTGAATTGATTAATGAAATTCTTACTTTAGAATATTTGTGTTTCTTTTTTGCTCAAGCATGTAGCATGTATGGGGCGTAAATTGCATGGGAATACTCCAGAACATAATGAAGAAGACCCAAATAAAGTACTGTAAGAGTTTTGAGGAAAATTATTCAGTGGTCTGGGACTACCATGTCATCATTGGTCCCAAATGGTCGCATAACTTTTGAGCCCCTTCAACTCATTATGACTCTTGTTACTGAATTGTGTAGTTGTTCCAAATACTTTGTGGCCATATTCTTGAGCTATGAACTCAAATTCCCGGAATTAATAATCTCTTTCCATAGTCTGCACGGTTGTGTCAAAATAAAGACATTTACTCTTGAGACTTTACATGGCTTTCAACATTGTTATTGACTTGAAATGAAGCTCCCTAGAGTTATATCATCTAGTGGATCTAAACTGCTTTTTTCATGTTGATGGAATAAGACGTTGAGTTGGTACTAGAACTTGTTAGGTACAAGTTTATTACTGATTCAAGAGGATGAAAGCCATATTGTACGAGGCACATAAATTTATAAAATTGGCCGACTGCATTATGTAGAAAGTTCCTTTAATATAGCATGGGGTAGCTCTGGACAGTATGCATGGGCAGGCAAATCCATTATTAGGGGCAGCATTATGCAAGGTCAAGATTGTGATATGCTCATGAAATTATTTATGTTGCTGATAAAATATATATATTAGTTGGGATGCAACTGAGATACACCTACACTACTAGGACACTGTCTCACATTAGGAAACAATTCTTCCTGGTTAAGTCTCAACATAATTTTCCAACATTAAGGTTGCTGATAGATTTTAGAATGGTAGTCTATGAAAGTTGCGGAGGTTATGGATTCTTTTAGATTTTACCAAAGTAAAACATCCATAGCATGCAATGAATATGGTCGTTGTGATATCAACTGCCTCTACCGTCTTGCTTTCTCATCTAAATTTTATTATGGTTTATTGCATTCTGTTTCTTCTAATCATCAAAACACTTTTGTTTCTACAGATGTTATACGTTGAGTATAGCTTGTCATACATAATAAAACTCTGCATATCTCGTTTCACAACAGTTTTACCTATTAGATTGCCATTCTGACCCTCTGATTCATAATGGTAGTCATGGTACCACCTCAGGAATCATAGGGCAGAGAAACAACGGAATTATAGGGTGTTAAGGAATTATGAGCACTGTATTGAGTTCGCACTAATGCCATTTGTCATACAATACTAAGAATGATTGTTCTTAGAGCCCTTTTGTCACCATATATTAGGATGTTGATTCAGCCCTCGTGGATTTTACACATCATTATATGTAGTCTTATCTTATATGCAATCTTTACCCTTTTAATGTAAAGGGAACTATAGCCTAATGGTGGACCGTAGAGTATCTAACGTCCAACAGTATTTCAGAAAAAAAGAAGAAGATGAAAATGAAGAAGTGATGTAGATTGGTTCTGCCTAGCCCATTGTCTTGTTTTATTATGCTATTGAGCTGTTGGCCTGTTGCTAGTTGACAAGTTCATATGAATATGTCTATCAGTGTAGCTGGGCCTAACTTGTTTTCACTCTAAGGCGACCTAGGCTTGTTCACGAGCTTAAATCTCCAGATTCAGACATAATTGGTCTAATGATTATATTCAAAAAAATAAATCCAAAAAAGGAGAAAATGGCATATGAATATAATGTCCAAACAATTTAGTGCTTGTACACGTACACAAAACTCAACTTCTTGTGACTGATTAGAAGGTTTGTGTTACAATCACTTCTGCACCATCCTTGCAGCCAGATTTGTGAAGCCGTAATTTTGAGCAAATTAAGTGGAAGCAGATGTTGCTCTGTATATTGTTTTCTCTTGATATGTTGTTCATGTTATGTGTACCTATGTGCATATATACATCTATGATTAAATGCATAGTGTATGCAAAGCTACTTAACTAATGCATTTTCTTTTTCTTTTTTTTTTTTAATCTTTTCCTATCATCAAAATGAACTAGTGCATATAGTATGCTAATTTTCTAGGCAAGTAAGTGAAACTGATAGTCATCTCTCAACCACTCTCTCTGCTATCCATTCTTAAATAGACTGAACCAACTAGCAGGCCTTTTTTTTTTTTTTAATTTAATTTAATTTTTTTTTATAGATTTTTTACACAGGTATTGTGTTCTTTGTTTAGCATGTTGTGATTATCATTCATAGATAAATTACCTGTCTTGCAATTTTTCCTTTACGTCAACGGAGACTGATGATTATTCCATCATGAGCAATATATATTTGTTCGACACATTGAATTTCCTTTGAAAGATATGCTTTCTCCGTGTGTTATCGCATTTTTCAGGAAATATTATGAAATCTGAGATTTCTATTACTTATAGGGTCTTCATGTTTACTTTTCTCGTCTTCATGGTCAAGTTCATAGTCTATCAAAACTCATGCACTCAAACCAAAAAAAAAAAGAACACAGTTATTGACCAAAAATACTCTTCTTTCAGGCTCCTAAGTTAGTAACAGTTTCAAGTCCTTTTTACATACCTAATTTAGGTAGGGAAGAAAGTCATAATAGTTCTATTATGTGGAGTCTATATATTATACTTAGAGGATGCCAAGTCAAATTACATGACAAATTATTGTGCATTAAAAAAACCCATTATATCAAAACAATGCTAGGTTTAGATTAATGGCAACCTAAAAAAAATAATTCACTAAGAAATTAAGTAAAATGTGTTGAGATTGAGACTGACTGACTATTTGATTAGATTTTAATATACAACCAAATCTTCCTAGATTTAGAGATTGCATAATTAATTAAACTCCGTACACTAACCATGAGTAAGACAAACATATCCTCTGTTAGTTTAATCTAGAATTATAGAGCATTGTCCATTAAAAATTGAGCACAAGGACGAATTAACAGTTTTTACTTTTATTTAGTGATGTTTTGAAGTGTAACCCAACTCATTAGGTTGGTTTTTATATAATATTTTGATGTTGCCAGGTTCACATTTTCCATGTAATCTTCTTGTTGATAGTGAATTTAGCATTTATTTAATCCGAGGAAGCAACCGACATCTTCCCGTGATTAATTTGAGGTGTCACAATGAGTTAAATGTCTTTTAATTGCAAGATCTTGTTACATTTCTCGATAATAGGGTGCATCTTTGAGACTATAGGGTGAATCTCTGAGACTATTATTGTGTTTGGTTGGGGGATTTGAGGAGGGATTTGAAAAGAGAAAGGAAAAATGTGTGTGAAATTAGGTGAAATGTAGGTATATTTTATTCACATTTCACCTAACTTTTCCCTTTTCCTTTCCAAATCCCTCCTCAAATCCCCATAGGGTTATGATAGTAATGTAGATTATTTGATCTAAACACACCACCTCAAGGGTCTCAATTAGAAGATCTCCTGGTTTCTTCTTTTTTATATTTTTTGTTTTTTTATTTTTTTCCACTCAAAATGATTGCTAGATTCCCTTTTAAGTTTGCATTTGGATTTTAAATTTGAAATAAGAGGATTTGACACTAATCATTAATAGGGAATAGCTCAAATTTAGATTTGATAATTTAGATATAGATTTTATTGTTGAACTTGATGTCTTTCACGTGATAGACTTGAAATAAAAATGTAGTAGTTGTTATTTTAAATCCTTCATACTGAAGTTGTACAAAGATACTAAAAAAAAATACTTTTGTTCCCTTTCAGATTCCCAATAAAACTATAGTAACAAACTCTCCTATACTTTTGTAAAATTTGAACTTAAATTTCCTTCATTTGAAATCCATCTATCCAAAAAGAGTCTAAATTTGTTGTCATTGAAATGATGCAGATTTTTACCCGTTCATTGTGAAGACAGATTTGATTTCTTATAAAGAATTGAACCAAGAATGTGGTATGAGATCCACTAAAACTATTACCAAGCTGTTGATTAAAGACTGAAAAAGATCAAGAATATGTCTTTAGTTATTGAGTAGGAAAATTAACTTGGAAAGTAATTGTTACATTAGAAGTTTGTAGCTTTCTAAAAGGTGTCAATTCTCTCTACAATGTTTTCTACTGCATCTCCTCTAGATTTAGAGATGGAAGTACAACAATGACATGTAGTTCCAACATTTATACATTTAGATGTAGGCAGATAGACTGACCCAACATAAATAAACAAAAAGTATACACACATTTTTCGTGACAAAGCAATTTCCCCTCTAACGAACCTAGAGGACCGGGAAGCCAGGTCCTAAAGTCTATATGTCCTTGCTACTGCATTTTAAGGTAAAGGGAGGAAGGCTAGGGCATCCATTTCGTAGGTTCTTTGACACGTTGCTTGTCTCTTATTCGTGCTGCTCTTTACATGACCTGTTCTAGCTCTATGTTTGGTCTCATCCAGTTTCCTGCTCTTGAAGGTAACAACTAGATGCTTGCGGTCTTATTACAGAAAGAAAGGATTCTTAACACTATACTTGGTTTTTTCTTTAAGCGGTTCCAAAATACCTTGAAAGAAGATCTACTCCCAACACCACACACATAGAGCAACGGATATATGAGCTGAATAGTACCAAGTCAAGAACAAAGAAACCAAATTTCATAACACTTTTCTATGATCAATATACAAAAATATTACTCCAAAAAAAAAAAAAGAAAGATTATAACCAAATCTCAAACTGAGATAGGAGGAGGATCAAATATATAAATGAGATTACTTAAAAAAATTACTTAGAGCTTGAGGGACAAGTCAAGCTTTTGCATCTCATCCTGATTAGTCTTCAAGTGACCACCAACACCACCACCTGCCCACCAATAACTGCCACCGATCACCTCATCAGCTGGAGAACCAGTCATCATCCTTACTGTGCCAAATCTCCCGATCCCACCTCGGGATGACGGTTCGGTTGCTGCACTTGCTTGATAATTATCCACTGCTAGCTTCCCTATTGTCGGCTGTTGGTCAATAGGAAGCCTTAACCATCCATCTTGTCCATACATACCCCTAATCCCGGAAGAACTTGGTATGTAAGAAGGTTTATGGATCATTGAATGAACCTGAATTCCAAGAGGGCCTCCATGGAGAGGAAGACTAGCCATGCTAGGATAATGGTGCAAGTAGGAGTGCCCTAGAGGTGACCCTATTTTAAGCCCTCTTTTTGCAAGAGTCCTCTCTCTCTTGTGGGCATTTTGGTGCCCCCCTAATGCTTGTGAACTAAAGAATTTTCGTTGGCAATAGTTGCAGGAGAAAACTCGAGGCTCAGCATCGGGCATGTGGGGAGCTCCGGATGAAATTTGAGCCGAACCCATGTTCAAACAACCAAGAAGATTGAGCTCTAGATTGCACACATCGTTGGAGTCCTTGCAAGAGAGCTTGAGATCAATCTTTGGATCGGTAATCCTCTCTAATTCTTGATCTTCTTGCTGTTCTCTTTTCTCTTGTGTGTCCTCTTTTGGGTTCTCCATTGAAGTAGCCTCTGGTGTGTTGATGAAGCTTGAAGCCTCAAAAGGACATGGTTTCTTTGTTAGTGGTTCCATTGGATATAATATTTTGTGAGCAGCCTCTATTGTATATGAAATTTGTGATGATAGCAAGTGATAAAATATTTGTTGATGGAAGTAAATGATTTTTGCTATGTAGGAAAGGATACTATTTTACAACATAACATTTGAGAGAGAGAGAGAGAGAGAGACAGACAGAGAAGAGGTAGGTATTCAATTTGATTGGAGCTCCACTATATATAACTATATCTAATCAACTAGTCTGATTGTTTATATAAAAATCAATCTTATTGTATAGTGTGATTTGTATAGTGCTTGATCCTTCTTTTTCTCTTTTTTTAAATTTGTTAGGTTTGGAAGTTTCTTAGAATGAATGAATGAATGAATGTCGTTTTAAAAATGTGGCTCACTCCATAACCACAGAAGCTGTTGAAGAAGAAGGTGAAGATGCTTTTTAGTACTAGAGAGGTGCTTTATGGGGTAACAAAAATGGTGGATGATTGATGACATCCAAATACAATGTGCAGTTTTGGGCATTTTAAGAAGAGTAATAAGGTGGGGGACAAACCATACTCGTCATGTGGACTTAACAGTTTTTTTTTTTTTTTTTTTTGTGTGTGGTGTTGTTGTACTTTAAGTCTATCTGTTTGGTGCACCATGTTCCCTACTATTTTGGAGGGCTTTCCTCTGGACCTTTTGTGGAGGCATCACTTCTTTTTATTTATTCTCTTATTATTATTATTAGTCGTCCTCGTCCTCGTCTTTTTGTAGAATGAGGGAGAATTTTAGATAAATGATAAAGGATTTTTTTTTTTTTTTTTTTTGTAAATTGATGGAGGTACAAGTGCAAGTAAGAGGCACAACTGACGGGAAATCCTATTTCAATGAATTTTTTTTTTTAACTACATTTTTGTCTTAAAATGAAACTATTAAAATACCTCTTTCTCCTTTAATCAAAATCCTAATCCTCAATCAAAACCCTAGCCATTACCTACTACTAGTAGCCATCGACGACCACCACCCACCACCTTTAAACCCTAACCATAAACATAGTAATATCTTCATTCCGTCGCCACCTCACCATCACATCACTCTCAAGCAACCTTCTCCACCATTGCAGGCACTGTGAAACCTAGATCTGGGAAGAAGACTAATTTTCTTACCATTCAGACTACCAGTATCGAAAGAATCGCCTCCATTCGGAAATCAACCATCGAACCAATTGGTTCGATCATCAACATCCGAACTAAACATATTGGTTCGACCTTCAACATCTGAACATATTGGTTCGACAGTGTACTTTCGATTTTTACATATTAGTTCGATACTGTACTTCCAAACAAAACAAAAAAATGTACGTTTATTAATTTTTTGCAAGAAATAGAAAAAACCAATGACGAGTTTCAAAATGCAAGTCTTCTATGGAGGTCCTTCAATGGAAGTTTATTGGAATTTCAAAATCTAAAACACAATTTCAATGGCGGTTCAAATTTGGTGTGTACGTTGGGTGAGTTTGTAGGTGGAGATGGCGACTGGAAGTGAAAGGGAGGTGGTAACAGTGGTGCTGCATCGTCACTGACGAGGTGGTTGCTGGTTAGAGTTAGAGTTTGGGAGATAAAGAAGATAAGGGTGTGCACACAATTTTTATTAAATGGTTATATTTGGAATGTGAAGTGTGTGGACTAAGATAAATACCCAAAAATCAAATTATTAAGTGAGTGGAGTGAGAAAGGATGTGTACAGAAACAATATGGTGTGTGGAAATAGAATTCCCCCATGACTGACACTTGCAAAAGGTATAGTTCTCATTTACGTTTCATGAATGTGTAATTACTTTTTTGTTGTTTGTCATTTATGTGAAATTCTCTATTATTATTATCATTATTGGAGAGAATTATTAAAAATGGAAAATAGGCAATTATTGACAAAATAGTGGGTAGTAAAAAATAATTGCAAACTGGTGGTATCTACCATTGAGATTACCAAAATGCCCTCTCTCTGTCTTCTATCTTTTTATCTGTGTTTTTTTTGTTTTGGATCAATATCTTTTTATCAGTTTCCAGCAAGGGAAAAATGTAAATGTTCCAAGATTTTGTAATTTTTTTTTTCCAAATTGACAAAAGTTCCCATTTTTTTGGGGGTGTGTGTAAATATTTACCCTAAATCCCATTTTGTTGGCAATTCTCTCTTATTATTATTATTGTGTTCATGAGGCTCAAACTAAGTATTAACTTACATAGACTCAAATCTTCTATTGAAATAGTCAACAAACGGAAAAAATAAAATAAAAAATCAAGGGGTTACATATTTCCTCACAAAACAATTCCATTTTTAGAGCCAAGTCCAAACAGAGCCTTGGAGAAATTTGCACGTTTGTGTACCCCTCCCTAATGCTTCGCTTACCTAATTGATGTAAACATATATTCCAAGTCTTTGTTAAGAATGCCTGCTAAATTTAGCTACTTGTACACTGTCATGCTCTAATTTTTATTATTAGATGGAAAACAATATAATTTAACATCATTTTCACACATGAAATGTTCTAAGAACACAGATCTTAAAAAATCTTTTGGTGAACTTTTTAAGATTGTATTCGATTCATTGATTTGTGTAAGAATTTGTCGAGGAAAAAGAAAAGAAAATGGTATAAAGATGACGAGAAAAAAAATATATTCAATCCAGTATTTCTTTCATTTTCTTTTTCCCTAATAATTCCAAAATCCAAACATACTACAAGGTTGCATCTGTTATCTTTTTCCTTAAAATTTTTTAAAATAAAATAGATGAACAAATACTCACAAATGTAAGCTTCTTCTAATGCATTTTACTATTTTCTTAGGTTTACCTTTATTATCAAAATGTAAATCAAATCGAGAAGAAAGATTAGGGACATAATTTTCGACTGCATAATCTAAACCCTACTCATAACGGTGGTGAGTAGAAAATAGTGTATTGGTAGAATGACTCAAATCAAATTAGAAGTTTCAAACATGAGTTTTATTCACTCTGTTTGGTTTTGATCTCCAGAATTTATCTTTTAGAAAATTTTATTTTTTTGTTTTTTGTTTTCACTGAATTTTTTTAATATTTTAAGCAATTTTTTTAATTTTTACACACCTAACATAAATACACTTAAAAAGTATAATATTTGTGAAAAAAATCTTTAAAAAATTCACTAAATACCAAAAATATAAAAAAAATATAAAAATTTAGTACATTTTTTGTATTTTTGTGTATTTATTACTTTTTAAAAATATTTTTTCACAAATATTTTACTTTTAAGATACATCTAAGTAATGTGCATTTAAAAAAGTAAAAAAAAATTGCTTAAAATTTTAAAAATATTCACTAAAAACAAAAAAAAAACACAAAAAATAAAAAAACTCAATTTTCAAAAAAATGAATTCAAAAAATTAAAACCAAACACACTGATTGTATTCTTGTAACTATTTGTTAAATTTTCTCTCATAATTGAATATCCAGTGTAATCCATTTATAAGGTAAATGCACTGATATCCTATTTAAGTTTCAAGAAAATATAACAAACCCAACAATTTTGACATAGTTACACCGATTTCCCTTTTAGTAAAGCTAAAGGGACTGGAACTATGCAGATACTGTGAAGATATAAAAATAAATAAGGTAAAACATACATTTAAGTGTAAAATAAATGACACTATTTTTTCATTCACATGACTAATGAATTACTAATGAAAAAGTTCCAAGTGTCATGTGAATTAAAATCATAAGATAGCCAATAATTATCCCAAACTTGTAAAGCTTAATGTATTTTCTTCAAATTCCAATAAAGGTCAACATAATTTACCCCTAATTTATTTCTTAAAGATTAACAAAAAAAAAAATTAAAAATAAATTCAAATAAACTTATTTGTATTTAGTCAAACTTTGAGCTTGTTTTGCACATGCAAGTAATTATATGCCAAAGAAAACTTCAATTTTCTACCTAAGTGAGTATATTAGAGGTAGAATTAGTCATATAATATCGAATGGCGACAAATGGCCGACAAGTATTGGAGGAAGCTGATGTGGATAGTAGTTTAATAATGCTATCAAAACTATATAATTAGTCTATCATCATCAAATCTACAAAGTAAACCCTTTGAGATGGGTATAATCTTAGCTTTCATTAATCTAATGATTTTTACAAACTAGTGTCACTTTAGCCAAACTTGTTTCTCGAAATTGAACCCCACATCAAAGAGGTGTTGAAAGAGAAATGATCATCATGAGTATTTGTTTGGCATGTCAATTTTCATTGGCTAATGTAATGAGCACACTCCATATGATTCCATCTTCCATTTTCTATACTGTCTAATCAAATTGGATCAAAATCTCTTTATTAGATCTCTCTGTCTCTCCAAACAAGGCCCATTTTGAGAAAAAAAAAAAAAAAAAATAGAGGAAAAAAATATCCTATCACTTCCCCCCTCAATAATAATAATAATTAGAACAACACATGAAATTGAAAATAAAAAGTATACCCCATCTATTCTGTAGAGATGAGTATGAATTGATTAATGTCGAATCAAAAAGCCACTTGAACCCCCACAATTTCTAAGGTCGATTTACCTTTTTACCAAAAATTCAATTGCTGCATGTATTAAGATTTTTCAAACCATGGAGTAAATGATTTGATCAATGAATTAAATATTTTTTTAAACCCATAATTTACTTTTTTCCAGATATGAAATAAAGTTCTTTTTGCCGAGTATTTAAAATTTAAAAAAAAAAAAAAAAAAAAAAAAAAACCCATAATTTATATGATTTCACTTGAATACACATGAATGACTTCTTCACCTACCCCAAACTGTAAAACCCTAACCCCATACCCCTCAAAGGAGAAATAAATGATTATGCCCTCCAATAGTTATGGCCAATTGATTGGCCTCATGTTTAGTTTGTAATACTAGAGCATGGCATGTTCTTCTGTCCTTTGAAACTACTTTTTGTTCTCAACAATGTAATGATGCAGAAAAGACCTGTGCTAGCTCGTGCCCCCATAAACTGTTTTTGAAATATTCTTACCCCCCAAATGAGCTACCTTTCATCTTACATATTAAGGTGCAAGAAATCTACTTTCATCATTTTTGTGTTTTTCAGGGTACATAACTTCATTCATATAGGAAGAGTACAACACAGTTTCAAAGAGCAAACATATTTAAAACCTAACAAGACCAGAATAAAAAATATTCAGATCTTAATGCCGGAGCATCTATATACCTGGGACAAGACATACAGTAGACAAAAAATTTCCATCTTACAAGCTCTTCACAACTTTGTATCAAGGGAACTGCTCACCAACTTCCCATAGTCATACGGGGTAGAAAAATTAATTTCCACGCGTTGACCTGCATTGTTAAAACAAGGAAAAATTTCATTATACCTGCACCATCCTGCAGCCCAACAATTCTAAGACTTCACTGTAATCTCTCTAACTAGTAATACTCTACACTTACAATTCCATGGCACGAACTCCCCACTACCAAATGCAGCCTAAAAGAATTCTCCTTGTGCAACCATATAATTGCTTTTTTGATCTTGTAGCATGTTGATGTGAACATCGACAAATCAACCTTTTAGTTCCCACAAAGTAACCAACACAATAACTACCTAGTAATCATTTCTTCAACAAAAGACCACAACTTGGTTCAGTAATTTCATATTAAATTTGCCACCTAAGTAATCTCAAGTCTCACACGTTAAACCATGTTCTGTCACTCCTTTTCCTCAGGCATATGAAATAGACACAATTCTCATAAAGTGGTTGGTATAATGACAGACATTTAGGAAACGAGAAAAGAACGGATCACTAAGTTTGGGTGACACTGATTTTCAACTGCTATCATTTACCACCCATCTATTTATGACCAGATTTGTCCTGAACCAACAGGTTGTATAACACAGTCTCATATAATGTTTGATCCGGACACCCAAGTGCTAATCAAAAAAATATCTACATATATAATGTGATACATATAATTTATAAAGAATACCAAAATTTATTGACAAACCAACAAGGTATTTACAAACAATATAACGGAAGAAAGTCGCTTCATGAGACTCGATAACATTACCTATTTGGTCAACCAATAAATCAAAATGAGAAATGTGCAGACAGAAGCAACGAAGGAAAGGATGATAGTATCCATAGACTTTTTCTTCTTTATTGCTGAGAGGATATGATTCACCTGCAGTGTTTAAGTACCCAAGTATCAATACATTTGATAGAACTAACTACACAGTCAAGTTATATCTCTTGGCACATAATCATATTTGGTACTCAAAACTCCAATCCCATTGTGTCCATAGCATTTTCAATGATTCTTGTCTAAAAAGCAATTCTAAGGGTCCCATGTACAACAGTAAAATTTATTTTGATATGGTGACTTTTACAAGGCACCTCATACGCTCAAAATTCTATTGAAACCAAAATGGTATGGTGAGTCTTCGCTGTGATTTCTAAACCCCCATTCAATCATTAACAAGACACTAGAAAATATAAGAATGCAACCATACCGTCGGAAGTCGGCTGCTGACATTGCTAAGCTTCAAATCGATGCCTCCAAATGTTGATCTTTGAAAAACAAGAGTCCTAAGGGTCTCTTGTGCTTGAGAAATCACGGAATCCATCTGCCACAAAATCAGTGAACAAAAATATGCAATTGGTCAAAATAGGGAAAAATAATTATCAAGGAGCTGACAAACGAAGGGATTAGAAACAAATTTTGTCTAAGTGAACAAAGAACCTATAACATTTCTTCACCTCTAATCCACATTGCTTGCTTAGGCTTTTAAAAATATCATGGACCTCCCTGCAGGTAGTGACATTATGTTGTAGCTTAGATTTAGATCATATGTTAATTTTATTTATTTACTTGGACAATTAGAATAGTTTAGTGTAGTTTTTTTCAAAATTTTTTTTGCCTTTAATAAGTATTTTGAGCCTTGATGTGGGGGTTGTCCACATCAATTTCAGTGGTAAAATGACTACACAAGTGACATCAATTATGACTACACAAGTGACATGACAAGTGGACCTATCATGTCACCTAAGCATGGGGATGCTCAGGTGGATAGATTGGAGTCCTATCCTAAAATATTGAGACTTGGGGAGGATTCTTTTTGTCCTATGTTACATGAACTCATGTACGAGTATTGGGTGTAAGTATTGGTCCAAGTGTCCAATTCATCTAATCTCATGTTCACAGAGACAGGAACATATTTCTTAATAAACTCTCTTTTTTTCTAGGGTAAAATAGTTTTCACAAGGTTCCGTAAAGTATTCCATGCATAATGTGGGGGTTTTACGCATAATTTAATGGTTTGACTCAAATTATTAAATATGCTTACTAGGTGAATGTTCAACTACACATGTTAGACTCATATCACATACCCTTACCCAATTATCGTGTCTCTGACACAAATACTTGTCCTTCATACATATCTCATCTCTCATATCATCTTTCCTTGTCCTTTGTCTTCGCCCTGCTTTCTGGTGATTGTTGGTTCAAAGATTTTTGGTATCGCAGATGTGCATTCCTTGTTTGAGATGACTCTTGCTGCATTGATTGGTAAGTTAACCCTACTTGTCTGTCCTTCGCCCATCACATACTTTAGCCTTCCCATTCTCCTTTTCCTTTAATATCATTCGCTTAAGGGTAAATCATCACATTCAGTTCATGCTATCTGTCCAGATCAGTTTCCTATATTTTAAACCATTAGTTTTTCAAGTTCTAGACCTCCAGACCAGACTTTGTTTTCCCTTGCTCACATCCAGTAACTGAGTACCGTTGTCAAGTTTTACAGCATCTGGTGGATCACTGAAATTATCTCAAACTTTGTAGCAGAATTTAGTTCACTAGTAGATTAATGTGTATATTGCCTTTATTGCCTTTGATAGAATTGCAAATCTGTTTGCCAATTGTTTGGGATATTTCACATGAGGCTCACCAAGGCTTGTGAAACCCTAGGACTGCATTACATTAGCATTATTTAACTTCACTAAAGTAAACTTGTTTAGTTTGCAAAGTATTTGGATAATCTAACCACTTCACACACTTGTGGGGGGGTAATTTTAAAGCCAAGAAACTAAAAATATCTTCACTAAAAACAATATGACTCTTGTTCGAGTATCATATGAGAGGGGGCTATCAGAACTCTAATGATCCATCTCTCTGTAAGGATAAAACCAGGTTGTGGATAATCAAAATAACAAGTCCACTGATATGTACAATCCTTCATTCATTACTTCAGCAAGAAGAGTATTAGGCCTATTGGCTAAATTACACATGGTGTGAAATCTTAAATACTGTACTCTGCTAATCTATTTAAGACAGCATATATCCAGCCAAAAAAAAACAAATGGAATCTGTCAAGTAGAAAAGGACAAATAAATCTTTCTTCCAGGTACCTGCCCTGTACTTCTGCTGACGGATGCATGCTCCTTAAGGAGAGCCTGTTCATAAGATCCACCACCATCTTCCAGATCTAGTCTTGTCCTATCAAACTCCCTGAAATCCTCAAGTAGTGAAGCATGCTCTTTCTTAGCTCGAAGACTAGAGCGGAGCCGATTAAATTCCTGCAATTAAATCGTGTTAGGTAGTACAGCAGCAGCAGGCAAAATCTTCTTAGCCAATAGACATTGGTAGAATTGCTACATCAAAGGAACACTATCATCCATCGGTATCACAAAATCATGACACAGTGAACTTCATGATGAAGCAATCAATATTCCGAAGTATCATAGGCATTTTTCCTGATCAAGTATGATAATTCCCAAAAATTAAACTTGAATGTTTTCATATACGTAATGACCATTTTAATAATTATCCATTTTCATCTATTTACATACCAAAAAAAAAAAAAAACCTTTAATATGGCCAAGTTTGGCATGATTGAAAAAAGACAAAAAGTCAAAAAGTCACTATCCTATTTAAGTCACATCATCTTATTTAAGTCACATCACCTCTTTAACACATCACTTGAAACCCAACCCATATTTCATAAAAAGTCAAAAAGTACACTTATTTAGTCTTCCCAAACTAGGCCATAGTTTTCATCAAATTGTTGGGCTAATTTATCAAATTGTTTATCTAATTTATTGATCATCTTAATGTTCAAGTACTGTATTCTAGGTAGTAAAATATTTTTTCACTTTTTGGTGCCTGCATCTAAGATCCCTTAACATGATTAGTAAAATTATGTGGTTGTTTTCTACGACTCCAATTATGTTTTCTTAAACAGTAAAAGGCAACAAATACCTGAGTAAGGTCTTGAAGAATTTCTTGATGACGAGTCAATGTATGAGAAAATATTTCTGAGCCTCCTGATGACACCCAAGCTTGCATATGTGAATTTACTTGCTGAAGTTGTTGGAGAAGTTTATCTATCCCTGGTTCAAGATCTTTATCTGTACCATCATCAGCTTTTGTGGAAACTAATTTACGATACAAATGCATCTGTTCATCCAACTGTGCCTCGAGCTTCCTTGCCTACATGCATATGATTCCAGATATGATGATGATTACTTCAAAACCAAGAAAACAAAAGAACAACGAACTTAGTAACCATGATTCTGATACGGCAATGGCAATTTTGATGCTAAAAGAAAGAGTGGTAATCACTTGGATTTAGACTGAAAAGAGGGAAGATGGTCAATATCATGTTCATGGCATTGATCAAGAGGGTTTTTCATGAAGAGTAGCAGTGCTCCACAACCTTCAACTGAAGAGCAATACTATACATCACAAATTATCCATCTCAATTCCATGTCAAAAGATGTGACTCTTTATTCTTCTCTTTCATCACCAAACAAAATGACTCCCACTCCTATTTTCCACACTACCTCTGCCATACCATTTAGACAAGCATCCAAATCAGGAGCTCAACACTTTTGTCAAAGGAAACGTGTTGGTTATGTTAATACTAAGCCAATATATATATAATATATCTATCCTTGTGGCCTTTGTGAGTAGTCACATGGAGTAATGCAAAGTAAAAAAAAAAAAAAAAAAAGAATAATAAATTAATAATTAAAAAAAAAGAAAAGACAATGAAAATAACTTATGTGAAGAGGTAAATCAAAGTGACAAGGTAAGAACAAAGTAAAAGAGTGGCAGATATGTGATGAAAGGAGAGAAAAGAACAAATAAAATATTGATATTGTCAATAATCAATATTTAGTTCTTCCCTTCTCTCTATTTATCATATTTCTGCCACCTTATTTTTTACTTTGCTCTTCCTTATCTCCCCGGCTTTCTTACTTCTTCACGTAAATTCATCACCTTATCTTTTCATTTTCACTTCTTTTTTTTTTTCCCCATCATATTGAGAGCTTAAATTGTATTTTTTTTCACTCCCCATCATTACCCAACATGACTACTCATATAAATGCCACAAGTTACATATATTGATTTTAGTATTAAAACAACCAACATTGTATTTAGGGATAACACTGCCCTCCTTTTTTGAAACATCAAATTCACAATGACCTCTTTAGGCACAGAGGCGAATCCGAATTCACATATCACTATCAAAAGCAACATCACAAACCTAGAGTTGATAATAATATACCTACCACTTACAAAACTCAGGTAGTCCCCAACAAAAAAAACCTTAATTTACAAATGCATTAATCATAAAATTTCAAACTTTTTACAAAACCCTAATTCTAATCTAGATAATTCCTGCAAATCACAACATGGGCAATGAAAAAAAACCAAAAAAAAATAAAAAATCAAATTCCTCAAGTCGGAGCCAACATAACCATAAATATAGATATATATATATAGATGGATAGGGAGAGCAAATTTGGGACTTGTTCGATGAAATAAAATCTAAATTCATCACACAGAAGATATATACAGAAACATAAACGTCTAGGGAGAGATAATTTGGAGGTACCTGTTTTCGAAGGGAGTCCCAAGAAGCAGGAGGATCCATGTTTAGAGAGAGAGAGAGAGAGAGAGAGAGAGAGAGAGAAACTGGGTGTCTTCTTCTTCTAATGAATGGGTTTGAATTTGCAGAGACCAAACGAGATCGATCGATCAGGGAGTTTTGAAGGAATCTGAGAGAGCGACCTTTTCTCGTTTGGTGTGAGAGAGACAGAGGGAGAGAGAGAGTCTTGAAATTGAAGTTAAAAGGATTTAATTGCTGTTTGTTGTCAAAAACGGGTTTGTTATGGCGTCACCGTTACTGTTGGGAATTTGACACTTGGGTTGGGTGAGCCCAACCAACGTAGCTGTTCCATTGGGCTGGGTTTGCTGTGAGTTTAGGCTGGGCTAACCTCCGTCAGAAATTATTTAAATTAGATCTCAATTTTGGGTTTCAGTTTGGGCTTACGCCTTATTTAGATACTTTTGGCATCAACTACAAAAGTTTTTTTTTTTTCATATCTTTTTATAAAAAATTAAAAAATATACTTATTTAAATCATCCCAACCACCCTTCTATATTTTTTCAAAAAAATTAAAAAATTATTAAAAAAGTTAATTTCCAAACACCCCTTATGCCTTATCATATTTTTTATCATTAGACACAAATCTTGTTTGGTTTTCAAATTTTTGTTTTTTAATTTTTGATAAAAAAAAATCATCATTTTTGTATGATTTTATTTTTGAAAAATAATTCATCTTTTTAATTTTGCCTCCCCAATTCTACCCCTAATGATATGAAATTAGAGGGAACTAAAGATGAGAAGTCGAGTATGATACCACGTCATATGGGTTTTAACCACATCATCGAGGGCTCGTTTGTTTTCAAAGGTAGAATTGAAGGGATTCATAGTGAGAGAATTAAATAAAATTGTGTTTGTTTTAATGATAATTGTTGGTATAGGGATTGTTAAATTATTTTATATAAAATAATAAAACAAATAAAAAAAATACAGAAACATTAAACATTAATGTTCAAAAAAAAATGGCCAACAGTAAAAATAAAAAATAAAATAAAATAAAATAAAATAAAACAAATAAAACTATGATTTTTACTTAACAAAAAATACAAAAAATTAATCATTAATGTTCAAAAAAAAATGCTCAACATGTAAAAAAATAAAAATAAAAAAATAGTCTGGCGGACTATTTTCTAATACCAAGTCTTAAGCCTTCATCCTAATCTCCTTCCCAAAGCCCATCTTAATTCGGAGGAGATTATAAATCCTCTCTTCATCTTTCAAAATAAACCCAATATTAGTGGGTCTCACCTCAATCTCAATCTTAATCATTTCTATATCTCCCAAAATAAACAAGGCCTCATAGTGAAATTGGAAAGCAAATTAAGAGATATAACATTATTCTTTCCATTTTTTCGAAACAAAACAAATATTAAAAAAATAAATTCATTTATTAATGTGAGTGCTACCAAAAATTTCAACTACGAGGTCCAACCATCCAACGGTTTCATCTACCAAAGCTGTAAAATTTATAACAAAACAAGATGTGTATCATAGTTTGGCTCTTCTTTTTATCTTTTTCCTCTTTTTATTTATACCAAAAATAAAATATCTCCAAACGTCCTTACTTTATGTTTTTAATCCTCAACCATAATTAATTTATTTATCCCAATCCCATCCTTATTCATCTACTAATATGTCACTAATTTCAATGCTAATTTTTATTTAGAAAAATGACAGAAGTCTACCTTGATCACTAATTTAACCTCTTTTTTTTATGGTATTTTAAAAAAATGGACATAACTTACTCTATTTTGTTCATAAATCTTATTTTAATGGAATCTAATAAGAGAATTGTTTTTGCCCTCTTGATAAGATTTTAATAGATTGTAAGGGATAGTTTGGGGTGGTATAAATAAGTGTATTTTTTAATTTTTTATAAAAAAAAATATGTAAAAAAACAAAAAAAGTGAATAAAAAATTAAAAAAATATTAAAAAATATTAATTAATATGATCTAAATAAATATATATATATATAGAAAGAAAATACATTTTTTTAATGCACGGCAAACCCCTAGCAAAACACCCAAATATCCTTTTACAATGTAGATTTTAAATCCCCAAGTGAGACAAGCTTAGGCAAGGCTAGGCGAGGCTACAATGGAGACAAGCACATTATAGCACAACTATGCACACTATTCTTCTACCCTATCCATTATTTTATTCACACTTGAAAGAAAAGTCATGTGACTTTCAAAAGTAAGGAATCTGAAAAGATTTTACACCCTGGGTGAATCTTTCTTGATGTGGATAATTACTTATTAAACAATGGAGAGAGAAAGAGAGTGAGACTTTTGCTTTTTGTTACATGCTTGTTAGATGTTTGGATAAAATTCATTGGTCATGGAGCAATGATGCTTTGTACAATCATAAGATCATTGAAATGATGCTTCAATTTCCAAGCAACTGATCCAAGGAAGTTAAATTTTTGAAAAAATATGTGAACTTTTTTGGTGCCATAAATTTTAACTAAATATTATGTGAGTTATTTTTAAAATGAATGTTGTTCTCATCGATTATGGGGCATTCGATCTAAAAGTTTAATTTTTTTTTATTTACAAGTTCAGGTGTTGAAATATTTTATCCAAAATGATAAGTTTAAATAAAATGATAAAAATACCCTTATATATATATATATCAAAAAATTGAACATACAAAAATATAGAATCAAAATTTGAACAGATAAAATAAAAAAAATTGAACAGATAGGATCAAAATTTGAATCAAAAGATTAAAAATAAGCTAAGTAAATTTAATAGATAGATTCCAAAAACAAAAACAAAAATCAACAAATAGATTCAAACAAACAATAAATTTGAACAAATAAATATAAATTTAAACAAATAGATATAAATTTGAAAAGATAAAAAAATAATTTGAACAGATAAAAAAAGTCAACAGATAAATTAAGAAGTAAAATTGGAAACAAAATGTTCTTCAAAACAAACAAAAGGACTTCTCACAAAACTATTTCAAAAGAAAAATGACTGGTAGCTCGAAAAAAGTGGCTCGATTTTGGCTGGAATCGCAAAACGACGTCATTTTGCAATTCATTTTTTTTTTTTTCTTTTTCTTTTTCTTCATTTTCTTTCTCTTTCTTCGTTTTGCGATTCATTTTTTTTTTTCTTTTTCTTTTTCTTTTTCTTCATTTTCTTTTTCTTTCTCTTTCTTTTCTTTCTTTCTTTTCTTCTTCTTCTTTGTTGAACACAGAGAAGAACAGAGGGGAAGAGGAGAAGAGAGGGAGAAAGAGAGAGGAGAGGAGAGAATAGAAGGGCCCTTCCTGTGCCTCCGCCGATCGTCGCAGCATCTCCAATCGTTGTAGCAGCTCCGATCGTCGCAATAGCAGCTCCGATCATCGTAGCCCCGCGCAGTCCCGGCTCCAGCCCCGCCTCCTCCAGCCCGATTTTGATGGCCCCCTCCCCTCCAGTTCTCCTTCTTCCTCCTCCTTCCTCCTTCTTCTTCTACTCTTCTTCTTCTTCTCCGAATTCGAACCAAATTCGAGCCTCTGAATTCGAACTACGAATCGGAGTTGATTTCAAAAATAGTAGACCTCTCACCAACAAAAAATATCCACTGAACCTAATGCCTTAAACATTCTCCAAATTAGATTTATCACCAATTTTCTCTAGATTATATTGTTTCTCAATACCTAATATTGTTATAAATTTTTTCATTAATGTCTTAAAAAAGTTTCTTTAAATTATTCACCTTACCACCTTAATCAAATTTCTTTATTTTTCTATTAATTTAAAGAAGACAATAATTGGTGCCATGATACAAATTCAGGTTGTCAAGCTTTTAAATTTGAGATAAATGATATAAGAAGGTTCAATTAATCCTACATTACACCATTTGATGTACTTTTATGTGGGGCGTTTAAATATATATATATATATATATATATTAATTTTGATAGTTTGAATTTAATAGATACTTTTAAATAAATCTAAGACATTAATTATTTAAAATTAAAAAATAAATTTAGTTTTAAATTATTATTTATTATTATTAAGTTATGAGACCATGTGGCCATTAACATGGCAATTGCTTTTGAATGCATTATAATGTTTTGATTTAACACCACTGTATCTTGTAAAGTGGTGTCAAGGTCAACTCCAATAATCACTATATATATATATATATTGCTTTAAGGACAGGCTAATGACAAAATTGATTAGGATATCATTATTATGAGTTCATGAACTTAAGAAAGTGGGTTTAAAAGATGCTCCCCAACAACTATATGGGATAAGCCCTCACTAATAATTTAGAATTAGTGATCACATCAATTATGATTATGATTAACATTCCTCTCCATCCATGTGAATTCATTCCTATTGGCTCTATCTCAAAACACAAAAATGAGTATAGTTTTCTCATCTAGGAAAACAAATGCAATATAGTGGGCATCAATTGCTTAAAAAAAGTAAGGTTAGGTTCTCTCCGGTCAATAATTGGATAAAAAGATACTCTTAGACTTGTGGAGGTTTATTACGGATCTCGTTTCGATAATTCGAACCGTTCAATATATAAAACTCGTCGAATGTACATGTTTATAAAAAAATCACGTTGATCACATATCGATAGTTATCTCATCGGAGTAGATTTCTGTTAACTGTTTATTTTTTCACTGTCTATTTTTTTTTATATAAAGTTGATTTGATCACATAACTATCAATATCCGATCAATGTGATTTTTTATAAATATATAGTACTCGACAAATTCTACACATTAAATTGTTCAAATTATCGAAACGAGACCCGTGGTGGGCCTCCATAGACCCAATAGTACTTTCCAGTAAGATCACAGACGGAAGAGAAACCAACCCCAAAAAATAAAAGGGTGTATCGTTTCATTGCATTAATTGTCATAATTTTATTTTTTTTTTCAAAAATATTCATAACAATTGATCAGTTGAAAATTGTCATGCAAAAAAATTTAAATATTTAAAACTCCACAAAGACGGACAGTTTTTTCTATTCATCTTTTTTATTTATAAAGTATGGATTTTTTTGCACGCACATTCATGTACACCAGCTTCTAATTTATAGAAAATGTTAAATGACAATTCAAGTGATGGTTATTAGTCTTGATGAGCATCAAAATTTTGCTTTAAAATGTAACGACATTTAGTCTAGTATTCCTCTCAAATTTTTGATAATGAGAAAGGCTTACAATATTATTTTTTGTAACTTAAGGTCCCTCTTTTATCTGGAGAGATAGACCATGACTGATGAGGTGAGCAATATTGGGAATTTCAGGGCCTGACTTTTGATTAGAGATAGACTTGCGATGGCCAAAATCATCGTTGTAGGTCTCCGTTGATACAATCTTTTGCTCTTCTCATCTCAAGAGTGGTATCCTCTCCTCCTCCTCAATTATATATGTCACAACCAGTGTCTTTCTCTCTCCTCTCTCCTCTCTCCTCTCTCCAACCCAATTTTAGAAATCAGAAAAAGGAAATTAATTTATGTATATCTTATCTATATGGAGAAATTTACAATGTCCACCCTTTTAAATGGTGCACATTGTAAAAAAATTATAATTTTTTTTATGATAAATGTTATGATTGTTTGTGATGTGTATTATGACATTTTGTAGTAAAATTATAAATAGCAAATTTATGATGTGGACCCTAAAGTTATGAATGATAATGTTATGATATTTTGTGATTTTTGTTATGATATTTAGAGATTTTGTTATGATATTTTTTAGTAAAAAAAAGTTACAACTTTTGTAGTGAAAAAGTTATTGAAATTTTGTGAAAAAGTTATAAAATACATATCATATATACCTTTTTGAGGGTGCACATTGTAGTATCTCCCCATCTATATATACACATTTATATAAATTCGACAGCACAAAAAAGCACTTGAATGCAAGAGGGGGTTGAGAGTTGAGCGAATGCCCATGAAAGTCATTTTGGCCTACGATTAGTCAAAATACAGATAAATTTGTAAATAAATTAGAAAAATTTTAATTCAGAGAAATTTTTAAACACAGAGAAAATCAAAGAAATTAAATTTCTCTGTGTTTTGAAATTTCTCTAGATCGAAATTTCTTTGAAAAAATATTAAGAGACCCCAACCACTATGAAAATATTATATGTCTTTTATCCTATAAAATCTTAATACTATGGATCATAAAAAATAATAAAAAATTTCCTAAAATGTATGACAAGTATTTAAAAATATATAAGAGTACTTAAAATGTGCAGAAATATATCTCTATTTTTTTTCCTTCATATTTTAACATTTTTCTCATTTAACAAAATAGTTTATTAAACTGTTATTATTAGCATGTTCTTTCATTTATTTACCTTGCCCATCAAATAGTATTATTGTATGGCATACAAGGTTGGTTCAAATAGTATTATTTCAATGTTAATAAAGATTGGAGGTTTCGACTTTTAACCGTCATGAAACTAAATAATAATAAAAAGACCTTTATAGGATGATTAGGGCCTACCTCTCCTCAATGTTAGGTTAAATCATATAAAATGCAATTTATAATTAAATATATACATATATATATATATATATTTTTAACTTCATGATTCGAAATGGGTGGCTTTGTATGGACAATTTTATTGTCTTATACTGTGTTTGGTTAAAAGATTTAAGAAGAAATTTGAAAAGAAAAAGAGAAATAATGTGTGAAATTAGATAAAATAAAAGTATATTTTATTAATATTTTATTTATTTTTTTCCTTTTAATTTTTAAATTTCTTTACAAATCTTTTAACCAAACACAACAATAATACCTGCATCAATCTTTTGAATTATGAATATTTTGGATGATGCACTTGTACCCAAAAAAGGTTGGACCGCATAATCCAAAAGTGGACCCCAAAAAAATTCACTAGTTTTGCTTTTCAAAATCTGATGTAACTATAACAAATTTTAAAATTTATAGAAATAAAATAGGAAGAAAAAGGACCAAAAAAAAATGAATTCACGGTCTAATCCGGTAGGTAAGTACAAACAATGTTTCAAAGCCATGCCTTCGTTTGACATATTAATTTTGGATTAAAGTAGTTATAAAATAATAAAATAAAATATCATATTCAAATCATAATCATTTCATTTTTTCTCTCACAAAAGTTAAAAAAAATTAAAAAACCTATCCCAAATGAAATTTTTTAACCCAGATTGAAATAGTCAAAAAATTAAAAAATTAACCCCCATCATTTTATTTGTTTTTAATTTTGTTTAGGGGGATGCTAGAGTTCAGACTCATTGACCATAAAAAATAAATACGACACAATAAAAAACAAAATTTGATGTCATTTTTTAAACAAAAAAAAGTAAATTTTGATGTTAGTTTTTTTAACCCACAATAAATTAAATTTTATTGCTCTTCTCTCTGATAAAAACTAATTTATAAGTTCGACAATCATGTAGATGGATCCTGCGACTCCACCCACATTTATCAATAAATGCCACTATATTAAGATAGCTAAATTGCTATATAAATAATTACATTGTAAAACATAATATTAAGATAGAAAATGGTGTAAAAGTCTATTTTTTAGATCTAGTGATGTGTCATGGACTAGATTCTTGTCATCCTCTTGAGAAACCAGCTCTATCAGTGATACTGCATATCCCGTGCATTATATACCCAAGATCCAACCCAGGTGATACGATAAGGATGTACTTGGCTTGTCTTGCTGCTCACAAACTAATGCGCTTGTAAAGTGCTTGGTGTAAAACTTGCATTTCCAATGAGTCAGTACATGACATGCTACCACTGCCAATCCTTGACACCCTCGTTAGGGGACATTACCCTGCTTGCTTTCATGCTTGTTTGTTCCCCTATCTATAGAAACCCGCCACACGCGGACACCACCCTTGGTGTGGACACCACAATGAAGGTGCTTGGTGTAAGTCTGTAACAACCTCGACCCGTGATTAACTGTTAAACCTTGATTAAGTATTCCTAACGAGTAATTAAGATAAAATCCTTAGTTAATTAAATGTGAATTGCATTGTTTGTATTTATATCTGTCTATCATAAGAATATATATTCATGTTTTTGTTTTGTTTTGTGAATTAAAGGCCTTATCGGTATCCGATCATGAAATTGACTTAAGTTATGTGTTATTTGGAATTTTTAGAATTTTATGGTAAGTTTAATTGAAATTTGATTCAGAACGAATTAATTAGAATAAATAACACCCATTTGCTTAGTTTAAGCCTAGGTTAATTAAGTCAACTTAATGGGGCCTATATAAGGCTCATGTATACTCGTGCCTACATTACACTCTAGTGTTCTTTCACTCTAGAGACTCCAAACGTGAGAGAATGAGAGAATTAAAGGGTGTAGAGACTCCAAACGTGAGAGAATGAGAGAATTAAAGGGTGAGAGTTGATTTCAAGAATGAAATGGAGGAATTGCTAGGCAATTAAGGGGCCATTGGAGAATAGAGAGAGTTAAGAGGGGCCACGCATGAGCATGCTTATGGTTAGGACGGAATTGGACCAAAAATTAAAACCAAATTTAATTTAATTTAATTTGCTTGCTTTACGAAGCTTTTTTCTTTTCCCTTTTTCAGTTTTGATGCCTTTTAGGCCCCAACTTTTTTTGCCCTTCAGCTTTTGTCATTTTATAAGTGCTGTTAAAAAGACACTAAAGCCCTAAAGACATCTTTTATTTATTTTATTAATGCATAATACAACTAAAAGAAATCAAAAACAAAATTATATGTATCCATTAAGAATCACGGAGGAATAGACCTAGTTTAGTAGCTTTCAATTCTTAGTTCTTTTGTCTCTATTTTCTTTTTATTATTTAGCAAAATTATTTATTATTATAAAATTATCGTAATATATGTGGTGTTTTCACCAATAAGATCATGCAAAAGATAATGGATAAGAGCCAATTTTATCTTCCACACACCCAATTAAAATGAGTTAGATTGATTCTATATATACTGTATCAATTTATTAAAAGAGTATTGTAATAAAGTTTTTGATCTTTCAATAAAAACAATAAAATTATAAGTGAATCATAAAGCCAAGTTTTGCTAGTTTTGATGGTAATTTTAGCAAGTTACATCGATAATATTGAGAGAATATTTGTTTTGATTTTGGTTTTGAAACTAATGTGTAATCTTGAATCATACTCCAGTTAATTTTTTCATTTTATGCCACATCAAATGTAGCTATTGATGAAAATTTATACGTATCCATTAAGAATCATGGAGGAATATGCTATGTTGACCTAGTTGATTAGCTTTCAATTCTTAGTTCTTTTGTATCTATTTTCTGTTTATTATTTAGCAAAATTATTTATTATTATAAAATTATTGTAATATATGCGGTGTTTCGACCAATAAGATCATGCAAAAGATGATGCATAAGGGCCAATTTTATCTTCTACATATCCAACTAAAATGAGTCAGATTGATTATATCTATACTGTATCAATTTATTAAAAGAGTATCGTAATAAAGTTTTTGATCTTTCAATGAAAACAATAAAATTATATTTGAATTATAAAGTCAAGTTTTGCTAGTTTTGATAGTAATTTTAGAAAGTTACATCGATAATATTGAAAGAATATTTGCTTTGATTTTGGTTTTGAAACCAATGTGTAATCAAATAATACTCAAGTTAATTTTGTCATTTTATGCCATTAAATGTAGCTATTGATGAAAATTATAACTTTTGGCATTTGGCTCGTGGAAAAATTATAACATAAATTCGCTTCAGATTTTATGTGGTATATTTTTATAATTCTATTGGTTATATATTTATTATTTTTTTTCATTTTATTTTATAAATATTACATAAAGCAATTAATAAAATTAAAAAAAATACATAAGCTAATTATAATTTTTGAAAGACAGGATAATTCCTATTATATGTAGTTATACATACAAAATGAATGAAAATTAATGAACTTATGTAAGAGGGGAGGAATATGAATATTTTTTGTCCCACTCTATTTATTGAAAAAATATTACATATAATTTTATTTTTTTCATTTATGAATACAAGTGAATGAGTCTCATTCTGACATATTTTTCTTACTTTTAAACATAGGTAAATGAGTCCGATGATCACATTCCCATTCCTGCGTGAATGAGTCCTACGATCAATTTTGATTCCTGCACATGATTTTGGTTATCCAAATTTATATTTGTTTTGAGAGAAATGTTAGATAAATAATTACAATTAATGGAGTGTAGGTGAAAATTGTAAAAAATAACACAATTCTCATTTACATTTAGTACATTTTTCACTTTACTCGTGTTTGTCATTACTTTCACCATTTCACATTTATTTGACATTAGTGTATTGCTATTCAGGTTTAAAAATTAGACTTACTTTTTAAATTTAATAATGTGTCAAAAAGATACGCAGTACAACTCGTAGAGCCAGCTTTTCAGAAGGCTAACAAGTGCCCAGTCCGTGACAAGTGGTATTAGAGTTAGCCTAGGGACACTAAGATAAGGATGATACGTGAGACTTTGTCACGACCCAAACCCACCCCCGTAGGTTTAGCGTCGTAATCGGCCAGTAATCCTTGGATTACCAAAGGCCTCTAAACATATTAATATATAATTAGGGGCTGCAGAAGCAAATATACAATATAAACGTAATCCATTGAGCTATGTTGACATACATGGAACAAAATTTCCAAAAAAACTTCATTTACATAAGTGTGATGTCATAATTACAGTATCCACATCACATTCAGTACAGATATGACAAAAGGGGACTTAGCCTTTTAACACACAAACTGAAAACCGTTTCATGTTCCAAAAGAAACAAAGTCTCAAACATATGCCACATAAACTTGACTTGTTCACAAAAGGGACCTCCTCAGGAGGCACAACACTGGCTGGAAAAAAAAAAACAGAGACTCTAGGTCATCAACCCTGGGTCTGGTCACGTGCCTAGTCACCTACATACATATATGAATAGTGAGCGAAACTCAGTGAATAATAACAAAGTAAAACGGTAAATGAATGATGTCCCATAACTAAATCAATTCACAAAAACAAATTCATATTCATATTCTTGTTCAAGTCATTGACAGAAATCAGAATTCATGCTTAATCTTACATCCATTAGAGCTAACAAATCACATACAGAGCATCGAAGATCATACTTGTCAGTTCCATAAAGGAACCTCTGGCCGGGTACGGATAACTTGTCAGTTCCATAAAGGAACCTCCGGCCAAGTACGGATAACTTGTCAATTCCATAAAGGAACCTCCAAACTGGGTACGGATAACTTGTCAGTTCCATAAAGGAACCTCTGACTGGGTACAGATAACTTGTCAATTCCATAAAGGAACCTCCATACCGGGTACAGATAACTTATCAGGTCCATAAATGAACCTCCGGCTGGGTACAAATAACTTGTCAGTTCCATAAAAGAACCTCCGAATCGGGAACTGATAATATACTTAAGCCACGAAATTGTCAGAAATTGAATAATCATTCATTGTATATAACATAGCAATTCATAGAACAAATCTTATTCTGCATACAGAAAATAATAAGGTTGATCATAGCTTTACTACGTTATTACTCACATATTATTGCACAGATAACTTTGATAATAGCCAACGGATCAACAGTTCATGCCGTGTGACCTACACAAACATATCAGATACAATATTGAAACACATGCTTGAGTTGTACTTTAACTTATTTCGTTTCATTCTTAGTGTGTTTCTAGTCATTATTCTTCATATTATGTCTTAATCTTAGCCCAGAAATGCCTAGGATGCCCTAGGATGCAATGAGGATGCCAAAATGCATTTGAAAACACTTGGTCAAAAATACTGGAAACAAAGGTCTTGCTCGAGCGCAACTTCTTTCGCTCGAGTGGACATGCAAAATGTGAGTGGTCGCTCAAGCGTAACTTTTATCGCTCGAGCGGTTTGTAAACTTTTGCAAAAGTATTAGTTGCTTGATTTTCCCGCTCAACAGTCGCTCGCTTGAGACTCAGGTCCTCGCTTGAGCGCAACTCTTGTCGCTTGAGCGGTTTGTAAAACATGTGAACTTCTAGGAGCTTTCATTTCATGCTCAAGCCAACTTTAGGTCGCTCGAGCAGAAGCGCAAGATCATAAAGTGGTCGCTCGAGCGCAGGATCTGTCGCTCAAGCAAAATGTGCGAATTCTAGAATTTCCAAATTGCACGTCCAAGTCCAAAACTCAAATTCAATGCCTTCAAACTCAACCTTTGGGCTCCAAAACTTGAGAAAACATGTCTAAACTTGGAGAACATGGAGAATGTCATGCCCCCAAAAGTACACAATAAATATAACCCAAAAACATATATAAATGACAACATAAATCAGAGTATAAGGTTCTTTCATTTCTTAACATAAATAGTACAAAAGGTTTAACATAAATAAATGCCCTATAGGCTTACATCTTTCCAAGTCTTAGCTTAGTTACAACAAATGAGAGACTAGCTCATATAATTAAAGCTCTTGGCTATACAAAAAATGAAACAAAACAAAGAAGTTTTTGCTTCCCAAAAGTCCCTCTAATGCTATTGCCTTGGTGGAGGCATACCATCAATACCTGAAAATATTTTTTTCCCAAATAGAGTGAGCCACAGCCTAGCAGGAATAATCTAACACAATATATAAGGTTTAGCAGAGATATGAGTACAGTGTACATTTACAATACTTGTAGTATAACATTCATAATTTCATATATTCATAAGATACCAAATCCGATTCTTGATCCATTTTCCCTCAATTCATTTCCGGTTCATTTATTTCTTTCAATTCATGAGCCAATTTCATTATTTCTTTCATAACCAAATGAGACTACAACTCAATGGTTCTACAATTCCACAATCAACACACAAACACTTCAAACTGCCATTTTACAAATATTTTGTCCGTGGGATCGGCACCCATTTATAAATTTCGAGACTTTCACCTAGGACACTCCGACCAACTTAATTATAATGAAGTCCAACCTCTTTCTCCTCCCAAACAATCATACATAAACAATGTATTTAAACACAAAATCATACGTGGAGTACATCCCGTTTCTCCTCCCAAACAATCATACATATACAATGTATTTAAACACATAATTATACGTGGAGTACATCCCATTTCTCTTCCCAAATAATCATACATATACAATGTATATCAACATAGTTATATTCAATGACAACCAACAAGAGATTAGTTTCAATTCACCTAATCCACATGCAATTTCTACAACAATCAAAGCTATCCTCCACCGATAGCCCAATACAGAAATTTCTAAACAAATATGCAATCTCAAGACAGATACTTTATTCAAAATTTTTAAAGGTGTAAGGTATTACATACTCAATCCTACCATCTATTCCAATACTTGCTCAATTCCATGTTTACAACACCAATTTCAACTATTTATACAAAATAAATATGATAATCATTTTAGAACAAAAATCTCCTTTATCAAAATATCAATCTATCTACCAAATCAACCATTTTGACACAACATGACTTCATTTTCAAACCCTATGTTCATTTATTTCACTTCCATAAAAAAACTCCTTTTTTCATTTCACCCAAACCCTACGTTCATCCACAAATATCCCCAATATTCCACCATTGTTACACATTGACAAATAACTATGTTAAAAATCATATGAAAGCGTAGAAAATCCCTACCTCAAGTCTAGAAGATCGATGGAGCAAGGATGAAACTTCAATAATGCTGAAACCAAACTCCAATCAAATAAAAATAGAGCTTTCAAGATGCTCTACTGTCACGACCCAAACCCGTCCCTATGGGTTTAGTATCAGAATCGCCAAGAATCCTAGATTCAAGGCCCGCTTAATAAAGAAAAAGCAGTACAAGGGCATGGCGAAAGCCAAAACAGTAAATAAACAATGTCCAATGAGCTGTGACAGTCTGTATGCAAAAAGATTTTCCATATATACATAGATATATACACAGTATTTACAATCAGTCAAGACAGGGACTTAATCCCTATTTGGCGGTACAGTGCAAAACGTTCAATCTATACAGTAAACAAAACAGTACAGAAGGGGGAAAACTAAACACCCCTAAGCCTTAGCTTGGTAGGCTCGGAACCTCGCAGTGAGGCACAGTGGTTGGCTTGACAAAACTGGAGTTTACCCCGACGCTTCTAGCATTGGTCCGGTGCCTGTATACCTACATATACATATGAGCAGTGAGCTAAAACCCAGTGAATAACATAATGCGTAAAGAGGTTTAGAATGAATGTCCTTACAGTAATGAAAATAGTTTATTAAATCAGTATTTTAGTCTTTCAGTCAATTAGTCATATGTGGTACATCCATTAGCATAACAGTACAGTAAGCAGCAGGTCTTAAAGACCGAACAGTAATGATGGCCATCAATCGATGCTTGATGAGTGGTTGCACGAGGGAACCGCACGCATCTCTCATAAAGAATAAAGCGATGAGAGGTGTTAAGGATGCCACAATACAGTTTAAAATATAGGACATACATTCATTCAGTAAACAATATCGATTCGAAATGCCTACAAGATTCGTATTGAAGATAATCATTTTGAACATATCTTTACACAATTGTTACTCACAGAGTTACAGGCTCTGATAAGCTAGAGCGTCTCCTTGGAATGCCAACCCTATACAGTTAACAGATTGAACACACACTAAGTTGCACAGTTGGGAAAGATAATAACTTAATCCCTAAATTTGCCTTGGTGTGTTCTACATCCCTATCCTCTTTAAGATGCCTTAAACTAGGCTTAAAAATGTCTAGGATGGGATGAGGATGCAAAGATGCGCTTAGAAAACACTTTACAAAATTTGCTGAAAACAGGGGTCCCGCTCGAGTGAGGATTCCTTCGCTCGAGCGAGCTTGCCAAAACAAAGGGTTCGCTCGAGCGAGTAATGTGACACCCCGAACGTTTAATCAAGTCCACATAAATATTTATATATAATTATGGTTGCACGTGATGATAGATTATTAAATAAATAAATGTATAAATCTAAAATGGCGTTGGGTTATTAATTAGGGATTATTATTTGAGACTAAATTAACACAAATATAAAATTTATAATACAAATTAAAGTTTAAAAAAAAAGTAAATAAATAGAGGGAATAAATAATAATGTCATCAATAATAATAATAATAATGAGTGTGGTAGTAAAATAAATATTTAATTTTCTATTGATATATGATAGAATGTAAATTAATTAAGAATTAATTTATTTATATAGTTATATTAAGAATCTAGGCTAAAATGTAAATATCTTATATATATATATTTAATAAGATAAGTGACAATCTAAGTTTTAATGAAGGAGATCGGAGTGAATTATGAAAATGGATTAGATCGCCACGCGTTGGCCTCAGGGCAATTCTACTTCTCTATAAATTGGGAAGAGCTGAACAGAAGCATGAGAGTGATTGAAATCAGTGAGGAAAGAAAGGAAAAAGAAAAGAAAGAAAAGAAAAGAAAAGAAAAGGGAGAGGGAGAGGTACGTAAATAGGAAGGTTGTGTTAGTAAAGGAACGGCTAAGGATTAATATTAAGGTGAGTTATATTATACCTTGAGTTACCAAAAAGTATTTTACTTATGTTTTGACTTATCAAAATCTATTTTATATAATTTATGCTTTATTAATATATTAATAAAAGTTATGTTTTATAAAAGTTTCAGCTACGTGGTTTTATTTCTGAACCCTATTTGCTTAAAAGGAAACCCGTGGATATATTTGTTTTTATTTTAAAGAATATTTGGCTAAGTCCTTATGTGAAAATATGTTTTGGGAATACCACCACGGGAGTCTCATGCATTAGGAGACTTAAATAACTATTGGCTTAGTGATTGACCACTTTGTGGCCCAGTGTTTGTCATGGATCCATTGACCAGTGTAGTGCTAGTCACTTAGTGATGTACCGTGGTTATAGTGATTATTTCAATTTCTGGCACTTAATTAATTTGTGTATTCAACTCAACTCAATTTATAATGTTTTAGCTTAAATAAATATCCATGGTCATTTTGTGCCCTCATAGTATAATATTTTTCACTCTGCTATGTGCTTATAGCTGTTACCCTTTCAGGTGACGAGGTTTAACGGGATCAAGATGGAAAATGAATTGCTATGATATTTTGTTTTTTTTTTAAGATTTCTATCTTCTATTATTAAACTCTTGTAATACAGTGAAGCTCCAATGACTATGTTTTATTACCTTTTAAATAAACAGTTGGTACCCAGTTATTTATTTAAATTTATTTAATTTATCCGCTTGCGCTGTAACTACAGAATTATCCGAATTACTTTATTTATTTATTTATTTTTATCTTGTTACGACATTAAACCTTTGGATACCGGGTTTTGGTCATAACAAGTAATCCTTCGCTCGAGCGGTCTGTAAAAATGCAAAAGTTCTGGATGCTAAGTTTTTACGCTCGATGCTCGCTCGATGCTCACTCGAGCGTGAGACACAGCTCTTCGCTCGAGCATAGGTTTCTTCGCTCGAGCGTACACTTGCGTGCACCAAGATTCTGAGAGCTTGAAATTTACGCTCGAGCTACCATTCCGTCGCTCGAGCGTAGCTCAGAGTAAACGATGGTCGCTCGAGCGTAGAATCCTTCGCTCAAGCGAAGAAACCAAATCTAGAATTTCCAGATTTGCCTCCCAAGCTCAAACCAAGCATTCTACAGCTCTAAACTCGACCTCTTGGGCCCAAATCCTGGAAAACACATCTAAACTCAATATTCAACAAGTTTCAAAGCTCAATTTGTGAATTTAAAGCCCAAGGGTGAGTCAATTAAATCCAAATTTCAAACCCATTTTCATGAACATGAAGAACATGCAAACATGCATGAATTCAAATCATTTCAAAGCTTCAATTAGATACTTTAGTGAGCCAATTGTTCCAAAAACAAGTTGAAAACATGGACCATTACAAAATTATGAACATGCATGTACCATTTCATGAAGGACAACTTCAAAACTTTAAATTAAAGGCATGCATGCATAAGCTAGGCTCCAATTTGACATATATGACCAATTCAAGGCTCAAATCACTAAGGATACAAGAACTAGGCATGAACAGGCTTAAACACAACAATGAGAGGTTAAATTCCTTACCTAAAGCTTCAAGTACAAGGTAAGGAAGCTTAATTTGCAACCTATGTTCCAATTCCTTCAATTACCAAGCAATTTACAAGCAAAATTGACATGAAATCAACTCCTCAAGTTTCTCTCTCTCTCTAAGGTCGGTTATACACTCAAAATAGGTTGAAGAAAGTGTTGATCAAATGCAAGACTAAGTCCCTCTATGTTGGTATAATGGCCCACTAACAATGGCATGATTGTAAATAAGCCTAATGATGCAAATTACCAACAATTAATCTAATTTAATCGTACCAAATCAATTTTCAGATAATTACACCATAAAATCACATAAATTATGATGATCACAAAACACTAATCGATTTCGGGTTCGGCCGCCGATAAGGCCTTTAATTAACAGTTTAAACATAAGATTACAAACAGATAATTAAACGACAAACAGATAGATATGCAATTAATTAGATATACTCAGTCAATTTAGTTCCAGATTCCAGTCAGTCATTTTAGTATTTCAGTTGATTCATTACTTATCATAATCAGTCTCAATTTATCAGCATTCGGTAGGAAATTGGTAATCAGTGGTGAGGGTTATTACAATCTCCCCTCCTTAAAAAGAGTTTAGTCCTCTAAACTCGAGTTACCTTCATTCTGGAAGAAAACAAGATCCAGTAGAAACAATTCAGGATATCTCTTAGCCATGTCATTTTCCCTTTCCCAAGTGGCATATACGCCACCATGATTTTGCCAGTCAACTTTCACTAACGGGATCTCTTTGTTTCTCAGTTTCTTGATCCGTCTGTTTACAATCTGTATAGGTCATTTCTCGTAAATGTAGTCATCACTCAACACTACCCGAGTAGGCTCAATCACATGGAAAGGATCCCGGAGATAATCTCTCAACATCGAAATGTGGAAGACGTTATGTACATGCTCCATTTCAGGAGGAAGCGCAACTTGATACGCCACTGGATTGATTTTCTCAATAATCTCATACGGCCCGACATATCTCGGCGCTAACTTGCCTTTGACTCCAAAACGAGTCTGGCCTTTCATTGGTGTCACTTTCACAAAAACGTGATCTCCCACTTCATACTCTTTGTCCCGTCTTCTGATATCTGCATAACTTTTCTATCTGCTTTGTGCAGTTTTCAGTCTCTGTTGTATCAGTTTCACCTTCTTAGTCGTTTCATATACAATCTCGGGCCCAAGCAAAGGCCCATCTCCAACTTCTGCCCAACAAATCGGAGATCTACATTTTCTGCCATACAATGCCTCAAAAGGCGCCATATGAATACTTGAATGAAAGCTGTTATTGTAGGCGAATTCAACCAACGGCAAATGACTTTCCCAGTTTCCCTGAAAATCAAGGACACACATTCTCAATAAATCCTCCAGAGTTTGGATGGTCCTTTCTGACTGTCCATCTGTCTGAGGATGATAGGCACTACTCAGTCTCAATTCAAGATCTAATGCGATCAGAGGCTTTGCCAAAACCTCGATGTAAACTTCGAATCCCTGTCAGAAACAATGGATACAGGCACTCCATGTAGTCTAACAATTTCATCAATATAAATTACAGCCAACTTGTCCGCATTATAAATTGTCTTGACAGGTAAGAAGTTAGCAGATTTGGTCAGTCTATCAACAATAACCCAAATTGAATCCATACCTTTTCTAGAGCGAGGCAATCCAACGATAAAATCCATCGTGATATGCTCTCATTTCCACTCCGGTATGGGTAAGGGCTGTAATAAGCCTGTGGGTCGTTGATGTTCAGCCTTGACTTGTTGTCAATGAAGGCATTTTGATACAAAGTCAGCAATTTCTTTCTTCATACTCGGCCACCAGAAATTCAGTTTCAAATCTTGGTACATTTTCGTATTCCCCGAATGGATAGAAAATTTTGAGTTATGCCCCTCTTGCAGAACTCTTCTTTTCAGTTCAGTATCATTCGGTACACACAGTCTTTCTTGAAATTTTAGTACATTATTCTCAAACTTGAAACCCGGTCTCGGTTTAGACTCCCTTTCTTCGATGATCTTCTTCAAGAAGTCATCCTGTTGCTGTTTATCTTTAATTTCCTCAATCAATACCGATTGAGCAGAAATAGCAGCTATCGTTCCACCTTGTTCTCGCAAAACAACTTCAATTTCAGATTTTTCAATGTCACAAAGTAACTCTTTTTGTCCGGTGAGCAAACAAGCTAAGTCCCCAATCGATTTCTGGCTCAGTGCATCGGCAACAGTGTTGGCTTTTCCCGGATGGTACAAAATCTGTAGATCATAATCTTTAATCAGTTCTAGCCATCTCCGCTGTCTCATATTTAGTTCTTTCTGTGTGAAGAAGTACTTCAGGCTCTTGTGGTCAGTATATACTTCACATGTTTCCCCATACAGATAGTGACGCCAGATTTTCAACGCAAATACCACCGCAGCAAGTTCCAGATCGTGGGTTGGGTAGTTCTTTTCATGTGGTCTCAGTTGTCGAGAAGCATAAGCAATAACTCTCTCATTCTGGATTAAAACACACCACAAACCCTTATGAGAAGCATCACTAAATATAGTATAACCATCCGTACCTGAAGGTAAGGTAAGAACCGGTGCAGTCACCAATCGACTTTTCAACTCTTGGAACGCTGATTCCCTTTGGTCAGTCCAGTCAAATGATATCCCCTTCTGTGTCAGTTGAGTCAATGGTAAGGCAATTTTGGAGAAATCTTTGACAAATCTTCTGTAATATCTAGCCAATCCCAAAAAACTTGAATTCATCACATTTGTCGGTCTAGGCAGTTCACTCTGACTTCAATTTTTGCGGTCAACAATTCCATCTTTGCTAACAACATGCCCCAAAAACATAATATGATCAAGCCAAAACTCACATTTAGACAGTTTAGCATACAGTTTCTGTTCTCTTAGGTTCTGCAGGGCAAGTCTCAGATGATGTTCATGTTCTTCTATACTTTTGGAGTAGATCAATATGTCATCAATGAATACCACAATAAAGTCATCAAGGTACGGTTTAAAGATTCTATTCATGAGGTCCATAAATGCTGCAGGTGCATTGGTAACTCCAAAAGGCATAACTAAAAATTTGTAATGTCCATACCTCGTTCTAAAAGCAGTTTTATCAATATTTTCTGGTTTGACTTTCAATTGATGGTACCCCAATCTGAGATCAATCTTGGAAAACACTTGAGCACCCTGTAACTGATCAAATAAGTCATCAATACGAGGCAATGGGTATTTATTTTTCACAGTTACCTTGTTCAATTCACAGTAATCAATACACAGTCTCAGTGAGTTGTCTTTCTTCTTTACAAACAAAACCGGTGCGCCCCACGGTGAAGTACTGGGCCTGATAAACTTCTTGTCTAACAGTTCTTGCAATTGTACTTTCAATTCCTTCAGTTCAGTCGGAGCCATTCTGTAGAGAGCTTTAGATATTGGCTGTGTGCCCGGAATCACATCAACGGTGAACTCAATCTCCCTGTCAATCAAATCCCCTGGCAGATCATCTGGAAATACATCTGGGAATTCTCTGACTATAGGAATACAGTTCATATCAATTTTAACATTATCATCAATGAATACGTCGATCTGAGAACACAGATATCCTTTACACCCTTTTCTAATCAATTTAACAGCTTTCACCGAAGAAATCAAATACGGAGGATGTACTACTCCAACCCCATTAAACACAAATTCAGGTAACCCAGGTGGACAGAAGACAACTCGCTTTGACACACAGTCAATGGTAGCATGATATTTTTGTAACCAGTCCATCCCCAATATTACATCAAAATGATCAATGTTCAGTGGCAGTAAATCAATAAACAAATGCATATCCCAACAATAATCTCACAAGCAGGATACTTATATGCACATGTCACGGATCCCCCAATAGGTGATGATATAGCTAACAGATAATTCATGGGTTCTAAAGGTCTACTCAATTTCCGTGAAAAAGCATGTGATACATATGAGTGTGTAGACCCCAAATCAATCAGTACATATGCATTTTGAGCACAAATAGAGAGGATAACTAACACAACGGTTTCAGTATTTTGTACGTCTCCCGGTACTAGGGCGAACACTCGACCCTGCCTCATAGGCCCCTTTCCCGGTAGTTTGGGGGTAGGCTTTGGTACTCTGATTGATGTCTTTGCGCTTGGTGCTTGCACTTTACTACTGGAGGCGAAGGCGATCTTTAACCATGTGGCCCACCTTGCCACACATAATGAGCTCTAGATATTTTGTAACAAATCCCTTTGTGCTTCTGCCACATTCGTAACAAGATGGAATGAAACCACTTTTTGGAGCTAGTTGTTGACCTCGTATTCTGTTTCTTATTTGATGGGTTATGCTTGCCTTTCTTGAACTTGAAACCCTGCCTTTTACCACGCCATTCAGACGCTGGTGATTCAGATTGTTTCACTGCTTTGATGTTCGACTGAGCCATCAATGCTCGGTCAAGAACACCTACATAGGTCGGTAGCTTTAAAACACTTATTCTGTCGAGTATTGCAACATTAAGGCCGCCTTCAAATTTTCTGGCCTTCTTGTAGTCAGTGTCCACCATATGTGGTGCATATCTAGCAAGCTCGGTAAACTTTGTCTCATATTCAAAGAACGACATTGTGCTCGCCTCGCTTGTTCAAATTCGCCATTTTTTCGTCTCGACACCTTTGGGAAAAATACTTTTCAAAGAAAGACTCCTTAAACTGAGCCCAAGTCACTACAGTGTTAGTGTCACGGACCAGCATCCACCACCTTCTGGCCTCTTCTTTCAAGGTGAAGGTAGCTAACAATACTTTGTTTGCCTCCGAGCACGGAAACACCTCAAATAACTTTTCAGTCTCAAGTACCCAAGCTTCAGCTTTCAACAGTTCAAGATCTCCCTGAAAGGATGGCGGTTTCATCTTGCTGAACTTATGGGTGAGAGCAATTATGTCCCCATCATTCACATTCACATTCGGTTCCGGCTGTACTGGAGGAGGAGGTGGGGGCTGTTGATTCTATTGTTGCTCAAGTCTAGCAGTTATCAGTTCCATCATCCTTTCCATTCTTGCCATTCTTGCCTCTGTGGATGAGGACCCAGATTCATTTGCGTTATCCATTGCACTATAAACAGTTATAACAATTATAAACATAAACAGTTGCATACTTAAACAGTTTAACACATTAGCATACATTCAGTCATGTCATAACCATACACTTTTCATGTTCATGCAATGCCCTAATTATCTTTCTAGGACATTCTATAGCTCATTTGGACACGTGTGTGCGGTATAACTCGTGGTTAAGTATCGCTCTAATACCACTCTGTCACGACCCAAACCCGCCCCTATGGGTTTAACATCAGAATCACCAAGAATCCTAGATTACCAAGGCCCGCTAACAAGAAACAGAGTACAAGGGCATGGCGGAAGCCAAAACAGTAAATAAATAATGTCCAATAAGCTGTGACAGTCTGTATGCAAAAAGATTTTCCATACATACATAGATATATACACAGTATTTACAATTAGTCAAGACAGGGACTTAATCCCTATTTGGCGGTACAGTGCAAAACGTTTAGTCTATACAGTAAACAAAACAGTATAGAAGAGGGAAAACTAAACACCCCTAAGCCTTAGCTTGGCAAGCTCGGAACCTCGCAGTGAGGCACAGTGGTTGGCTTGACAAAACTGGAGTTTACCCCGACGTTTCTAGCATTGGTCCGGTGCCTGTACACCTACATATACATATGAACAGTGAGCTAAAGTCCAGTGAATAACATAATGCGTAAAGGGGTTTAGAATGAATGTCCTTACAATAATGAAAACAGTTCATTAAATCAGTATTTTAGTCTTTCAGTCTTTCAGTCAATCAGTCATATGTGATACATCCATTAGCATAACAAAGACAAGAAGTGAGGGTCTTAAAGACCTAACAGAATGATGGCCATCAATCAAGAAATGAGTGGTTTCATGAGGGAACCGACAGAGATGTTTGTAGCAAGAATAACGAAACAAGAGGGTGCTAAGGATGCCACAAGATGCTTTTAGAATATAGGACATACATTCATTCAGTAAACAATATCAGTTCAGTAAACAGTTCAGTTCAGTATTCGGAAGATAATCATTTTGAACATATCTTTACACAATTGTTACTCACAGAGTTCTGGGCTACAGTAAGCTAGATCGTCTCCTCGGAATGCCAACCCTATACAGTTAACAGATTGAACACATACTAAGTTGCACAGTTGGGAAAGATAATAACTTAATCCCTAAATTTGCCTTGGTGTGTTCTACATCCCTATCCTCTTTAAGATGCCTTAAACTAGGCCTAAAAATGCCTAGGATAGGATGAGGATGCAAAGATGCGCTTAGAAAACACTTTACAAAATTTGCTGAAAATAGGGGTCCCGCTCGAGCGAGGATTCCTTTGCTCGAGTGAGCTTGCCAAAACAAAGGGTTCGCTCGAGCGAGTAATCCTTCGCTCGAGCGGTCTGTAAAAATGCAGAAGTTCTGGATGCTGAGTTTTTACGCTCGATGCTCGCCGGCGTGAGACACTTTCTTCGCTGAGCGAGGTTTCTTCGCCGAGCGTGACGTCACAAGCACCAAGATTTTGAGAGCTTGAAATTTACGCTCGAGCCACCATTCCGTCGCTTGAGCGTAGCTCAGAGTAAACGATGGTCGCTCGAGCGTAGAATCCTTCGTTCGAGCGAAGAAGCCAAATCTGGAATTTCCAGATTTGCCTCCCAAGCTCAAACCAAGCATTCTACAGCTCTAAACTCGACCTCTTGGGCCCAAATCCTGGAAAACACATCTAAACTCAATATTCAACAAGTTTCAAAGCTCAATTTGTGAATTTAAAGCCCAAGAGTGAGTCAATTAAATCCAAATTTCAAACCCATTTTCATGAACATGAAAAACATGCAAACATACATGAATTCAAATCATTTCAAAGCTTCAATTAGATGCTTTAGTGAGCCAATTGTTCCAAAAACAAGTTGAAAACATGGACCATTACAAAATTATGAACATGCATGTACCATTTCATGAAGGACAACTTCAAAACTTCAAATTAAAGGCATGCATACTTGAGCTAGGCTCCAATTTGACATATATGACCAATTCAAGGCTCAAATCACTAAGGATACAAGAACTAGGCAGGAACAAGCTTAAACACAACAATGAGAGGTTAAATTCCTTACCTAGAGCTTCAAATACAAGGTGAGGAAGCTTAATTTGCAACCTATGTTCCAATTCCTTCAATTACCAAGCAATTTACAAGCAAAATTGAAATGAAATCAACTCCTCAAGTTTCTCTCTCTCTCTAAGGTCGGTTATACACTCAAAATAGGTTGAAGAAAGTGTTGATCAAATGCAAGACTAAGTCCCTTTATGTTGGTATAATGGCCCACTAACAATGGCATGATTGTAAATAAGCCTAATGATGCAAATTACTAACAATTAATCTAATTTAATCGTACCAAATCAATTTTTAGATAATTACACCATAAAATCACATAAATTATGATGATCACAAAACACTAATCGATTTCGGGTTCGGCCGCCGATAAGGCCTTCAATTAACAGTTTAAACATAAAATTACAAACAGATAATTAAACGACAAACAGATAGATATGCAATTAATTAGATATACTCACTAATCAATTGGCCCAAATTCCATCGATCGACCAAGATTTTAGTTGATTCATTACTTATCATAATCAGTCTCAGTTTATTAGTATTCGGTCGGAAATCGGTAATCAGTGGTGAGGGTTATTACATCTACTCTTTTCCCAAAGGCACTAGGGCGGAGAGATCAAAGGATCTAGGCCAAAATGTAGAGAGAGAGTGTGTGTGTGTTTTAGAGAGAGAAAGTCAATATCTAGGTTTTTAGAAAGTTTTAGAGAGATAGAGAAGAATGAAAAAGTGATATAAAATGTTACTTTCGCGATCTGATATACGCACAGTCCTTTCGAGCGAAAAAGTTGACGCTTGAACGTCAGACACAAAATTTGTTCTGCTCGAGTGCAAAAGTGGCTTACTCGAGCGCAAAATACATACATCTAGAATTTTTGTAGACAACAGATAAACCGTTCAAGTGCAATAAAGTCCGCTTGAGCTCCAATCTGCTCGAGCATAGGAAACGCTACTCGAGTGCAAAAAACACCACTCTAGTACTTTTGCAGATGTGTAAAGTACTGAGGATTTGCAGATCCCGCTCGAGCGCAAGAAAAGTCACTCGAGCAGAGGACCAAAAATATGGGCAACACAATTTTTGAAAACCAACCAACCAACTTGTTCAAAACACACTCAACATGTCCAAATAACCAAATTTAAAGAGGAATAAAGAAAAAGGGTAATGAACAACATTCAAAAACCATAAATTCGAATCCGGACCACTACAAATGTTGGGTCAAAACCTGAATCGCTATAGAGAATCAAAAATCATTTCATGAAATCAAGGCCCAAAAGCTTGCCTATTGCCCAAAAGTTAACTCAAAGCTTTGAAAACATATCATATATGCAATTGAGTGAGTTCAAAACTTCTAAATTATGATCAAAGAAGGCAAATTGATGGAAAACATAATAGATTCTCAAAACTATGGTAGGCTTGGTGCACGTATGTGAGGAATCTTAGCAATTAAGCTCAAAATGGAAGAAAGTGTGCATTCATGCATGATGTATTCCTCCTTTCTACCTCACTAGCTCAATCCTTGCATAATTCAACTAAATTCTCTTGAATTCTTGTAAGAGTGAGTCAAATAAAAGCTTAAGGAATGCAAGTCTTACCTAAAGTCCTCAATTCTTTTTGATGGCTTTTTTTTTTTTTTTTTTTTAATGCTATCCTAACAAAAAAAAGTGATGTTGTGACAATCTATTTGAATATTTAAGACAATTTTCTATCTCGCACATGTCTTTTTTAATTATTAATCAATCATCTTTTTTTTTTTTTCTTTTTTTTGATTCATGAAATGGATATGCAGATAGGCTACTCCAATATCCGCCAGGGAGTATTGCCCCTTAGCACCTACACTATATTTGCAGGGAATCCCACGGCACCTACATCGGGGCCGAAACTTACCTCGCGTGCTCCAGGTGCTAAAGAGTATGTTTAACCGCAATAAGGGGCTATGGAGATTCGAACCCAAGCCTTGAGTGAGGAATTCAAAAGTCTTATCTTTTTTACATATAACGATATCATAAAAATAGAATAAGTCTATGAACTCCACTTTAACTACCCGCTTGGAAATGTGTGGTTGAGATTGAATTTGTTTAGTGTGGGGATCTATGTATAGAATAAATCTGAACCATAAGATGATAATTCTAGATAATTTGTAGATAGTTAAGTCTAAATTTGTTGTATTACTATAAAAATAAGTCTAAAAAATGAACTTATATATATATATTTTTCTCTTTTTCTATATTACTTTTAGTGTATCATCTATCTCCACTTTTGCAACAGAGAGAGATATTAGTAGTGAAACTTATTATATCAATGATAGAATGACATATGAGATGAATTAAGTATGCTCCATCTCAGCTCTCTAGTTTGAGAGCTTCTCTCTCTAGACTTTTCTTTTCCTAGCATTTTTAGAGGCTGCAACAATTTGTGGTGGAAGAGGGGGCTCCAGCGGCCTCTGGCCTCCTCTCCCCTCCCCCTCTTTTTCTCGTTCTTTTCCTTGCTTTGCTATCTAATGACTTGAAAGCTTTGCATTTCCACCCTCTCCTTCTTTGTGAGGTGTTTATTTTTCCCCTCTATTTTAACTGCGATAGTGGCCTTTACAGATCCATCGTCACGCCTCTTATTTGCCTCACACTGGCATCGTCTCCTCGTCCACCTCATGTTTTCAGTTATCCTTGCCTTCTTCCCTAGATCTACAGGATGTTTCTCCAAATCCTTTTTTTCTCTACTAGAATCTCAACCTCTCTTTTCTACCGCCTTCACCACCATCAAATTCGCCACCGCTGCCGCCTCTGCTGCTGCCATTAATTTGTTTGGTTGTGGGTTTGTTCATGTTTTTTTTGGTTTATTTTATGTTTTGTTCTATTGTTTGTTTGGTTATTTAGAGTCCATCAGTGTGGGATTGTTAAGTTTACCCTCTCTGTGGTTGGGATCTATGATTTATCTTAGATATGCTTGTGACAACCTTCACCACTGTTTACTGAATAACCACTAATTACTACTAAACTGAGACTAAACATGTTAATTGACTGAAATCTGGAACTGATTGATTGTCTGTATCTGTTTAAGTGCATCTCTATCTATTCGACTGTTAAACTATCTATTCATGTTTTATGTTTTAAACTGCAAATTGAAGGCCTTATCGGCGGCCGAATCTGAAATTGATTAGTGATATGTGTTAATCATAATTTATGTGATTTTATGGCATATTTATTTGAAATGTGATTTGGTATAATTAAATAGATTAAAATAAGTTGAATTACACAATTTGCATTATTTACAACTTTGCCACTTAGTGGCCCACTTCATACCATATGTTGAGACTTGAATTATGCATTGTTTAGCATCATTTCCTCAATCATTCCTTGAGTCCTTAGCCGACTAGAGATAGAGAGAGTGAGGAAACTTGAGTTCAACAATTTTAGCTTGGTGATTTGAGGAAATTGAAGGTTGGTTGCTAATTTTGGACTCCTACACCTAGAATTGGAGACTTAAGGTAGAGATTATACCTTCTTGTTCATGTATTCAAGTTATATGTTGCATGGTTTATGGAAGTCTAGAGATTAAGACATGAATTAGCTTCATATGTTGAATTAAGAGCTTAATCCATGCATGTTGCCATTCTTGAGTTTTGAGAATTTTTGTCCATGAAATTGTACATGCATGTTCATATTATAGTTCTAGTTCATGAATTCCTCATGTTTTTGAAAGGATTGGCTCATTTGAGCAAGTGATTAAAGCTTTGAATTGGTTTAAATTCATACATGTTATGTTTTACATCATGTTCATGAGATTGGTTTGAAATTGTGTTTAATTGAACTACCCTTGGGCTTTGATTTTTCAAATTGAGCTTTGAAACATGTTATACTATGAGTTTATAAGAGTTTTCCAGAAAATTAGCCCAAGAGGATCGAATCTGGTGCATTGAAACTTGGTTTTGAGCTTGAGGTTCAAATCTGGAATTTCCAGAATTTGGACTCATGCTCGAGCGAGGAAAGTGGCGCTCGAGCGTGAAATTCGTGCTTCCAGCACTTTGCATTGTTTTGCAGTCCACTCGAGCGAGGAAATGCACGCTCAAGCGGGGACCTGAATCACACGCTCGAGCGAGTGTCGAGCGCCCATCGAGTATGATTTTTACACATCCAGTACTTTTTGCCATGTTTTGCAGTCCGCTCGAGCGTGGAAAGTGACGCTCGAGCGGGGAACCTTTGTCTGCATGTCCGCTCGAGCGTATAAAGCCATGCTCGAGCGTGACCCCTGTTTTTTGAAAATTTTGTAAAGTGTTTAAAAGTGCATCCTCGCATCCTCATTCCATCTTAGGCATTCTTAGGCCTAGTTTAAGGCATCTTAATAAGGATATTGATGTAGAACCACACCGAGGCATATTAGGGATTAAGTTATTACTTTCCCAACTGTGTAGCTTAGTGTGTGTTCGTTTTGTAACTGTGTAGGGTTGGCATCCGAAGATGCTCTAGCTTATCTATAGCCCAGAACTCTGTGAGTAACAATGTTGTAAAGATATGTTCAAAAATGATTATCTTCTGAACAATTGAACTGTACTATTTTCTGAAATAATACTGTTACTAAATGAATGATGTCCTAATTGTGAACTGTATTGTGGCATCCTTAGCAACCTACTGTTACTGTACTGTATTGCTACTGTCATAGAGATCTCTGTCGGTTCTCATGTTGGAACCACTACTGCTTACTGATATGATGGCCATCAACTGACTGTTTGGTCTGTTTAGACCTACTATACTGTTTTGCTATTGGATGTACCACATATGACTGCTATGACTGAATAACTGATATACTGATTGAAATAACTATTTTCAATACTGAAAGGACATTCATTATTAACCTCTTTACGTATTATGTTATTCACTAGGCTTTAGCTCACTGCTCATATATATATGTAGGTGTACAAGCACCGGACCGTTGCTAAGAGCGCTAGGGTAACTCTCGTTTTGTCAAGCCAACCTATGTGCCTCACTGCGAGGTTCCGAGCTTGTTAAAGCCAAGGCTGTTTGGGGTCTTTTAGTTTTTCTCTTTTTGTTCCTGATCTGTATAGACTGAATGTTTTTGTACTATACTGTCTTAATAGGAATCAAGTCCCTGATCTGGATAATTGTAAATACTATGCATACTGTTTTGGTACTGAATGTAAACTTGATATGAAAAGTCTTTTTGCATACAGACTGTCACAGCTCATTGGACATCTTTTAATTACTGTTTTGGCTTCCGCCATTCAGACTGTACATCTTGTTTCCTTTGTTAAGAAGGCCTTCTAGAATCACGGACATCTTGGCGACACGCTTACTAAACCCATAGGGACGGGTTTGGGTCGTGACAATGCTTTATTGCCAAACTTTTATGATCAGCTCTGCTTCGCAGTACGAGTATGAGCATGAAATGTGTGTTTGAATATCTTCATAGTTTTCTCTCATTCGTGCTTCCCGTTTTATTTTCACTTTGATTGGTGTAAGTTTTTGGTTGGATGGACTCTTGTAAGTACCGTTTGGCTTTCTTGAATGAAATTTTCTTCAAATCAAAAAAAAGAATGACATATGAGATGATACATATCAATAGATAGTATAAAGGGTAAATTACAAATAAACTCCCTAAGATTTAATTAAAATATGAATTGCCCCCTGTGGTTCTGGAAATTACATTCCACCCCCTGAGATTTCTAATTTCATAACAAATCGCCCATTTATTAATAAATCATCAAGTCAATTAATTGTTTTTAATGATGTTAATTTAGGTAATTTTATTATTGTATAAGAGAGCACTTATGAATTTCATTTTTTAAGTTAATTCTATTAAATAAAAAATTCTAACAATGGAGTATTTGTAATTTTTCAAACTATGGAGGACAATCTGTACTTGAAACAAAACTCAAAGGGTGTATTTGTAATTTACCCTAGTATAAAAAGTGATGAATGTAACATTATTATCTCCCAATAATAGAGATCTCCATTGACATCCTTCAATTGTAAATTGCTTAATGCTAGTAATAATTATAAGAATGTTGATAAATTATATCAATAATAGAACAACCTATGAGATGATTCATAACAATAGATAGTATAAAAAAGTGACGAATGTAACGTTATTATTATCTCATAATAGAGATCTCCATTGACATCCTTCAATTGCAAATTGCTTAATGCTAATAATGATATTAAGAATGTTGATAAATTATATCAATGATAGAATGACATATGAGATGATACATAACAATAGATAATACAAAAAGTGATGAATATAACGTTATTATTATCCCTGTTACAATATCACAGAGATATATATATATATATAGAGAGAGAGAGAATATTATATTATGTGTATATTAAATATTGTGTTGAATAATTATGTAACAATGTATACAAGACTCCTTTATATAGGAGAAGAGAAACTTAAGTATGGTAATGAATATAATATGGTATGTATGATAGACAGAATATATAGTTACTATATTTAACACCCCTCTCAAACTCAAGTATGGATACCAACTTGAGTTTGGAAAGAGAAACTAAAACATGAAATAAAACTATAAAATAAAATAAAAGGTAAATAGATTGCAAAGTCCGAATGGGAGCGCAAGGGCGCTTAAGATAGATCAGGGGCCAGATATGGTTATGTCGGACCGTTTGAGGAACTAGTTTTAACTAATGCCAAGATAGTTTAAGGTCATGCCGAACCATCATAGAAACTGTCCAAAACTAATGCCGGAACAGTTTAAGGTTGTGCCCGACCGTTGTAGAAATTGGACGAAACTAATGTCGGGATAGTTTAAGATCGTGTCAAATCAACTAAAAAGAGCTGGATATTGAGCCAGCAAACGTGACACACATAACTTATGATGTAGTGCTGAATGATGATGACAACAGATAAATAAGTGTGCCAAGAGGCGACTTTGGTGGTGCGCCAAGAGGCGGCTTGGATGGTGCGGCAGAGGGGGCGGCTTGTGTTATGCGCTAAAGGAAGTGACTTAGGTGGTGCGCTAAGAGGGCGACTTGGGTTGTGCGTTGAAGGAACGACTTGGGTTGTGCGCCAGAAGGGTCGACTTAAGTGGTATGCCAAGGGGCAGCATGGATGGTTTGCATGGTGTATAACCATGCTCACCATGATATAGACATAATACCCCCCTTCAAACTCAAATAGGTTTGAAGATATAAACCTATTTGACGGTGAAACAGAGGGAAAGACAAAATGGAGCAGAAATACCAAAAAAAAAAAAAAAGAGAAATTGCAAGTAAAAAAAATATGATAGAGATATTTGGGATAGAAATAAACTAGTGGATATAGGAAGAGATCACCACAAAGCGATATAGCGGAATGGGTTGAGGTTCAACAGTTACCGTCTGTCGGTGAAGTGAAATTTCTAAGTACTTAACCTAGCTTTGATACCATATTACAATATTTACGAAAGAGAGAGAGAGAGAAAGAGAGAGAGAGGGAGAGAGAGAGAAAAAAAAGAGAATATTATGTTATATGTATATTAAATATTATGTTGAATAATTATGTAACAATATATACAAGACTCCTTTATATAGGAGGAGAGAACCCTAAGTATGATAATAAATATAATATGGTATGTATGATAGAAATAATATATATTTACTATATTTAACAATCCCAATGATAGAGATCTCCATTGACACCCTTCAATTGCAAATTGCTTAATGCTAGTAATGAGAAATATGAGGTAAAAAAGTTTGTTTGGAATGTGGGTTGGCTTTTTGACTATTTTAACCTGGGGTTAAAAAGCACGTTTGGGATTGATTTTTTGATTTTTTTGACTTTTGTGAGAGAAAAAATAAAATGATTATGATTTAAATATGATATTTTATTTTATTGGGCTAAAAAAATTATTTTGTCTTTTTTGACTAAAATAACCCCAACCTCACCCAAACCCACATGCCAAATAAGCCGTTAATATGTTTGGAATAATTTTTTGATTTTTTACGAAAAGATGTGCAAAAAGTAAAGAGAAAATGAAATATTTGACTTTTTGGTATAGGAGGCTTTTTAATTTTCCTAGTAACTTTTTGACATTTTAAGCTAAAACAGTGAATTGCTAAACATATGAGATGATACATAACAATGAATAGTATAAAAAAGTGATGAATATAACGTTATTATTATCCCAATAATAGAGATCTCCATTGACATCCTTTAATTGCAAATTACTTAATGCTAGTAATGATATTAAAAATGTTGATAAATTATATTAATGACATATGAGATGATACATAACAATAGATAATATAAAAAAGTAATGAATGTAACGTTACTATTATCCCAATAATAGAGATCTCCATTGACAACCTTCAATTTCAAATTGCTTAATGCTAGTAAAAATATTAAGAACGTTGATAAATGTATTACACAAATTTCTGAATTTGGAGTACTTTATAAACCGAGAAAAAGTTACTTATTTAAATATAATATTTCGTTTGGTTTAATTTGCTTCATATAAAATATTTTAGAATTGAAATAAACCATACTGACAAAAGATTGGTTAAAAATTAAAATTTTGATTGTTCTTGGACAATCCACTTGGTTCCACCAATTTTTCTTACACCACTATTTATTTTTGTATTATACTTAAAGGGCATGTTTATTTATGTATATTAATAATGATTATGCAAAAACATTTATTTTATTTTACAATTAATTATATTAAGATCCTTAACTATTAACGAATAATACTTTACTTATTCATTTATGAACTATACATATTAACCATCTCAACTATGAAAATCATGCAATACATCTCTTTTTGAGGTATAGTTTGAAGGGTCCAGCTTGTCTCAAGTTGAGATCAAGACTGGACCAGTCCAGTTCGGCTTATGGGGCTCATTTTTTGGGCCTGTTTTGATAATTCGAACCGTTCAATGTGTAGAACTCGTCGAGTACTACATGTCTGTAAAAAATCACGTTGATTGGATATCAATAGTTATGTGATCAAATCAGTTTTGTATAAAAAAAATGGACGGTGAAAAAATTAACGATTGATAAAAAACTATTTTGTTCACATAGCTATCAATATCCGATCAACGTGATTTTTTACAGGTATATAGTACTCGACGAGTTTTACACATTGAACGATTCGGATTATCAAAATAGGACCCGTGGTGAGTCTCCATAGAGCCAACAGTACGGTCTAATCCGATCTTGAACTGAACCAAAGTCACTGTCTAGTTTGAAAGGGGTCTACAAGAGTAAAAGTGTTACACTTTTATAATTGAAAAAGTCAAAGTATATAAATTCATTGATTAAAAAAAAAAAAGAAAGATATTCACTCATAGATGAATGTTTCCTATGATAATTGCATGCATGAACTTGCAACAACTCTTTTAAGCTGTCCCCCCCCCCCCTCCCCCCTCGTTTCTAAAATATATTAATTTTCTAATAATAGACAATGTGGTATTTTTTTGAAAAGTTAATAAAAAATTAATTTTTAATTTTTTTAATTAAAAAAAATTAACTATTTAAATAGTAATTTAGGTAAAAAAATTAACTTTTTCAACTAAAAAAAAAATTTAAAAACTTAACTTTTTCCTAACTTGCCAAAAAAAAAGCCAATATATCTCCTAATAATAGACAACCAATTTTCCCCAGTCACTCTCTCTCTTTCTCTATAGCGACACATATTCTTTCCTTATATAAATAAAAAGTTTCTGAATTTCAAAAAGCACAAAAAAACAGAGTCCTGAAACCTTGAAAACCCAAAAAGAATCGCTCTCTCAACTCTGCTTTTGCTTCAGTTTTAATCTCTCTCGATTCGGCAATTGTTTCTACTGTGAAAATGATTGTCGATCAAAGTTTTGATGAACCTAATGATCGGTTTCCGATGGGGATGCGAGTACTGGCGGTCGACGATGACCCCATTTGCCTCAGGGTTTTGGAGACTCTGCTTCGTAAATGCCAGTACCATGGTTCGCTTTCTTCTTATTCTCTGTTTTGGGTTTCTTTGTAGTGTTTTTATGCGAAATGGGTCTCTAGATTTGGACCTTTTGCTTCTTGATTTGGTGTTTTCCAAGTGAATGTGTTACTGTACTCAATCTTTTTCTCTGTTTTGATGATTATGTATGTGAGATTTTGGAGGTGGGTTCTTGAATTTGTGCTTTTGTATTTGTTTTTTTGGAGTGAATTTATAAGATTGCTGTTACAAAAGATTTGTGTTTTTTTTTTTGGACGTGGGATTTCAGATTTCTGATTTTTTAGCAAGATTTTGTAATTGATTTGTTGATGGGTCTAAATTTTACATCTCTCTCTCTCTCTCTCTCTCTCTCTCTCTCTCTCTATCTACCTGCTTAACATGATTCAATTTTAAAATTTGCATGATGTATTGGCCTAAATTTCTGTGTTTTCTAGGGCTGGAAACAGAAGATATATATTTTTCCCTATATTGAACAGATGATTTAGTACTTGAGAGATATATATTCATTTCCCACATAAATATTGGATATGAACTCTGTAATCCTGGTTCCTAGAAAGGGTTTCTGATTCAGTTGTGGTTTAGTTTCCATTTAAGCTATAGTTTTGGTTTTTGATTCTTTGAAAGTATTTGGGAATTGAATTTGGCTTTTATAATTGGGTTTTGGATCTGCAGTTACGACAACCAGTCAGGCAATCACAGCACTGAAGTTGTTGCGAGAAAACAAAAACAAGTTTGATTTGGTTATCAGTGATGTCCATATGCCCGACATGGACGGTTTCAAGCTGCTTGAGCTTGTGGGGCTTGAAATGGACCTACCTGTCATAAGTAAGCCAGCAGCATTGTACATGAGACTATTTTATTGCTTCCTTGTCTTTTTGGAATTTCTTTTGAATGAACGTATATATATAGATTAAATACATCCATTTAGGTGTTATTTACTGTTTGTTGATCATTGCTTTCATATGAGATTATTGTATACTAAAGTCTTTCTTACATTTTTTTATTAATTAATTATTTTATTTCAAGTGGTTTTGAAAATTTTCAATGGCTTTAGTGTTCTCATTTTTAACTCGGTTGTTGATTTGGAAGTTGAACTTCTGAACTGCAGTATTACTTCTAAAACAGGAACATCAAAAAAAAAAAAGTTTGATTCTTTATCGGATCATAAAAACCCACCTTTTGAAGATCTTTTCCTTTTGTTTGGGATCAAACATCAATTGCAACAATTCAATAGACGGCTAATTGGGATACATGTAGATGAATGAATATTACCCCCTAGGAACATATAGGAAGTTCTCTTCCTTGTATGGCTTGAGAGAAAGATGATTCAAAGTTCTATTTTTGTATAGAATTACAATGGCAAATGGTCTATAAACTGATCAAATCCATTAGATTATGAGGTCCTTTTTTCTTATTCTTTCCTAGGAAAGAAAAAAAAAAAAATCATTTGTACTCATAACTCAAGTTGGATAACTCTCAAATAGCTCAAAGGAAAATATTTAGGCATTTCATTTATTGACTGGTCTTTAAACCCCTTTCCTTTTTGTCTCTTTTAAAAGGTAGGATATATCTTCAATTGGTAGTGATTATTTATTTAGGTTTTTGGTTTTCTAAATTTATGGACTTGTTAATGTGGTTCTAGTGTTATCTGCAAATGGCGATACCAAGCTTGTCATGAAGGGCATCACCCATGGAGCTTGTGATTATTTGTTGAAACCTATCCGAATTGAGGAGCTAAAGAACATCTGGCAGCATGTAGTTAGGAGAAAGAAAAATGATCCCAAGGATCAGAACAATTTTGACAAACCTCATCATGAAAGTGAAGGAGGACAAGTGATCACAGTGACGGGGGATTCTGATCAGAATAGTAAGCTCAACAGGAAACGAAAAGACCAGAATGAAGACGAGGGTGATCATGCTGACGATGGACAAAATAATGAGGATCCATCAATGCAGAAAAAACCTCGGGTAGTTTGGACAGTGGACTTGCACCGCAAATTTGTTGCAGCTGTTAATCAATTGGGCATTGACAGTAAGTTTTTTTTTACCCTTGTAAGTTGCAAAGTTTTCCATTTGTTTACTGTTTGTTGGATCTTGGATTTATTGAGAGTGGGAAATAAAAGGGACATTAAATACTTGTACCTATTCATTTTTTTATTAGAAGTAACCAAACAAAAAATGTCTTTTATGAGGCAATTTGAAGTATTCCTGGTGGTAGTTGAGTGAGTTAGAATTTTCTGGGCTCCTATATCTTCCTCTGCTCTTGTCTTCTCTTCTCTTTTTCTCTCTTTCTCTTTGCTTGTTCTCACAACTTCATTTTCTGTAGAATTCTTCTTCTGATTTTTTTCTCTCTAGAGGCTTCAATTGCCGCATACAATGGAGGCTTCTCGGGTATTCATAACTGACTTCCTAGGTCGGTGAACAAGTCTATAAATATGGGAAGAGCTTTTGTATTGGGAATCAACTAGACAAGCACTAATCAAGTGAGCTTTAGTGGTTTGTGCTCGAGAAGCTCCAAAGTTTGGTGTGAGTGATGTGTCCTAAAAGACTTGAGCGTTCTCTTAGTGTGTGTATTGTGTACAAATGAGAGGTGTGTCAATTAACGTGTGATTATGAGCTACTCATGTGCACTAGTGTACACAATTGTTGTGTTCCAGTTGTCTTTAAATAAAAAATACTTTTGTTGTGTTCATATTCAACGAATCAACAGTGGCAATCAAAGAAACATGTTGACCATATCTTTTACTTCTCTCTCATTTCTAATGCAGAGGCCGTACCTAAAAGGATTCTAGACATGATGAATGTGGAGAAGTTGACTAGAGAAAATGTGGCAAGCCATCTCCAGGCATGGATCCTTATCTTTCACATGGTTGTTTTGTATGATCTAAAACCCTTGCGTCTCCTTGATACTCAATATTTTGCTCAATTTGTGCAGAAATACCGGCTTTACCTAAAAAGGATTAGCTGTGTAGCAAGTCAACAAGCTAATATAGTTGCAGCTTTAGGCGGCGCAGATTCTGCCTATTTGCAAATGAGTTCTCTGAACGGATTTGGAAATTATCACAGCATGGCTGGTTCTGCACAGTTTCAGAACGCTACTGTTGGGTCGTTCTCGTCTAGTGGAATGTTGGGTAGATTGAACACTCCAGCTGTTCTAGGTTCACGTGGCCTGTCTTCGACAGGAATGATTCAGAGTAAGTTCCAGCCAGTTATACTACCCGGAAATCAAAATGGCAATACATTTCAAGGAATGCCAACGTCACTGGAATTTGATCAACTATCACATAACAACGGTGTTGAGCACTTTGGAGATCTATCCACTGGTACTAATGAGTCAATGGTTTTCCCCATTTCCGGTGACTTCTTAGATACAAACATAAATGGTAGTACCTCAAGAAACTCTCTTCATGGTGTCCCTTACAACCCCATGATTTTACAAGGACACCCTCAACCTCAAGAAATTGAAAGGAGGGGAGTATGTGGAAATCAATCTCATGTCATTGTGGAGCCCTCAAATACTGAATTTCCTTCACATTTGCCAGATTTTGCTAGATGTACTGACACTTGGCCTGCTATTCAGTCTTCTGAGATCCAATCAAATTCTTTTACATCCAGCGACTTTAGAATCAATATGTCTTCAATAGCCATGGATAGTGGTAGTAATTCTCATGATATTTCTTCCGTCAATTCAACAAATGCTCAGTTTCCAGAGTTGAGAACAGATTTAAAATGCCTAGCAACCCCGGGACTTGGAAGTAACGATGAGCAAAGAATGAATTATGGCAAGAAATCAGGGCGGGATCACAATAAGCTGGATGCATCTCACAACCCTAATCTTATGCAAAGCCCGATGAACTCTGTGATCCATCATGGTGTTATGAATTCATACAGCCAGAGGTCGGATCCCATGAACACGATGGGCAGTAGAAATAATGATTTCAGTATGATTGGACGACCAAACCTTGTTGATCATCACTTGTCAGTGCAGCGTAACGGGGTTGAACAATCAGCCATGGAGGCAACAGTAAACATAAAGCAAGGATACTCTTATAATAACGATGACTCCTTGGAAGATCTAGTGAGTGCAATGATGAAACAGGTATGATTTAAATCTTATATTGTCTGTTTTGGTTCTGTTTGTTAGATGTCTTCGTTCACATTGTCTCCAAATCATTTCAATTCTTGGTGATATTAGATTATGATTCTTGATTTTTGAACCATTTGCACATATATTGAAAGTACACTGTTCTTAGCAACTTAGGACATGGAGGAAGTTTCTTTAATTTACCAACTGGCACGGGCTTCTGTTTCCTATATCTGTTAGATTCATACCTATCAACATGTACACATTTATATCTGCTTGATCCATCTGTACATCAATGTTATTAAGAAACATCAGTTACGTAAAATGGAACTGCTAAATGTGGAATGCTATCTACTATTTTAATACCAGATCAGGCATTTATTTTTTTTAGTCACGCGTGAGCATTATTATTATTATTTTCTTTATTTTTGACGTTTACAAGTTTTGCTGCTTGCATAAAACCATGTCATGTTGTTGAATAATCACAGTTAAATCATCTCCTCTGGTTTTCCTAATGAGCGGTTGAGGTTCCTAAAATTCTGATCTCATTGTCATTATTATTCATTTTCAATTTCCTTCATCAGACCCAGGATATTTTTACTTTTACTTTTATTTATTTATTTTGTAATTTCCTCTTTGAGCATTCAATATATTACAATATGATATATGTGATGCAGGAAAATATAAGAGATGGAGACTTTGGATGTGAAACACACTCACTTGGGAGTTGCATATGAAGATATACATAAATATAGATGTTAGCTACTAACACCAAGCAAAATAGTGTTTGATGAGAGTTTATGCTATCAAGTAATTTGTAGTTAATTTGTTCTTGATATGTAATCAGCAGATTTGCAGGACTGGATTTCATATTTGAATGAACCCCTTTATCTTTTTTACTAATACTGAGAATTTAAACAAAAAAATATATATATTTGATATAAAAAAGTCATTATCAACAAAAAGTAATAAATTATTGACTTTAATAAGTGAACTTATATAAAATTTTAATTTAAAAGGACCTTATTTTAGTTTTTTTTTTTTTTTTTATTCAATCTAGAACTCTAAAGTAGATTTTTCTTCGAGGATAATTGAATCAAGAATTCTCTTTGGTCATTGTAAATTGAATCACTATCTGGGATCCAAGATCTTATTTTATCTTTAATTCAATCTAAATTGTTTTTATCTAATCCATAGGAGTAAATAGAAAAGACAAATCTTTTAGACCATCTCTAACGTTGCATCAGATTGAGCATTAGATTTGAATTTAATGAAAAAAGTCATTTTTTCTCTCTCCAATTGTTTCACCAAATTGATATCAAATTAAGAACAGAGCAAAAGTTTTACCAAATTGAGGACTTGCATGACATTTTATCATTTCACTGTGCGTTTACGTTTGAGGTGGCCCCACTGGACAATCGGCCAGATGTTCGGCCAGTCGTCCCATACATCATCCCACCGTCGTCCTCACTTACAAAAAATTACATACCTGTTATGCAGTGCTTCAACCAGTATTAAAAGGTTAAAAACCAAACAACTCCAAACCCACCGTTACCATGGTTTTATCTTCTCACTCTGCCCCCACACAATCCTCACCACCACTCCCTTTTCCTCCTCACATTCACTCCCAAAACTCCTCCATCTTCCCCAGCACCACTCCCTCTCTTTTCCCATCAAACCCATCACTACTCAATACATCCAAAATCTTTCTACCGCCACCACCTCCCCTGTCAACAAATGGAAAACCCACGTCTCTTTCTTTTCCGCTTTCTTGAACAAGACCAGAGATGCCAAACCCATTTGGATTTGGTTGCAAAGAAAATTGAAAAAGAGAAAAGAAAAGAGTGTTCTAAATTATAAGTATGATAGATAGTTATATGTTGTATTTAAATCCTGCAAAAAGGAAAAAAGACACCCAATTTGTTGAATTAGGAGTTGCTGTTGTTCTTGTGGTATTTAACCCACTCATAGTGTTGCGAAACCAATTAGTTGTATGTGGAGTGGAAAAAAAAAAATTCAGAACTCTAACTGGTCAACTAGCCGGTCGTCTTACCGGACGTTCCAAGTGTTTTGATGCATGTTACAGTGCAACGGTTGGAGCTACTCGTATCAGATTGAGAAAATTGTCTTTTTTTTTACTCAGATTTGGTGAAAAATTTGCTAAATTGTTGGAGATGCTCTTATGAGAGCAATTATGAATTTCACTTTTTAGTTAATTCTATTAAATAAAAAATTCTAACAATGGTGTATTTGTAATAAAAAATGTTTCATGCCCCATTTTCCCCCCCCCCCCCCCCCTTCTTCCTTTTTTTTTTTTTTTTTTTTTTTTTTTTTCTTCCAATCACCACCGTGTGTGTGTGGGGGTTGTGGGGGTGGTGATTGGAGGGGGTCTCTATCATGACTCATTTGTAATTTATCCTAATATAAAAAGTGATGAATGTAACATTATTATTCTGCCAATAATAGAGATCTCCATTGACATCATTCAATTGCAAATTGCTTAATGCTAGTAATAATATTAAGAATGTTGATAAATTATATCAATAATAGAACAACCTATGAGATGATACATAACAATAGATAGTATAAAAAAGTGATGAATGTAACGTTATTATTATCTCAATAATAGAGATCTCCATTGACATCCTTCAATTGCAAATTGCTTAATGTTAATAATACTATTAAGAATGTTGATAAATTATATCAATGATAGAATGACATATGAGATGACACATAACAATAGATAATACAAAAAAGTGATGAATGTAACGTTATTATTATTCTTGTTACGATATTTCAGAGAGAGAGAGAATATTATGTTATGTGTATATTAAATATTGTGTTGAATAATTATGTAACAATATATACAAGACTCCTTTATATAGGAGGAGAGAAACCTAAGTATGGTAATAAATAATATGGTATGTATGATAGGCATAATATATAATTACTATATTTAACAATCCCAATAATAGAGATCTCCATTGACACCCTTCAATTGCAAATTGCGTAATGCTAGTAATGATATTAAGGCCTCATTTGAGAACAAATTATTTTAGTAACTTTTTGATTTTTGGTTAAAATATGAGATAAAAAAAATTAATATGTTTGGGATGACTTTTTAGTTTTTTTAAAAAAAGAATGTGCAAAAAATAAAGAGAAAATGAAATCTTTAATTTTTGGTATAAGTTGTTGGTTTTTTAGTTTTTTTTAGTGATTTTTTTACTTTTAAACTAAAACAATAAGTTGCCAAACAAGGCCTAAGAATGTTAATAAATTATATCAATGACATATGAGATGATACATAACAACGGATAGTATAAAAAAGTGATGAATGTAACGTTATTATTTTCCCAATAATATAGATCTCCATTGACATCCTTCAATTACAAATTGCTTCATGCGAGTAATGATTATGTTGATAAATTATATCAATGACATATGAGATGATATATAACAATAGATAATATAAAAAAATAATAAATGTAACGTTGTTATTATTCCAATAATAGAGATCTCCATTGACAATCTTTAATTTCAAATTGTTTCATGCTAGTAATAAGATTAAAAACGTTGATAAATATATCAATAAGTATATCAATTAGATTGATTTTTGAATTTGGAGTACTTTACGAATCAAGAAAAAGTTACATATTTAAATATAATATTTTGTTTGGTTTAATTTGCTTCATATAAAATATTTTAGAATTGAAATAAACCATACCGATAAAGATTGGTTAAAAATTGAAATTTTGATTGTTCTTGGAGAATCCACTTGGTTCAACCAATTTTTCTTACACCACTATTTATTTTTGTATTATACTTAAAGGGCATGTTTATTTATGTATATTAATAATGATTATGCAAAAACATTTATTTTATTTTACAATTAATTATACTAAGATCCTTAATTATTAACGAATATTACTTTACTTATTCATTTATAAACTATACATATTAACCATCTCAACTATGAAAATCATATAAATACATCTCTTTTTGAGATAGTATGGAAAGGGTTTATAAGAGTAAAAGTGTTACATTTTTATAATTGAAAAAATTAAATATATAAATTCATTGATAAAAAAAATAAAATGATATTCACTCATAGATGAATGTTTGCAATGATAATTACACACTTGAACTTGTAACAACTTTTTTAAGCCGTTCCATATGTTTGTCATTGTTGTTGATTGAATAAATCAGAATATACAGTATGGAGATTTGGGAAATAGATAACAAACAAAAATTTTAAAAGTAAAAATAAAAAACACAACACATAAAGCCAGCTTGGGGTTGGGAAGTGAGATTTTAGCTTAATCTGGGCTAAAATTTTTAAAAAGATAAAATACAGTAAAATAATTAATAAAACAAAATGTCACATCAAATTTATAATTATTTTATTTTTTCTCTCACAAATATCACATCTAACTACAAAAAAATTCAATTATCTTTCCAAATATAAAAATGTTAGCCTACTAAAATAACAATTTCTCAAACACTCATGGAGAACAACACTGGCCTCTTCCTTCCCACTTCAAAAAAAAAAACACTTCCTTCTTTTTATTTTATTTTTAATTTTTGGGTGAGTGGGTACATATACTCGATTAATAAATAAATTACACTTTATCCCTTTACTAATAAGTATTATATTTTTTTTCATAAGTTTTAATTTATTTTAATCTCAACTATCTATTAACATTCTATTATAAAAAAAAGAAAAAAAAATAACACATGAATTTTACATACGTATATATCTTTTCTCTCACATATTTTTCATAAAATATGAACAATATGTGTATATCTCCTACATATATGTAAAATAAATTAGCTCCTAATTGAGTATTTTAATCATGAAATTAGTAACTCACATGTCACTTTTCTGTTTTGTTAATAGAATGTCAACAATAGAGGTTTGATTGAAATAAATCAAAAAAATTAATAGCAAAAACAATAATTACCCATAAGTGAGGAATAAAGTGTAATTTGTCCAATATTTAACTTTACCCAGCTTTCAAAGTTATTCATAGAGAGAAAAAGAAACAAAAATAAAAACAAAACAAAACAAAACATAAAAAATAAAAAATAAAAAAAAAGAGAGAGGGGGAGAAAGAGGAGTTTCCAGTTTCACTCTGTTATTTTTGGCTCTCTCTCTCTCTCTCCAAAGTAAACTCTTCCAATTTTTATTTTTTTTCAGAGTCACTGTCATATATTCCATTCTGTTCTGTTGCTCTGTTTGCATGTCTCTAACCCCTCTCTCTCTCTCTCTCTCTTTATTCGATGATAACAGGCAATAAACTTTCTCCAATCACTCTCTCTCTTTCTCTATAGCGACACATATTCTTACCCTATATAAATAAAAAGTTTCTGAATTTCAAAAAGCACAAAAAAACAGCGTCTTGAAACCTTGAAAACCCAAAAAGAATCTCTGTCAACTCTGCTTTTGCTTCAGTTTTAATCTCTCTCGATTCGGCAATTGTTTCTACTGTGAAAATGATTGTCGATCAAAGTTTTGATGAACCTAATGATCGGTTTCCGATGGGGATGCGAGTACTGGCGGTCGACGATGACCCCATTTGCCTCAGGGTTTTGGAGACTCTGCTTCGTAAATGCCAGTACCACGGTTCGCTTTCTTCTTATTCTCTGTTTTGGGTTTCTTTGTAGTGTTTTTATGCGAAATGGGTCTCTAGATTTGGACCTTTTGCTTCTTGATTTGGTGTTTTTCAAGTGAATATGTGTAACTGTACTCAATCTTTTTCTCTGTTTTGATGATTATGTATGTGAGATTTTGGAGGTGGATTGTTGAATTTGTGCTTTGGCATGTGTTTTTTTGGAGTGAATTTATAAGATTGCTGTTACAAAAGATTTGTGTTTTTTTTTTTGGACGTGGGATTTTAGATTTCTGATTTTTTAGCAAGATTTTGTAATTGATTTGTTGATGGGTCTAAATTTTACATCTCTCTCTCTCTCTCTACCTGCTTAACATGATTCAATTTTAAAATTTGCATGATGTATTGGCCTAAATTTCTGTGTTTTCTAGGGCTGGAAACAGAAGATATATATTTTTCCCTATATTGAACAGATGATTTAGTACTTGAGAGATATATATTCATTTCCCACATAAATATTGGATATGAACTCTGTAATCCTGGTTCCTAGAAAGGGTTTCTGATTCAGTTGTGGTTTAGTTTCCATTTAAGCTGTAGTTTTGGTTTTTGATTCTTTGAAAGTATTTGGGAATTGAATTTGGCTTTTATAATTGGGTTATGGATCTGCAGTTACGACAACCAGTCAGGCGATCACAGCACTGAAGTTGTTGCGAGAAAACAAAAACAAGTTTGATTTGGTTATCAGCGATGTCCATATGCCCGACATGGACGGTTTCAAGCTGCTCGAGCTTGTGGGGCTTGAAATGGACCTACCTGTCATAAGTAAGTCAGCAGCATTGTACATGAGACTATTTTATTGCTTCCTTGTCTTTTTGGAATTTCTTTTGAATGAACATGTATATATAGATTAAACACATCCATTTAGGTATTATTGACTGGTAGTGGATCATTGCTTTCATACGAGATTATTGTATACTAAAGTCTTTCTTACATTTTTTATTAATTAATTTATTTATTTCAAGTGGTTTTGAAAATATTCAATGGCTTTAGTGTTCTGGTTTTTAACTTGTTTGATTTGGAAGTTGAACTTCTGAACTTCAGTATTTCTTCTAAAACAGGAGCATTAAAAAAAAAAAGTTTGATTCTTTATCGGATCATAAAAACCCACTTTTTGAAGATCTTTTCCTTCTGTTTGGGATCAAACATCAATTGCAACAATTCAATAGATGGCTCATTGGGATACATGTAGATGAATGAATAATACCCCCTAGGAACGTATAGGAAGTTCTTTTCCTTGTATGGCTCGAGAGAAAGATGATTCAAAGTTCTATTTTTGTATAGAATTACAATGGCAAATGGTCTATAAACTGATCAAATCCATTAGATTATGAGGTCCTTTTTTCTTCTTCTTTCCTAGGAAAATAAAAAAAAATAAAAAAAATAAAAAATCATTTGTACTCGTAACTCAAGTTGGATAACTCTCAAATAGCTCAGAGGAAAATATTTAGGCATTTCATTTATTGACTGGTCTTTAAACTTTGTCTCTTTTAAAAGGTAGGATATATCTTCAATTGGTAGTGATTATTTATTTAGGTTTTTGGTTTTCTAAATTTATGGACTTGTTAATGTGGTTCTAGTGTTATCTGCAAATGGCGATACCAAGCTTGTCATGAAGGGCATCACCCATGGAGCTTGTGATTATTTGTTGAAACCTATCCGAATTGAGGAGCTAAAGAACATCTGGCAACATGTAGTTAGGAGAAAGAAAAATGATCCCAAGGATCAGAACAATTTTGACAAACCTCATCATGAAAGTGAAGGAGGACAAGCGATCACAGTGACAGGGGATTCTGATCAGAATATTAAGCTCAACAGAAAACGAAAAGACCAGAATGAAGACGAGGGTGATCGTGCTGACGATGGACAAGATAACGAGGATCCATCAATGCAGAAAAAACCTCGGGTAGTTTGGACAGTGGACTTGCACCGCAAATTTGTTGCAGCTGTTAATCAATTGGGCATTGACAGTAAGTTTATTTTACCCTTGTAAGCTGCAAAGTTTTCCATTTGTTTACTGTATGTTTGGATCTTGGATTTATTGAGAGAGGGAAATAAAAGGGAAATTAAATATTTGTACCTATTCATTTTTTTATTAGAAGTAACCAAACAAAAAATGGCTTTTATGAGGCAATTTGAAGTATTCCTGGTGGTGGTTGAGTGAGTTAGAATTTTCTGGGCTCCTATATCTTCCTCTACTCTTGTCTTGTCTTCTCTTTTTCTCTCTTCCTCTCTGCTTTTTCTCACAACTTCATTTTCTGTAGAATTCTTCTTCTGATTTTTTTTCTCTCTAGAGGCTTCAATTGCCGCGTACAATGGAGGCTTCTCGGGTATTCATAACTGACTTCCTAGGTCGGTGAACAAGTCTATAAATATGGGAAGAGCTTTTGTATTGGGCATCAAGTAGACAAGCACCAATCAAGTGAGCTTTAGTGGTTTGTGCTCGAGAAGCTCCAAAGTTTGGTGTGAGTGATGTGTCCTAAAAGACTTGAGCGTTCTCTCAATGTGTGTATTGTGTACAAATGAGAGGTGTGTCAATTAACGTGTGATTATGAGCTACTCATGTGCACTAGTGTACACAATTGTTGTGTACCAGTCGTCTTTAAATAAAAAGTACTTTTGTTGTGTTCATATTCAACGAATCAACAGTGGCAATCAAAGAAACATGTTGATCATATCTTTTACTTCTCTCTCATTTCTAATGCAGAGGCCGTACCTAAAAGGATTCTAGACATGATGAATGTGGAGAAGTTGACTAGAGAAAATGTGGCAAGCCATCTCCAGGCACGGATCCTTATCTTTCGCATGGTTGTTTTGTATGATGATCTAAACTCTTGCATCTCCTTAATACTCAATATTTTGCTCAATTTGTGCAGAAATACCGGCTTTACCTAAAAAGGATTAGCTGTGTAGCGAGTCAACAAGCTAATATAGTTGCAGCTTTAGGCGGTGCAGATTCTGCCTATTTGCAAATGAGTTCTCTGAACGGATTTGGAAATTATCACAGCATGGCTGGTTCTGCACAATTTCAGAATGCTACTGTTGGGTCGTTCTCATCTAGTGGAATGTTGGGTAGATTGAGCACTCAAGTTGTTTTAGGTTCACGTGGCCTATCTTCGACAGGAATGATTCAGAGTAAGTTCCAGCCAGTTATACTACCCGGAAATCAAAATGGCAATACATTTCAAGGAATGCCAACATCACTGGAATTTGATCAACTACAACATAACAACGGTGTCGAGCATTTTGGTGATCTATCCACTGGTACTAATGACTCAACGGTTTACCCCATTTCCGGTGACTTCTTAGATACAAACATAAATGGTAGTACCTCAAGGAACTCTCTTCATGGTGTCCCTTACAACCCCGTGATTTTACAAGGGCACCCTCAACCTCAAGAAATTGAAAGGAGGGGAGTATGTGGAAATCAATCTCGTGTCACTGTGGAACCCTCAAATACTGAATTTCCTTCACATTTGCCAGATTTTGCTAGATGTACTAACACTTGGCCTGCTATTCAGTCTTCTGAGATCCAATCAAATTCTTTTACATCTAGCGACTTTAGAATCAATATGTCTTCAATAGCCATGGATGGTGGGAGTAATTCTCATGCTATTTCTTCCGTTAATTCAACAAATGCTCAATTTCCAGAGTTGAGAACAGATTTAAAATGCCTAGCAACTCCGGGACTTGGAAGTAATGGTGAGCAAAGAATGAATTATGGCAAGAAATCAGGGTGGGATCACAATAAGCTGGATGCATCTCACAACCCTAATCTTATGCATAGCCCGATGAACTTTGTGATCCCTCATGGTGTTATGAATTCATATAGCCAGAGGTCGGATCCCATGAACACGGTGGGCAATAGAAATAATGATTTCAGAATGATTGGACAACCAAACCTTGTTGATCATCACTTGTCAATGCAGCGTAATGGGGTTGAACAATCAGCCATGGAGGCAACAGTAAACATAAAGCAAGGATACTCTTATAATAACGTTGACTCCTTGGAAGATCTAGTGAGTGCAATGATGAAACAGGTATGATTTAAATCTTATATTGTCTGTTTTGGTTCTGTTAGTTAGATGTCTTCGTTCACATTGTCTCCACACCATTTCAATTCTTGGTGATATTAGATTATGATTCTTGATTTTTGAACCATTTGCACATATATTGTAAGTACACTGTTCTTAGCAACTTAGGACATGGAGGAAGTTTCTTTAATTTACCAACAGGCACAGGCTTCTATTTCATATATCTGTTAGATTCATACCTATTAACATATACACATTTATATCTGCTTGATCCATCTGTATATCAATGTTATTAAGAAACATCAGTTCAGTAAAATGGAACTGCTAAATGTGGAATGTTATCTACTATTTTAATACCAGATCAGACATTGATTTTTTTTAGTCACGCGTGAGCATTATTATTATTATGTTCTTTATTTTCGACTTTTACAAGTTTTGCTGCTTGCATAAAGCCATGTCATGTTTCTTGTTGAATAATCACAGTTAAATCATCTCCTCTGGTTTTCCTAATGAGCGGTTGAGGTTCCTAAAATTCTGATCTCATTGTCATTATTATTCATTTTTCAATTTTCTTCATCAGACCCAGGATATTTTTACTTTTAATTTTGTTTATTTATTTTGTAATTTCCTCTTCGAGCATTCAATATTACAATCTGATATATGTGATGCAGGAAAATATAAGAGATGGAGACTTTGGATGTGAAACACACTCACTTGGGACTTGCATATGAAGATATATATAAATATAGATGTTAGCTACTAACAGCAAGCAAAATAGTGTTTGATGAGAATTTATGCTATCAAGTAATTTGTAGTTAATTTGTTCCTGATATGTAATCAGCCGATTTGCAGGATTGGATTTCATATTTGAATGAACCCCTCTATCTTTCTTACTGATACTGAGAATTTAAACATAAAAATATATATATATATATTTGATATAAAAAAAAAACATTATCAACAAAAGGTAATAATTTATTGACTTTAATAAGTGAACTTGAATAAAATTTTAATTTAAAAGGACCTTATTTATGTTCAGTTTTTTGTCTTCAATCTAGGACTCTAAAGTAGATTTTTCTTCAAGTTTGGATAATTGAATCAAGAATTCTCTCTCATCATTGTAAATTGAATCACTATTTGGGATTGGATAATTGAATCAAGAATTCTCTTTTATCATTGTAAATTGAATCACTATTTGTGATCCAAAATCCTATTTTATCTTTAATTCAATCTAAATTATTTTTATCTAATCCATAGGAGTAAATAGAAAAGACAAATCTCTTATGATACTCGATCTAGTATATATGTTGCTTTTGCGAATGTTGTCTTTTTAGCTTCTTTTGCTGTGTTGTTTATTTATTGTTTATTGTGTTGATTAGCAATCCCATGAGAGAGTCCTCTAAACCGAGGGTTCTCCATTTGCTTGATTTGCAAACGTAAATTTCATACAAAAAATTATACTAGAATGAGGCGACGTTGAAAATTTTGAAATATTAAGTCATTTTGATGGGTAATTTATTCAAAATATAAGCCTAAAAGAGAAGTTACATTGAAATTGGAAAACTTTACTCCACATATTGTGTACACTTTGTTGAGTCATGTAATTTTTTTGATAAATATTATAAATTTTTGTGATAAATATTACATAATCTTTTGGTGGTGATGTTACAACGACAACTCTTTAAGTGAAAATATTATATTTTACAATAATTTGTGATACAATTATATATTTTTGTTTACTTTTTTTTCATCTAAATGTTACTCAACAACAAATAGACTATTATATTTCAAATTGTTGAGACGATGCAAAAAAAAACACAACACTACAATAAAAATAACTAGGAAGATACGATACTATAACGATGTTTAAATGGATGATCAAAGTCAATTCATTAGAACATCAAAAAAAAAAAAAAAAAAAGAAAAGAGAATTCGTGTAAAAACACCGTAAGATGAAATTCTGTAACTGTCAAACTGCTATTACTATCTAGATTGAAAATATTACCTCTCTATCACCATAAAAATAAAAATAAAATAAAAAAAGGGGGGTTATAAAAAAAAAGTTCAGGCAATACAGCCAGTAATATTAGTTCATTCAGTGTAATCATGCAAAATAACCGAGGCCAAGGTCTCATTTCCCAGTGCTTTCATCGGTTGGATCGTCAGCATCAGCATCTTGCTGCTTTTCTTCCATTTCCGCATCTCCTCCAGCTTCACTGGTGGTACATACAGGTTGAGTAGTAGTACCTTGCACATCAAAACCTGAATTGCTCTTCTCTTTTTCTAGGTCTGGTTCTGTTTGAGGCCCGGACTCCATTGTTGGCACCTTATTCTCAGTTGTTGCCTCGGGACCAGACTTGTCATAATCTCCTTGCAGTGTGGTTGGTGTCTCCAACTGTGAATCTGCATCTAGTATCTGATGTTCTGAACTAGAAGAAGAATTCTGCTGGACCGGAAAGAGGATTTTGTTTATGTCTTGATAAATGGATTCTAGCGGAAGGACGTTCTTGAAACCTGCTGGTTTGTCTGCCAAATATGCCTCCACTGATTCATTTGCATTTTCTCCTACTACCTTGCACATCTACATTTATATGGGGAGAGAGAGTAAGAAACAATTGTTAGTTCTTGCATATTCATTTCTCAATATGTGTGTAAAAACTGCACTACAATGTGTAAGAAAGTATATGAAGGTATCTGGAAATATGTGAAAGAAGCATTGAAATTCTAAATATTTTGGCATTTTCTCTACCTTATTGACAGTCCATAGGGTTGCCATTAACATGATCTATGATTAAATAGCGCAACTTATGAATTTTACCTCATTATAAAGCCGAGCAATTTCCAAGCGAACAGGTTTATCATCACAGGCAGCAGCTGAAATTTCTTCTGAAGCTGCACAACAACAGGTCAGATCATATTAACTACCTAAACAAGCCCTGGCTCTTTTGACATGTTAAAGATCAGCGGTCCATTAGTATGCAATGAAATAACAACAAAGCACGAAGGAATCCAATATACTAGTGGTTTTAACAACTGAGAGTCGTCAAACATTGTTCTTGATTTACCACAACTAAACTTAAAGAAACAGTGGGTGCACTTACTGATCACTTGTGGTAACTGATTATTAGTTTGAGAATCAATATCCATGGAGCATGGGCTTGGTATATCGAGAACCTTAGCTTCAGTCTCCGGCTCTTCAATAGGAGTCTCATTTGCTTTTGCGTCACCCTACAATAACATCAAATAATAAAGACAAACCATATGAGTTAAGTATTGCTTCATTGCAGTTAACTAAGAATGCAATTTATGTAGTCTATTTCGCTGGCAACTCTATCATATAGAACCATATTCAGAGTTCGTAGCGATTAAGTCACATAGGAAGATGAAATAAACAAACCACCAAACAAGAATTAGGATGGTATGCTTTTGATTTTTGGTTAATAGAATAATCAAAAAGAAAATAAACCTAAACAGAAGATAAATTGCTTCATTTTTCTTTGGCTGGTCAAAAAGTATTTTAGAAATTCCAACCAAACAGTGCCAAAATATTTTTTTCAACATTAACACACCAACGAAAAGAATATGCAGGAAGTAAAACTTGTGAATGAACTTACAAAGACTTCTTTTTGGTATTCTGTGTTTAGTAATTTCTCCAGAAAAAGAACCTTTTTCTTGATAAATTCAACCTGTCTTCTCTGCATCTCTCTATAATGATATAATGACGAAGAATCTTGAAATAACTGTGATCGGTTTGCAGCGTCAGGTGCTCTGTTTGCAGCATCAACTGCTAAATCGTTCCCAACAACAGTTCCCTTTGTCTCATTCATAGGAGTTTCAGCACTAACCACATTTGCACCATCTTGTGATTGAGATGCTCCTGGTACAGGGAGAGTTACAACCGGAAGATTCAGCTCCTGACAAATGACCTCTTGAACCTTCAGGTCCTTGTCATCAACAATAGCTTGCCACCTTCCATAGCCATGCCTTCACATCCAACCATATTAGTTATGAACTTATGACTGTTAATATCTATCATATATAAACTATGAGCACTTATCTTACAACTAATCCTATCAAAGTTGGGGCTTGTTTGGTGCAGCTTATGGAGCTTCTTATAGATTTTTTATTTTGGAAATTTGTGCCAGAATGTTTGGTGTTTGGCACTCACATAAAACATTGGGGGTGTGACATGCTATGGAAATGCGACTTGCCCTATAGTTTGGAAAAATAGTGCACATGACACAGACATCTACTTATAAACACAACAGTACTTCCATAGATGCATAAATTCACATATAAAAAAATGTATTTCTTGTCCCGTCTTTGTATTTAGTCAAAATCCACTTTTGGAATTATTCAAGTTCACAAGGCTTGAGCCCATCCAATGACCATTTTATTTCCAATATCAAAAAGCAACCAAAAAATGCTTGTCAGAGAAACATACATAAAATCAGAAGCTATTGGCTAACAATAACATTAGTAAAAATAAACATATAAATGATAAGCAATACAATCAATTGCCATAGAGTGTTATCAGCAAGAGTCCATCATATCAAAGACGTGGAAGTCAACAGCTATGGCATGCTTTTAGGACATTAACTGAAACATAAATTTTAAACTTATTGACAAGTATAGCAAGTACTGTACTGCCTACATCATCACTTCTATTCAATATATACTTTGAAAATGAATTTATTTATTTTTTCGCAAGTAACTCACACAGTGTATCTAGAAAATGTTTTGCACCAAATTACCATAACACAGAATCTAAAACCGTGGTTGGCAATCAAATTAAACAAATCAAAAAATAATTGTTACCAACACATAAAATTCCCATCAAACTATAACTTACAGCTATGTACTTTAATACTTCTCTCATATCTTTCCCTTCTTTATAAAGGATGCATCTTCCTTTCTATCTCCATTTCGTTCAATTTACCTCTTTTTAGAACAGAAAAGAGAAATAAACATAAAAAAGAAACATACTTTAATACAGCACGGAGTAGTAATAGATCATGATGCTCTTTCCAAAACCTTCCACTCTTCAATCCTGGGAAACGAGATACTATGTCATCTGGAAAAAGGGGAGTACCTGGCTTTTCCGATGCAGCCTTCACCTATCATTGTACAAAAAGGTTTATAGTTAAAATTTTAAATAAAATTACCACGACAGTTTTAAGATTCAATATATGATATTTCTAGATCTTCATTGAAGCAACATTTACATTTAAGGACTGCTTGATAGATGTTGAGGGGGCATACCATAATACTACCAATGGAAAGGATTATAATTTTTTAGACTTCTGTGCAATGAGTTAGCATTTCAAAATTAAGGTTCTATGGATTTTTCAATTCATGCCAATGTGCATACATGGATTGCTTCAACTAAGAGTTCAGCTTATTGTAAGTCTTTTTTAAATTGAATTTTTTAAATGAAAAACACCAACGCTTAAGACTCATGTCACGCATCCTAGACCTATATGTTAGGAAGTTAAAAATGGAAAAACCAGGCTTTCACCATTTAAACACTATTTGAAATAAGGAGGGATAGGAGAACAACAGTCCACACAAATCATAGCTTTAAGATGATTCCAAAGTTGACCACTCTTTTAAAAATCCAAAGCTACAAAAGTACTAACCAACCAAGTGGAACTCTTTCATCAAGCATACAAAACTTACTTTATCCCTTATCAGAAGTAACACTGCAATCCTAACAAGTACATCTTCTATCCTTAGTCCTTCTTTAGGAACACCATCTGCAGCAAAATAATGAGTGAGAACAACAAATTAATAGCAGACAAAAAAGAAGAGAGAGAGAGAGAGAGAGAGAGAGAGAGAGAGAGATTAAGGTCATAAAAGATGTAGAAAGAGCAGCAGAAAAACTAACTAGAATAAATAATCACCTGAAAAGGTTGGTGAGTCAGTAATATCCTCAGCGATGTGTGTCAAGAAAAGAGTCCCATATCTGGACAACAAAGATTAACCATAAATCAATGCACCCTACTGTTACAAAATTGCAAATAAATAAATAAATAAATAAAATATGAAAGTTTTCGATTAACAAAAATGCTGCAGTCACATTTTAGCATCACTACAAGTCACTAATCAAGAAGATTCCAAATATTAAGAAGATATTATATTGCGTACTCTTTAATTTCTTCGCAAGTCTTTTGCTTCAAGCGTGGCGTGAACTCTGCCCAGTCAAACTCCCCAACTCCAAATCTGTCAAACAATCTATATCATTAAAGATCAACATACGAGCACAAATGTATCATTTTTTAGAATATAAATAAAATAAGTTGATTCTGCATTTAAATATACATCCAAAACTAAACCTCATCATAATCTGAACAAATGCAGCCCTTTGATTTTGATTGAATCCCTTTACTCTAAATGATCTCCCTTCACCTTCCATCAAGGGAAGTGATTCAGCGCTATCCACTGCAAATGATTGGAAAAAGTGCCTATGATCAAACATGATCACCAACTTCTTCAAATTATCGTATTAGGATGATACTAGCTACACAAAACAATACCACGGATTTTCTTTCTGTAAGGCCTCCTCCCAGTTAGAATTCCAGATGCAGCTGTTTCTTCATCAGTTAACTCAGCTTCATAGTTATCGTCTTCTCCTTCGGAACTTACATCTTCCAAACCAGCAAGGTCTTCGTCTTCTACAGACACCATCTAAATGAGCCCCAAGAGCACATGAGAAACATAACATTAGAAATCCATCTTATTTCATGAGCAGTCAGGTGAAACATTTGTCCTGGACAGGACTCAGAGATGTTCACATCGAAGAACAACAATTTAAATTTTCACACGGGATTATTAACATAGTATAGAGCAGAATTCCACAACAACTACTGTTTTATTCCATAGCATGTCAGAAGTTGATGCAACTTCCAAAGTGAATGAAGCTTAACAGACTCTGGTATCAAAGAAATTCAATTTGAAATAACAATTCACACGATCAATCATAGGTTATGTGCTTCAGAAATAATGAAACAAAAAAGAATGGGTGAGGATTGATAAATTTGAAAGGAATGCAATGTGGATTAATTCTCCAATGATGATAAAGAATTATGCACAAAAGGGCTGTTCCATAGAAGACAAACCCTCTGTGCAAGCAAATTAAATTGATTACAAAAGCAATGTACCTTTTAAAATGATGTAAAATACCTGCTTACGGCTTCTCTTCCCCTTGCCCATGGCGTTAAACTCTTCAACCTTGTGTACTTCATATCTGTCTTTCAACAACTCTTCCCAGTAGCTAGCTCTATCTGGGTTGTTGGTGGTAGTTTTATTTTCAGTTGATGCCTTTCGTGCTTCCTCCTCTGCTGCTGCTTCCACTTCATCAATGTACTCAAAATTTGCTACCTGAAGCATATGTGCAACTTTAGTTTCCTTAAAACCAAAAAGCATAAAATAAGATATGACAAAGATATCATAATAAGACAAGCCAGATACCCAGTTGGAATGGTGAAAATAAAAAGGGAGAATATCAAAAAAGTGGAGAGTAGAAAAATAATTTCAAAATGATGGAGGTACAAGTGATTTATGCATTAGATAATGCAAATAAATCATATACCATCATTTAAATTTTTTTTTTTTTACTTTCCACTTTTTCGAAATTCTCCCAAATAAAAATGAGGTCCAAAACTATTAAATGTAAACAATAGAAACCACTACAACATCTAACCAAGAAGAAATTATATAACAATGAGTCAGAATATGTTACATCTTTACTGGCTTGTATGTTTTATTAATTCAACTTGAATACCCACATTGTTGCTCATATAACTTCTCAGAAGTATGAAGTTATTGGAAAGTGAGAGAAAATAGCAGAGTTTAGACAATCTGAAAACAACTTTCCTTTCGTAGGAGTAGAGTGGTCGATCTGGAGGTTAGCAACCAAACAAAAAAGTACTACTAAGCAAATAAGTACTTAAGAATAAAACACATGAACTTTTTCCATGTCACAAGGGACTGAAAAATTGATCGAACACCAATGGACTGGCAATCTGTCCTAGCACCAGGAATGTTCTGAAAAGGTATTACATGTCTAGAAACTTTGTTATATAGATCAAGGTCAAGCCTTAAAGGTGGAATATGCAAATAAAGTTTGTTTTGAGAGGCTGACTGAAGTGGCCACAGAAAATTTACACCAGGTGCTTCTGAGTAAAGAGACTAGTCCTGACACTTGGATATAACTAATATTGAAAAGAAAGAGAGTAAGTACGATACAGCGGAAAACCAATACAACCCCCATCCAAGAAGAAACAATATAACATTGAGTAGGAATAAATTGTTCTGACCTGCATGTTTTGTTAATTCAACTAGAATACCCAAATTCTTGCTTACATAACTTCCCAGACATTTGAAGTTATTGGATGCTGGGTCTGGAGGTTAGCAGGGTCAACATGGAAGGAAGGGTTTGGCTTGCCCACTCTTCCGGTATCCCAATATAACTTATAACTATATTAAGGCCCCGTTTGGGAACTTACATTTTTAGCCAAAAAGCCAAAAAGTTACTAAATTAGCCAAAAAGCCAACAACCCATACCAAAAACTCAAAGATTCTCTTTTCTCTCTACTTTTTGCATATCTTTTCGTAATTAGCCAAAAAGTCATCCCAAACATACAAGTTTTTTTTAGCTACCTTTTTAGCCAAATAGCCAAAAAGTTACTAAATTAGCCTGTTCCCAAATGAGGCCTAAGCCCCACAGTTTGATAATATAGATTAGCAATGACAACGAATGAACCTAAGAGAGCAGCACTTGTTCAATGAAGTTCTCATGTTCAGTTAAGGTCTCACAGCATTCATCAAACATTCTTCATTCTTTTGTGAGCCAGTTTCCCAGATTCTTTTGCTCATAGACTAAAATTTATTGCTTCATTGACCACAAAAGGAATGGGAACACAAGCAAAAACAAAAGCATCTCTCACAATCATCTAAAAAGTATTAAAAAGGGATCATTAAACTCAAAAGTTTGTTACAATTTTGAAGTGTCTAAAGCCGAAGTTCAAAAGAAGACCTTATGAGGGCATAACAATATGACAACAATAAAAAGGAAAAATAAGAAAAATGCTACATCCACTAGAAGCAAACATTAATGGGTTCTTTACCAACCCCATTAGAGTGATTAAATCAGATGATTTTCAATGAATAAGCAACAACTTAAAAATGAAAAGTTCACTTAAAAAGGGTCTGAATTTGAATTAGGAAAGTCTTGACTTATTATTTAATTCTTAACACATGAGATGGGATTAAATGGTAGGACCTGCAAAAGGATGCTATGATAGGTACTGAAGAGCTCTAAGAGAACATAACCTATGTAAGAAGTAGGAATGTATTTTCAGCAGTAAGAAAAACTTTGACTGGGCAATCTCCAATGACACATTCAGAAGGAAGGGAACAATATTCAGAAGGCATTTTGACACTACTAATGAAGTAATTTAAAAAACAACTGAGTAGAGAAGAAACTAGTTGCTTACAGCAAAACAAGATCAAATATGCAGTTCACAAGTGTCAAGAAAACTATATGATGCAGGCTACCAGAAATGCACATTCGTACCCATATATAACGAAATACTCAGGAGAATGACAAACCTTAAAAGCTTTCAAAAATCCATCTTCTTCTTCGTCATCCATAGTTGCATCTTCATCTCCAAGTTGATCACGATTAAGTAACCTAACAAAAATCAACCATTAAATTTGTGGAAAATTCATTTGGATATCATGGACAATAAACATCAGCATAGAAAACATAATTTTACCTATCGATTGCAGCATCATCATAATGAATTTGCCGGGATTTCCCAGCTTCATCATTCTCATCAGCAAAAAGTTCCTTTGAGCCATACCTTATGATGTCATTTAATTCTTCCTAAATTCAAATGGAAATAATGTCATCATACATCAGTTTTCAAAGGAAAGCAGAAACTATCAGGAATTCGAAATTGTTTTCTTTCCTGATGTAAGAATTAAAACAACATAGCTCATATTTAATCTACTATGCATTACAAGTAGAGAAAAACAGCATACATATACAAAGAATTCATAACACACCACAAGCCAGAATACTACAAACCCTAAAAAATCAACCAAAAAAACCAAAATCTTCACGTCTTGGTTTTGTATGGTGGAAGAAAAGATACTTTCAGTTTGAAGGAACATGTTTAATGGAAGTTTAAACTCCTTAGGTCACAAGATTGAACAGCTAAATTTGTAATGAAAATGGAGGCTCCAAAAAATCTCACTGGTACTTGGGGATTCTGCAGGATACAATGAATCGTAGCAAATCGTAATGAATTAGCAATTGAATTGCACAATTCACTCAATTAAAGATTCAACAACATGATTGAAATTGTTTTGGTTGAAAACATTTCGTCCTGATTTTTTTTTTTTATTTTTATTTTTTTTATTTTTTTATTTTTTTTTTTAAGTTTAAAAAGCGACATTTCTGCAAACAACATGCCAGGATCACACAGACACACAAGCAACATTGCACTTCAATGATGTAAATACTTACTATCAATATACCATTCCATGTCAGTCAAAGAAAAGTCTATAGGTAGAAAAGATTAGAAATCAAAATGCAAAAGGTACAGTGAAATGGCAGCATTTCTAACAGAACAGGACCAGAAATACAGACAAGAAACCAGTAGTAACAAACAATATTGTTGATTATTTGAGATGACTAGATTTAGATTGGTAAGTCATCTAAATACTTTGTTTTCATTCTGAATATGCTACTAGTATTGAACAGGAAGAGTGCATCACATGACCTAAGATGAAAAATCTGTACCTGGTTGATGTTTTGTGCTTTCAGCCTCCCAACAACTAGATGCTCTAAAACCATTTTCTTTTTTGTCATTTGCATCATCCTTTCTTCAATGGTTCCTCTTGTTATGAGTCTGTAAATCATTACCTGCAAAATAAAGAAATTACCAAAACCATATAGACCATCGCTGATTGCAGTCCCTGAGCCCAGCTTGTGGCAAGCCAAAGTGTGACTTGAGCCTACTTTACTAAGAGAAGATAGAGAAGCAAAGGACAGACTGCAGACAGCAACCATGTGCTATGGCTCGAATCCGTAGTCAATCCTATTTCTGATAGGGGCAGTTGACAATTGAATCTAATTTTTCCCATTATTTTCGTATCCACGATAGTGCAAAAAGAAGGCCCTCACCAAGGCGACCAATAACATCTGCCTGGACACTCTACAAGATAGAACTTTTACCTTATTTGTTTGGCCAAGTCGATGTGCTCTGGCCATTGCTTGCAAATCAGCATGGGGATTCCAATCACTGCACCAGACATATACAATGAATACAACACAAATAATGATGATTCCAATCAATGCACCAGACATATACAATGAGAGCCTAGTTTGCCAAACAAACTAAGGTTGTTCGCAATCCTAAGATTATGCGGACAACCAAGGCCGAAAATAACTAATTTAAACAATTTCAGTCCATTCAGAAGACAAGGCCAAACAAACTTTTGGACTTGGTTGGCTGCACAAAGTTCAAACACAAGAATAAAGATCTGCAAATCATCATTTATGTTAAAAGATATCCTTCTAAACCCTAGTCATGCCACCCCCACCGCCATCCTCTTTGGTGTGGGTGGATGGAAGTTAGAGAGGAAAGGAGAGAGAAAGAGGAAGGGAAAGAGAGAAAGAGGGTGGGTGTAGAGAGAAGTGCTGAGGTTAGTGGTCGGGTTAAGTTTGGAATTATGGAGTGTAGAGAGAGAGAGAGTATTTGACCATTCAAACCATTAACCATTCCAAAGAATGATTTATTTTTCCAGTCTCCAGGACCAAATTCTACAAATAGATACACAACATCCAACTGAAACACCCACATTCAAGTTTCTTTGTCACAAAGATACTGACTAGATCTTGCACTGAGCACTTGGCCCACAATAATATAGAGCTCAAGGCCATAAACCCAGTGCAACCATCACTGCTACTCTGAAGGAACACAGAGGGGAAGATTTCAAATCATCTATCTTGTTTTCTCATACAATCATTTATTCTGATGAAAAGAACATTCTCTGGCATTCAAAAAGTTGTCTATCAATAACCCTCAAAATTACTTTTAACGTCTCCTTTTATCAGTGCAGGACCACACTGCTAACTCGTAGGTTACTCAAAACCTCCCATCACAATTTTTCTAATTAATAATTAGTACCACTTTTCTACAACCAGTAACAGGCGAGGGGAGAAGAACAGAAAAATCAAATCCAAGAACACTAGTTTTATTTATCAAAAAAATAAATAAAAATCCAAGAACACTAGTATGTACCTGTCATATATAATAACTGTATCAGCAGTTGCAAGGTTAATTCCCAAACCCCCAGCTCTAGTAGATAGCAAAAAACAAAATCTGGAAGAATTCTTGGCATTGAACCGATCTATTCGTATTTGTCTCTCAGCCCCACCAACTTTACCATCAATCCTTTCATATTGCCATTTCTAAAAAAAGTACAAAGACTTTCAAATAAAATTTCCACATACAAAAACAATCCATAGGCTATGGAAAAGGCATAGAGACCATATACAAAACTAGTTTAAAATCCATACTTTGAAGCTACAGTAATCTTCCAGCAAGTCCAGCATATGCTGAAACTGAGAATATATCAGAACTCTATGCCCCTGCTCTTTAAGCTTCACCATCATTTTGTCCAGAAGTTGCAACTTCCCAGAAGATTCCAACAGTTGTCTGTCAAATAGAAGACATAACTCAAACGATGAATCTTTCCATAAGCACAAAATGTCAGAACAATCCTTTCTGATAAAAGAAGAAACCAATAACAAACATCATTTAAGCTATAGAGAAAGTTTTCTTGCCTATAGACATGAGCTAAACATAACAAAATCATTAATGCTGATGCAGGCAAAAAAAAAGAAGAAAAAAACAACGCTTCTCTAATACAAAACAGACATAGTAAGATAAAAATCGAAGCATAGGATTACTTGTGAGACTCATTTGCATCCTCTATATATGGTTCAACTCCTTCTAGCATATATGAGTGGCAGCAGAGCTTGCGCAGTTCCATAACCACATTGATAAGAGAAATCTGGTTTCAGAGTATTCAACCATAGTTAAATGTCTAAGTTAAAAATTAAAAAAAAAAAAACACAAAATTAACTGTTTGTCAAAATAATATGAAGGGAATGCTATCTATCTTACTACAACCTGCAACCTCACCTGCGCACCACCTTTTCGAGTTAGTATGTCATAGTTGCGAGTCAAAATAGCCTTGTAATATTCTTTCTGCTTGCTACTCAATTCCACACGTAAAATGAGCTCCTTCTTAGGAGGTAGGTCCTTCATGACATCTTTCTTCACTCCTGCAATTTCATTGAAAACAGTTTCACAGCCACATGTCAGCAACATATTAACAATTTTAAAGTAAATAATATATAACCAAAATATCAATTGCTTGAACAAAGAGAAAGAAATGCAAAAGGTATGACAAGTTTTTCAAACTATTAAAAAAAAGGCATTTGAACAGGAATGATTTAAAAAAACAAATATATGCACATGCTAAGAAGCACAGTCCATGGCCCGGACACGGAGAAGTGACATGGCACTTGGGGGACACTTAAATATATAGTTTTACATATTTATTCTATGGCATATAAAATGATAAGCAATTATTATGTCTCATTTATGAATATTTAATTCAAAGATAATAATTTTTTAAAGTCTAAAGAGGATAATAGATATAAATTTATAGCGATGTCTTTCTATCTGGCCTCAAGAGATAAGAATTGTATTCCACAACTCCATCTATGAAAATTCCACAATTTCCCAACTGGCTGGGGTTCCCAAAAAGAGTAAACTTCAAAGTAAGATTTCGTTCCTTCAATTAGAAAGAGGCATCCAAATAGTAGAGTTAACATTTAAACAAATGATGCTGAATATATTCCCTCAAGTCCTCGATATCAACTACTATATCTCCTTAAAGGGGAACTGAGAGTCAAAATAAAACCAAGCCATCAAATTTTGGTTAAACAAAGCTAATCCTACAACTTCAATGAACTGTTTCTGCTTTTGGTTCTTACATGTCCATCTCTGCCCCATGCATAACCAGGATTAAGCAAAAAACAAATGACACTCCAAAACTACATAACAAACCACCCAAATAGTATATGAATGATAATGAAAAGAAATGATTCTTCCATCTTCTATCTGATTTGTACAAGACAAAGAAAATGGATTTCCATTAAATTTAGCAAAAATTAATTAATTAATTGAAAATAACATATTCTGCACAGGACAAAGAATTTTAGATGTGTTTCAATTAGAAATCTCATAAACAGAGCCGAACAAGAGTAAGTGAAATAGATTTTTTTAATACTATACTTAGAGGTGAAGATAAATCAACTGAAACTGTTATCACACCATGTCATCCCAAAACTTACACCACAACTGCCATCCCAAAACACCCAGCTAAACACAAAACCAACTTTGAACATCCTTTGCTGAAGTAAGCAGTTTAAAGTTACAGCTAAATCCTTGTTCATGCTCTCCGTCTTGGACTGTTTTCTTAAACTTCTCAAGCATTCCTATTTGTTATTAACATTACATTTTCATCCTAATCAAAAAAGAGAGAAGCAAAGACGTTGCACTAATTTAAAGTAAAATATTAACTAACATAATTGAGAATGAAATATAACCTACGTAAAGTTTAACATATAAAACATAAGTTGATGAGCACAAAAATTGAGTTCAAGATTAATACTTCTAAGAAGATGAGGTGCCAACATCTTATGAAGCCTTGAGATCTGCTCCTCTTGATTAATATCCTTGAACTCCTCCTGGAATTCCTCTAAACTTCCAAACTGCAATTATTACAATAAAATACCAAGAGAATGGAGTTTAAACTTAAATGTTGAATCTAGTAGCCATCTATTTTAGTTGTATTTGCTTCTTATACAAAGCTGCACTGAGTAACTGATACTAACCTTCCCAGCATCAAGGAAGTGCATAAGCATGAAAAGTTCATCCAGATTGTTCTGAAATGCATCAACAGAGTAGTCGTAAGTTCATGACAAAAAATCTAACTGAATAATAGCAATTTTATATAAAATTTACTGTAAGTGCTGCTGAGCTACCAGAAAAGGTATTAATCAGTTTAAATCAAATGCCTATTGTGCATGCAGTAAATATATATTTTCCTTTCATTTTTAAGAGAGAGACTCAAGCTACTCTAGTCATCTGTCAAATAAGAAAAATAAAACCATTGACTGTAACTAAGCTTTGACTAAATGGAATCAATATCCCATTGCAATAGTTCTATCCAGAAAATGTACACGCAGTATCCCATTAGAGCACTAAAATTTAGATCATAAGATACAGGGATATTAAGCAAACACTTGTCAAGTCAAATTTAATAAGGGAGCAACTAGATGACTAAAAGCAAATCAGTAAAAGTGATAGAAGAAGAAAGGAAGCCGTATTTAAACAATCTTGGAGAAACAAAACTGTGGATTATCAATAAAAACATCCAAGGTATTTGGTCCCAAGTTAGGAAGCTTACACAAGATGGATTAGGATATGCATATATAAATGTTACAGAAGTGTGTTTGGTTTGAGTTTTTTGGATTGAGTTTTTTGGTTTTCGTGTTTTTTTATTTTTAGTGAATATTTTTAAAATTTATAAGTGTAAAATTTTTTGAAAAATTCTAGAGAAGTTCACTAAACTCAAAAGAAATTCAACAAAAGAAGTTGCTAAAAAAATAATTGCCAAACCCAGGCTTAGAGTCTCGTAACTATGTCAGACTCATAAATGTTAAAGAATATGAAAAACACCGCATGATGAAAGATATGTAACTTCAAAATCCAAAGCAGGAGAAATGTGGCGGAAGGTCAATTACAAATAAATTTAACAACTGAACTTCATCAACTATTTTGCCTTGGTTGGATCATCAAAATATACACCTTCAACAAGAAATGACAAAGTTGCCCAATAATGATGTCATCCTAGGCAAAAGAAATATATACTAGTATGAGCCCTCATTGCTACTCACCGGAAAGCAAACTCAGTTGTCGAGCTAGGAGTGCAATTACTTAAAAATGAAATTTCCAAAAAAGGAAAACCAATTAAATTGAGATTTTTACAATGAAAAAGCAAATGTTAAATGGGAATGAAAAGACTGAGAGAATATTTGGGCTCCATTTTAAGTAAAATATTTTACACAAAAAAACATTTTTCTTGTAAATTGATTTTACGAAAAAAAATGTTTTTGTTTTTGTTTTTTGACATTTGGTTAACACTTGAAACAAAAACATTTTATTATCTAAAAGAGAAATTTTGATTCAATAAAAATGTTATTTATGAATTTTTGGTGAGCTAAGATACTTATTTGAAAAGGCTAAATGTGTTGAAAGGATAGTGAGTGAGAATTAATTTTGTAAAAATTGACTTGCGAAATTTATAAAAGTAAGTCATTTTTGTGAAAATGATGCAAAAATATCTTCCTTAAAAAACATTTTACTTACTTTTTGTTTAACCAAACAAAGGAAAATGAATAAAATATTTTTGACAAAAACATTTTATATCAAAACAAATAGAGCCCGGTTTGCATCACCCTAGGAAACCAAACCAAACCAAACCAAACCAAGCCTTAAGTCCCATCAAATGAGGTCAGCTACATGAATCCTTCTTCTCCACGCGGCCCTATCAAAGGCCATTTCATTAGTCAAATTAAGTAGATTCATATCTCTATTTATAACGCTAGTCAACGTTAATCTAGGCCTACCCCGTCCCCTAAGACTTCCATATACCGTTACAGCATCGCACCTCTTCACTACTGCCTCTGTTGGTCTCCGTTGAATATGACCAAACCATCTCAAACGATTTTCTCTCAACTTATCTTCTATCAGTGCTACTCCTACCCATTCCCAAATACACTAATTCATAATCCTGACTTGTCTAGTCTTACCACACATCCACCTTAACATCCTCATCTCAGCCACACTCATCTTATCTACATGTTGTTTCTTGGTTGCCCAACACTCCGTCCCATACAACATAGTTGGTCTAATAGCCGTTCTATAAACTTACCTTTCAGTCTAGTGGGTATTCGTTTATCGCACAATACCCCAGACGCACTTCTCCACTTACACCATCCCGCCTTAATCCTATGGGCCACACCTGCATCAATCTCTCCCGCTGTTGTGATAATCAACCCTAAATAACGAAAATGTTCACTCTTAGGCAGTTCTTAGTTCTCAATCTTCACTTCTCATCTGCTTTCATTGTTACTATTACTAAATTTACACTCCATGTACTCTGTCTTAGTTCTGCTTATCCGGAATCCTTTAGATTCAAGAGTTTTTCTCCAAATCTCTAACTTTGTGTTAACTCCTTCTCTAGTCTCATCCACTAACACAATATCCTCTTCAAAAAGCATATAACATGACACGTCATCCTGAATATTTATCGTCAACTCGTCCATAACTAAAGCAAAAAGATAAGGACTTAAGGTAGATCCTTGGTGTAACCCTACAATGATAGAAAATTCATTTGTCTCTCCAGCTGACGATCTAATAGTGGTCACCACCCCTTCATACATGTCTCTAATCACGTCAATGTAGCCTTTTGTCACCCCTTTCTTCTCTAACACCCACCATATTATATCTCGGGGCACTCTGTCATATGCTTTCTCAAGGTCAATAAACACCGTATGAATGTCTCTTTTCTTTTCTTTGTACTTTTCTATTACTCTCCTCAAAAGATAGATCGCTTCCATTGTTGACCTACCAGGCATAAACCCAAATTAATTCTCTGACACCTCTGTTATGTCTCACAATCGGCATTCCATCACCCTCTCCCACACTTTCATTATATGACACATTAGCTTGATTCCTCTATAGTTGTTACAATTCTGGACATCACCTTTATTCTTATAGATTGGCACTAAAATACTTTTCCTCCACTCATCTGGCATGTTCCTAGTCAACAAGATTTTGCTAAACAACCCAATCAACCAAGCAACCCCCTTTTTACCCAAACACTTCCAAGCTTCAATAGGGATATCATCGGGTCCTAAAGCCTTATTTGCATCACCCTAGGAAAACCATACAATATTCTCCAATCAATCTCAGCCCTAAACTGAAACCCCAAATTTATATAGCAATAAAAGTTGCACTTTTCAAAAAGTTTCAGCTTATTGTAGTTAAGAGTTAGACTATGATCTCAAAAATGACAAATAAATCAAACATCAAAACAAAATGTTAGAACGTGTCCCACATTACCTGGAGTTGTCCCATCTGTGCTGGTTATAAGACTCTAGTTTTCCTCTCCTTAATACCTAAAGTTTTAAGGAGAAGTGTGAGTTAGACTTTTCAATTTGGTATCAGAGCTTGGTTGGACATGTGATGGGTGTGCCGTTTGTCCGGCTATTGTATGTTGTGGTCTAAGAGGATGTGTTGGAATGTGTCCCACATTACTTGAAGTTGCCCCATCTGTGTTGGTTATTATAAGGCTCCAGTTTCCCTCTCCTTAATACCTAGGTTTTAACGAGAAGTGTGGATTGGACTTTTCAATTCAAAAAGAAATGAACATTGGCAAACCTTGTGGATCTGGAATTTTTAATTAAACAAAGAAGAAATTTACTTTTGGGAATAAATGATGATAGACTGATTCGGTGCAGCTTATTTTAAGCTAAAAGCTGATAATCAGAAAGTAGAAGCCAAAAGCACACCTCCCCAACTTCTAGGTAATCAACCTTTCTCAGGTTATTTAAGCTAAGAAGAGTTTCAAAATGAGGGGTCCAAAAAATGTTCCTTACCACTTGATTAATAGAGAAGACAACATGAAGGAAAAAGAAAAAGAGATGAGATAAAATGAACAGCAAGCAAGCTCACGAGAGAGAGAGACATAGACTTAATTCTCTTTTCTACATAATTTCCAATGTATCATTTTAATGTGAATTGACTTTCCTACAATGGTCTACACACAAAATCCCTACAAACTTTTATGCAACACCAAAATTAATGCATAATTTTTTTTGACCATTATTATTAAACCATTAAAACTTCCCAAATTAAGATTATGAGATAATTTTGCATTCTCTTTATATCACTAACCTACCAAAATAAACATATTTCCATGCCAGATTCTCAACGGTTACAAATTGGATAGCTTGCATCACAAGTGCAAAGAAGCAACAATGTTCGGTTAGACAAAATTCCATCCCAAGTGAGCATCAATTGTTCCACTCGTGCCCATTAATCAACAACTAATTTAATGAGGGCATATATAAGCTAAAAACTGATAATCAGAAAGCAAAAACCAAAAGTACCCCCCCAACTTCTAGGTAATCAACCTTTCTCAATTTATTTAAGCTAATAAGAAGAGTTTCAAAAGGGAGGGTCCAAAAAATGTTCCATACCACTTGATTAATAGAGAAGATAACATGAAGGAAAAAGAAAAAGAGATGAGACAAAATGAACAGCAAGCAAGCAAGCTCACGAGAGCGAGACAGGCACACGCGCACACACAGAGAAAGAGAGAGAGAGTTAATACTCTTCTAAACATAAATTCCAATGTACCATTTTAATGTGAATTCACTTTCCTACAATGGTCTATATAAAAAATCCCTACGAACTTCTATACAACACCAAAATTAATGCTATCCAACATAAATGCCTAATTTTTTTTATTATTAAACCATTAAAACTTCCCAAATTAAGATTATGCAATAATTTTGCATTCTCTTTATATCACTAACCTACCAAAATAAACACTTCCATGCCAGATTCTCACCGGTTACAAATTGGATAGCTTCAGTCAGACAAAATTCCACCTCAAGTGAGCATCAATTGTTCCACTTGATGCACTATGTGTACTATGCCAAATGTTAGGTGTGTACCCAATTTTTCCTCTCCCAAACACATTATTGTGTACTATTTGGGCATTATTTTTTATATATGTAATTGACTATCAATGCTGACTCCTTACTAATTACAACTCATATACAGTGGATGAAGGACCCAGAAGTGTTTCCCTCTCTCTGTCGCTCTCAATATGGCATTAAAGAATTCAATTGTGAGACATGTTCCTTCTTTCTCATGTCCTCTCTCCTTCATTCCTCTCTCATTTCCCTTTTTTCTTCTGTTATTTTACTTTCTTTTTTCTTCTTTTTTTTTGTTGTTGATCAACAACAAATACAAAAAAAAGGACAAGAAGTCCTCTAAAATGAAAAAGAAAAATGAACCCGAAAAACATCTATACATCACAAACCACTTTCCAATCTCCAGAAATTAAAAAAAGTGGAACCCCTTTGAATTAAATGGAGATAGATGCCCAAAATGACGCCAAATGACACACTTTGCCCCACATCGAATATACATCCTCAAACTTGTCCTAAAAATCCTTGAATTCCTTTCAACTATAAACCCCAAAAAATCAAAAATACAACACATCTCCACAGCACTTCCACCAAGACTTGAAACTTAACATTTGAGCATACTTCCCCGAGGCCACCCAATGAACACCGCCCAATAAGAACAGACGTTGCCATAGATTCAATGCTGTTGGGCAGTGTAAGAAGAGATTATTCAAGGATTCCTCATTTTGCCAACACAAAACGCACCATTGAGGACAAAGATAGTGGTTAGGCCTCCTTGCTTTCCAAGAAAGGCAGAATTCCTACCCACAATGTTGCCTATAGCCAGACCCCTTTCTCCTTGGGAAGGGACGCTACTCCCCAATTGACCAAATGATCTTTCTTACCTTCATCCTTTCCTTCCCAAAGAAAATCCCTCATCAACTTTTCAATTCTTTTTCTTATATTTTTCCTCAAATCACAAGAGATAGTATCAGGAAGCCGCAGGAGTCTATTAGGAGCAGATTCACATCTGTTCAAACCATATGGATTGTACATAAAGCCATCCAGAGTTTTGTAGTGCTCTTTCGTCTCTGCTTTCAAACAACTTGTTATGACAAAACAATTTCATGTGCACATTCAGGATCCAAAAAATTCCAGGTCCGTATCACTAATTGTTAACAATTTTACATTTTTTTTTATCGGCAGTTAACAATTTTACATTAGCTTTGCACATTCATTAGTCTTGGCATGGTTACTTTCAGATATTCTGAATTTGGGAATTGCTTTGCATAGTTCATTTTTTTTTTTTTTATGGCAATGTATAATTCATCATCATCCTACGCGGTAATTGAATGTAAGATTGTGGATTAATTTGACTGGAAAAATCAGCTTAACGGCATATAGATTGAATTGCAAGTCTGTGGATTATCTAATTCTGGTACATCACAATGATTGGGTCTACTATTACTACTAATGTGATTAAAAGGCCCTTAATTTAATCCCCTGATCAAGCTAGGACACAAACCATAAAACCAAATATTGTCCCCAAGGAAGAACGACATGGCCAACAGATGAGATTAAGGGTTTACAGTGTCGCAATTACATATTAAGACAAGTCATCAAGACTAAGATGGCTTATACAAAGCGATACAAAAAGAAATTTTGCTATGATTAATATATCAGTCCCATATCTTTCATGGTACTGACAATACCAAGTAACAACACATATCAACTGGTATGCAGCATATCAATTGAAATGTGAAACAACTATTACGAAATTCCAACGATTCACATAGGGAAATGTCTACAAAGCGGTGGTACTTTTGGTCAGTGAAAAAATTATTTAAAGGGCAAAATGCCATCCAATGAATAAATATGCCACTAAGAATGAAACACGTTCCAAGAATAAGAGATTTATAAATTATAACGGTACCCACAAACAAAATACTTGAAGTTGACAACAAACCTGAAGAGGTGTTCCTGTCAAAAGGACACGATGTCTAGTCGAGTACTGCTTCATCGAAGAAAATAATTTTGAATCCTTATTCTTGAGACGGTGACCTTCATCAACAATCTACATGGAGATATCACCAGTTTTTACTAGCAAGAAACATACTGTAAACTGGCAAAGGACTCAGCAGGCCAAAGAATCTTACCATACACTCCCACTTTATCGGTTTCAATGATGTAGTGTCTAAGTTAATCATTTCATACGATGTTAGGAGGACATCAAATTTTATTCTATCTTGCTTGCTTTCACCAACAATTTGACCAGATTTCTTCCTTTTGCTCTTCTTATTCTTTTTAAAGTAAAATTCATACTCCCTAATGGTGGCACGAGCTTGGGAAGAGCCAACATACATGACCTGCGGCAAGAAACTTTATTCAGGTAATGCAGGTCCACTGATTATCAATAGAAGGTTGAAAAACCATGTACATACAACATTCATTTGAGGTGCCCATGTTGCAAATTCACGTTCCCAGTTACGCAATGTTGAGAGTGGCGCTACTACTAAATGTGGACGACGGAGATTATCTTCAGCCAGAGATGCTAAAAAAGCAATGCTCTGTATTGTTTTCCCTGCATCAAAGGTAAACCACATATTTACTTTACTTCGAGTATGACAGAGTCACTTAAAATATTAATAATAAGAATTTATATTTTTTGATATATCCTCCTTGTCATGCGCATATGCAAGTTCTTAACTTGCAGAAGTTAAACATCTATTATTCAATATAAAGGAACTCTATTTGCTTTGTTCAGCATTCTGGAATGAATCAGTGGAAAAACTGGTTAAGCGGTCATTATCAATACAATTAATCTCACATTAGCTGGCCTAGATTAATAGCACACTTTCATTTTATGGTTATTAGAACAATAGTTATCTAAATAACGGATTTAAGACTGACAATCCCTACTTCGATCATTCCATATATGATACTCAATGTAGTTGGAATAATCATGTTAATAGTTGCATTGACAATTTCTTATATCTCGGGGGCTGTTTGGTGCAGCTTATCTGAGCTACTTATAGCCTTTTTTATTTTGGGAGTTTGTGCCAGACTATTTGGTGCAGCTTCTGCTTATAGCTTATTAGGCAAAATAGCTTAAATAAGCTGAAAAAAACTGATTATCTGAGGGAGGGGTGTTGTTGGCTTTTGCTTTTGGATTATCATCTTTCAGCTTACAAAAAGTTGCACCCAACAGGCCCATTATAAATGGCAGTGACAGCAACAGTGACACCTACACTTAAGTTCCATTTGTTGTGAAAGTTGAAACAGAATGCAAATCTAACTATTGATATTCAAAAAGGAACTACCAGAAGGAAAAGAAAAAAAAAAAGGAAAAACAAAAATAAAATTACACAACAATTAGAGAGAGAGAGAGAGAGAGAGAGAGAGAACCTACCTAGGCCCATTTCATCTGCAAGTATCACATGCGTTTGTTTGGACCAAGAGAAACGTAAGAAGTTCAATCCTTCAAGCTGATATGGGTGAAGTGAGCCTTCATTTACATCAAAATGCAATTAGAATTTCATGATGGTCAAATTAGAACAGAAATAACAAACAATCGTGCACAATCACATAAAGCAGAAATCAGACCGGATGTACCTCCAGAAAGAAATTCAGGACTGTGTTCATACTGTTGAAATTCTTTCTGCTTGTTTTTTGGTTCTGTGGCATCACGATTGTTGCTCTTCTGCTTACTTGAAGATAGTTTGCGATGCTTAGAGTGAATTTTGTTAAATCTACTAATTTCTTGTTGAAATGAATTAATATCTGATTCAAATTCCCAATAACATTCATCATAGGGAAGCTCTTTCCATTTAACAAAATACTCCTTCTCATCATCATCTCCCCTACAAAATTAATGAATGAAATTCAAGCTCTCAATGCCACTCTATAACAAGTCATGAACATGATACTATTATCAGAATGTAGCAAAAGAATCAAATATGTCTGATCGTCTCCAATCTGAAGTTTATTCAAGATTTCGCATAATAACACTTAAGATTTTGAATAAAGTTGCCCAAATTAATTAAATTCGGAAGTTATCAAAGTTTGAGTGAAATTCAAATTTCAATGAAGTGTGACTTGGCAAAGTGAAAAACGTTAGGATAGTTGAAATTTACAGCCAGAGTTGAACACTATTCATACAACGAGAGTAATATAAAAGTTGAGAGAGTTGAACCTGCAAGCAAGAATCCGATCAACAGTAGTCCATTCAGGACGAATAGCCACAAACTCATCTTCAGAGTTATTAATTGATGACATTTGACGCTGGAAGTTGTTTACTTTAGTCCTCAAACGAGGATGTGCCTTGTAAGCTTTTAAAAACTCTTTCTCGGGCACCCTGAGATAAGGTATCCAGCAAATGAGGTTATAGCATCTAAAAATATTCAAGGAAAAACAAACATACCATGAAAAAAACCTAACAAATTTATTATGGCACCAGAAAAGACAACTAGAAGTATTCCAAATAGTTTACAAGTCACCAAACTGTAATGGAGGACATTCTCCTTTAGGAGAAATAAACTACTCAAGATAACCAGGTTCCTTTATAATAAAAGAAATCGTCAATGGCAACCACTATACACAGAAATACCATGTGCAGTGAAGATAAGATAATCCTTTCCACTTCACAAGATATTGTTTCACAAATATTTGCTTTGAACCCAGCTTAGAGGCATCACTATCATCAGCAACAGTAGGGCGCATTTCACAGTCTAAGATCTTTTCAATTTCATTTAGAGGGCTAGCCTGCAATGAGAAAATATTTTAAATCTTGCTAGCATCAATATATTACAATGGCATGAAAGTCTAGCAAAACTAGCAACATCAAGGCATAATGGAACCATACACATTCAGGGCACCTCCAGTTGCTAGGACGAGGGGGTTTCAATGGTGCAAGTAAACACTTGGGGTGATAGGCATATGTACATGTTTCACAGCACCAAGGATTTCCACCTTCACCACATACTTGGCATGAATCAGGTTTCTGTAGACAAAATAAATAACAGAATGAAAAATTTTAAGTTATATGAGACCGCATATCTTCTAGAATTTATAACATAAAAACCAAGAGGCAATTTTTGACATAAAAGCTCTAGTATTAGTACAACCACGAAATTGATGCATTTCAAATTCAGAATACCAGCAGATGTCCAAAACATTCCTGGTACAGTACCTGTCAATCTGAAGATGAAACCTCACAGGAGTTTCTAGTCTTTAGCCTAAACTATTTCAAGAATAGCATAAATTTTGTTATGGGATCTCCTTTTGCCAATCCTTCTAGTCAAATAAGAAGTATCATAATTATCATTCTAATCCTTCACATTCCAAGCCAATTATATACCGAACATACCATTAGGTCCAAGTAGCAGACAAGAATATCTTAAAACAAGACTACTCTACTATGAAGAATAAACACTATTAATGCTATCCACGTTCATGCACTCTGACAACCCAAGGTTTCCATTATCAAATGTTTCGGTTGAAGTCCTCTTTGGGCTTTTTGCGGAAGCAAAGGTAAAGAAAAATTAGGTTGTGAATCTGTCACAATCATTAATTGGAAAATTAAAACTCCGAAACAGTGAACAAATTACGACTCTTCAATAACCCAAGGTGATCCCTTCAACGATTCTTCAATCAAAACCCCGAGAAAAACACCAAACTTAAGGAATTTTCCCACTTCATTTGCTACAAAACGGTTTGAACCCATAGCCCAGGCCACAATTTATATTGCCTACCTAACCTTTCACAAAATACTATTAACGTAGACCATTTTACCTTACATAAAAGTTGTCCACTCTTTAGAACCTTAAGCCCGCCTTGTGGTACTTATAAAGACCAACTATCACAATGTCACATTCTAAGAGTTGGACTTCTTGCAGATTAATTTCCACAAGAAAAAGGCTTCCATCAAATTCCTTGAGAAAAGGCCATTAAAACTTTTTGGCTGCATGAATGGATGAAACAAGACAATGGACAAAGTACCACAAGCTGCTAGCTTGAGTAGAACCTCCTGTTACCCTAAAGGGGAGCAGAATTTTAGTCCAACTTGTGACACCGGTCTCTGGGCTCCTTGTACATTGCGATCTGCTCAAGATCATCATCTGTTAAATTACCATCGTAAACTGGGTTGTTTACAACACGCCTAGGAGGAACCCCTAAGCGTCCAGGATTGTTGCCTACCCTTGGTTCACGAACATGCCGGCCGCGAGGCGCAATAGGATCCTCTGTTGTTGCTCTCTCGGCGTTGAGATTCAATCTATTGAGAAGACCAAGAATCTGGTCCAACTGTTGTTGTTGCCTCTCGATTGCACCCCACACAGCTTCATTGTTAGATTTTGGTGAAGTCTCACCGTCGTTGGCCATTGAGACAAGGGAGGACCTCGCTTTGATACCACTTGACGCAGCATTGTAATGGAATGAATGACTAGATATCGTTCTAGTAGACGAAGGGGAAGATATCGTTCTTCGGACGGTAACAACTCAAATTCACGAGCAAAGATAAACAACCTTGCGCACAAGACAAATGGAGAGAACTCTGGTTATGTTCTTAAAAAAAAACTCTTTTTCTTTCTATCTATGTCTTTGCCACAGGGCTTACAAACATATTTATACTAACTACTAGATACTCAAACTGTGAATTTCCTAATACATAAATAAATACTAAAACACTCCCTTAAACTCTTGTACCAAATACAATGTATCAAATACAAAGAACCTAACCTTTAGACCTTGAAGAGTTTGAAAGACATGAATACAATCCAATGTATCCATGAATACAAGGAATGAAATGCATTCAATGTATCCATTAATACAAGGAATGAAGTGTATCCAATGTATCCATTAATTAATTTTCCTTTGAACTTGAACCTGTTCTGCATCAGTCTCCCCTTCTTTGAAAGAACTCGTCCCCGAGTTAACTAGAGGAATTGGGATATCTTGAGTTGTATGATACGCAAATAAGTCTTGGACATTGAAAGTTTTGGAGATGGCTAAATCTTCTGGAAGATCCACCACATAAGCATTATCATTGATCTTCTTCAAAATGCGAGCAGGACCAATCTTCTTCTGTTTAAGCTTGCTGTATGTGCCCACTGGAAACCTCTCTTTGCGCAAGTGAACCATTACCATATCACCAACTTCAAAAGTCTTCACTCGTCGATGTACATCTGCGGCAGTTTTATACTTTGCAGCTGATTCTTCCAATTTCTCTCAAACATCTACATGAATGTTGGCCACCTTTTCCACTATATGGTCAGCAATGATACTCATTCCTGGAAGCTTGGGAAGAGGAACCAAATCTAAGGTATGCAGTGGGGATCGAACATAAACAATCTCGAACGGAGACTTTCCAGTCGAACGGTTTGGCACATTATTATAAGCAAACTCCGCTTGAGAAATAACAAAATCCCACTGCCTTGGACTTTCTTGACACAAACTCCGCAAAATATTTCCCAATGTACGATTCACTACCTCTGTTTGACCATCGGTTTGGGGATGACAAGTAATACTATATTGCAAAGTTGTATCCAGCCGCTTCCAAAGAGACTTCCAAAAATAACTCAGAAACTTGCTATCACGATCGGAAACTAGACTTTGGCACACCATGGAGACGAACTACCTCGCGAAAGAATAGTTGAGCAATATTGTTGGCATCATGTGTTTTCCTGCCAGAAATAAAATGCGCCATCTTCGAAAACCTATCAACAACAAAAAAAATAGAATCCGCACCATGATGTGTTCGCAGAAGACTGAGAACAAAATCCATGGACAAATCCTCCCAAGGAAATTCTGGAATAGGAAGAGGCGTATATAATCCAGTATTTTGTGCTTGACCCTTCGCAGTCTGACATGTGTAACAACGCTTCACATACCTCTCCACATCTCTTTTCAACTGAGGCCAATAATATCGAGATTCGACCATAGCGATGTTCTTGTCTCGCCCCAAGTGCCCTCCCAAGCCTCCACCATGAGTTTCTCGAATAATGTGCTCTCGCAAAGACCCGCGAGGAATACAAAGACGATCATCGAAGAATAAAAATCCCTCAAGTAGCAGGTATTTGCTAGATTCTTGAAAACCTGAATTGCACTGTGCCCATGCATCTTTAAAATCCTCATCATCAGCATAAATCTCTTTCAAATATTCAACACCAGAAATCTCATTTTTCGCAATGATAAGTAAAGAAGCTCGTCGACTCAACGCATCAGCTACTTTATTTAATTGACCAAATTTGTGCTTACTTTTGTATATAAGCAATCCACCTGGCATGCATTCGGTTTGGCTTAGTAGCATTCTGAAGATACTTGAGAGCTTGGTGATCACTGTTTAACACAAATTCCCGTTGAATCAGATATGGCTCCCAATGGTACAAACTTCAGACTCAAGATACAGCTCTTGCTCATACGCCGTCCACTTCTGTCGAGCATCACTAAGTTTCTTGCTGAAGAAGGCTATGGGTCGGCCTTCTTGAGAAAGAACAGCTCCAATGCCAATACCGGAAGCATCACAATCAACCTCAAACAACTTATCAAAGTCCGGTATGGCTAAAACCAGTGTTGTGGTCAACCTCTCTTTCAAAACCACAAAGCTCTGTTCTACAGCATCAGTCCACACAAATTGCTTATGCTTCATGCAATCTGTGAGTAGGGCAGCAATGGTACTGAAATTCCGCACAAAACGTCTATAAAAAGTTGCCAAACCATGAAAGCTGCGTACGTCGGTAATGGACTTTGGGGTTGGCCACTCTCGAATGGCTTTAACCTTAGCCTCATCAACCTTGATCCCTTCAGCACTCACAACATAGCCCAGGAAAATCAAGCTGTCTGTCAAAAAACTGCGCTTCTTCAAATTCACATATAAATTGTTCTCATGCAAAACATTAAAAACTTTACTCAAGTGTTGCATATGCTCTTCTTCATCATGACTATAAATAAGGATATCATCGAAATAGACAACTACGAACTTTCCAAGAGGCTGGAATACCTGATTCATTAATCACATGAATGTACTCGGCGCGTTAGACAATCCGAATGGCATAACAAGCCACTCATACAACCCTTCTCTTGTCTTGAATGCTGTTTTCTACTCATCACTGGGGCGGATACGAATCTGATGGTAACCACTTTTCAAATCGATCTTTGAAAATACTTTCGAACCATTCAATTTATCCAGCATATCATCTAACCTTGGTATACGAAATCTGTACTTTACCGTGATCTTGTTGATGGCTCTACTGTCAATGCACATCCTCTAACTTCCATCTTTCTTCGAAGTTAGCAAGGCTGGCACTGCACACGGACTCATACTCTCTCTGATTAGACCTTTCTATATCAAATCATTAACCTGGTCCTGCAAAATCTGAAACTCTTTCGGACTCATTCTGTAATGTGGCAGGTTCGGTAAACTTGCTCCGGGAACAAAATCAATCTCATGCTGGATGTTCCGCATAGGAGGTAACCCTGCTGGCAGCTCGTCTGGCGCAAGTCCCTGAAACTCGGTAATTAATGGCTTAACTCGCTCTGGTATCGCAATGATAACTTTTTCTTGTTCTTCACCCTTGACCACTAAAGCATAAACTAACTGCGTTTCCTTGACTTCTTTTATAAAATCTAGTATTATAAGGAAAGACTTTGCATTGGTTAGGGAGGCTATTACTCGAATTTCACGCCTCATAGAAGCCAAGACAACTTTTACTTTATCCTTGTAAAAGGTGTAAGTATTCTCCTTTCCCCTATACACAGTGTTCAAATCAAACAGCCACGGCCTACCCAACAACATATGACAAGCATTCATGTCGACCACATCGCACAAAACCTCATCGCTATAATTTGGCCCAATAGAGAAAGGAATAACACATTGTTCTGTTACTTTTGTTTCATCGACATCTGTGATCCAACCAATACTATAAAGAGACGGATGTTTCTTTGTTGGAAGATTCAACTTATCAACCATAGTCCTTGACACGATATTTTCACTGCTACCTTCGTCAATAATCAAATCACAGACTCGCTGGTTGATAGTACAACGAGTTTTAAAGATATTGTGCCTCTGAACATCCTCTTTCCGTGGTGTGTACATCAAATGTTGTACAACAAGCGATACACCCTCATCTTCATGGGTCCATTCTGCTGGATCTTCTTCTTCGAAATTCTCCTCCTCTTGTCTACCTTCTTCTTCCTCATGCTCAACTACGTTGGCAGTACGTCGCTAGGCACAACGATTAGAATAGTGTCCAACTTCTCCGCAACGGTAACACTTATCACTTCGTGATGGAGCGTAAGGGTCACTCTGTGTTCTTGAACTACTTGTACTCGTCTTTGTATGAGTCTGACCTTTCCATGGGGCCTTGTTCTGATTCTGAGAAGCTTGACTCTGACCTGCTTCAGTGACTACTTTTCCTTTACCCGGCTCGGACTGATTTTGTACTGGTGAAGGCATGACTGTCCTGGTAGAGGGCTGATTTCGAAAACTCATTCTTCTGGCTAATTGCAATTCAGCCCTTGTTGCCAATTGAATGGCATCCAGCAACGTATGAACCGGTTGCATGTTAACCACATCCTGTAGATTTGTATGCAATCCATCCACAAATCACGCCACCAATTGTCCTTTCGTTTCCGGTAAGTCGTTACGGGAGGAAAGTCGCTGGAACTCAACAGAATACTCATGGACTGATCTGGCACCTTGTTGACATCATTGGTCGATGGAGCGAACTCGATCATAATCTGGAGGAAGAAAACGTGCTCTCATCAATTGCTTCATTCGGTGCCAAGCCCGAATCTTACTCTTGCCTTATCGCATCCTAGACAATTGCAATTGCTCCCATCATGCAGAAGCACTGCTTTTCAGTTTGTACGCAACAAGTTTCACCTTCTTCTCTTCTTCAATATCCATGTAATCGAAGAACCGTTCTACTTCATTCAACCAATCTAGAAAATCTTCGATGTTTAACTGCCCATTGAAGGAAGGGAGGTCCATCCTCATACGGTAGTTATTGTTGTTATACCGAACACCTCTCTGGGCTCCTCGTACATTGCGATCTGCTCAAGATCATCATCTGTTGAATCACTATCGTAAACTGGGTTGTTTACAACATGCCTAGGAGGAACCCCTAAGCATCTAGGATTGTTGCCTACCCTTGGTTCACGAACATGCTGGCCGCGAGGCGCAATAGGATCCTCTGTTGTTGCTCTCTCGGCGTTGAGATTCAATCTATTGAGAAGACCAAGAATCTGGTCCAACTATTGTTGTTGCCTCTCGATTGCACCCTACACAGCTTCATTGTTAGATTTTGGTGAAGTCTCACCGCCGTTAGCCATTGAGACAAGGGAGGACCTCGCTTTGATACCGCTTGCCGCAGCGTTGTAATGGAATGAATGACTAGATATCGTTCTAGTAGACGAAGGGGAAGATATCGTTCTTCGGACGGTAACAACTCGAATTCACAAGTAAAGATAAACAACCTTGCGCACAAGACAAATGGAGAGAACTCTGGTTATATTCTTAAAAAAAAACTCTTTTTCTTTCTATCTATGTCTTTGCCACAAGGCTTACAAACATATTTATACTAACTACTAGATACTCAAACTGTGAATTTCCTAATACATAAATAAATACTAAAACACTCCCTTAAACTCTTGTACCAAATACAATGTATCAAATACAAAGAACCTAACCTTTAGACCTTGAAGAGTTTGAAAGACATGAATACAATCCAATGTATCCATGAATACAAGGAATGAAATGTATTCAATGTATCCATTAATACAAGGAATGAAGTGTATCCAATGTATCCATTAATTAATTTTCCTTTGAACTTGAACCTGTTCTGCATCAATCCTGAACAACCCAAAACTCAGCCATCTCAACCCAACTGCACCTCTAGCTGAACCACCTATATTTACAAATAAATGAGCACACAACGCTTGATTCATAAATGTTACAAAGTCCCAATGACTGGTGACAACATTAAATGACTACCTGAGGCATATAAGAATTTAACGCTTTTATCTTTTAGTTTCGTAATGAAGTATAAATTCATTTTGCAGTTGAAAAATCTCACAAATTTCAATTATCATTAAGTAGTGAATATGTTGTCATCCAAACTTTCCCAAATTATTGTCCCAGCTGTATGCATAATGCTGCATCAAACCAAGAAAAGCGCAGTTAATTTCTTCAGCATGAAATATAAAAATGACTGTAGAAATAAGGTAAATCAACCAAGGGAGGGGGGAGTCAAGGATGGACCCATGGTGTTGCAAGTAGGGGCGAAAGTCACCCTTACGATTACGAAAAATTCCCTTATTACACTAGTATTTGCTATTAATTATCTCCAAAATATATAGGCTCACCCCCCTTAGAGTTAAAAAAAAAAAAAATTCAAGTGGTCGCCCCCTCTATATTAATATATATATTCAAACTTTATTAATTAATACTTAATTAAATAAGTTCTTAATTATAATTTGATTTTTATTTGGAGAGCTTTGAAATCATCACATTGGGCCCGACAGTGTAATAGAGGATATGTACATGTTGAAGCATGAGACATTTAGTGGTCCAGCCCAAAAGTTAGAAACTAACAAATAAAAAAACCCTCAATTTGTTCACACCTAAGCAATCGATAGAGTTTTCCCCCTTATTTATCACCATTGTCTCTGTGTAATTAGTTCACCAAAAAATCATCCCTTGGCTAAAAAATTAAAGCTATTTAACTAGTATGCCCTTCTACATTTGTCTAACTATATCCATACATTAAGGCATCTACAATCTCTGACTCAAAACCTATATCAAATTTAAGTTTGGATAAAAATCACTCAAAACACCCTCAACTCCTTGACCTAAACTAATAACAAATTGAGTTTTACTCAAATTTTTGCCCAAATCAAGAGAGACTCAAATGTTTACTCAAAATTTTCCAAGTTATTTTGTGACTCTTAAATTTATCACTCTACCAATAGTAAAATTTTTACACAAATTTCTGTTTAAATCTGAGTTTGTCCATTGGAGTGGTTCATATGTGATTAGGTCAAACAAAGCAACAACAACTTAAATTTTTCAATCATGCTGTGTATAAAATAAAACAATAATTCAAAACTAAATGTAGAATCCTGGGTCACTCCAACAATGCCTGCAACCAAATAACGTTAATTTTGGCACAGATATCAAAATCATGAATTGAAACAATCACAAGTAACAAAATAAAAAATCAAGAGTTTAAAACCCAATTGTGCTTAACAAAAATGGGTTCACAAATCGATTATGCAAAAGAAACAAACAAGATACAAAGAACAACAACAGACCGCATCAGCTCTAACAATCCTTTCAAATTTTTGCGGACCAGACCCAGATTTTCCTTGGTCGATATCAACATCGTCGTCCCAATCATCAATGTTGTAAATGGGTTTTCGATCAGACCTAGCACGAAGCCTCTCGACCAAACTACCCATTTTTTCCCTGCAACAAAAACATATATATATATATAGGGAGCGAGAGAGAGAGAATTCAAGCCTCTATGTGAGTGAATTAAGCTTCGTTTGAAAGCTGAAAATGAGTTGTGAATAGATTTCGATCAAATTGGAATTGAGTAGCGAAGCAAATGCAACGGAAGGACTTACCTGAGGAGGAAGAGCTGTGCGCATACGAAAGTGACACTAAACGATTTTGTCTGGGTGGCACTTTTATATGGAACTTGGGGGTTGCTATATACAGACCAGAGGTGTGTGTGATCGTTCTATTTCTTTTTCTTTTTTTTTTTTTGGTTGAATAATTTTTCTTTTTTTCTTTTTTTCTTTTTTTGTTCTATTTTCTTGCAAATGTTGTTTGGCAATAGTGCTTTTGAAATTAGGGGTTTTTTTATATTTTTATTTTGTGATTTCTTTCCTTTTCTATATAAATTTTGATTTTCTGAAATAAATACTGAAATTAATTTGATCATTCAATTAAAAATCTAAATATTCATTTTTCCATTTAATTTATTAAAAAGAGAAAAAGTTATTTACGGTTAATCAATAAGTGTCATGTTAACATAGTAATAATCTATTTTTTAATTTATTTTTTATTCTTATTTTTTTATACCTAGCTCAGTGCCTTCCCTCATTTTAGTATTTGTTGCCGACCACCACCCTTATTGCCTCTAACTATGCTCTATGATTATCATTGCCCCCTATGTTGCACGCCCAAATCAGTAACCATCATGGCTATCTGGCCTTGCTAGATACCCAACCTCCTTCCTCTCCCCCACAATCTCCAACACCAAAAACCCCTCTTTCTTATAAACATACCGAATCAATTTTCACAATAACTAAACCTTTATTTGTTAACTATACATTTTAGTTAAAAAGTCATTATAAATTGTCATCACTCTTTTTATTTTTCTGCACATCTTTTCATAAAAATTAAAAAAAATATTAAAATAACATTTTTTCAAACAAGGCTTAAATTAAACGTCAAAAGAAAAAAAAAATTAAATGAACACCACACATTAACGTATTAAATACGTGATTGTTTAATATTTTAGACAAACACGTGCATAAATACAAATTAATTATTGTATAAATAGAATTTTAAAATAAAAGATAAATACATCTTAACAAGGATTTGAAATGGCTAACAATGGCAATGAATGAGGGAAGGGCTAGGGACTGTGATAAGGGAGGGAAGAAAGGATGGGACGGGGCTATGACAAGGAAGGAAAGGGGAAATGGCAATCGCGAGAGAGTAACGGAGGGGCTATCGCAGGGGTGGACAGGGACATAAGGACAACAATGGAGGGAGGAGGAGAAGTTGCCTTCAATGGGAAAGGAGTGACGCAAGTGAGGGAATGAGGAAGAATCATGTGTGGGGGACTTTAAATATTTTTTTAAAAAATAAAGAAATCTACCATTTTGATGACATTGCACTTAGGGGTGTTCATGAAAAACCGGAATCCGACCCACTTGTCTGAACCGAACCGAACCGAAGTAAAACGGACGGTTTCGAATATTCAACCGGTCGGCTGCGGTTTCGTTTGGTTGAATTTCGCAGTTTCACGGTCGGCAACGGTTTTATGTAAATTATTTTGGTCAAAACCGACCTGACCGAATGTTCATGCAGCTGTTACATTTTTTTTTATATTTGTTTAATTGTTTTATTATTGGGAGAAGTGCAAAACTTCTTGTGGAAGCTTTCTGTGATGATGATGATGTATTTCAATTTTCAACTTTCAAAGCAAAAAAGTTGTGCAGCAGCAAACCTTTCATATCATCTCCTCTCATCTCTTTTTCCCCATATTTCTCTATTTCCCATATTTCTCTCTCTCTCTCTCTCTCTCTCTCTCTCTCTCTAACGTAAACCAATCTCTTTCCTCATTATATATCTTTTTACAGCTTTGATCACACATTCTCAACTTCCATCTCTTTCCAATCTCTCTCTCGATACTTTGTGAGGTGTTTTATCTATCATTCAAATCAGAGATGCTGGTGGTGGTGCTCTCTTACTAACCAAAACCTTAGGTATGAGTTTATTTGTTTAAACTGTTTTTGATTAATTGCAACCCTTGATCGATATTGTGTTTATAGTTAATTGTTTCTTGAATAACTGAAATCCTACATGGATTTCGTATTTTTAAATTTTGTTTTAACAAAAACACTAGATTTAATGTATATATATATTTAATTTTTTGTAGACTAACTAACATAATCCCTGCATGGATTTTTTTTAAAAATTTATTTATTAACAAAAACTCTTGTTTTAAGTCATTGTTTTTGTCTCAAAGAAGCTAAATGAAAAAAAAAAAAAAACTGAATGTTCTCATGTGTGTTTTTTTATTCTTTGGCACTTTAAAATGTTTGTTAGTTTTTCAATAAATCATTGTGTTAACTGTTTTGAAAATGGAAATTTATTATCATGTTTGATTAACTGTTGTATATTATGCTCTAGATAATGGATCATTCATGTTTTTGAATGCTCTAAATATATTTGTTCCAGCATGTTTTTTTTTTATTTAATTTTTTTTCCCTAATCACCAAAAACCTTAGATTTATTTTGTCATTTTATTTAGTTTGTTTCAAGTTAACAAAATCCCTACATGTAAAAAAGATTTTTAAGTAACTTATTTTTCTTAAAAGAAGCTAAAATGGAAAAATGAAAAAAATTAAAATAAAAAAAAAATAAATTTGAATGCTTAAATATACTCAATAAGATTGAAGTGTATTTTTTAAAAATTTATTTATTTATTTTTTAAATTACAAGCTTAAAGTTAAAGTGTATGTTTTTTTGTTTTTTTATTTTTTAATATCTTTTTGTTTGCTATTATTTTAAAAATTGCAAGCTTTATATTTTTTTTTTTTTTTTATTAAGTAAGTATGCTTTTATTTATATTTTTTGATCCTATAATAATGGTATCGTATTAGAATGCATAATGCAAATGCATAATGCTCTTCTGTTTAAAAAAAAAAAATGCATAATGCTCTTTGTTTTTGTATGGATCATTTTTTAGAAAATAGTTTGTTAACTAACTGTTTAGAAAATTGGAATTTATTAGCATGTTTGATTTGTTTATGTATATTATGCAATATATTTATTGTTGTATTTTGTGTCTAGATAATGAATCATTCTACCGCTGGACCTCTTCTTTCTGATAAGCCTCCATTACCACCTGAGGAAAAGGGTAAGGCATGGGAAAAAGGTAGTGGTAAGAAACCATCAAGAGCATTGGATCATTTTGATAAAATAAAAAATGAGGAAGATGAGAAAACAAGAGCTGTATGTAAGTATTGTCAAAAAGAATACATGGCTGAGTCAAAGTTTTATGGGACTAGTAATTTATTGAGTCATGTGGCTAGTTGTTTAAAGTATCCTTATAGAGAACAAGAAAAGAGTCAACATACATTGTCTTTTCAAAACAAAAAAGATGGAGATGGTGTTGGTCTAGTGGCAACTTCTTTTACAGTGGAAGGTGCTAGGAAAGCTCCAGCGGAAATGATCATTCTTGATGAATTGCCTTTTAGATTTGTTGAAGGGGTTGGTTTTCATAGGTTTTGCAATGCTTTGCAACCAAAGTTTACCGTGATTCCATCTCGTACCACTGTTGCTAAAGATGTAGCTGCAATTTTTAACACTGAGAGGACTGAGTTAAGAAATTTTTTGAAGGGTCGTAGAGTTTGTCTTTGTCACGACCCAAACCCGGCCCTATGGGTTTAGCTCAGAATCGCCAAGAATCCGAGATTACCAAGGCCTTGGCGGAAGCCAAAAAAGTAACTAGTGTCCGTGAAAATCAGATGTCAAAAACATTTTATGCATTCATAACCCAAAAACAAGACACTCTATACAATCATTTACAGACATTCAAGATGGGGACTCAATCCTCGATAATACAAAAGGTACAATACACGGGGGAAACAAAAACACCCCAAGCCATGGCATGACCCTCTCTAGCCGGATGCGGTGGTGAGCACCTACATATATATATAACAAAGGAGCTAAAGCCCAATGAATAACATAACGTGTAAAGAGGTTATGAATGAATGTCCTTACAAGAATGAAATCAATTCATTATACAAGATGTCAATCTTTGAGATTTCACCAATCAATATTTCAATCATTCATATGTGGTACATCCATTAGCCTATAAACAAGGCACAATAATGATGGCCATCAATCAAGATGGTTCCACAAGGAACCGATGGAGCTGCATGATCCAAATAACGGTGGGTGCTAAGGATGGACATACATTCATTCAATAAACAATATCAGTTCAATAAATTCAAAATAAAACCATTTGAACATATCTTACACAACTGCTACTCACAGAGATTGGGCTATGCCCCCTGAGCCAACCCTAAAGGTAGCTAACAAATAGAACACACACTAAGTTCACAAATAAAAGATGATAATTGCATCCCTAAGTTCCTCGGTGTGGTTCTATGTTTAAATCCTCATTAAGATGCTTTAAACTAGGCCTAAGAATGCCTAGGATGCGATGAGGATGCAAAAATACATTGGAAGGCACTTTTCAAAGCCTTCCTTCGCCGAGCGAGGTTGCAAAATCAAAGCCGAGCGAACGATCCTTCGCCGGATGAAACAAGAAAAATATGGATGCTCAATTTTGCTACGGATGTTCGATTTACGCTCGGCGGGGGCAGAGAAAACGTTGGTCGTCGCCGAGCGAGAATCGCGCGCGGCGCGAAAAAGCCAACTGAATTTGCCTTCCTAGCTCAAACCAAACATTCTCAACTCAATATTCGACCTCTTGGGCTCAAATTCTGGGGAATACATCCCAAAACAATGTATAACAAGTTTCAAAAGCCAATTTATGAATTCAAGCCCCAAAGGTGAGTCAATTAAATCCATTTTCAAACCCATTTTCAAGAACAAGTTTAAAACATGCAATGCATGAGCTTCAAACCCAATTCAATCTTCAAATCTTGTCCAAAGTGACTCATTAGTGGGAAAACATTCTGAAAACATGAACTAGAATATAACCATGGACATGCATGTATGATTCAAGCATGAATTCAACTCCAATTTCACTAATTCAACCATGCATGCAACAATTGATCTTCAATCAAACAATTATGAACAAAATCATGGTTTAGCTCTACAATGATGCATGAAACATGCAAGGTTTAGCTCAAGACAACAAGAAGAAGATGATGTCACTTACCTAAGTCTCAATTTAAAGGTAAGGAGGCTAGATTAGCAAGTATACTTCAATCTACTACAAGTCTCCTAGCAATTCTTCAAGCAATTTCAACAAATGAGCTAAAATCCCTCTCTTAACTCTCACTCTCTCTTCTTGGTCGGCTAGGAGCTCAAACGAGCTGATGAAATGTTTTGATTGAGTTGTATAAGGCTCAAAGGTGAATAATAAACAATGGCTCCACTCAATGGCATTTTCGTGATTAAGTCAAACTTGGCAATTAACTCGTTTTAATCTAATTTAATCATTCCTAATCAATTTTCGGATACATATGCCATTAAATCACAAATATTCTACTGATTATAAAACACTAAACGGTTCCTAAATCGGCCGCCGATAAGGCCTTCAATTAGCAGTTTAAACATAAATTACAAACAGATAAAATCATACAATTAACAGATAGAATATGCAATTCAATAGGTATTATTTTATTTGTTTCGATTTTCATCAATCTGTTTCATACTTTTAATCAGTTCAATTATCGGTCATTAGCGGTTCGATTTAGCATTAAATATAATTCAAGTGGTTATACAATCATGAGAGTGTTTTTACGCCTTTACAACTGATACATGGACATCCATACAAAATCTTAATTATACGTGTCTTACGGCTCATTTTATTGATGATGATTGGAAATTACAAAAAATGATTTTAAATTTCTGTCAAGTTAAGGATCATAAACGTGAAACTGTTGGTAAGAGGATTGAGTTGTGTTTACTTGAATGAAACCTTGGTAGTGTTTTTCTTTGACTGTTGATAATGCGAGTTCTAACAACACAGCCATAAAATTCTTGAAAAGAAAAAACAAAAGATTGGAAGGGCACTGTTTTGGGTCATAAGTTCTTACATATGCATTGTTGTACACATATTTTGAATCTCATTGTTGGTGAGGGCTTGAAAGAGTTGGATACTTCAATTTGTTGTGTGCGTGATGCTGTGAGATATGTGAGGTCGTCTCCAAATAGGCATGAATCTTTTAAGAAGTGTGTGGAGATGTGTCAAATTGAGTCCAAGTCTTTGTTATGTCGTGATGTACCTACTAGGTGGAATTCAAGTTATTTGATGTTGGAGAGTGCTGAAAAATTTGATAAAGCATTTGAGCGTTTAGAGGAGGAGGACTCAAATTATCGATCTTACTTTTTAGAGGGTGATGGGGAGGATGGAAGTGGTAAAAAGAAGAAGTTATGGGGTGCTCCAACAGAGGGTGACTGGAACAATTGTAGACTATTTTTAAAATTCTTAAGGCTTTTTCTACAATGCTACTAAAAGGTTTTCGGGCTCCCTTTATGTAACTTCTAATTGTTTTTTTGATGAGATGTTTGTTATTCTAACAAAAAATTGAGCAATTAAGTAAAAAAGATGAGAATGAAGATGAATTGCTGGGTTTAATGGCAAAATGAATGAAAGCAAAATTTGACAAATATTAGGATAATGGAGATAAAATAAATTTGTTAATGTATGTTGCTGTGGTGCTTGATCCACAAAAAAAATTGAGGTATGTCCAGTTTTGCTTTTCCCAATTGTTTGGTGAAAGTGTGGTCAACACAATGACTGGTCAAGTGAAAGATTGTTTGACTCGTTTGTATGACCATTACCTTGCAAATGATTCAAATTTTGTGGAAGTACTTGACACAAATGAACCATCTAGGATGGTGATTGATGATGATTGTGATGATCCTCATTTGTTGATTGAATATCAATTTAATACCTATTTGGATGCTGAATTTTCTGTTATGTGCAAGTCTGAAGTGGACAAGTACTTGGCAGATTGTTGTGAAGGAGTGAGAGATGAAAATTTTGAAATTTTGGGGTGGTGGAAAGCTAATTTTTCTAAGTATTGAGTGTTGTCCCAAGTAACTCGTGATGTATTGGCAATGCTGGTTTCAACAGTGGCTTTGGAGTCGGCATTTAGTACCGGTGGACTCATTCTTGATCCTTTTCGAAGTTCTCTTTCTCCTATGATGGTTGAGGTACTTGTTTGTACTCATAATTGGCCTGTGCCAATCTCTCTTCGCAAGGCAATGGATGATGTTTTAGAATTTGAGCATTATGCCTCAGATAATTTTGAGTATAAAATTGATTTGTTAATTTTGTTTATCTTTTGATTTAATCATCTATTTTTATTATTAACTTGTTTTATTTTGTGATTTTTCCAGAATCAAGTTCATCCTTAAACTTAAGTTCAAGTGCCATAACTGTTTAGCATGGCAATGGAGCATAGCTTGGCAAATAAACTAAAGTCTTTTTTAATTTTATACTATGTTGTTTCCTTTTATTTATGTTTACTTATTTATCAAATTGTTTTTCTTTGCAGGTGGTTGATATCTGTTGATAATACCTGTTGATAATACCTTTTTGCTTTGGCAGACTGTTTGCTGATGCTTATTTTTGTGTATTTTCTGTTCATCATTCCTATCCAAGCTGTTCATATTCTACTAAGTTTTGTATTAATATTGCTTCAATTCTATAGTTGGATGAATGTAATTATTAAACAAAATTACAAACTTCTGGTTGGTTATTTTTTTAAAGCTTTTTGGCTACCAACTGGAGTGGCAAGTATGGAAGTAGGGAATATTTTGACAATTGCTAAGTACAATTATATATTTTTTTTGGCTATGAACATGATTAGTTGATAGGTTATCTTGATGATGTTGCCAATCAAAAAAGTTGATAGTTGATATTGAATTACTTATTTTGTTTGTTAATTGGAAGTTTGTAATTTCTTTGTTTGTTTATTTGTTTGTTTGTGAAATGTTTGAAACTACTATTCTTCTTGATATAATTGGGTTCAAAATAGGTAGCCTGTTGTGTATGAAATTTCTTAGTTAATTATTTTTTATTCATAGTATTGCGTGGAATTTATTGTTTGTTTGGTTAACAAAAAATTCTTTAAGGTCGAAACTATTGCTTTTATTCATCAACAGATTTATTTATTGAATTGGTGGAATTTATTTTAAAATTGTAAAATTATAAATTTAATATTTTTTGCTAATTATATTTTTAATTGTAAAGTTGTCTATTTTTAAAATTACTAATATTGTAACTTGGTAATAAATTTAAAATCATGAAAAATGTCTATTTTCATGATAAAATTGCTAATGGCGAAGGCACAGTTATGGTTTGGTCCAAAATTTTTTATTGATACAGCCCAATTCGTGAAACCGATTTAATTCGATCGTCAATCCGATTCATATGAACGGACAGTTTCGAACCATCACCCGGTTGAAATTGGATATTAATTCTTCCAATCCGAATGTGTTCGGTCGGCTACTGATTAATAGGTTAACCCGATCCGAACCAACCCGCGTGTAGCCCCAATTGCACTTATAAACTTTCTATTTACAAAGTTACCAAAAAACAAAACTCTCAGTTTACAAATTATTTCCCTTATGTAGCAATTTCTACGCCTATTACTGTGTATCATCTCTCTGGCAAATATTTTCATTCCGTTTATAAATATCACTTTTCTTCGGAGGGATAAATGTAAGGAATGTGCATGAGTGTGCACCTGCGCATACATAAAAGATGTGTTTTTTTAGACGGATTGAATAAAGAGGAATTAAAATTTATTGAATTGTTAGTTTTGGGATATATTACTATTTAGTTAGACTAAATTTGTATCATATATTTATTTAGTATCAAGAAATGACTATTTGGTTGGATATGATATAAATCCTATGTTTGTTTATGATATTATGGAGAAAGATAAGGCTAAGTTTGGCATCATTTGAAAAAGTCAAAAAGTTAAAAAGTCACTATTCTATTTAAGTCACATCATCTTATTTAACTTACATCACCTCTCTACCACATCACTTCAAATTCAACCTATATTTAATAAACAGTCAAAAAGTACACTTATTTAGAATATCCCATAAATGTTCAAATTATTATTTTACTCTTTTCAATTATTTACTAAGTAATAGCAATATTAAACATATCTTTAATATTTTAATTATTTTTAACAATATTAAATAAAAATTTATTTTATTTTATTTTTTTACACAATTAAATAAAATTATTATTTAAAAATAAAATAAAATAAATTAAATCAGTAAAATATCAATAAAACTATGTTATTTTTATTTAAAAAATAACAATAATTAAATAATGAAATTAAATAAAATATAAACAAAATTTTAAAATAAAACATCAATAAAATATCTATAAAAAGTTATTTTTAAAAATTAAATAAATAAAAAATCAATAAAAATTAAATAAATTTATTTTATTTTTAAATTGAGACATTTAAATTTTACTAAATATAATATATAATTAAATAATAGAGGGTTAAAATGGTCATTTCACTACCTAATCCCATATCCTTCTTATCCCTCCATTTGTGTCCCACCCCCACAATGAGACATAATAGTCTAATGGATTTGAGATTGTTGGACCATTTTAATATCTTATATTTATTTATGGGGTTTTATTACTTTGGTAACCTTTCATTACTTTGGTAACCTCTTGGTCATAAATGAAGGTTAATAGAATTCATGAACTTGGTTAATGGTCATTACTTTTGGTGTAACTGTAAGGTCTTTATAGTCTATATATAGTCTACTCTTTTCTATCTATAAAAATCATCTATGTTATATACAAGAGAGATTACTAGCAAAGAAGGGTGTTTTATTGGTGGAGCTTTGGGTTCACCATCTTGTGCAGAGTTGGCCTGAACCATACGACAAGTGGTCGGGCTGTTGTATCCTGGAGGGGACAAGTCATAGTGTTGTATTCTTTGCATTGGTATTTGGGTTCTTCTTGATCTCTTTAAAGAAAACGAGATATCCTTTCTCACTGATCTATTTGTATCTCATTTTCTTTACATCATTTATCAATAATATTGTTTAGTTTCTGGTATTTTCTCCAACAATTTTAAGGAGATCAACCATGGAACAAGTACCAGAAAAAACCAATGATGGAATTGGAGATCTCAACATGCCTTTCAAGTTCAAAGGAGTTCATTTTAAGAGGTGGAAAGGAAAAGTTCTTTTTTACCTTAGCCTTTTGAAAGTTAGTATGTTCTTAAAGAATCTGAACAAAATCCCAACCGAGGAGATGAATGATGAAGACTATGAGGCACATGAAGCAAAAGTGGCTTCCTATAATACGATGAGTATAAATGCTTTTATCTCTTAAATTGCCTGATCAATTTTATGATTACTATGACACCACTTACACTTCCGTAAAGAAAATTTGGAAAGCTTTACAGACTAAGTATGATGACGAAGGAGCAAAAAAGTATAATGGTAGATGGAAAATCATAGGAGCAAGCACAAGATTTCCAAATGATAGTTGGTATAAGATCTGAAGGCATCAAGATTGGTGACAACTTGGTAGTTGCAGGACTTGTTGACAAGTTACCGTCATCCTGGAGAGAATTCCAAAAGAGCATGCGTCACAAACAAAATGAGACTTCCTTAGAGACGTTGATCACTCGCATCCGAGTAGAAGAGGAGGCTAGAGGCCAAGATGCATTAATAACACAAACGGGTAATGGCAATTCTACCACAAAGGTAAACGTTGTTTCAGCAAATAATAACTTACCCAAAGGTCATAATTCCAATAATGCTTATTTGAAGCCTTATAAAAAGAATATGAAGAATTATGGTAAACCTCACAATAAGTGGATTAATCCAGATAAGAACCAAGGTCCATCGCTTGCACAAAATTTTACATGCTTTGTCTGTGGCAAAAGTGGGCATATTGCTCGAACTTGCAAATTCCGAAAACGTGCACCTGCCCCAAAGGCTAACATTATCGAGGAGCCATTTGTGGCTATGATTACAGACATTTGCATGGTTAATTATATGGACGGGGGTGGGGCGATTACGGTGCTAATAGACATGTTTGTTATGATCAAACTTGGTTCAAGGTGTATACTCCTTTGATGATGAGAAAACAATTATGCTTGGTGACTCTAGTCAAACCAAGATACTTGGGAGTGGTGAGGTTGACCTTAAATTCACCTTGTTTACTTTAAAAGATGTGCTTTATACACCGTCCATGAGGAAGAATTTGATGTCAAGTTATTTGTTGAATAAGGCTGGTTTTAAGCAAACTATGGAATCTGATCAATATGTGATTACCAAGAAGGGTATTTTTGTGGGTAAGGGTTATGCTTGTGATGGGATGTTCAAATTGAATGTTGAGATTAATAAACCATCTTCTAATTCGGTTTACATGTTGTCTTCTATTAATTTATGGCATGCTCGCTTGTGTCATATAAATAGTAAATATGTGGGAATCATGAGTAGTTTAGAATTAATTCCTAAAGTGACAAAAAATTTTGAGAAATGTGAAATTTTAAGCAAAAATTACCAAGAGGCCTCATAAAAGTGTTGAAAAAAATTGCTAGAATTATTTCATCTTGATTTGTGTGAGTTTGAAGGAATTTTAACTCGGGTGGTAAACGATATTTTATCACTTTTATTGATGATTTTCAAAATACACAAACGATATTTATTGAAAAATAAAAGTGATGCTTTTGAGAAATTTAAAGAATTCCTTATTGAAGTGGAAAATCAATAAAAAGATTAAAAGAATTAGAAGTGATAGAAGTATGAATCTCTAGGATTCAACTCTTTTGTTCACCATTGGGAATTATTCATGAGACTACTCCACCATATTCACCTTCATCTAATGGGAAAGAAAAAATAGAACGTTAATTGACTTAATGCTATGCTTATTGATTCGTGCTCCTCAAATTTTTGGGTGAGGCTATTTTGTGACTTGCCATGTGATAAATAGAGTGCCACACAAAAGACTAAAATCGCCCCTTATGAATTGTGGGGCATAAACCAAATCTAGGTTATTTGAGGGTTTGGGGTTGTTTAGCTTTTGTGAGGCTTGCAGATCCTAAACGACCAAAATTGGGTGAACGAGCTACCACCTGTGCTTTTCTTGGATATGCGTTGCATAGTTCAGCTTATAGATTTTTTGATATGGAAAATAATATTATTTTTGAATCAGGTGATGCTATTTTTCATGAAAATAAATTTCCTTTCAAATCTAGAAATAGTGGGGGTCAAATAATATCTGAAAATATTTTATCTATGCCTAGCTCTTCTACTCCTTCTCAAGTTTTTCAAGAAAAATAAAATTTTCAAATCCAACCAAGAAGAAGTAAACGAGCTAGAGTTGAAAAATATTTTGGCCTTGACTATTATCTTTACAATGTGGAAGAAATTCCTCATACGGTGCAAGAAGTTTTATCATCACCTGATGCTATTTTCTGGAGAGAGGCTGTAAATGATGAGATAGACTCACTACTTTCAAATAAAACATGGAAGTTAGTGGATTTACCTCCAGGTTGTAAAACTATCGGGTGTAAATGGGTCCTTCGTAAAAAACTTAAATCGGATGGAACTATAGATAAATATAAAGCGAGGCTTGTCGCTAAAGGTTTTAAGCAACAAGTTGATCTTGATTTCTTTGATACTTTTTCTCCGGTCACTAGAGTTATATCCATTAGGTGATTTAAAAATTCATCAAATGGATGTAAAGATTTTTAAATGGAGATCTAGATGAGGAGATTTACATGGACCAACCCAAGGCTTTGTGGAGCCCGCCAAGAAAGCAAAGTGTGTAAGCTAACTAAATCCCTTTATGGTTTAAAACAAGCTCCTAAACAGTGGCATGAGAAATTTGATTCCTGCATGCTTGAGAATGGCTATAAGACTAATGAATGTGATAAGTGCATATACTATAAAACTTGTGAGAATGCACATGTGATTATTAGCCTATATGTGGATGATCTACTTATCTTTGGCTCTAATTTGCATATTATAAATGAGACTAGAAATATGCTTAATAGCCATTTTGATATGAAAGATTTTGGTGAAGCCAATTTTATTTTGGGAATAAAAATTACCAAGACTAAGGATGGCATTTTTCTTGATCAGTCGCATTATGTTGAGAAAATTTTAAAGAAATATAATTTTCTAGACTGTAAACATGTTGCTACTCCTTTTGATGCGAGCATACACTTATCTGTTGTAACAAATGAAAAAGAAGTGATTAATCAAAAGGAATATGCTAGCATGATTGGTAGTTTGAGATATGACATTGCATATGCTGTTGGAGTACTTAGTAGGTTTACTAGCAAACCAAGTCGAGATCATTGGCTAGCCATGGGAAGAATTATGAGATATTTATCTGGAACCAAAAATTATGGTTTGCTTTATAACAAGTATCCTGCGGTACTTGAGGGATATAGTGATGCCGATTGGAACACTTTGTCAGGTGATTCTCTCTCTACCTCGAGTTTTATTTTTACCTTAGATGGTGGTGCTATATGTTGGAAGTCTAAAAAACATACGATAATTGCTAATTCTACAATGGAAGCTGAGCTTATAGCGTTAGCTTTGCGAATTGGTTGAGAGATTTGTTACATGAAATTCCTTTTGGGAAAAACCAATTCCTCAATTTTCGTTGTGATAGCACTGCTGCTATTCGTAGAGTGAACAATCATTTTTATAATGGTAAATCCAGACCTATAAGAAGGAAACACAGTAATGTGAGATCCTATTTGAGTAATGGCATCATAACTGTGAATTATGTAAGATCTTGTGATAATCTTGCGGATCCGTTAACCAAGGCCTTGGCGAGAGATAGGGTCTGGAATACATCGAGGGGGATGGGTTTGAAGCCTATAAAATCATAAACCATGTATGAGGATACCCAACCTAGGGACCAGAGATCCTGTAACTAGGTTCAATGGGAAGAACGAATCGTATGGTGGTTGTAAAAAATGCACTCTTTAATATTTTGTTATCCATCCCTATGATGTATGTTGGAGGATTGAGTTTTTATACTCTTAATGAAATTCTGTAGCTCTTGTTGAGTGGGGTGTGTAAATTACAGGAACATCCTTAACAGATTTCACCTATGTGAGCATGAAAGTGGGGCCGCTTTCTATGAGAACAAGGCTTATTCTCAAATATGCTCATGAAAACTAGGATAAGCACAAGCTATTAAAGCTCATGTCAACACCTAGATTATTATGTGTGGCGGTAATTCTTTATTTCATAGTTCAAGTCTGAGACCACTATTGACTCTGGAGTAGAGGTTGCTGTTTCACTAATGAAGGTTCAATGCAGAGCACACCTTCATAATGCATATTAGTCTATCTTTGTTTGGTAATCTTTTTTATCTTTGTTGATATTAAAATGAGTGGGGGATTGTTGGACCATTTTAATATCTTATATTTATTTATGGGGTTTCATTACTTTGGTAACCTTTCATTACTTTGGTAACCTCTTGGTCATAAATGAAGGTTAATAGAATTCATGAACTTGGTTAATGGTCATTACTTTTGGTGTAACTGTAAGATCCTTATAGTCTATATATAGTCTACTCTTTTCTATCTATAAAAATCATCTATGTTATATACAAGAGAGATTACTAGCAAAGAAGGGTGTTTTATTGGTGGAGCTTTGGGTTCACCATCTGAACCATGTTGTATCTGGAGGACAAGTCATAGTGTTGATCGGTATTTGGGTTCTTCCTACCGCAGTGGGCTTGATCTCCTTAAAGAAAACGAGATATCCGTGCCTCAGCCTGATCTATTTGTATCTCATTTTCTTTACATCATTTATCAATAATATTGTTTAGTTTCTGGTATTTTCTCCAACAGAGAGTAATAGTCCAGTACATAAAATGTTGAACCAAGCAACAGACTATTGGTCCGAATGAACTAATAGTCCAATCTCACCCCTCAATCCCTCAAAACAACATTGGTGTCCCACCCCTCCCATGAAATACAATAGTCTAATAAATTTGAGACTCATAGTCTGGTGTAAAAAATTTTAAACCAAACAATAGATTATTAATCCGAATAGAATAATAGTATAATCTCACCCCCTCAATCTCTCGAAAAAAACACCACCGAAGGGAAATCAAATACAGGCTTCGTTTGGAAAATCAAATTTGGGACATTTTTGACTATTTTAATCAATAAAATAAAATAAAATAATCTTTTTAACAAAATATCATATCTAACTCGTAATAATTATATTATTTCTTAAAAAAAAACTAAAAACCTTTTTTCAAACCAAAACTTTTAATAACTAAAAAAATCAAAAGCCAAAAAACCAACCCATAATACATTTTGTAGCCCTAATCCCTTACTCAGTCTCTCGTTCGCTCTCTCTCACGCTCTCAATGGATCGATTCATCTACAATCTCGGTGATTCATCTTGGCGATCTCAGAATGATACTATCTCGCTGATTCATCTCAGAATGATACAATCTCTCAGAATGATACAATCTAGCTGATTCATCTCAGAATGATACAAGCTCGGTGAAAGATCTCTGAATATACACTTACCCATTTACAATGCCATATATACATTTACTTTCCTTTTTCCAGATTCTCTTTAGCTTGAGGTACAGATCTCCAATCTCTTAACTTTCTCTACCTTCAATTCTTGTGTGTATGTATATTTGGATTTATTTGTGTATAATCAACCCAATAACAGTTCCACAAGGACACTGTTAGAGTACACTTTGCCAAGTTCAAAAAAAGAAAAGAAAAAAGAAGTACACTTTGCTTTAGGTATCCCTTTTCATTACAATCTCTTTGATCTCATATATCCCTATTCCATTATCGTTTAGGCAACCGTTTTCATTCTAGTTTAGGAATCCCTTTTCATTACAATTTAGGAATCCCTTTTCATTACAATCTCTTTGATTTCCATATTTGGTGTAATATTCAGTGTATATAAATATGTACATGAATATCTCAGAAATTTCACGTCTCATTCTCCAACTCACAACAAACAGTTCTTCTGTCAAATCATTCTTTGCCAATAATCTTTGGCAAAGATTCAAACTGTTTGTGTTCGTGTTCAAGCATAATGAAGAGGAAGAGTAGTGATGATGATTGGTGTAAATTTGTTTATAAGGTAGAGGATGCAAAGGAAAATCTTCTCAAACTCAAAGGTGAGACTAAATTGAAGGTTTTACGGGCATTCATCAAGAACAGTGATCTTGATTTATACAAGATCACTGTGTTTGAGTTACACAAAGCCAAGAAGTCCTTAGTATCTAATCCTGCAACATGCTTACAAAAATCTGAAGAGGTTGGTTGTTCGAAGCAACATCGTGCTGATAGAGATAATGATGATGATGATGATGGTGGTGATGATGAAGAAAGGGTAGTAGTTGTACCAGACCAGCAGCCACCGGAATTGCCTGAAAAATTGAAACAACTTCATAAAGATCGAGAGGTTTCTGAGGCAGTTTTGATGATCCAAAAGAAAATCTACAGCACCGACGTTAACACTAGTCAGGGTCGTCTGTCAATACCACTGAGACAAATAAAAAATATGGAATTTCTCAGCGAAGAGGAAAAGGATTTGCTCAGCAAGCGGGGAGGGATAGCGGTTAAGCTAATAAATCTAGCAGATAAGAATTGTGAAGTGTATAATGTAACTCTAAAGCAGTGGAAATTGAAATATACCTCAAATTACTGTCTAGTGACTGGGTGGAACACGTTTTTGACGAAGAACAGACTGGAAGTAGGTACGACGGTGCAGGTCTGGGCTTTTCGGGTGGACTCAGAGCTGTGGTTTTCTCTAGTTAAGAATCAAAACTAGTTGATTTAGATTGTCTTTTTTTTTTTTGGTAATGGTTTAGTATTAAAATTTTATGAATATATATAAATTCATTAACAATATAAGAGAGTTACATTGCTTCAAATCTAAATGTAATGTTAGAGCTCATACTTTCCTATCCTCTTTTTTATTTTCAATTTCAATTAATTGAAGCACAAAGCAATACAGTTTCTGAAAAATCTATTTAGTTGGGTTTTAAATCAATCTGCATATCATAGATGACTGCCTATGTGTTTCCATGATAACCCAAAAAATAATAAAATAAAACCAAACAACTGATATTTTTCTGTACTTAAAAATTTCTAAAAAAAACAGGAGCAATATATGTCAAAGAACATTGAATGACACAATGAAATTGGAAAAATTGAAACCTGCTTTCGTTGAATTGAACTCAAGACCTCCTGCTTACTAAACGGGTGTGGCTGTGCTGTGTGTACAACAGGAGGAAGTTACCGTCCATTGATTGCATCTCTTTGGCTATAGTCGTAACACAGCATCATAGTCAATCACACCAGAAAGGGTTATTTGATTATTTTAGTTGTACTTGTGATTTAATGGAAATCCTAGTCGTGAAAGAATGGTAAAAACTTCAATGATAGTCTGTATATCCTAACAACATGACTTAAAACCAAATATAGAACTAAAATACCCATGAAAATTGTCTCCTGGTGTCACAAAATTTCAAGAAACTTCATTAAAAACATTATCCAAGGGAAAATGAAAACTTGCATATCAATTACCTTTTTTTAGGGTTTTGCTATCCCAGCTTTTGTAACAAATTAAATTAATATTACCTCATTCCATAACCATGGACATTATACAACAAATTTTGCAACTTTGAACCATATTGTGAAGTTGTAAAAGTTCATTTTATTTCTTGCCAAAGTTTTGTTTCCCAATAATGTCATTCAATTTTGTTGTTTGATTCAAACACATAATGTACAGTGGATGGAGATGATTACATGCGTTGTTTTTCTCATGTCAAGCATGGAGCATCTCTATCAAGTTTGTAGTTTTTGATAGTTTTTTTCCTTTTGTTGCATTTTCAAAATTTATTTTTGGGTTTTCTGATATTTTTTGGCTGTCTCAAATGCTGGTTTCCTTAACATGGAGCGTTTCCTTTTGATTTAGTGATTTGGGGTTATATATCCAATGAGGTTGCTCAGGCTGCCGAGGAGGATCTGGCTGCTGTCAAGGCTGAACTTTACAGTAATCAGACTAAAAGGTGGCAAGCACTAGGCATGTTAAGGAACATATTTTTATGTGTCAATTTACCATGGGAATTGAAGAAGCAGGCCATCAATTTCCTTCTTTGCATTGTTGATGGAAATGTCTCCCATGAATACAATAATGAACATGTGGAGTGTTCGATTTATAGGCCTAGTCTTTTTGCTTCTTTGCAGGTAGTCTCATGCCATTTCTTGTGTATATATATATACTGAATTTCATGTTTATTTATTCTCTAACAGTTGAAAGAAACGCTTCAGGCTGTTGAGATGGTTGTTATCTATGCACCAGATGCAGTGCTAAGGAGGAATGCTTTTGATGCATTGAAAAAGGTAATATTTTTAAAATTTTTTTGGTGGGTATTTTCTGTGCTTTGAAACTGTGTAGAGTCTCCTGTGTACAAGTTGTTAAGTTGCTTTGGTCAAGCATAGGGCTGTGAAATGATAGATCATCAAGATATTACAATTCAATTCATCATGTCATCTCTTCTCCTAGTACATATGCACTTCGAAAAAATTCAGCTAAGCCTTTTTTATTATGGCATTCCCTCGATTTGTTCTATGTAACATAATTGGATTGTTGTTTCAGATTTATTATTAGCTCATTTGAAATCTGATTGTTGTTTCAGATTTATTATCACTGAATGGGAGATTTACCAAGAAAAGATTAGAGCTCTAATTTGGATAGGCAAACATGTTTCTTTGCCATTGGGTGTTTTTTCGTGGTGTGTGTTTGTTCTTAAGAAGAATGAACAGCAATTAAATGGAAAACAAATTACAGATTTAGTAATTTCAAAACCAAATGAGGATTTAGTATTTTCAATTTTCTCGATCAGTTTATAAAGCAGTAATAATAGTTCCTGTGGTTTCCTTGATAATTAATGAACTGGTTGGGCTAGCTGAATTTAGCCCGTGTTTGGGTTTATAGACTCATATTGAGTTAATGAAGTCATCTTTCTATTCACTGGACAATTTGTTTCTTCAAAACAGCATTCATACGGTTTGGCAAAATATTCTGATTATTTCAGTTTGATTCTGGGATGTGTGGCCATAGAGCCTAATGCAGGGCTAGTTAGTTTTGATGCTAACATTAAAAGAATGTGAGTAAATGTAAATCTTATACCTAAATTGTTAACTCATGAAGAATATAATCCCAATCCTTGATCACTTGTAATTTAATTCCTTTGAATTTAGCACATTCTAATACCTTATTTTTCTGAAGTTCTTTTGTATAGTTTTTTGTCCTTAGCTATTGACATTTGCATTATTTTCCTCTCGTAACCAGGTTCTTGCAGATATTCCAACTTCTCTAAGATTTGACACTTTAATGGCTTTGATTAAAAATACTGATTCATCGTCCATGGTAAGTCATTAAGGTTACCTGACGTGGTGTTTGAGCATGTGGGTTGGGGTTTTTAATCAATCCTTTTGAAGTGTTGGCTGCATCTTTATACAGATTGCAATTCTCATTGACTGTGAGAAAGGAGATGCACATGGAAAATTGCCAAAGGATTTCAATAGGAAATCAAGTAATCCGTGCACAGAATAATGCATGCGACAGTTCAGCATTTTGGAATGCTGGTGCCCTTGAATTGGTAGAGTTGATTCTGAGGCCCACCCATGGGAGGACCTGCATCCCTCCCCGAGTATGGTGATGCGGTATTTCTCTCTCTTTGTAATTGGTTTGATGTTACTGTGATATTGAATTTGTTTTTCTAAGTGAGTTTGAGGTTTGAAAGTTAGGATAGGCATTTAAATTTATAGTTTTCTTGAATCTGCACTTTGTCTTTCTAATCACAAAGAAACAGAGTCATCTTTAAGATCTGAACCCATTGCTTCATCTGAGATATTTTTCTTTAATGCTTGTTTTATTTTTATTTTTTTGATAAATTAATGCTTGTTTTATTTAGATGACATGTATTGTATCATATTCTGCAGGTTCTCTCTGCCCTCAACTTGTACAGATTCATATTGATGAAAGAGTCAACAGGTAAGGGTTACTAATGTTTATTATGATAGTTGATCACCGACTTGTACACTATCGTATTCGAATCGTGATAGTATATACGTGAAGTGAAGCCCCAAATTGAACCAAATGCTTAAATGGGTAGTTTTTGTGAATTGCATGATTTTGTAACTGTAACTTCGAAAACCTCTGAAGTACGAACAGAATCGACCAAGATATTGGAGCATCTGTTCAAACCCCTAGATATTTGAATATTTGTAACCTAAACTGAATTTTGCCTCTAATAGATAGACCTTTTAATATTCAAAAGTGAAAGGAGGTCTGTTTAAGTGCCACGTGTATTTCTGACTATGGTTAGAAATGCCACAGGAAATACCAATTACACCAGAGTGCTGTCCAAGAAAAACTTACAGAAGGCCTACAACGAATGGCTTCTACCTCTCCGAACCCTAGTGACGGGTATTGTGGCAGAAAACAAGAAGGATTACGACCGGCTTGCGATGGACACTGTATGTGTCTTAAACCCCGTTGAGTTAGTTTTGTACCATTGTATTGAGGTCGTTGAAGAAAAGCTGAAAAATGCTACCTAGGTTAATCATGTTCAGATTACAATATTTGATATTTTCATCAATGGGGGAAAATCCCATATAGTTGATTGTATGAATTTACAATTTGGTTAATCCAAATTTCATTGCATTTCTAGAGTCTAAACTAATTAGCTGGCATTAAGGTCCCATTCTGTTGCATGAATTTCCTTATTTTGTAAAGAGCATTTGATATCCACACTACACTTCTCTTTCACACTTATTATTATTTTTATTTTTGTTAGAGCTTCTCACAAGGAAAGAGGCTAAAAATGGAGTAAGAATCTCATTCTTAAATCAGTAATGCTACATCTCGCCAATTTTGGACTCTTAATACCAACCCTCAATGACATGACAAGTACTCATTAGATAGTTTTTATGTTTTAGTGGGATTATCAAGTGTTGTGACTTATGGCACAAGTTGGTTTGGGAGTCCAAAATTAGTGGTTCAAAACATTTTTCTTTTTAAATTATACCATTTTGAATTAATTAATTTGGAATAAAAATGAAAATAAAAAAAATATTCTTAGTATGCAAGTATTTTTTTTTTTTAAAGAAAATATGGAAGATGGTTAGCATGGTGGTTGTTGAAGGTGGTTGGAGGTGGCAGTTGTTTGCGGGAGGTGGTTGTTGAAGGTGGCTGCTACTAGTGGAAGATGGTTAGCATTGGCCCGATGTGGTTGTTGGATACATGTAGTAATGGTCAAAAATGATTGTCAATAGTTGAAGTTGGTGGTCAATTGGCCGCCCAAGGTGATTTTTAACAAAATGTGGTGACCAACGGAGAAAGGTGGTAACCAACAGAAGGAGGTGGTGGCTTTGGTTGGGTGGTTGGAAAAGGAGATTATTGGCGATGATAACCAGTGGGAATAAGCAATGGGTCGTGGTAAAAAATAATGGGAGAAAAAAGAAGAAATAAAAATATATGTATATATTAAGCAATAAAACTAATTTGTGTGTGTTTGTTATACCTTTCTGAAAATGAAAACATAAATCAAATGAATTTTTATTCATATTTTTAAAAAATTTATAAATATAAACGTTACCAAACAAGTTTTATTGACAAACATATTAACTAAGACACAAGACATCCACTTTTACATTGTGTGTATAGTTGATACATTCGTTTGTTGGTACACTCGGAATAATTGTTACCCTATTAAGTATGCAGCAAACCAACTTGTTAGGTGAAGAGTAGATATTAAGGTCCTCTACTGCTCTTCAAAAGTCTTTGACAAATGTGTAACCAACAAAAGAATAAAGAAACATTTATATCTTTTTGACATATTTCACAACTTGAAGTAATGATAATTTACTCCCCAAACATAGAAGAAACCTCCAAAAACATCAGAATTTCAGACATGTCTAAACTACTAGGATCTCTAAACTACCCCTAAAAACCTTCTTCAGGAGAACTCAGAGGTAGAAGAGAGAGATAGAGGTTACAATGCAAAACACAGAGGTAAAAGCAGAACTCGTATGTGCTTTTATACATATAGATGGTTTGCATAGAAGACCGTACCGAATAGAAGAAGTAAACAATCATGGTAGTATTTGTTTAGGGAACTACTAAGATGCGGTAATTTGGTGCTTTTGCCAAAACAAGAAAACCTTCTATTCTAGCTGCATAAGTACTAATTCTGTTGTCTCTCCAAAGCATATTCAAACTAGTTTAACTGGCTTGGTTTGTGAAAATAGCTTGGTATTGTATTCGATGTCTCAGGTTTTACTCTTTTTGAAGTCAATCATCTAGGCGATAGCTATCTAGGCTTAGGCAAATTATAGCCAATAGCTATCTAGATTTAGGTAAATTGAACAGTGTCAGAAGTATGAGAGGTCCGCAATAAAATCTTGGCCGAAGTAGATAAAAGTAGTATTTGGAATTATTTAGGGCGTGCAATGAAATTTAAGAAAAAATGGTCTAAGATCCCTTCTCAACTTGTGGAGGAGAGGTCCGTAATAATATGTTTTGATGGCTCAGGTCCCTCAATCTTATTTTATGTTATAAAATACCTAATTTACTCTTCTTTATAACATAAGTTTGTTTGGATTTTGGCAAACTGAATATTCTTTTGTTGACTTCATGGTGGAGAGTTTGGAAACTGAATTCGCGGTGGAGATTTCTTAGAGATTTTACAAGTGTTGCAGTGGACTTGACGATAGAAATTGCTACGATCGTGTAGGTTTTTTAGTGGAGTTGAATCAGGTATGTTTTCGATGGAGATTCCTCATGAATTTCGATTTTTGTTTTGAATTTTATGTAAGGATTACGATTTCATATTAGTTTTCGAGAGTATTTTTGCATTAGGTTTTTGTTTTCAGTTTTGTTCAATTTAAAAGTGAGGCTAGCTCAGTGAAGTTGTTTATGATATTTGGAGTTGATTTTCCATTCTCTTTTATTGATCAATTTTAGAGAGAGACTAACTTGATAGATTTGATTTTGATTTTGATTTTTGGAATTCATTTTTCATTCTTTGTTTTTCGATCAATTTCAAAAAGAGTTGATAGGGGAGTAGGTTTTGATGTTTAGAGTTCATTTTTCGTTGTTTTTCATCAACATGCTTATCAATGATAAGTTTTGTTCTCCATTTTTTTAAACCAGAGATAAGTATAAATTTCTTATCATTTTTTGTTCTATAAGTTTTGTTCTCTATTTTTTCTGCACTTTTGTTGGTATAGTCTAGAGAAAATTGTAAGTTTGTTATTATAATCCAATAAAAATAAATTATAAGTTCATATAGACATATTAGTGGAAGTTTCTAATGCAGATAGAATCTCAGAGAAAATTGTAAGTTTGTAGTTTAGTGAAAATCACAGAGAAAATTGTAAGTTTGTAGTCTAGTGAAAATCGCAGAGAAAATTGTAATTTGTTATGGACATGTTATTATAAGTTTGTTATTTTTTATTTCTTATTTTTCTCAATTGAATGTTTTGTGAGCATAACAGATCTTCTCTATGAGTTTCCCCGTGTTTGTGTGGAATTGTTCGCATTTTTGTCAATTTGATGTTAATGTGTTTTTGTTTTTGTGATCTTAAAAATGAATGAGTTCTTAAATTTCTCTGGACTTTTATTTGTAGTTCAGAGAAAATTATAAGTTTGTTGTTCACTTTCAGTTTGTAGTTCAGAGAAAATTATAAGTTTGTAGTTCAAAGCGAATATAAGATTTTGTTTCTCTGAGCAAAAGTAATTTTTTTTTGTTTTTTCTTACAGTTTACATGGATAAAGCAGTGTTTTTTGTTATATTGAAGGTGTATATAAGTTTATAAATTTCTCTGGATTTTGATATGAGTGCAATATTGCACAATCACAGAGAGAAAATTGTAAGTCTGTAGTTCAGTGAAAATCACAGAGAAACTTATAATTTCATAATAGATCTTCTGTGTGATTTTTGTCTATGATTGTGTTTAATAATTAGCAGTAAATTTCTCTGTGATTCTCTCTTGATTCATTAAGTTTTCTATAATTTTGTTTTTATCTTGAAGGTGAATATAAGTTTTTAAATGTCTCTGGATTTTTATTTGAATCTAGAGAAAATTATAAACTTGTTATTATAATGCAAAAGTAATATTATAATTATTATAAATTTCTTTGGACTTTTATATTGTTTTTGTGAAGTGTTTTTATATTGAACAAATTATTTTTCTTGTTTTTTCCTTCAGTTTCGATGGACAGTGCAGTGTTATTGTGCAAATATGAGAATGATACTATTGTCATTAATGTTTCATGTGAATTGAATTTTGAGGAATTGGCTAGCATTTTGTGTAAAACATGGGAGAATTTGAAACCTAAGATGATGTGTATTTCATATTTTATTGTTATAACGGCCCTAAAATGCAACTCGTGATTATATTAATTGAATTATGTGTTAATTAATGATTATATCACTTAATTGTGCATATCTGTCCAAATTGAGAAATTATCTATTGTGATTATGGCTAGATACTGAAATTGACGGTCTAAATGGATTCAGAAACTGAAATTGAATACATGGATATGCTAATTGGAATTTTTAGAATCATTTGGGAAGTTTAATTGAAAATTGATTTTAACTGATTCGTTAAGGTGTGTTTGGGTTTCATTATTGATTAAGCCATCTAGATATTGAAATTGACGGCCTAAATGGATTCAGAAACTGAAATTGAATATATGGATATGCTAATTGGAATTTTTAGAGTCATTTGGAAAGTTTAATTGAAAATTTATTTTTTCTGATTCGTTAAGGTGTGTTTGGGTGGTTTAATTGCAACTTTACACTGCAAATTGAAGACTTTAGAGGTTTCAAAAATCAAAACGGAATACATAATTACAATTAGCATGATTTTTAGGATTTAATATGAAGTTTTATAAAAATCTTATTCATAATTAATTAATTTGATTTAATTAAATATTATATATATATATATATGAATATGAGCCTCTTTGACTCAACAAGAAGAAAGAGAATGAAAGAAAATCTGGAGAGGAAAAGAGAGTGCTCAGGAAAGAGAGGAATGAAGAGAGGGAGAAGAAGAATCAAAGAAAATTGAAGGGAAATTAAGCAAATCTTCTCCAATTAACCATCTAAGGTAAGAATCTTTTTCTCATTTCTTGAAATAGGGCTGATACACCCATGATCTCATGGAATTGAAGTTGAATACGGATGAGTTGTGTTGTATTTGACCCTAGAAAGCATTTATAAGCACACTTGGCAAGAATTGAAGGAAATTAACTCTCAAATTCACCATGCATGGCATGTTTTCTTGAATTTCATGATCATACATTTATTTTCTTGCATGGTTTTCAAACTTGAAGGGGGAATTCATAAATAATTAAGAATTCATGGAGAGAAATTGGGGTTGAGAATATATAACCATAAATAATATTTTAAAAAAAATGAGAAATTAAATGATTTAATCCTCAAAACTCAACATGCATGGCTTGATCTTGTTTATATACATGATATTATCGTTTTATACATAATTTATTGCATGAGTCTCATGAATTTCTAAAGTTGCCAAAAGATTTCTTCATGGGTTTTACAATTAAAGCTTCACAACACATGATTTACGTTTTATAATTTCATTAAAGTTTTAATCTTTCTTCAAATTGGAAGATTTGGGAGTTGATTTCAAGTTTGATTTCTATTTGATGTTTTCAACCAAAATTCCAGCATGATTAATTGAGTTTTGGGAGTGAATTACATGTAAATGGATGTTTCATGGATTAATTGATTTGGATGTTTAGGCTCATATTCATATATATATATATATATAATATTTAATCAAATCAAATTAATTAATTATGAATAAGATTTTTATAAAACTTCATATTAAATCCTAAAAATCATGCTAATTCTAATTATGTATTCCGTTATGATTTTTGAAGCCTCTAAGGCCTTCAATTTGAATGTAAAGTTGTAATTAAACCACCCAAACACACCTTAGCGAATCAGACGAAATAAATTTTCAATTAAACTTTCCAAATGACTCTAAAAATTCCAATTAGCATATCTGTATATTCAATTTCAGTTTTTGAATCCATTTAGGCCGTCAATTTCAGTGTCTAAATGGCTTAATACAATAATGAAACCCAAACACACCTTAACGAATTAGATAAAATCAATTTTCAATTAAACTTTCCAAATGACTCTAAAAATTCTAATTAGCATATCCATGTATTCAATTTCAGTTTCTGAATCCATTTGGACTGTCAATTTCAGTATCTAGCCATAATCACAATAGATAATTTCCCAATTTGGACAGATATGCACAATTAAGTGATGTAATCATTCATTAAAACATAATTCAATTAATATAATCACGATGCATTTTGGGGCTGTTACAGTCTTCCCACCTTAAGAAGTTTGGTCCTCCAAACTTATCTTACCCTGTGACAAGTCTGACCCAAAAATCTCAGTTTCATATCATTATTCAGTTCCATCATAGATGGTCAATGCATCCCGTAATTATACAGCAATTCACAGTTCAATTTGGTCATTTAGTTCAATAATCCATTTAGCAATCAATCATATATTGTCCATACTCCATAGAACCCATAGAATCATGTATGAACTAAGGTCATACTGTAGCAGTTAATCATAGGACGTACAAAATTTCATGTATTCCCTAGTAGTTAGGGTTTATAATCACAATTATTTACTGTCAACAAGTTCTATAGCATCAAATTCCTAGTACAATAACACAGTAACAATCATTCCCTTAAACAAACAGTTTCATGATAGTAAAGGTAATACCACGCAGGAGTACTCAATCTCAATCGCATGATGTTCATAATTCACACTTCCCATAGATTTAATTGTAAAATGCGGTAACACAGAAGCAACCATTTCTTTATTCAATTAGTCACAGTCGTTCAGAAATTATCAGAATTTTAAAGCAGATTCATGTACATATCCCATGATAGCAAGGATAACATTGAAGCCACTAGACACATGACGTACGTAAGTCGGTTACTTGTTTGTCTTTCAGTTTCTGTCATTTGATTCTAATCTTTCATTCGGTTATTCCTATTTATTTTTCTTCCATTCCTTTTAAATATGGATGACTAGTATCAGGAATAAATTGGATTATTAACCTCCAATTAAAATATGTTTAGCTGTGTATTAACCAAACTAATTAAATATAAATAATCTAATCATAAACCAGTCCTTATTAAGTTCATTAGTTACGCAATCAAGCCTAAACTAGGCTTATACACATTAAATTATAATTATTCAGTCATGTTTAAATTACTGAATCAAAAACTCATAAATATGCACATTTTTCCATTTCAACTCCATTTTCAAGCAAATCAAGGCCCAAATAATTAATCTTCACATTTATTTCCATAATCTTAAGCCTAAGTCAATTTCAATTGAATTTAATTAATTCTCAATTAAGGCTTAATTTGACTACATCTAATTTTATGAACCTAAATCAAATTTTTAATTGAATTCTTATAAGGCTCTAAATATCAAATTAAACTCATTCTTCCATTTTTGAAACTCAATTTCATGAAACATCCATTTACATGTAATCCACTCCCAAAACTCAATTAATCATGCTGGAATTTGGGTTGAAAACATTACATAGAAATCAAATTTGAAATCAACTCCCAAATCTTCCAATTTAAAGAAAGATTAAAACTTCAATGAAATTATAAAATGTAAATCATATGTTGTGAAGCTTCAATTGTAAAACCCATGAAGAAATCCTTTTGCAACTTTACAAATTCATGAGACTCATGCAATAAATTATTTATAAAACGATAATATCATGTATATAAACAAGATCAAGCCATGCATGTTGAGTTTTGAGGATTAAATCATCTAATTTCTCATTTTTAAAAAAAAATATTATTTATGGTTATAAATTCTCAACCCCAATTTCTCTCCATGAATACTTAATTACTCCTGAATTCCCCCTTCGAGTTTGAAAACCATGCAAGAAAATAAATGTATGATCATGAAATTCAAGAAAACATGCCATGTATGCTGAATTTGAGAGTTAATTTCCTTCAATTCTTGCCATGTGTGCTTATAAATGCTTTCTAGGGTCAAATACAACACAACTCATCCTCATTCAACTTCAATTCCATGAGATCATGGGTGTATCAACCCTATTTCAAGAAATGAGAAAAAGATTCTTACCTTAGATGGTTGATTGGAAAAGATTTGCTTGATTTCCCTTCAATTTTCTTTGATTTTTCTTCTCCCTCTCTTCATTCCTGAATCCCTTTTCATTACAATTTAGGAATCCCTTTTTATTACACTCTCTTTGATTTCCATATTTGGTGTAATATTTAGTGTATATAAATATGTACATGAATATCCCAGAAATTTCACCTCTCATTCTCTAACTCACAACAAACAGTTCTTTTGTCAAATCATTCTTTGCCAATAATCTTTGGCAAAGATTCAAACTGTTTGTGTTCGTGGTCAAGCATAATGAAGAGGAAGAGTAGTGATGATGATTGGTGTAAATTTGTTCATAAGGTAGAGGATGCAAAGGAGAATCTTCTCAAACTCAAAGGTGAGACTAAATTGAAGGTTTTAGGGGCATTCATCAAGAACAGTGATCTTGATTTATACAAGATCAGTGTGTTTGAGTTACACAAAGCCAACAAGTCCTTAGTATCTAATCCTGCAACATGCTTACAAAAATCTGAAGAGGTTGGTTGTTCGAAGCAGCATTGTGCTGATAGAGATGATGATGATGATGATGGTGGCGGTGATGATGAAGAAAGGGTAGTAGTTGTACCAGACCAGCAGCCACCGGAATTGCCTGAAAAATTGAAACAACTTCATAAAGATCGAGAGGTTTCTGAGGCAGTTTTGATGATCCAAAAGAAAATCTACAGAACCGACATTAACACTAGTCACGGTCGTCTGTCAATGCCACTGAGACAAATCAAGAATATGGAATTTCTCAGCAAAGAGGAAAAGGATTTGCTCAGCAAGCGGGGAGGGATAGCAGTTAAGCTAATTGATCTAGCAGATAAGAATTGTGAAGTGTATAATGTGACTCTAAAGCAGTGGAAATTGAAATATACCTCAAATTACTGTCTAGTGACTGGGTGGAACACGTTTTTGACGAAGAACAGACTGGAAGTAGGTACGACGGTGCAGGTCTGGGCTTTTCGGGTGGACTCAGAGCTGTGGTTTTCTCTAGTTAAGAATTAAAACTAGTTGATTTAGATTGTCTTTTTTTTTTTTTTGGGGGGTAATGTTTTAGTATTAAAATTTTATGAATATATATAAATTCATTAAATAATATAAGAGAGTTACATTGCTTCAAATCTAAATGTAATGTTAGAGCTCATACTTTCCTATCCTCTTTTTTATTTTCAATTTCAATTAATTGAAGCACAAAGCAATACAGTTTCTGAAAAATCTATTTAGTTGGGTTTTAAATCAATCTGCATATCATAGATGACTGCCTATGTGTTTCCATGATAACCCAAAGAATAATAAAATAAAAACCAAACAACTGATATTTTTCTGTACTTGAAAATTTCTAAAAAAAAACAGGAGCAATATATTTCGAAGAACATTGAATGACACAATGAAATTGGAAAAATTGAAACCTGCTTTCGTTGAAAGTTGAACTCAAGACCTCCCGCTTACTAAACGGGTGTGGCTGTGCTGTGTGTACAACAGGAGCCAAGTTACCGTCCATTGATTGCATCTCTTTGGCTTTAGTCGTAACACAGCATCATATTCAATCACACCTGAAAGGGTTATTTGATTATTTTAGTTGTACTTGTGATTTAATGGAAATCCTAGTCGTTAAAGAATGGTAAAAACTTCAATGATAGTCTGTATATCTTAACAACATGACTTAAAACCAAATATAGAACTAAAATACCTATGAAAATTGTCTCTTGGTGTCACAAATTTTCAAGAAACTTCATTAAAAACATTATCCAAGGGAAAATGAAAACTTGCATATCAATTACCTTTTTTTAGGGTTTTGCTATCCCGGCTTTTGTAACAAATTAAATTAATATTACCTCATTCCATAACCATGGACATTATACAACAAATTTTGCAACTTTGAACCATATTGCGAAGTTGTAAAAGTTCATTTTATTTCTTGCCAAAGTTTTGTTTCCCAATAATGTCGTTCAATTTTGTTGTTTGATTCAAACACATAATGGACGGTGGATGGAGATGATTACATGTGTTGTTTTTCTCATGTCAAGCATGGAGCATCTCTATCAAGTTTGTAGTTTTTGATAGTCATTTTTCCTTTTGTTGCATTTTCAAAATTTATTTTTGGGTTTTCTGATATTTTTGGCTGCCTCAAATGCTGGTTTCCTTAACATGGAGCATTTCCTTTTGATTTAGTGATTTGGGGTTATATATCCAATGAGGTTGCTCAGGCTGCCGAGGAGGATCTGGCTGCTGTCAAGGCTGAACTTTCCAGTAATCAGACTAAAAGGTGGCAAGCACTAGGCATGTTAAGGAACATATTTTATGTGTCAATTTACCATGGGAATTGAAGAAGCAGGCCATCAATTTCCTTCTTTGCATTGTTGATGGAAATGTCTCCCATGAATATAATAATGAACACGTGGAGTGTTCGATTTATAGGCCTAGTCTTTTTGCTACTTTGCAGGTAGTCTCATGCCATTTCTTGTGTATATATATACCGAATTTCATGTTTATTTATTCTCTAACAGTTGAAAGAAACACTTCAGGCTGTTGAGATGGTTGTTATCTATGCACCAGATGCAGTGCTAAGGATGAATGCTTTTGATGCATTGAAAAAGGTAATATTTTTCTTCCTTTTTTTTTTTTGGTGGGTATTTTCTGTGCTTTGAAACTGTGTATAGTCTCCTGTGTACAAGTTGTTAAGTCGCTTTGGTCAAGCATAGTGCTGTGAAATGATAGATCATCAAGATATTACAATTCAATTCATCATGTCATCTCTTCTCCTAGTACATATGCACTTCGAAAAAATTCAGCTAAGCCTTTTTTATTATGGCATTCCCTCGATTTGTTCTATGTAACATAATTGGATTGTTATTTATTATTAGCTCATTTGAAATCTGATTGTTGTTTCAGATTTATTATCACCGAATGGGAGATTTACCAAGAAAAGATTAGAGCTCTAATTTGGATAGGCAAACATGTTTCTTTGCCATTGGGTGTTTTTTCGTGGTGTGTGTTTGTTCTTAAGAAGAATGAACAGCAATTAAATGGAAAACAGATTACAGATTTAGTAATTTCAAAACCAAATGAGGATTTAGTATTTTCAATTTTCTCGATCAGTTTATAAAGCAGTAATAATAGTTCCTGTGGTTTCCTTGATAATTAATGAACTGGTTGGGCTAGCTGAATTTAGCCCGTGTTTGGGTTTATAGACTCATATTGAGTTAATGAAGTCATCTTTCTATTCACTGGACAATTTGTTTCTTCAAAACAGCATTCATACGGTTTGGCAAAATATTTTGATTATTTCAGTTTGATTCTGGGATGTGTGGCCATAGAGCCTAATGCAGGGCTAGTTAGTTTTGATGCTAACATTAAAAGAATGTGAGTAAATGTGAATCTTATACCTAAATTGTTAACTCATGAAGAATATAATCCCAATCCTTGATCACTTGTAATTTGATTCCTTTGAATTTAGCACATTCTAATACCTTATTTTTCTGAAGTTCTTTTGTATAGTTTTTTGTCCTTAGCTATTGACATTTGCATTATTTTCCTCTCGTAACCAGGTTCTTGCAGATATTCCAACTTCTCTAAGATTTGACACTTTAATGGCTTTGATTAAAAATACTGATTCATCGACCATGGTAAGTCATTAAGGTCACGTGACGTGGTGTTTGAGCATGTGGGTTGGGGTTTTTAATTAATCCTTTTGAAGTGTTGGCTGCATCTTTATACAGATTGCAATTCTCATTGATTGTGTGAGAAAGGAGATGCACATGGAAAATTGCCGAAGGATTTCAATAGGAAATCAAGTAATCCGTGCACAGAATAATGCATGCGACAGTGCAGCATTGTGGAATGCTGGTGCCCTTGAATTGGTAGAGTTGATTCTGAGGCCCACCCATGGGAGGACCTGCATCCCTCCCCGAGTTGGTGATGCGGTATTTCTCTCTCTTTGTAATTGGTTTGATGTTACTGTAATATTGAATTTGTTTTTCTAAGTGAGTTTGAGGTTTGAAAGTTAGGATAGGCATTTAAATTTACAGTTTTCTTGAATCTGCACTTTGTCTTTCTAATCACAAAGAAACAGAGTCATCTTTAAGATCTGAACCCATTGCTTCATCTGAGATATTTTTCTTCAATGCTTGTTTTATTTTTATTTTTTTGATAAATTAATGCTTGTTTTATTTAGATGACATGTATTGTATCATATTCTGCAGGTTCTCTCTGCCCTCAACTTGTACAGATTCATATTGATGAAAGAGTCAACAGGTAAGGGTTACTAATGGTTATTATGCTAGTTGATCACCGACTTGTACACTATCGTATACGAATCGTGATAGTATATGCGTGAAGTGAAGCCCCAAATTGAACCAAATGCTTACATGGGTAGTTTTTGTGAATTGCATGATTTTGTAACTGTAACTTCGAAAACCTCTGAAGTACGAACAGAACCGACCAAGATATTGGAGCATCTGTTCAAACCCCTAGATATTTGAATATTTGTAACCTAAACTGAATTTTGCCTCTAATAGATAGACCTTTTAATATTCAAAAGTGAAAGGAGGTCTGTTTAAGTGCCACGTGTATTTCTGACTACGGTGACAAATGCCACAGGAAATACCAATTACACCAGAGTGCTGTCCAAGAAAACTTGCAGAAGGCCTACAACGAATGGCTTCTACCTCTCCGAACCCTAGTGACGGGTATTGTGGTAGAAAACAAGAAGGATTACGACCGACTTGCGATGGACACTGTATGTGTCTTAAACCCCGTTGAGTTAGTTTTGTACCATTGTATTGAGGTCGTTGAAGAAAGGCTGAAAAATGCTACCTAGGTTAATCATGTTCAGATTACAATATTTGATATTTTCATCAATGGGGGAAAATCCCATATAGTTGATTGTATGAATTTACAATTTGGTTAATCCAAATTTCATTGCATTTCTAGAGTCTAAACTAATTACCTGGCATTAAGGTCCCGTTCTGTTGCATGAATTTCCTTATTTTGTAAAGAGCATTTGATATCCACACTACACTTCTCTTTCACTCTTATTATTATTTTTATTTTTGTTAGAGCTTCTCACAAGGAAAGAGGGTAAAAATGGAGTAAGAATCTCATTCTTAAATCAGTAATGCTACATCTCGCCAATTTTGGACTCTTAATACCAACCCTCAATGACATGACAAGTACTCATTAGATAGCTTTTATGTTTTAGTGGGATTTTCAAGTGTTGTGACTTATGGCCCAAGTTGGTTTGGGAGTCCAAAATTAGTGGTTCAAAACATTTTTCTTTTTAAATTATACCATTTTGAATTAATTAATTTGGAATAAAAATGAAAATAAAAAAAATATTCTTAGTATGCAAGTATTTTTTTTTTTTAATGAAAATATGGAAGATGGTTAGCATGGTGGTTGTTGAAGGTGGTTGGAGGTGGCAGTTGTTTGCGGGAGGTGGTTGTTGAAGGCGGCTGCTACTAGTGGAAGATGGTTAGCATTGGCCCAATGTGGTTGTTGGATACATGTAGTAATGGTAAAAAATGATTGTCAATAGTTGAAGTTGGTGGTCAATTGGCCGCCCAAGGTGATTTTTAACAAAATGTGGTAACCAACGGAGAAAGGTGGTAACCAACGGAAGGAGGTGGTGGCTTTGGTTGGGTGGTTGGAAAAGGAGATTATTGGCTAGAAAAACCAGTGGGAATAAGCAATGGGTGGTGGTCAAAAATAATGTGAGAAAAAAGAAGAAATAAAAATATATGTATATATTAAGCAATAAAACTAATTTGTGTGTGTTTGTTATACCTTTCTGAAAATGAAAACATAAATCAAATGAATTTTTATTTATATTTTTAAAAAATTTAAAAATATAAACGTTACCAAACAAGTTTTATTGACAAACATATTAACTAAGACACAAGACACCCACTTTTACATTGTGTGTATAGTTGATACATTCGTTTGTTGATACACTCGGAATAATTGTTACCCTATTAAGTATGCAGCAAACCAACTTGTTAGGTGAAGAGTAGATATTAAGGTCCTCTACTGCTCTTCAAAAGTCTTTGACAAATGTGTAACCAACAAAAGAATAAAGAAACATTTATATCTTTTTGACATATTTCACAACTTGAAGTAATGAGAATTTACTCCCCAAACATAGAAGAAACCTCCAAAAACATCAGAATTTCAGACATGTCTAAACTACTAGGATCTCTAAACTACCCCTAAAAACCTTCTTCAGGAGAACTCAGAGGTAGAAGAGAGAGATAGAGGTTACAATGCAAAACACAGAGGTAGAAGAAGAGCTCGTATGTGCTTTTATACATATAGATGGTTTGCATAGAAGACCGTACCGAATAGAAGAAGTAAACAATCATGGTAGTATTTGTTTAGGGAACTACTAAGATGCGGTAATTTGGTGCTTTTGCCAAAACAAGAAAACCTTCTATTCTAGCTGCATAAGTACTAATTCTGTTGTCTCTCCAAAGCATATTCAAACTAGTTTAACGGGCTTGGTTTGTGAAAATAGCTTGGTATTGTATTCGATGTCTCAGGTTTTACTCTTTTTGAAGTCAATCATCTAGGCGATAGCTATCTAGGCTTAGGCGAATTGTAGCCAATAGCTATCTAGATTTAGGTAAATTGAACAGTGTCAGAAGTATGAGAGGTCCGCAATAAACTCTTGGCCGAAGTAGATAAAAGTAGTATTTGGAATTATTTAGGGCGTGCAATGAAATTTAAGAAAAATTGGTCTAAGATCCCTTCTCAACTTGTGGAGGAGAGGTCCGTAATAATATGTTTTGATGGCTCAGGTCCCTCAATCTTATTTTATGTTATAAAATACCTAATTTACTCTTCTTTATAACATAAGTTTGTTTGGATTTTGGCAAACTGAATATTCTTTTGCTAACTTCACAGTGGAGAGTTTGGAAACTGAATTCGCGGTGGAGATTTCTTAGGGATTTTACAAGTGTTGCAGTGGACTTGACGATAGAAATTGCTACGATCGTGTAGGTTTTTTAGTGGAGTTGAATCAGGTATGTTTTCGATGGAGATTCCTCATGAATTTCGATTTTTGTTTTGAATTTTATGTAAGGATTACGATTTCATATTAGTTTTCGAGAGTATTTTTGCATTAGGTTTTTGTTTTCAGTTTTGATCAATTTAAAAGTGAGGCTAGCTCAGTGAAGTTGTTTATGATATTTGGAGTTGATTTTCCATTCTCTGTTATTGATCAATTTTACAGAGAGACTAACTTGATAGAGTTGATTTTGATTTTGATTTTTGGTGTTCATTTTTCATTCTCTGTTTTTCGATCAATTTCAAAAAGAGTTGACAGTGGAGTAGGTTTTGATGTTTAGAGTTCATTTTTCGTAGTTTCTCATCAACATGCTTATCTGTGATAAGTTTTGTTCTCCATTTTTTTAAACCAGAGATAAGTGTAAATTTCTTATCATTTTTTGTTCTATAAGTTTTGTTCTCTATTTTTTCTGCACTTTTGTTGGTATAGTCTAGAGAAAATTCTAAGTTTGTTATTATAATCCAATAAAAATCACAGATAAAATTATAAGCTCATAGTGAATTACATGTAAATGGATGTTTCATGGATTAATTGATTTGGATGTTTAGGCTCATATTCATATATATATATATATAATATTTAATCAAATCAAATTAATTAATTATGAATAAGATTTTTATAAAACTTTATATTAAATCCTAAAAATCATGCTAATTCTAATTATGTATTCCGTTCTGATTTTTGAAGCCTTTAAGGCCTTCAATTTGAATGTAAAGTTGTAATTAAACCACCCAAACACACCTTAGCGAATCAGATGAAATAAATTTTCAATTAAACTTTCCAAATGACTCTAAAAATTTCAATTAGCATATCTGTATATTCAATTTCAGTTTTTGAATCCATTTAGGCCGTCAATTTCAGTGTCTAAATGGCTTAATACAATAATGAAACCCAAACACACCTTAACGAATTAGATAAAATCAATTTTCAATTAAACTTTCCAAATGACTCTAAAAATTCTAATTAGCATATCCATGTATTCAATTTCAGTTTCTGAATCCATTTAGACTGTCAATTTCAGTATCTAGCCATAATCACAATAGATAATTTCCCAATTTGGACAGATATGCACAATTAAGTGATGTAATCATTCATTAAAACATAATTCAATTAATATAATCACGATGCATTTTGGGGATGTTAAAGTCTTCGCACCTTAAGAAGTTTGGTCCTCCAAACTTATCTTACCCTGTGACAAGTCTGACCCAAAAATCTCAGTTTCATATCATTATTCAGTTCCATCATAGATGGTCAATGCATCCCGTAATTATACAGCAATTCACAGTTCAATTTGGTCATTTAGTTCAATAATCCATTTAGCAATCAATCATATATTGTCCATACTCCATAGAACCCATAGAATCATGTATGAACTAAGGTCATACTGTAGCAGTTAATCGTAGGACGTACAAAATTTCATGTATTCCCTAGTAGTTAGGGTTTATAATCACAATTATTTACTGTCAACAAGTTCTATAGCATCAAATTCCTAGTACAATAACACAGTAACAATCATTCCCTTAAACAAACAGTTTCATGATAGTAAAGGTAATACCACGCAGGAGTACTCAATCTCAATCGCATGATGTTCATAATTCACACTTCCCATAGATTTAATTGTAAAATGCGGTAACACAGAAGCAACCATTTCTTTATTCAATTAGTCACAGTCGTTCAGAAATTATCAGAATTTTAAAGCAGATTCATGTACGTATCCCATGATAGCGAGGATAACATTGAAGCCACTAGACACATGACGTACGTAAGTCGGTTACTTGTTTGTCTTTCAGTTTCTGTCATTTGATTCTAATCTTTCATTCGGTTATTCCTATTTATTTTTCTTCCATTCCTTTTAAATATGGATGACTAGTATCAGGAATAAATTGGATTATTAACCTCCAATTAAAATATGTTTAGCTGTGTATTAACCAAACTAATTAAATATAAATAATCTAATCATAAACCAGTCCTTATTAAGTTCATTAGTTACGCAATCAAGCCTAAACTAGGCTTATACACATTAAATTATAATTATTCAGTCATGTTTAAATTACTGAATCAAAAACTCATAAATATGCACATTTTTCCATTTCAACTCCATTTTCAAGCAAATCAAGGCCCAAATAATTAATCTTCACATTTATTTCCATAATCTTAAGCCTAAGTCAATTTCAATTGAATTTAATTAATTCTCAATTAAGGCTTAATTTGACTACATCTAATTTTATGAACCTAAATCAAATTTTTAATTGAATTCTTATAAGGCTCTAAATATCAAATTAAACTCATTCTTCCATTTTTGAAACTCAATTTCATGAAACATCCATTTACATGTAATCCACTCCCAAAACTCAATTAATCATGCTGGAATTTGGGTTGAAAACATTACATAGAAATCAAATTTGAAATCAACTCCCAAATCTTCCAATTTAAAGAAAGATTAAAACTTCAATGAAATTATAAAATGTAAATCATATGTTGTGAAGCTTCAATTGTAAAACCCATGAAGAAATCCTTTTGCAACTTTACAAATTCATGAGACTCATGCAATAAATTATTTATAAAACGATAATATCATGTATATAAACAAGATCAAGCCATGCATGTTGAGTTTTGAGGATTAAATCATCTAATTTCTCATTTTTAAAAAAAAATATTATTTATGGTTATAAATTCTCAACCCCAATTTCTCTCCATGAATACTTAATTACTCCTGAATTCCCCCTTCGAGTTTGAAAACCATGCAAGAAAATAAATGTATGATCATGAAATTCAAGAAAACATGCCATGTATGCTGAATTTGAGAGTTAATTTCCTTCAATTCTTGCCATGTGTGCTTATAAATGCTTTCTAGGGTCAAATACAACACAACTCATCCTCATTCAACTTCAATTCCATGAGATCATGGGTGTATCAACCCTATTTCAAGAAATGAGAAAAAGATTCTTACCTTAGATGGTTGATTGGAAAAGATTTGCTTGATTTCCCTTCAATTTTCTTTGATTTTTCTTCTCCCTCTCTTCATTCCTGAATCCCTTTTCATTACAATTTAGGAATCCCTTTTTATTACTGTGGTGAATGTGGTTTGGAAATACTCTTCAGATCCTGGAAGACGCCAACGATCCTCTGCTAGTCACCTGCAAAAATACAAACTCCCTGGGTGCTAATTAGCACTGACCTAACAAGTCACCTCCTCCGTAAAGTTTGCTTACTAAGTTTTTAGAAGTTTTTTACATACCTTTATTAATCAAGCTCTTGTATTTATAGTCATTTTTCACCTCGGGGCGAGTCTACTTTTTCTTTTGTTTATGTATTCTTCCATTTGTCCCGACACGCTTTTTCCAAGATATTCGCCCAAAGATCCTACTCGGCCTTGGCAGAGCGTAAGGGAGCCGCTCAACACCGGCTCCCGTCGCGCATCAGCCGTCCTTTAATTACTCGGCTCCCAATTGCCCCCAAGCATCTTGTCAACAGCGGTTGGACGAGGTGCTTGGCTCGATTTTCAAATACTACGTCAAGTTCTTGGGGCTTCACTCATTACGTGTTGTTTAATTACTCCCCTCGAATCGTCCGCCAGACTCCCGCCCTTCGCACGCCTATTCATTATGACTTGGAGCCCGTGTCCTTCAATTCATGATTTATGACGTTGGCGCTAGATCGTTCTTGAACCATTCTTGCACCCTTCCATCTCGCGATACTCTTCACTTTTGTAAGTTTTTCCTTCTCAACTCAAGCTTTTCCTAATTTGTTTACTCCGTCGTATTCTTACAATCAATAGATTATGGCAAAGTATTTAAGAGATCTTCTTTCTCGGTCGAGTTGTTGATTTTAGACGTCATTTCTCCATTCTCGACGATGTCCACCTATCGTTAGTGGCGGACCGCACTCGACATGGAGAGTGAGGAAGAAAACTCGATTGTCTTTCCCTTCATCGATCGCAGAGGGAGTTCGCTTCCTTCACCCGCTTCGAGGGTCGTTTTCGCCATTGGGATTTGATTCTTCCCACCAATGTAAATTTCTTTAGAATTATAATGGGGTCGAGCGTTGAACCGTCGCTTTGGTATAAATCTCGGCGTCCTTGCCATTCGGCATCAGCACGCTCGCCAGATCCTCCGCCAAGACGACGCATTTCCTCGTATAAGGACACAGATCACCAGTTGATCGCTATGCTTCCCAGCTCTGGAAAACGAGTCGATGACGTTATGGTCGTCGTCCGTGGCAACTGGGAATTCGGCGAGGGGGAGGATCGCGTTGATCCTATTCCTAGACGTAGGGGCGAACCAGTCGCCAATGCCCTTTTGTCGATATTGAACATTTGTATCCGCCATACCCTATTTTCTTGAATCTCACTTTATCTTATGGAACGAGTTGAAAAAGTCCTAGCTTCAACCGACGACGCCGTTTTTTCGGACATCGATTGCTCTTAATTATTTTACCGCCGCAGCTTTTTATAAGCGGAAGGGCGGCTCATGTTCGCTTTGCTACGAGCCTACGATACGACCTTTTCGGTCATGAAAATATAGCGATTCCGAAAGGAAGATTTTCTCGCCGTCAGATTTTGTCCGACTTCAAAAATTTGAGGCGATAGGATTTGAAGGGTCCGATTTGGAGTAATCGAATCGCCGCATCGACGCTCGAGGCGAATCGAGGAGGTCTTGGATTCGACGATTGTCCCGCTTTGGTGCGGGGAACGTTCGCTGGACGACGCTTCAACGCATGATAACCCTTCCGCCTCGTGTTCTGCCGGCATGGTCAAGTTAAGCTCGACAAAGCTTGCTAAGAAGGCGAATGCGGAGAGGTTGCAAGGAGAAGAGCGGAGGGCCTTTCGACCAACCGCCATCGCCTTTGAATCTCGCGTTCCTCCTAGTTCTTGAATCGAAACCCTTGCAAATTGTTGAGGGCGGCAACGAGTAAGGGTGAATCCACGCCGTTGGGGAAGCCGCTCAGAAGTTGAGGAACGTCGAGAAACGCCTAGAGATCACGAGGTCGGTTTAGAAGATCGGTGCAAACGCCCTCGAACGGTGGATCGGTGAGGTCGTGCCTTTGTGATTCGACCGATGGTGAGAAATATGCGTTCCATCGGATGCCTCGACTTAATGACCTAGAGGTCGCGTCGGCGTGGCAACGTCTTTGTCATTACCGCTCGATACGGAGGTTTTCCTACCGAGCCGGATTGAACGCGACAATGTTAGCCGCCAATGCGGCCCTTTTGCTGTGTACTCTGATTTTCCTTCATTCTAACGTTGTTCGCGTTATGCTTGTTTTGAGTCCTTTTCTGGCCGTTGGTAGGATAGCCGTGTGGGGCCGCCATCTCGACGCCACAAGGAGATTAGTCGCTATAGAGCAAAGTGAGGGCCGAGGAAAAAGCCGAGGACGAGTTTATAATAGCGAACTGGGAAGCATCACGGGCAGAGGCCGCGGTGGAGAAAGCTCGTGATGTGGATAGGCTGAGGGCGGAGGCCGAGAAGAAGGCCGACGACTTGAAGTCGTGACTTTGCTTATCCAAAAGCCGCTGTCGGCCCGAGGCCGAGTTGGCCGAGGTGAAAGCGAAAGAGAGTGCCGAGTCAAAATTTTTCGCCGGAAAGAGGCTGGCTCGCCGAAGTCTGTGGAACAGTCACCCGGTTTGAGAATCGGGATTCAAACATGGTTGGCATAGGGCCCTTTCGCACCGGGCGTTATTGAATGTGCCAATATCAGTATGAGCAAGTGGACATCGATCCATTGAGACCGATTCGAGGATTGATGTTTATGATACATGATTTTCTCGTGGTTTTTGGTATTTTGTGTTTATGATACAGCAATGGACGTTGATACCTTTTGTAATTATAAGATGTTAGCAATTTATGCGCAATGTAATGATGTTTCCGTAGTTTTATGGTGACGTTTTATTTTTGTAATTATACAATGTTAAATCAATTCAAAACAAATCCGCCGGATATATTAATAAATCTGCCCTTGCGTTGGACAGTGCTCGAGCGTTAAAAGCCGAATAGGTCACGCCCGAGGGCTGGCCGAGGCATCGTTAAATATTTAGCCGAATATATTAATAAATCTGCCCTTGCGTTGCAGTGCTCGAGCGTTAAAAGGCGAATAGTTCACGCTCGAGGGCTGCCCGAGGCATCGTCAAGTATTCGGCCGAATAGATTAATAAATCCGCCGGATATATTAATAAATCTGCCCATGCGTTGGACAGTGCTCGAGCGTTAAAAGCCGAATAGGTTACGCCCGAGGGCTGGCCGAGGCATCGTTAAATATTTAGCCAAATATATTAATAAATCTGCCCTTGCGTTGCAGTGCTCGAGCGTTAAAAGGCGAATAGTTCACGCTCGAGGGCTGCCCGAGGCATCGTCAAGTATTCGGCCGAATAGATTAATAAATCTGCCCTTGCGTTGGACAGTGCTCGAGCGTTAAAAGGCGAATAGTTCACGCGCGAGGGTTGGCCGAGGCATCGTCAAGTATTCGGCCGAATAGATTAATAAATCTGCCCTTGCGGACAGTGCTCGAGCGTTAAAAGCCGACTAGTTCACGCTCGAGGGCTAGCCGAGGCATCGCCAAGTTTCGGCCGAATAGATTAATAACCGCCCTTTGGGCGATGCTTTCGGCGTTAAAAAGGCGAATAGTTCACGCTCGAGGGTCGGCCGAGGCATCGCCAAGTATTTGGCGAATAGATTAATAACCGCCTGCGTTGGGCGGTGCTCGGCGTTAAAAGGCTTAATAGTTCACGCCGAGGGTGGCCGAGGCATCGCAAGTATTCGCCGAATAGATTAATAAATCGCCCTTGCGACATGCTCGGCGTTAAAGTCGACTAGTTCACGCCGAGGGCCGCCGAGGCATCGCCAAGTTTCGGCCGAATAGATTAATAAATCTGCCCTTGCGTTGGACAGTGCTCGAGCGTTAAAAGGCGAATAGTTCACGCTCGAGGGCTGGCCGAGGCATCGACAAGTATTAGGCCAAATAGATTAATAACCGCCTTGCGTTGCTGTGGCTCGGCGTCGATACATTTTATCGTAATATTTAGGCACTTATTACAATATTTTGCATCACGTGGCGTAAACGTTCAGAAATGCCCCAATGCACGATGCCGTCAAAAGGTGTCATGCACCAAAGGGGGGCTCCGAATCCGGAGACTTATTCGGCCCTAAGGTGTCATGCACCAAAGGGGCTCCGAATCCGGAGACTTATTCTGGCCAATCGTGACATCCACGAAGGGCGCTCCGAATCCGGAGACTTGTTCGGCCCTGAGGTTTCATGCACCAAAGGGGCTCCGAATCCGGAGACTTATTCTGGCCAATCGTGACATCCACGAAGGGCGCTCCGAATCCGGAGACTTGTTCGGCCCTGAGGTTTCATGCACCAAAGGGGCTCCGAATCCGGAGACTTATTCTGGCCAATCGTGACATCCACGGCGGGCGCTCGAATCCGGAGACTTGTTCGCCCCGAGGTTTCATGCACCAAAGGGCTCGAATCCGGAGACTTATTCTCGCCAATCGTGACATCCACGGCGGGCGCCCGAATCCGGAGACTTGTTCGCCCCGAGGTTTCTTGCACCAAAGGGCTCCGAATCCGGAGACTTGTTCGCCCCGAGGTTTCATGCACCAAAGGCTCCGAATCCGGAGACTTATTTCGCCAATCGTGACATCCACGGCGGGCGCCCGAATCCGGAGACTTGTTCGCCCCGAGGTTTCATGCACTAAAGGGGCCCGAACCGAGACTTATTCTCGCCAATCGTGACATCCACGGCGGGTGCTCAATCCGGAGACTTGTTCGCCCCGAGGTTTCATGCACCAAAGGCTCAATCCGAGACTTATTCTCGCCAATCGTGACATCCACGGCGGCGCTCGAATCCGGACACTTGTTCGGCCCTGAGGTTTCATGCACCAAAGGGGCTCCGAATCCGGAGACTTATTCTGGCCAATCGTGACATCCACGAAGGGCGCTCCGAATCCGGAGACTCGTTCGCCCCGAGGTTTCATGCACCAAAGGCTCGAATCCGGAGACTTATTCTGGCCAATCGTGACATCCACGAAGGGCGCTCCGAATCCGGAGACTTGTTCGGCCCTGAGGTTTCATGCACCAAAGGGGCTCCGAATCCGGAGACTTATTCTGGCCAATCGTGACATCCACGAAGGGCGCTCCGAATCCGGAGACTTGTTCGGCCCTGAGGTTTCTTGCACCAAAGGGGCTCCGAATCCGGAGACTTATTCTGGACTTTGAAGTGTTGAGCTTAAACATGTGAAAACGCGAGATCTTGGATTTACGAGGATATTGTGTACAAGTATCAAGCCCACAGGTCGGGTTATTGATAAAATTTTCGTAGATGTGTTGAATTCCACGGCCGAGGCAGGTTTCTCCCTGACATGTCTGACAGCCAATATGCCCCTGTTCCTGCAACGGAATCTATTTGATAGGGGCCGTCCCAGTTCGGACCAAGCTTTCCATCGGTCGGCCTCCGATCGGGCAAGACCTTCTTCAGACCACTTCTCTGGATTGTAGCGGCCTTGGACTCGCCGATTGTATGACTTGGCGAGCTGCTGCTGATAGCGAGCCATGGACGCCAAGGCACGATCTCTTCGTTCTTCATCAAAACCAGGTCCAAAGCAAGCATCATGTCATTTCGACGCGGTCGAAGGCTTGCGATCCGAGGGTTGGTAGGCCGATCTCGGGGTAAGATTGCACGGGTTCCAAGCACAAGGCAAACGGTGTTTCTCCGGTGGATCGTCTTGGTGTTGTTCGATGGGCCCATAGTACACTTGGCAACTCTTGACCCACTTGCCCTTGGCGCTTTCCAAATTTTTTGATGCCGCCCAAGATGGATTTGTTCAAGCTTCCGCCGACCGCTGCTTTGGGGGTAAGCCAGAGAAAAGTAAGGTACAATCAGTATTTGCCGACTCTCAGACACGCCACAATCAAACTGAGTGCCATTATCTGAGATCAATGCTCTTGGAATGCCAAATCGTGTAATGATGTTCCTCCACACAAAACGCTTAATGTCCCTCAGATATGGGTTAGAGCCTCGCTTGACCCACTTTGTGAAATAATCTGTTACGATTAGAAATCGCTTGTTCCTCGGGCCCCGGGCGTGGTCCTACAATATCAAGTCCCCACTGAGCAAACGGCCAGGGGCTAGTGATTGAATTCAAAGCTTCTGCCGGCTGATGGGTTAGTGGGGAAAACTTTTGGCATTGTTCGCATTTCTTGACATAATTTTGTGCGTCGGCTCTCATAGTCGGCCAGTAATATCCTCAGGTTATCGCCCGATGGGCAAGGGAGCGCCCCCCTGAGTGTGCGCCACAGCTGCCTTCATGTATCTCAGTGAGCAGCTCCTCTACTCTGTCCGGATGCACGCACTCCAGGTATGGGCCAGAGAGGGATTTTTTGTAAAGTCCCCATTGTGGATCAAGGTAATATCGCAGAGCCTTGTTTCGCAGCTTGTGTGCTTCTTTTTTATCCTCCGGGAGTTGCTCAGAAGAAAGGAACGCAGCAATGGGGTCCTTCCAACTTGGAGCGGATTCTATGATATTGATGTGGGTCTCCCGAGGGCCGACATTTGGTTCGGGACGGCCCACTTCGATGGTACGCTTGAGCTCGGAGTTGATGGCGGAGGCCAAGCAAGCGAGCATCCGCGTGTATTTTGATCGCGTGTTATTTGGTTTAGTTCGTGATGGTCGAATTTCGCCAAAGAACGAGTTAGCTGCGTTTTCATATAGGCCGCCATACGCTCATCTCTCGCCGATATTCCCTTCACCGGTGGTTGATTACCAATTTTGAGTCACAAAACACCAACAATGCCGCGGCGCCGAGAACATGTGCGTTCATGATCCGGCTAGAAGGGCTTCATATTCGCCTCGTTATTCGATGCTTGGCCGAGCTTGACGGCTGTTCAATGATCGCGCCGTCGGGGACATAATTACGACGCTGCCACGCTGCTTGGTTAGACGATCCATCGCGATATAATTGCCGATGTCCCCAACGAGACTCTCCAACTGCTTTGACCTAACTTCGCCTTTGGCCGGAAGTCCCTGTGCTTGAGGTCGGCAAGCCCCCGTGAATTCGCCACAAAGTCGGCAAGCACCGCCTTGATTGCGTTTTGGGTGAAAATCAATGTCATATTGGCGAGTTCGAGAGCCCATTTCAAACACGCTCGATGCTTCGCATTCGAGTAATCGATCGAAGGGGAAAATCTGTTAGCACCTTGATGCTGTGTGCTTGGAAGTAGTGCATTAGTTTTCTTGCTGCCATGACCAGGGCTAGGACGAGTTTTTCTAGCGGTAGGTAGCGTGTTTGGCCCACCATCGCCTTTGCTCACATAGTACATCGTGTTGTTGCCCTTCCTCCTCTTAATAATCTGTTGACGGCCCTGTCAGAGACAGCCAGATATAAAATGAGGGGGTCACCGGTGGCGGTGTTGTTAGAAGAGGTACTGTCCGGAGGTAGGTCTTGAGGCCGTTAAAAGCTGGCTCGCATTCGACGGACCATTCGAAAGCTCGCTCGGCGTAATGTCCGAAAGAATTGTGTGCAACGATCTGTAGATCTGATGAACTGTTGAGTCGTGACCATTCCCATCACCTTTTTGGACTTCTTTGGTGAGCGGGGAACCGAGTTCCAAAATTGCCGTGACTTGCCTCGTTGGCTTCGATTCCTCGATGGTTGACGATGTAGCCCAGAATTTGCAGAGCCGATCCGAATGCACATTTGGAAGCATTCACCATTCTCAGACTTATGAGGGTGTTGAATGTCTTTTCCAGATCGGCTACATGGTTTTGTTGCTCTTTAGATTTGACCACCATGTCGACGATGTATATTTCCATAGTCCGCCCGAGTAGTTCTTTGAACATCGTGGTGACCAGTCTTTGGTAAGTCGCCCCTGCATTCTTGATCCAAAAGGCATAACCTCAGAAAGAGGTTCCTCTTGGAGTGAGGAATGCGCTTTGTCCCGATCATCCGGATTCATGGCAATCTGATGGTAGCCTCTATAGGCGTCGAGGAAACTCATGCGGCGGTGGCGTGCCGCCGCATCGACGAGTTGGGCAATTCTAGGCAAGGGAAAGCAGTCTTTGGGGCAAACTTTGGTCAGATCCGGGAAATCGACACACTCGCCAGTGCCATTCTTCTTTTTCACCACCACCGTGTTGGAGAGCCACGGGATAGGTGACTTCTCCGATTGCCCCAAGATCAAGCAATTTGTCAACTTCCTCGACAACGGCGGCGATTCTGCGGAGGATCGCCGCCTTCTGAATGACCGCTTGCACCGAGCGCCGACATTGAGGTGATGCTGCGAGACCGCTGGGTCTATTCCCGGCATTTCATATGGGGTCCACGCAAAGACGTCGAGGTTGCCGAGTAAGAAAGTGATCAGTTGCTGCTTGTCAACCTGGCTTAGGGAGGCGCCGATCGTAAAAAACTTTTCCGGGCTTCCATCGATGTCAACCCGGTCTAAACCTTCCGTGGCCTTTTCGTTTGGTTGACGCCCAACGTCTTCCAGGACTTCTCGACTGGGCACCTCGACGGAGTTTACTTGCAGTTCCTTCGGCGTCCTGGCGGCGAGAAGGTAACATGCTTGGGCTGACCGTTGGGAGCCACGGATCTGCTCAACGCCATGCTCTGGTGGGAAGCGAGTACCGGTGGTAGGTGCTTGGGACGGCCTGCAGGGTATGTAACCACGATCGCCCCATGATGAGATTGTATGGCGATGGTAGCCTGACGACCAAGAATTCCGCGACCACCGTTCTCGAGCCAGCGCGAACGGGTAGGCTGATTTTTCCCAATGGGTACTCCGGGTTGGCGTTGAAGCCGAATAGTGGATAGGGAGCCGGAGTTAGATCCGAATCGTTGAACCCGAGTTTGATGAAGGTTCGATAGTACATAATCTCTGAAGTACTTCCCTGATCGATAAGGACGCGTTCTACGATAAACCTATGTACGCGTAGCGTAACAACCAGAGGATCTACGTGAGGGAGTGTGACACCACTCAAATCAGAGTCGTCGAAGGTGATGCTTGCCGCTTCTCGGAGCCGGGGTCGCTTTGCTGGTGGTGGCTGCTTTTGAGGGCTTGGAAGTGATTGATCAGATGTATGTATGGCTATCGGCAGTCAGATATCATATGGACGGTGTCAAGCGGAGGCCTCTGACGACATCGCCCTCTCCGCTACTTCCTCAACGTAATCCTTGAGGCGTGACGCCGGTATTGATTGTTAGTCGCGAGGTCGCCGAGGACCCGCTTTGGGGATCGCCGAGAACCTTGAGTCTTGCTGGTTGGACTTTGCTTTCTCTGAGGCCAGTCGCATGGCGCGTTCGTTCGCCGATGATGCCGCCCAAACTCGCTTTGGTCTGTTCGCTCGTTCTATGGTCGCTTGCATCGCCTCTGTGTTAGAATCGTTGGTGAGCTAGAGGTGGGCGCTGCTGGCTGACGGTTGCTTCTCCGAGCGTAAATGCCGGAGTGAAGTCGTCTCTCCGTCCGGTCTCGTCGGTGGCTATCGGGGGATCTTTAGTCACGTCTTTCATGGATATATTTGAGTATTCCCACAGACGGCGCCAATTGTGGTGAATGTGGTTTGGAAATACTCTTCAGATCCTGGAAGACGCCAACGATCCTCTGCTAGTCACCTGCAAAAATACAAACTCCGGTCGGGGGTGCCGGAATTAGCACTCCGACGAACAAGTCAGTCCTCCTCCAGAAAGCTTGCTTACTAAGTTTTTAGAAGTGTTTTTTTACATACCTTTATTAATCTGAAGCTCTTGTATTTATAGTCATTTTTCAGCCTCGGGGCCAGAGTCTACTTTTTCTTTTGTTTATGTATTCTTCCATTTGTCCTGACACGCTTTTTCCAGTATATTCGGCCCAAAGATCCTACTCGGCGTCTTGGCAGAGCAGAAGGGAGCCGTTCAACACCCGGCTCCCCGTGCGCATCAGGCTTCGTCCCTTTAATTACTCGGCTCCCACAATTACACTCTCTTTGATTTCCATATTTGGTGTAATATTTAGTGTATATAAATATGTACATGAATATCCCAGAAATTTCACCTCTCATTCTCTAACTCACAACAAACAGTTCTTTTGTCAAATCATTCTTTGCCAATAATCTTTGGCAAAGATTCAAACTGTTTGTGTTCGTGGTCAAGCATAATGAAGAGGAAGAGTAGTGATGATGATTGGTGTAAATTTGTTCATAAGGTAGAGGATGCAAAGGAGAATCTTCTCAAACTCAAAGGTGAGACTAAATTGAAGGTTTTAGGGGCATTCATCAAGAACAGTGATCTTGATTTATACAAGATCACTGTGTTTGAGTTACACAAAGCCAACAAGTCCTTAGTATCTAATCCTGCAACATGCTTACAAAAATCTGAAGAGGTTGGTTGTTCGAAGCAGCATTGTGCTGATAGAGATGATGATGATGATGATGGTGGCGGTGATGATGAAGAAAGGGTAGTAGTTGTACCAGACCAGCAGCCACCGGAATTGCCTGAAAAATTGAAACAACTTCATAAAGATCGAGAGGTTTCTGAGGCAGTTTTGATGATCCAAAAGAAAATCTCTGAACCGACATTAACACTAGTCACGATTAGATGCATCAATGCCACTGAGACAAATCAAGAATATGGAATTTCTCAGCAAAGAGGAAAAGGATTTGCTCAGCAAGCGGGGAGGGATAGCAGTTAAGCTAATTGATCTAGCAGATAAGAATTGTGAAGTGTATAATGTGACTCTAAAGCAGTGGAAATTGAAATATACCTCAAATTACTGTCTAGTGACTGGGTGGAACACGTTTTTGACGAAGAACAGACTGGAAGTAGGTACGACGGTGCAGGTCTGGGCTTTTCGGGTGGACTCCGAGCTGTGGTTTTCTCTAGTTAAGAATTAAAACTAGTTGATTTAGATTGTCTTTTTTTTTTTTTTGGGGGGTAATGTTTTAGTATTAAAATTTTATGAATATATATAAATTCATTAAATAATATAAGAGAGTTACATTGCTTCAAATCTAAATGTAATGTTAGAGCTCATACTTTCCTATCCTCTTTTTTATTTTCAATTTCAATTAATTGAAGCACAAAGCAATACAGTTTCTGAAAAATCTATTTAGTTGGGTTTTAAATCAATCTGCATATCATAGATGACTGCCTATGTGTTTCCATGATAACCCAAAGAATAATAAAATAAAAACCAAACAACTGATATTTTTCTGTACTTGAAAATTTCTAAAAAAAAACAGGAGCAATATATTTCGAAGAACATTGAATGACACAATGAAATTGGAAAAATTGAAACCTGCTTTCGTTGAAAGTTGAACTCAAGACCTCCCGCTTACTAAACGGGTGTGGCTGTGCTGTGTGTACAACAGGAGCCAAGTTACCGTCCATTGATTGCATCTCTTTGGCTTTAGTCGTAACACAGCATCATATTCAATCACACCTGAAAGGGTTATTTGATTATTTTAGTTGTACTTGTGATTTAATGGAAATCCTAGTCGTTAAAGAATGGTAAAAACTTCAATGATAGTCTGTATATCTTAACAACATGACTTAAAACCAAATATAGAACTAAAATACCTATGAAAATTGTCTCTTGGTGTCACAAATTTTCAAGAAACTTCATTAAAAACATTATCCAAGGGAAAATGAAAACTTGCATATCAATTACCTTTTTTTAGGGTTTTGCTATCCCGGCTTTTGTAACAAATTAAATTAATATTACCTCATTCCATAACCATGGACATTATACAACAAATTTTGCAACTTTGAACCATATTGCGAAGTTGTAAAAGTTCATTTTATTTCTTGCCAAAGTTTTGTTTCCCAATAATGTCGTTCAATTTTGTTGTTTGATTCAAACACATAATGGACGGTGGATGGAGATGATTACATGTGTTGTTTTTCTCATGTCAAGCATGGAGCATCTCTATCAAGTTTGTAGTTTTTGATAGTCATTTTTCCTTTTGTTGCATTTCCAAAATTTATTTTTGGGTTTCCTGATATTTTTGGCTGCCTCAAATGCTGGTTTCCTTAACATGGAGCATTTCCTTTTGATTTAGTGATTTGGGGTTATATATCCAATGAGGTTGCTCAGGCTGCCGAGGAGGATCTCGTCATTGTCAAATTTGAACTTTCGATGTCAGACTAAAAGGTGGCAAGCACTAGGCATGTTAAGGAACATATTTTATGTGTCAATTTACCATGGGAATTGAAGAAGCAGGCCATCAATTTCCTTCTTTGCATTGTTGATGGAAATGTCTCCCATGAATATAATAATGAACACGTGGAGTGTTGATTTATAAACCTAGTCTTTTGCTACTTTGCAGTAGTCTCATGCCATTTCTTGTGTATATATATACCGAATTTCATGTTTATTTATTCTCTAATGGTTGAAAGAAACACTTCAGGCTGTTGAGATGGTTGTTATCTATGCACCAGATGCAGTGCTAAGGATGAATGCTTTTGATGCATTGAAAAAGGTAATATTTTTCTTCCTTTTTTTTTTTTGGTGGGTATTTTCTGTGCTTTGAAACTGTGTATAGTCTCCTGTGTACAAGTTGTTAAGTCGCTTTGGTCAAGCATAGTGCTGTGAAATGATAGATCATCAAGATATTACAATTCAATTCATCATGTCATCTCTTCTCCTAGTACATATGCACTTCGAAAAAATTCAGCTAAGCCTTTTTTATTATGGCATTCCCTCGATTTGTTCTATGTAACATAATTGGATTGTTATTTATTATTAGCTCATTTGAAATCTGATTGTTGTTTCAGATTTATTATCACCGAATGGGAGATTTACCAAGAAAAGATTAGAGCTCTAATTTGGATAGGCAAACATGTTTCTTTGCCATTGGGTGTTTTTTCGTGGTGTGTGTTTGTTCTTAAGAAGAATGAACAGCAATTAAATGGAAAACAGACATGATTTAGTAATTTCAAAACCAAATGAGGATTTAGTATTTTCAATTTTCTCGATCAGTTTATAAAGCAGTAATAATAGTTCCTGTGGTTTCCTTGATAATTAATGAACTGGTTGGGCTAGCTGAATTTAGCCCGTGTTTGGGTTTATAGACTCATATTGAGTTAATGAAGTCATCTTTCTATTCACTGGACAATTTGTTTCTTCAAAACAAAGATTCATACGGTTTGGCAAAATATTTTGATTATTTCAGTTTGATTCTGGGATGTGTGGCCATAGAGCCTAATGCAGGGCTAGTTAGTTTTGATGCTAACATTAAAAGAATGTGAGTAAATGTGAATCTTATACCTAAATTGTTAACTCATGAAGAATATAATCCCAATCCTTGATCACTTGTAATTTGATTCCTTTGAATTTAGCACATTCTAATACCTTATTTTTCTGAAGTTCTTTTGTATAGTTTTTTGTCCTTAGCTATTGACATTTGCATTATTTTCCTCTCGTAACCAGGTTCTCGCAGATATTCCAACTTCTCTAAGATTTGACACTTTAATGGCTTTGATTAAAAATACTGATTCATCGTCCATGGTAAGTCATTAAAGTCACGTGACGTGGTGTTTGAGCATGTGGGTTGGGGTTTTTAATTAATCCTTTTGAAGTGTTGGCTGCATCTTTATACAGATTGCAATTCTCATTGATTGTGTGAGAAAGGAGATGCACATGGACAATTGCCGAAGGATTTCAATAGGAAATCAAGTAATCCGTGCACAGAATAATGCATGCGACAGTGCAGCATTGTGGAATGCTGGTGCCCTTGAATTGGTAGAGTTGATTCTGAGGCCCACCCATGGGAGGACCTGCATCCCTCCCCGAGTTGGTGATGCGGTATTTCTCTCTCTTTGTAATTGGTTTGATGTTACTGTAATATTGAATTTGTTTTTCTAAGTGAGTTTGAGGTTTGAAAGTTAGGATAGGCATTTAAATTTACAGTTTTCTTGAATCTGCACTTTGTCTTTCTAATCACAAAGAAACAGAGTCATCTTTAAGATCTGAACCCATTGCTTCATCTGAGATATTTTTCTTCAATGCTTGTTTTATTTTTATTTTTTTGATAAATTAATGCTTGTTTTATTTAGATGACATGTATTGTATCATATTCTGCAGGTTCTCTCTGCCCTCAACTTGTACAGATTCATATTGATGAAAGAGTCAACAGGTAAGGGTTACTAATGGTTATTATGCTAGTTGATCACTATCGTATACGAATCGTGATAGTATATGCGTGAAGTGAAGCCCCAAATTGAACCAAATGCTTACATGGGTAGTTTTTGTGAATTGCATGATTTTGTAACTGTAACTTCGAAAACCTCTGAAGTACGAACAGAATCGACCAAGATATTGGAGCATCTGTTCAAACCCCTAGATATTTGAATATTTGTAACCTAAACTGAATTTTGCCTCTAATAGATAGACCTTTTAATATTCAAAAGTGAAAGGAGGTCTGTTTAAGTGCCACGTGTATTTCTGACTATGGTGACAAATGCCACAGGAAATACCAATTACACCGGAGTGCTGTCCAAGAAAAACTTACAGAAGGCCTACAACGAATGGCTTCTACCTCTCCGAACCCTAGTGACGGGTATTGTGGCAGAAAACAAGAAGGATTACGACCGACTTGCGATGGACACTGTATGTGTCTTAAACCCCGTTGAGTTAGTTTTGTACCATTGTATTGAGGTCGTTGAAGAAAAGCTGAAAAATGCTACCTAGGTTAATCATGTTCAAATTACAATATTTGATATTTTCATCAATGGGGGAAAATCCCATATAGTTGATTGTATGAATTTACAATTTGGTTAATCCAAATTTCATCGCATTTCTAGAGTCTAAACTAATTAACTGGCATTAAGGTCCCGTTATGTTGCATGAATTTCCTTATTTTGTAAAGAGCATTTGATATCCACACTACACTTCTCTTTCACACTTATTATTATTTTTATTTTTGTTAGAGCTTCTCACAAGGAAAGAGGCTAAAAATTCTTAAATCAGTAATGCCACATCCCACCAATTTTGGACTCTTAATACCAACCCTCAATGACATGACAAGTACTCATTAGATTGTTTTTATGTTTTAGTGGGATTATCAAATGTTGTGACTTATGGCACAAGTTGGTTTGGGAGTCCAAAATTAGTGGTTCAAAACATTTTTTTTTTAATTTAAATTATACCATTTTGAATTAATTAATAAAAATGAAAAAAAAATATTCTTAGTATGCCAGTATTTAAAAAAAAAAAAGTTATTGTCAAACGTTAGAGATGGTGGTTGGAGGTGGCAGTTGTTTGCGGGAGGTGGTTATTGAAGGTGCCTGCTACTAGTGGGAGATAGTTAGCATTGGCCCGATGTGGTTGTTGGATACATGTAGTAATGGTCAAAAATGATTGTCAATAGTTGAAGTTGGTGGTCAATCGGCCGCCTAAGGTGATTTTTAACAAAATGTGGTAACCAACGGAGAAAGGTGGTAACCAACGGATGGAGGTGGTGGCCTTGGTTGGGTGGTTGGAAAAGGAGATTATTGGCGATGATAACCAGTGGGGATAAGCAATGGATGGTGGTCAAAAATAATGAGAGAAAAAAGAAGAAATAAAAATATATGTATATATTAAGCAATAAATATAAACTAATTTTTGTGTGTTTGTTATACCTTTTTGAAAATGAAAACATAAATCAAATTAATTTTTATTTATATTTTAAAAAAATTTATAAATATAAACGTTACCAAACAAGTTTTATTGACAAACATATTAACTAAGACACAAGACACCCACTTTTACATTGTGTGTATAGTTGATACATTTGTTAGTTGGTACACTGGGAATAATTGTTACCCTATTAAGTATGCAACAAACCAACTTGTTAGGTGAAGAGTAGATATTAAGGTCCTCTACTGCTCTTCAAAAGTTTTTGACAAATGTGTAACCAACAAAAGAATAAAGAAACATTTATGTCTTTCTGACATATTTCACAACTTGAAGTAATGAGAATTTACTCCCCAAACATAGAAGAAACCTCCAAAAACATCAAAATTTCAGACATGTCTAAACTACTAGGATCTCTAAACTACCCCTAAAAACCTTCTTCAGGACGACTCAGTTTCTTTATGCCTCTAAATATTTGGCAATTCGAGTATATTGTAGAGTCATTTTATCCCCAGCTTTTCCCGAGAAGATGTGTTATACTTACAAGCAGCCCCTCTGCCACATGCAAATTCAGGATCACTGGACCAACTCTATTCAACGAACATGCCCTTTAATAACCACAGCCACTTGCTTTAGATTTGAGAAACAGCAACATTGTTTCTCATCAACTGAATCCATACAAACTCTCGTAGCCAGAATCCTCTTCAGATGGCGTTGTATTTAGATCAGGTAGAAAGAAGCATCTTTCCCTGGTCTCAACTTCCTTTTCTACTTTGCAGGAATCAGGTGCTGGGCGATCACCGTGCATGGTAATTGTTGGTGAGGCTGGAATATGGTGGAGAGTAGAAGCTTCAGTCAAATTGGGTTGTTGATGGGAATTTGCGGCCTTCAGATCATCTGCAGCAGCAGCCATCTTATTTGCTGATTGTGAATGTAGATCAAGCTGCAAAAAAGAAAAATAACGAACAATTTACATCACCTTCATCATAATCATTATGAAAATAAATAAATTATAAATCAGACATGACATCGAAAAGTCTACATTATTTTAACCACCATACATACACATCCCAAACAGGTGAGTTCAAACACGAGCAAAGACACACGGAAAGGATAGATTGCATCATTAAGCAAACACATATACATCTCCACTGCCAAATTTGGTCCCAAATGTAAGTAGTAATGAGCTTATATAGTCCAAATTCAGCATTAAAAATTTAGAAATGTCAATCTCTCACCTTTAAGAGGTTCTTAAAATAGTAGTTCATGCGTGTAATGGGTGCTTTAGAATTAACTTGGATTTGAAGCAAGAATTCATTACCCTCTCTCTCTCTCTCTCTCATGTTATCATATCTCAGGCATACACATGCATTCGGGTATTACTAATTCACAATTAGATAACTGAAGTTTGAAGATTTCTTGGGAAGTCCTGAGATTAAAGATCTAGTTTTACCAAAAAAAGCATTTTGAAAAAACCATACCAAGTTGGTATTATAGTAGTTTATAAGAATACCAACTTACAAGCCGCCATCCTTTTTGGTTCAAGACTCTATATTTGTCTATGTTGCATTTTCATGTGATTGATGGATTACCTTGATTCTCTTGAAATGATCGCTTCTGGCTTTTTGTTCATTAAATGTTACACGTAAGGTTGCCAACTCCTGTTTGACAAATACACACATAATAATTGAAAAATTAGGATTAATTTCCATTAAAACAAATATAGATTTGAGTTCAATTAGATGCTTTGGTTGCTTACCTTGTTCAAATTTATCCTTTGCTTCAGCAGCAAATTTTCTTCCTCTTTAAGTTCAGCAAATGTCTACCATACAATCAAGAAAAGAATGTCAAAATCATACTAAAACCAAGACTAGAATTACAAACTTAGGCCTCGTTTGTTGGGAACATGTTATTTTAATAACTTTTTAATTCTTCATGAAAAAATATACAGAAAAATAGAATGATGTGACAACTTATCACATTTTGATTTTTTGACTAAAATGTTTAATCTCCAAATGAGGCCTTAGAATACTACACATGTTGCATTTTGATGTATAAAGATAGAGGATGAATTCTGTTTTTGTCCAAGTGTTACTTCATGGAAGCTACCTTTTTTTTTCTTGATCGCTTATTGGTGGCACTGGTGGTAGTGGCAGTGGTGTCACCAGTAAAAGAACCCTGAAAACAACCCATAATTCAGCATGTGTCAACAAAGGGATGGAAATATAGAAATAAGTGAATAACAATTGAAAAAGTTCTTAACATAAGCTGATGATGCATTTATTTATACAATCCATCTATGTATATAGTGGTCTGATAAGATAACTCTAAACAAAAGGTTAAAACCTACTATATATATATATTATACACATAGGTCATGTTTGATTCACGACACTAATAGTGAAGTATTAATAATCCTATTAAATTAGTGTAGTATTCACTATCCAATTGGATTAATATTCATTGGATTAATAATCCCACCCCTACCCCATTACTAATAATCCTATAAATTTGTTGGATTAATAATCCTAAACTAAAATGTTAAAACAAATATAGGATAATTGGACCCACGGATTAATAATCCCAATCCCATGTCCTAATCCATCCAATCAAACATGCTCATATATCTCTCAATAGAGGTCACTAGTTCATTGGTTAAAATTCGATCTATTACTAACCTTGGCATTGCGCATGTGTGCATATGTAATAACAAAGTCCTGTATCTAATCCCTCTCTCCAAACCAAAGAAGATTAAATTGAGAAGTCAAAATCCTCTAGCATAATTTTTTTTATGCCTGAGATTCAACTATAAGCTTGCTAATAAGAGGGGATGGGATGGGCCCTTTACGTAGAGATGTGGATAAGTTCAAGCCCAGCATAAGGACATTAGGCCCAGCCTTTAGACCCACCAATAAAACAGAAGAAGAAAAAAAAAATAAAGACCCACCAATAAAACAGAAGAAGAAAAAATAATAAAGTAAAAAAGGCAAGAAGAAATATCATTGTGGGTCCAGCATAACACAATGTTAAAAGCATTCTATTATTCTCCCATCACCACATTTTTAGGGGAAAATCAGAAAAAAAAATATTTACCCATAAAAAATAAAACCAAAGTAACAATTCTTTGGGGTTTGGGTATACTTTCTGCAAGTAAACAGTAAAATTCATCCCTCAAAATTAATCGAGATGTATATAAGGTAGTTCGGACTGGTTATCAAAAACTAACCATTCATTATTGTGAGTGAGAAAGAGAGAGAGGGCTTTCAAATTGGTGGGTTCACATGACATGTGACGTGGAAGGTAGAGGAGGAAGGAACCCCACTACACACGTGAGCCACCACGTCGGAAAATTGGATCCAAAAATCAATTACGTGGGTTTTCAATTCATCCATCATTTGCATATTAAAAAAATAATAATATTATAGAGCTCTAATTTAAAACTCTAATGATATAAAAATATAATGTAAAAGTGAGACTCACACTCCTCTCTCTATCTGTCTATCTTACACCTCATTAGATCTCTCTTTTACCTCACTGAAATTTTATTTAGAGCTCTCAAATTAGAGAGTTATGTATCAATACTCAAAAAAAAAATAAAAAATTGAATTACATCATTTTACTTGTCTCTGGTATCAATTTTATTTTTATTTTTTTATATTATGTTAATTTTCTTTAATTGATCTTCAAAGTAATCAAGGAATTAACATATAATTTAAAATAATTCATTCTCTATTTGCTAAAATTGACATAGTATGAAAATTTAAAAAGACAAATTTGACGCAATAAAACTACAAGCACTAAATAGACAATAATAATAAATTATACGAAAAAAATTTAAAGCTATAACTTTTTGAAAAGTCATATAAACACACACCCCGCAGAAAAGGTTGTATAAATGAAACAAGGCCGACACGAGGGAGTGTTTACCAAACAGCGCCAAGTTCTGATAATGACCAATATGCCCTTGCTCAAAGCTAGGAATTTTGACCACGTTGAAGGGCATCTCAAAAAAAAAATGACAAAAATGATAGGGCCATTGGGGAAGCTTCATGGTTTTGTCACTCACTCCTCAACCCACATTTAAAGTTCTAAAAAAAATAAATAAATAAAAAATGAATACTAGTACTTATTCATCATGACAAATCTAACCTTCGCGGAAAGGGCACTTTATATTTATATTTATATTATATTTTATTTTATTTTATTAATTAACCTAAAATAACAGCAACGAACAAATACAAGAGGGCAGCTAGTGACTCTCACAAGAAGGATTAACCATGACTTACAAATTGATTAGGAGAGTCTTCAAAAACAACAAAAAGTCTTGGTTAATTACACCCATGTTGGCAAGAGTCAGCACAAAAGGCACTTAGATGGGATTGAACGAGTGTTTTCCTCAAAAACACACATGTAAATTTTTCGATCTACATATGTCTATTTTCGACTTGCTGAAAACACCCCTTGACGCCCCCATTTAAGTGATAATAATGTTAAAATTGAGAATAATATCAAAATAGTTTAAAATTTAAATATCCTTTTCAATCAACTTTACTCAAATAATTTTATACAAAAAATTAATAATTATCATTAATATTTTCCTATCAGTATATACGTACACACACTCTCCGTATATGTATTAGCAGAGCGGCCGATCGAAGAACGACCGTCCAAATATGCATAATTACAAAGTTGACCTTGTCTATCCACATGCTGACGGTGGCATTTTCGTCAAAATTTAAAAATCAAAAATCAAAAGACAAAACGAAGAACTGAAAACGATGCGTGCGTGGGGATCGTGAAGCTGAGCCACCACCGCTTTACAGGCCATACAGCAAATTAGATTGATTAGTGAGGGTATAATCGTCAAAAGATGAGATCAAATAGATAGTGACTCTTCAATCAAGTACAAGGACTCCTTCGTAATTTTACTCTTACGGTAGGGGTAGTTCGGTCAACCGGAAGATAAATCAGGTAGCCGGAAAGCTGACAAGCGCCGGAAAAAATGGAGACGAAGAAGAACTTAGGGCAAAATTGTCAACAACACAAAATTACAGCTATTTGCAGACACGAAACGCTCGAATAGGCTCAAAAGCGAAAGCGAAAAGTTTCCAAGTATTAGCTCAGTGAATCAACACATGGAAGTGTGAGATCGAATCGCAAGTAATCTGACAGCACCGCCGTAGACGGAGGAGGTCGGAGATATAGATACAAACCTTAGATCTGCCGCCGGAGGACCGATCTGATGGTCTGCTGGACTCGTCGCAACCGTCGCTGCTTCCGTCGCCGGCGCCGCAGCTCCAGGAGAGCGGCGTCGTCGGGCTGCACCGCATCGAGTCGCGGTCCTTCCTCGCGGCGGCCGGTTTCGACCGCCGCTGGCGGTGTCCCCACCGCAGCGGCGGCGGCGGCGATGCGAACGATTCCGATGAGTGTCTCAGCCTAAACAACAGCTCCACCACAACCGCGTCGTCGGTTAACGCCGCCGTCAACCAGTCGTCTGTTGTCATCTCGCGTCGCCTTAGACACAGCACAGCTAGAGAGAGAGAGAGAGAAGAGGGATGTGAGGTAGAGAGAGAAGGAAATGGGAGATGTGAGAGGGTGGCGGGGAGAGAGAAAATCTACATGTAGAGAGAGAGAGAGAGAGAGAGAGAGGGATGTATCTATATATATGGATTTGTGTTACGGTTTTGTGTGTGGCGAAGGAGTGGATTTTAGTTCGTCGGTTCTTTCTTTGTTAGGAGTGGGTGGGTATGTGAATGGGGCTCACTTTGATACACGTGGCACCGATGCCTGTCCTAGATCTGCTTTCGCCTAGGGTTGTTTCTATCGCGAGATGAGTTTATCTGGATCTAACTCTGGCCGTACGATAAGATTGGTGGCGTTCTGCTACACTCGAATGAATGGGTCGAACTAATTTTTCACAAAGCAGATGATTTTAAGGAAAATGCCTGGTAGCTCGAAGCTACCAGGCTCGAAAATGGAAAGAGGAAGGGAGGGAGAGAAGAGAAGGGAGGGAGGAGCTTGTCGCCGATCGTCCGTCGCAGCAGACCGTAGCCGATCGTCGCAGGGAGGGAGGAGCTTCAGACCGTCGATCGTCGTGGCCTCGCCTCCCCTGCCCTCGCCTCAGCCTCCAGATCCCGTCTCACTTCGCCAGATCGTTTGGCCCTCTGCCTTTACCTCCGCCGCCTCCTCCCCTGTTATTAGGGCCCCCTCCCCTCCCCTCCCCCTCCCCCTCCACCTCCACCTCCACCTCCACCTCCACCATCTTCTTCGTTCTGCAACACAGACGAAAAAAAAAAAACAAAACAAAACAAAACTCGACACCAAAACGACGTCGTTTTGGTGTCGAGCCACAATTTGAGCCCCGCGATTCGAGCTACGTAGCATGATCGTGATTTTAATGATCAGAATAAGTAGATGTACATATTTTTAAGAAGAATGTTAGAGCTACAAAATTTTTTATTAAATAAATTATGTGAGTTTTACTTTTTTGTGGGCTCAACATCTATATGAGATTTGACTATTTATTTTGATAAAAAATTTGGGATTTATAGAATTTTTTTATTTTTAATCTGTATAAATTTGGGTTGATTTAGGATGTGAGTTAGTTTTTTAGTTTTTTAGATTTTTGACTATTTTAACTTGGGTTAAAAAGTCTAGTTTGGAATGAATTTTTTAACTTTCTTGATTTTTGTAAGAGAAAAAATGAAATAATTATGGTTTAAATGTGATATTTTATCTTATTAATTCTTTAACTTATTTTTGTATTTTAGAACTATTTTAACCCAAACTTAAAATGCCAAACGAAGACTTTGGAGTCTTTTGAAAAGTTGGTAAAAAGCCAGCTTTCAGCTTTTTTACCCATTTTAGATCACATCATCTCTTACGTAGCTTACTCACAAAAAGATAAAATAAATTTAAAAAAAATTAAAAAATTAACATTTTACCAATTTCTCAAAATACTCATTTGAATTTATGATGGTTTTCGATCTAATCTAATCGGCCAAAACTCTTAAAAAAATGAACATCTTTGATTTCAAAAAATTGAATTCATTTTTTTTAAAACAGTATTGATAGAAACCCCTTCCAATCATCACCCCCACCACCCCATACACACGTGGCGGGTGGTGATTGGAGGAGAAGAAAAAAAAAAGAGAAAAATTGGAAGAAAGGGGATGAGAAAAAATGAGGTTTGAAACATTTTTCTTTTTAAAAATTGAATCTATTATTTTTTGCTTTTTAAGCACGTTAAAATTAAGTGAACTTAAAATTTAAATAAATTTGATTAAAATATTTTTAAAAATATAAAAATACGAATTAAAAATTTTTTAAAAATATTTTTGAAAACTGAAAACCAAATAGGATGATTATGTTTTATGTTTGGGTAAATTACACTGACACCCGTTGAGGTTTCTATTAAAATACAGATCTCACTCACCTTTGAAAAATTACATTTACCTCCTGTTAGATTACAATAACATATTTGTCTCTTAACCTTTATACATATAAAATAATAAAATAATGTTAATATTTTGTTCATGTCATTTCAAGAAAAATAACAATCATCTTCTTTGGTTTAATTTACACACAAAATTTATTATTTTTATTTTTCGTATTTTTTTACTGATTTTTTTAATATTTTAAGCATTTTTATTTTTATTTTTTAGATAAACCTAATCTAGATATACTAAGTGTGTGAGTGATTTTCTGATCACACTGTCTATCTTAGTGATTCAGCGGTAAAAACACTGGCAGAATAGATGGCTCAGATAATAACACAAAGACTCAAAGGATTTAACGTGGTTCGGCAATATTGCCTACGTCCACGGGAGGCCGAGGTAATTCACTATATTGAATGAATGGTAAAATTACAATTAACTCACTGTAATTCCCTCACACTCTAAGGCTTGAAATTGTCAGTGATACCATTAGCTTCTAGTTGTCTCCCCCCTGTGTGTCTGTATCCCCCTATATATATACCAGAGAAGTTAGTGGAGAGACCACTAACTTTTGAGCTGGCTTACCAGCCCACTGATGCACTTTTGGCAGCTTTCCAGGCAAAAGCTCTTCATTACTTCACATGGCCTCTAGTGGCCTCATGGCCAACTCACATGGCCTCGTGGCCAGCTAGTTGGGGAAGTATTGGCCTCAAGGCTTTCTTCACATGGCTGTACATCCACCTAACCAAGATAATATTATATATAGGCAGGTATGGCCGATCTATCAACTACCTCGGCTTAATTATTCTTTGGGAAGCTCGGCCTTTGGAAGTGAGGCCGAGGCATGGGAAAGAAGAGGCCTTTACCCCGGATTAAGATATCTTCGGAAATAACCTCGGCAAACCTTAGATTACTTCAGCAAAAACTTACCGCGACACGTGGAACCTTGGTTGACACGTCGGCGTCACCTTGCCACGTGTTGATACACAAAAATATAACCCCACAACTGCCCCCTAAGTTCTATTACCTCGGCATACTGAGGTGATGGAACTTACATCAGAATTCTTTCTCGTACGTCGGCTTAAAATTCTCTATCCGAGATCATATATTTCAGTCCGACATGTCTTCTTAAAAGAACAAGAATTTAGATCATCACTCCTTCGCGCATGAGCTGTCATGCATCATTTTTCAACCGTTCTGCTGACGCGTTTGAACCTTATTGGTCCGTGCTGGTAACGCGCCTACATGCCGTCTTTTCTCTGCTGCGCCGTCTGACGCGTGCGTTGCCCTAGGCACCATAATTGCTGTGTTTTGCCACCGTTTCAATTTTTGGACAAAACAATTGCTTTTCTCTTTCTCCTTTCACTTTTGCATTTCGATTTCCTTGCTCTCTCTCTCTCTAAAGAGTTCTTTCTCTCCTTCGAATCTGCCATTGCTCCTTGCGTTAAGCTCTGCAACTGCCTCCATCTATCATTTCTGCGAAGCTCTCGCCACTGTTGTCTCCGTCGTCTGACCTCGGCGAAGCTCACTCCGGCTCTATTTCTCTGGTAAACCACCGTTCCCTTTTTGTCCCAGTTCTTTGATTGTTTCTGGAATTTCCTGCTTCTACTGTTCTGCTTGTCATTTGATTTGTAAATCGTTCACCTGTGTATGTATTATTTTCTGGTTCTGCACATGCTGTGAACACTTGCACTGTTGCACCTCTGTTCTTGGTCTTCTAGCCTTTGTTTTCTTTGAATCTGAAGCTTCGTTCTTGCTTTTCTGTTTTCCAGATTTCTGCCTTCCATACTCGTTCTTTGTAGATTTAGGTTTGGGATTTGTTTGTAGGACCTTCAATCCTTAGGAAAAACTGAAACAGACTTTACCAATTCATACCTAGGTTCAAGCCGAGGTTCCAAGAACCCTGTAGATCTCCTTCTTGCTGTTATCCAACTCTTTTATATCAAAACCATGGGTGTGTGGAGAGATAGGGTCAATTCCCCAACTAAACTAGAATTTTTTAGGCAAGAGTTCTCCATCCCAGACGATGTCCATCTCAGACTAGCTGGGGAGAACGATTCTATTATGCCCGAGGATGATAACATGCCCTTTCCTGTTGTAGCCTTTGTCCAATGTGGACTTCGGTTCCCTCTAGATCCCCTCTTCCGCGAAGTCCTTCACTACTACACCCTCAACCCCATGCAACTCACCATTAACGCCTATAGAACGCTTAATGGTATAATAGCCTTAGCTCGGCAGGAGAGTGTTAGGATCACTCTTGCCGACATTCAATACTGCTACACCATGTGTGCCCTGAACCTTAAGGAAAAAGGTTATGTCTATTACCTCAAGCCGAGGTCCACCGAGTTTAAGATCGTAGCCGACATTCCAGACTCCAACAAAGGCGCTAGAGATGATTATCTCATTGCATCTGGCAATTGGGAGTTTGGCCCAGATGAGGAAGTCCGTCTTTTCCCTCTTCCACGAACAGTAAAGGAGGGCAAGGGTAAGAGCCCATCGTTAACTGCTTAATTGTTGCTTTTCTCAATTTTTTCCAACAAATTTTATCTGTTTCTGATATTGTGTTTCTTTTTGCAGACGTTCGCAAGCCTCCCAAGGACTTTCGCCAATCCTACTACCCTGGGAAAGGCTTAAAGAAGCTCCTGGACCTTCCGCTCAAAAAACGCAGAGCTCCATTGGTGCTGAATTTCATACCCACGTACAAGTCAACTTTGGCCGACGTTCCAAAGAAGAAGAAGAAGAGCGCTTCTCCACCAACTGCTACGACTCAAACCGCATCCACATCAGGAACCGAGCAAGAGTCCACACCTGACCCAGCCGATCTACCATCAACCTCGGCCCAATACTTGATCCTACCAACAGAAAGAAAGCGTCGCCGACGTCTTGTCAAAACAGCCGAGATGGTGCGCCCGAAGAAAGTTGTGCGAGACCTACTAGCCGACCTTCCCCCCGATGTAGATGCTGAACAAGCTCAACCGTTGCCACTACCACAACCAAAAAGAGCCAAGAAGGCCCAACCAAAGGCCAAGGTGACTTAAGCTAATGCCGAGGCCGAGGATGCTGTGCCCATCTCTAAACTAACTTCAAGTATGAAGACCACTTCTGCACTCGCCAAAAGACCTGCTGAAGCCCAGCCGTCAGGGTCCGCTCCATCGAAGAAACATAAATCTTCGACCTCGGGATCCAGGGTTCCCAAAGTTCCTTGGGAACCCAAAATCACACTTGAAAACAGGCCAATTTATGCCAATGAAAGCGCCGCCGACATTAACATCAGCGTGGCACTCAGTACGGCAGTTCTTCTTGAAGGTGATCTTGAGCAAAATGCCAAGATCAGTGAATATGAGAACTATGCCTTTATGCTGCAGCGCTCCGTCCAAGTAAGTCTTTAGAATTTTGATATTTTTGTCTTACTGTCACTTTGTTTTATTCTGTAATAACCTTTGCCTTGTGAACTTTCAGGCCATTCAACACGCCCACTCCTTTTCCATGAAGGCGTTTGAAACAAGGGAGGAACTATCTGATTTGAAGAAGAAGTTTTCTGCTCTTCAGAAGATCCATAAAATGGATCAATTAAAGATGAAAAAGCTAAAGGATCAGGCCGAGGAGGCCACAAAGGCCCAGCAGATAGCTCTACAAAAAGCTGAGGCTGCTGAAGACATCAGGAAGGTCGCCGAAGCCGAGAAAAAAGAGGCCGAGGTTAAAAGGGCTCAAGCCGAGAAAGAACTGAGAGAGGCTCTGGCCACCAAGAAAGCCGAAATTGACGCTGCCGATGAAAAGGCCTACAGTCAGGGTATGGCCGACGTTGCAGAAGATTATAAGCTTCAGGTCAAGCAGGCATGCAACAGGGGATTTTCCCTAGGTTGGAACGCTTTGGCCAAACAGCTTGATCTTCCTGCCGACTCGCCCTGGCGCAAAACCAAAGCCATTCGTCTTCCCTTTTCTCTTTCTCCACCTCCAAGCCAAGTTGAAGAAGAAGCTGATTCTGAAGCCGAGGTTGAAGATGAAGGTGAAGATGAAGATGAAGCATTGGTCAGGAAATCTAAGGGAGCCATTGAAACCAAGTCACCTCCTCAGGGCGATCAAGTAATGGATTTAACCCAAGAGGAGGATGAGGAGGTTGAGAAGGTGCCCAAGGAAACTGGCCCCACCCACCTATCATCTGACCTTCTGTTTGCTGAGCAAAGCGTGGAGAAGACCTTGGCCGAAATAGACGCCGAGATTGCGGCTGATAAGGAGGCCAAGGTTGTAATAGAGAAAAACACCGAGGTCGCGGCAGAAAAAGATGCAGAGGTTGCGGAGCAAAAAGATGCCGAGGTGGTTCTTCCAGAGCCCTCCGAGGTTCCATCTCAATCATCTGTTCAAGTTGAAGAAGGACAGCCCTGATGCTTTTTGTACTTTGTTGTTTTTTCTTTTATTTTTTGTACTTTGTTTTGTTCTTTAAACAATGTAAGCTATCTTCTTTATGGCTGATGTGTCTTTCTCTGAAACTTGCGAACAATTGATTTTTGCTAGGCCATTGTGCCTTCTTTATTTATAAATGCAACTGCTTTTCTCTGGATGCCTCAATCTTTAATTCTTCATTGCTTCTGTATGACTATATTTAGAATATTTTGCATGACTCATATAGTTCTTCCTTTGCATAATCTCCTCGGGGTTACATACTTCGGGTATGATAACTGTAAGTTTTACTTCGGCAAGATTCTAACCTACAATCTTTTCATAATTTTCAACAAGTATAAAACATATACTATTCTCGGGGTTACATACCTCGGGTATGATAACTGCAAATTTTACTTCGGCTAGATATTGACCTGCAATGTTTTCGTAAATTTCAACAAGTATAAAACATATACTATTCAATGTTAACACTGCATACCTTGCTCAAGTTTCAACAAGTGTTTAAACAATAATCTCAGTCTGTCCTGCTTGTAAATTGCTACAAATTTCAACAAGGATTAACATATGCAGTAAACTTTTCTCAAGTCATAACCAAGTATTAATCAGTGATCTACTTGTAAATTGCTGCAAATTTCAACAAGAGTTTAAACAATAATCTCAGCTTTTATTTGAACCTGTAAATTGATGTCGGCTTAATTTCAACTTGTAAATTGCTACAAATTTCAACAAGTGTTTGAACACCTTTCTTGGCTTGACCACCTTGTGGATTGCTATATGTCGGTTAGCAATAGCATCAGCATCACCCCAACTTGTAAATTGCTATAAATTTCAACAAGTTAGGAGAGTAGTAACCTCGGCTTAACTTCAACTTGTAAATTGCTACAAATTTCAACAAACGAAGCCAAGCTTTGTATTCGGTCAAACCAACTTGTAAATTGCTACAAATTTCAACAAGTGGTAGACTTTGTATTCGGCCAGACCAACTTGTAAATTGCTACAAATTTCAACAAGTGGTAGGCTTTTAATTCGCTGAGACCAACGTGTAAATTGTTACAAATTTCAACAAGTGGTAGGCTTTGTAATTCGGCCAGACCAACTTGTAAATTGTTACAAATTTCAACAAGTGGTAGGCTTTGTAATTCGGCCAGATCAACTTGTAAATTGCTACAAATTTCAACAAGTGGTAGGCTTTGTAATTCGGCCAGACCAACTTGTAAATTGCTACAAATTTCAACAAGTGGTAGGCTTTGTAATTCGGCCAGACCAACTTGTAAATTGCTACAAATTTCAACAAGTGGTAGGCTTTGTATCTTCTCTGTTCCTTTGCATCTCCTTTGCATCTTCTCTGCCCCCAATGTGAACCTGAGTTCCACTTGGGTTCTCATTTTTCATGTCTTCCAGCATCTTTATCAATCATATGTGTTTATTGATGACATCGGCCAAGAATAATGATCATCTTAATGATAGAAAAATTTCAAGTTACAAGTGTTCCAGGGTCTTGGCAATGTTTTGCCTTCATTGTCTTCAAGCCGATAAGCTCCATTACCTAACACCGAGGTAATTCTGTAAGGCCCTTCCCAGTTTGGGCCAAGCTTGCCCTCCCTGGGATCTTTCTTGTTCCCGACCACTTTTCTCAAGACTAGGTCGCCGACTTGAAAATCTCTTGGGTTGACCTTCTTGTTGTAAGCTCTGGCAAGCTGTTGCTGGTACACTGCAAGCTGAATTGCAACATTCTCTCTTCGTTCTTCTAAAAGATCCAGATCTCGGGCTAAGAGTATATCATTAGTCCCATTTTCGACTCCCTGGGTTCGGATCCCTGGGATGCCGACTTCCAAGGAACGATCGCTTCGCGCTATAGGCCATGGCAAGGAGATTCCCTGTTGATCTTCTCAGAGTCCGATATGCCCAAAGCACATTGGGTAATTCATCTACCCACTTCCTTTTCTTTGCAACCTCTTCTTTATTCCATCCAAAATTACTTTGTTGGATGTTTCTGCTTGTCCATTACTTTGGGGGAAACTTGGTGTTGAAAAGTAGTTCTTGATCTTGAATTTCGCACAGAAGTTCTTGATGAACTTCTTTTAACCGCTGCGTTCGTTGTCGGCTACAATGGCTCTGAATGCCAACCGGTGATGATGTTCTTCCATATGAAATTTTTGACGTCCACATCTCGGATTTTAGCAAGAGGTTCGCCTCTATCCACTTTGTGAAGTAACCGCTGCCACCAAAGAAGTATTTTCTCCGCCATTGCTTGGGAAGTTGTCCGACCAGATCCATGCCCCATTGGGCAAGCGGCCAATTTGATATCTTGGATTCAAGTCGAATTGGTGATGAATCAAAGGTGCAAACCGTTGGCATAGTTCGCACTTCTTCACGTATGCTTCTGCATCATTTTGCATGTATGGCCACCAATACCCTTGGGTAATGGCCCTATGGGCTAACGATCTGCCCCTAGTGTGGCTTCCACAAATCCCTTCATGAATTTCATATAAAAAATCTTCAACTTGTAAAGGGTATACGCACCTTAGAAGGGGTCCAGTGAAGGACCTTCTGTAGAGATGTCCCTCCGCAGTCAGGCTGAATCTGGCCGACTTCAATCTGACTTTGCGTGCGTCCTTGCGATCTTCTGGCAGTTTTCCCTCTTTCAGGAATGCAACAATTACATCCATCCAGCTCGGCCCCATGTCCACACACATTGCCTCTTGCTTTGCGTGCCGTAGTTCTATGCTCGGGCCCGACATGTAATCGATCATAATTGTCCTCGTCTTCCCAGTCTGCATTGAACTCGCCAGGTTGGCCAACGCGTCGGCGTGGCTGTTATCATCTTGGCTAACTTGAAGAAGTCGGCAGTTCTGAAATAACTCGGCTAGTCTGATCACCTCTTTTGCATATGCCGACATCCTCTCGTCTCTAGCTGCAAATTCTCCTGTTGATTGGTTAACAATTAATTGTGAATCACAAAAAACTATTACCTCATCTGCTTCTGCTGCTGCTGCCAGTTTTAGTCCTGCAATCAATGCCTCATATTCAGCTTCATTGTTTGAGGCCTTGAACCCCAAACGGATGGATTGTTCTATTATTTCTCCATCTGGGGATATCAGCAGTACTCCTGCCCCCGCTCCTCGTCGGTTTGAACTTTCATCGACAAAAAGTCTGAATGAGTCGCCGATGTAGATGCTGCAAGGTCTGAGCTTTTCCTTCCTTTGCTCTTTTGTTGTCGGCTGGGATTCTTCTTGCTTGCTAGGACTTTGTTCATCTCGGCTCAACTTAGGCCGACGTCCAATGGACTCCGGCGTGAATTCTGCCACAAAGTCGGCCAAAACTTGGCCCTTAATTGTCGCTTCGGGCTGAATTCAGTCATATCGCCCAAGGCCACTGCCCACCTTGCAATTCTTCCTGTCAAGTCTCCTTGTTGTAACAGGGATCTCAATGGGTGCTCTGTTAGCACCACAATCTTGTGTGCTTGGAAGTAGTGGTTCAACTTCTTTGAGGCCATGACTAAGGCCAGCATTAACTTCTCCAGGGGTAAGTATCTTGTTTCAGCGCTGGCTAAGGTTTTACTTACATAATAGACAATACATTTCCCTTCTCTTCTCGGATTAATCAAGCGCCACTACGTGTTCTGATACGGCTAAGTACAAAAACAACTCTTCCCCGGGCTCAGGTGTCGAGAGGACTGGAGCCGTGATCATGTACTTTTTTAGATCGGCCAAAGCGGCCTCACATTCTTCGGTCCACAGGAAGTCTGCAGTCTTTTTTACCAGGTTGAAGAAGGGTTTACACTTGTCTGAGCTTCGGCTTATGAACCTGTTTAGGGCTGCGGCCCTGCCAGTGAGCATTTGAACCTGTTTCGCCGAGGTTGGGCTCTGTAGATCTAGGATGGCCTTGATCTGATCTGGGCTGGCTTCTATTCCCCTTCTTGTGACCAGGTACCCTAGAAACTTACCAGATCCAACCCCAAACGCGCACTTTGATGCATTGAGTCGGAGCCGATATGTTTTGAGTATGTTAAATACCTCGGCTAGGTCGGCAAGATGATTTTCTGGCTCCTTGGTCTTTACAACCATGTCGTCGATGTAGACTTCCACTGTTTGGCCTATCTGGTGTTTGAACATTTTAGTTACCAGCCTTTGGTATGTTGCTCCTGTGTTCTTTAGTCCAAAAGGCATCACCCTGTAACAGTACAGACCTTTTGGTGTGATGAACGCCGTTTTCTCCTCGTCTGGGGGGTACATGGCTATCTGGTGATACCCCCTGTAAGCGTCTAGGAAGCTCATCCTCCCATGTCCAAATGTAGCATCCACCAGCTGGTCAATTTTTGGCAAAGGGAAGCTGTCTTTGGGACAGGCTTTATTTAGGCTTGTAAAATCTACGCAAACCCTCCATTTACCGTTTTTCTTTTTTACCACCACAGTGTTTGATAGCCATGTTGGATAATTGACTTCTCTGATGGCCCTGGCTTCTAGAAGTTTGTCAACCTCTTTTTCCACTGCTTCGACGTGTATCAACGTCGGTCTCCGAGCTTGCTGTATCACAGATTTAGCCGACCTATCGGCGTGTCAATGCCGTGAGCATTTCATAAGGTGTCCAGGCAAACACTTCTATGTTTGTTCTCAAAAAGGCTTCTAGTTCTCTTTCCTCTTTCTCGGCTAAGCCTGAGCCGAGAAGAAAAAAGCGTTCCTCATCGCCTTCCTGGACGAGAATTTTCTTTAGTGATTCCTCACTTTTCTCGGCTGGCTCTTTGTCGACATCATCTAGGACTTCCATGTCCTCGTCTTCAACTTCGGCTTTGGCTGGTTCTCGAATGTTGCAAGTAGTCTTCATTGCTGCCATGGAGCAATTCTTTGCCTGCAGTTGATCCCTTCTAATTTCTTCAATCCCATGCTCTATTGGAAAGCGCAGTAGTTGGTGCAATGTTGATGGTACTGCCCCCATTGCATGCAACCACGGCCTGCCCATGATGATGTTGTATGGTGAGGGTGTATCAATCACGATGAACTCGGTCTTGATCATCTTTGTGCCTGCTTGTACGTCCAAGGTTGTGGCACCAAGGGGCCACGTCGGCGTTCCGTTGAAGCCGACCATCGGGCCATCCGACTGCTCCAGGTCATCAGGGTGAAGGCCCAGCTCCTTGTAACACCTAACGTACATGATGTTGCAAGAGCTGCCTTGATCTATCAGGATGCGTTTTACTTGGCACTCCCCAACCTGGAGGGATACTACCAAGGCATCATTATGTGGATGCTGGACCATCTCTAGGTCGGCCTCGGTGAAGGTTATCATCGGACCTGGGCAATCTTCTGGCCGAGGTCTTTTCAGTCCGACCTGATTCACATACTGCAAGTGCTTTACTCTTTGGGTTTCTCCCCGAACGTCGTTTTCATTCACCTTGGAATGAATCACATTTACTACCCGAGGTCTTTCTGCCCGGGGTTGCGGCGGTGGTGGGGCCGCTTCTGCCTGAGGTAGTCTTGTCTGTTCTTCTCTTGTTCTGGTTTCATCAACAAGGTCTCTTAAGTGGCCCTGCCTCACCAGATCTTCCAAGTGTGCTTTGAGGGCTCTGCAACCTTGTGTTGTATGTCCGTTTTCATTGTGATATGAGCAATGTCTGTCCGCGTTTCTTCCCATAAACTCCCCGGGTTACCTTGCCGGGGTTCTGAAATAGGGCTGGCTTCGAATTTTTCCTAGGACCTTTTGAATTGGAATTCGGAACACAGTTGTCACTGCTTGTTTAGCCCTCGGCTCTACCTCTGCCTTGCTGAATCCGTTGTTACTTCGGCTTCGCTTCGGCGAGCCGTTCCCTTGCTCCTGTTTGACCTGCGTTGATGCCGATGTATCCTCCTCGGCTCTGGCATATTTTTCAATCCTTGCCATGAGTTCCTCCATGTTCTTTGGCAATGTCTTTGCCAAAGATTTCCGTAGTGAACAATCTTCTTTCAGGCCGTTCTTGAAAGACACGACCGCTACCTCCTGATTGCATTTAGGTATACGGTTGAACACCTCGTAGTATCTTTTTGCATAGGCCCTAAGGCCTTCATCTTTACTGATCTTTAAGGCCATTAGAGAATCCACCCTTAATGGCTGTAGTTTGTTCGTCACGAACCTGGCCACAAACATCTCGGCCAGGCCTTCCCACGTCCTTACGCTTCCCTTTGGTAATCTATGGAACCAATTCGATGCAATCTCTCCAAAGGACGATGGGAATACTTTGTAGAGCAAAGGCTCATTTCCACTGTATAATGCCATTGAGTTTAAAAATAATCCAACATGAAAATTAGGGTCTGACTTACCATCATAGATTTGGAACCTCGGCATGCTGAATCTTTTTGGAGCTTCAAATTTGTCCAGTTCTACCGAGAATGGTGTCCTCGGCTTGACGAGTGAGGTCACCTCGGCTTCAGCGTTCTGTTCTCTCCTTTTGAGATAATTTCTCAAGTCTTCTTTGCTTCTCCCTGGAGCTCGGCTATCTTTCGATTTGAGTCCCTTTGGCACACTACTCTCGGCCTCGTGGTGTGCCCGTTTTGACCTTTCTCCGTGGGTTGTGTTGAAGTAGAGAGCCTGCTTTTCTACATGCCGATGTTCTCTGGGTTCCTGATCCGTTGTATGACACGTCCTCTGGGACTTCTCTTGTCTAGGTTCCTCCCGTCCGACCTCCCCGGAAGGTGGGTGAGAGTGCCTTTTGCTCCTGGAGCGTTGTGATGCTTCAGGAATTATCTTCCTTCCTCCATTCTAAGTTTTAACTGCTGGGATTGGCGTATCCTGTAATGGGTACGGCGGCTGCATGACATTGTTTTGCATCATGAAGTTGACGACCGACTGTAGGTCTGCTAACTTGTTTGCCAGGTCCTTGACTTCCTCATTCCTTCGTATGCACCTATCCCTCCATATCTGGAGGTTATCCTCCTTGTAGTATCTGCCCTGGTCCGTCTTCTTCGAAGTGTCGCCCTCTTGGACGACGTCTTTCCCTCCGTGCCCCTGGTCACGGGTTTTGTCGTTGTGGTTGTCTCCTTCGGTGTCAAGGTCAATAGGCCTGCCACTCCCAGCGGGAGTGTTGCCCCCGACCTTCTCATTTTGTGCGTTACTGGCCATCTATTCGTCTTTCTTTCCCACAGACGGCGCCAAATTGTGTGAGTGATTTTCTGATCACACTGCCTATCTTAGTGATTCAGCGGTAAAAACACTGGCAAAATAGATGGCTCAGATAATAACACAAAGACTCAAAGGATTTAACGTGGTTCGGTAATATTGCCTACGTCCACGGGAGGCCGAGGTAATTCACTATATTGAATGAATGGTAAAATTACAATTAACTCACTGTAATTCCCTCACACTCTAAGGCTTGAAATTGTCAGTGATACCATTAGCTTCTAGTTGTCTCCCCCCTGTGTGTCTGTATCCCCCCATATATATACCAGAGAAGTTAGTGGAGAGACCACTAACTTTTGAGCTGGCTTACCAGCCCACTGATGCACTTTTGGCAGCTTTCCAGGCGAAAGCTCTTCATTACTTCACATGGCCTCTAGTGGCCTCATGGCCAACTCACATGGCCTCGTGGCCAGCTAGTTGGAGAAGTATTGGCCTCAAGGCTTTCTTCACATGGCTGTACATCCACCTAACCAAGATAATATTATATATAGGCAGGTATGGCCGATCTATCAACTACCTCGGCTTAATTATTCTTTGGGAAGCTCGGTCTTTGGAAGTGAGGCCGAGGCATGGGAAAGAAGAGGCCTTTACCCCGGATTAAGATATCTTCGGAAATAACCTCGGCAAACCTTAGATTACTTCAGCAAAAACTTACCGCGACACGTGGAACCTTGGCTGACACGTCGGCATCACCTTGCCACGTGTTTATACACAAAAATATAACCCCACACTAAGTATAATATTTTGTGATTTTTTTTTTTAAATTCACTAAATATGAAAAAATATAAAATAACAAAAAAATTCAGTAATAGTGTAATAAATGTGAATGACAATGCTTGATAATACTGTAATAAGTGTGGGTGAATAGATGAGAAAGAAAAATGATGGTGGAAATAAAAATGAAAAATCCAATTCATATATAAAAATTTATACAAAAAATATCATAAAAATATTGAGATAGTGATGTTTTAAATATAAATCATGTTCATGAGTGTTTTGTTTTAAAGTAGAAGGCCACCATTAAACTATATCATTGTGTTTAAAAATTTTATATAAAATTTATATTTATATATCATTACTTAATGAATAATGCTATATGTATCAATTAATGTACACACTAGTATACTAACAGATGATGTAGCATCATTTGTATAGTTTTGGGTATTTGTAACTTATATGATAAATGTGGTCAATAATAATATTATAACACTAGTTGGTACACTAGTGTGTATACTAACTAGTGCATGTAGCACCACCGTTACTCAATAAGAGTATGTTCAGCTATAATTTAATAATGGAAAGTTATAAAATGCAATTATGATGATAGGATAAAGAAATGGTAGAAAAAAGACAAAATTGTCATTTAAAATATTTTAAAGCATGACATTAGCAATTTAGGAGACAATTTATAATGAGATTACAAACCTCAGGGAGAAAAATGTAATTTTTTAAACATGAGTGGGGATCTATATTAAACAGAAACCTTAAGGGGTTGTCAGCGTAATTTACCCTTTAGGTTTTGTGTGTTAGAAAAATAATTTTTTAATAAGTAATTATGTTTGATATTTATGAAATATGAAAGTTAAACCTTTATTTTTATTATCAAAAATAAAAAATTTTAAACCCAAAACAATAAAGAATTACTGAAAAATAATTCTAAAAAAGTTTTCAAATAGTAAAGTCCAAATTGTTAAATCAATTTGTATCAATCTGTCAACTTAGACGACTGGCTCAACCCACATCCACTAATTAAACGATCTGACGCATATTGATTTTTTTTTTTAATTCACCTAAATTCAGACAAATAGCAAATAAGAGACCACTCTATCCAACACAATCCATCAGCTCCTAATGGAGGTCCCGTTTGCAAACTTAACTATTTTAATTGTTTTTTTTGCTTTTTGATTATAAAATGAGATGAAAAAGAAATTATGTTTGAAATTATTTGTGAATTTTTTTATAGTTAAATAAATGATTATGAGAAAAAATATATATATAATATGTGACATTTTACCTTAATAATTATTTTAAGGGTTGAGGTTCTCTTCAGTCCGTGATCAGATTGAAAATTACTCTGTTGGGCCCATAGGGGCCCCATTATGGGTCCATTTTGATAATCTGAACCGTTTGAGGTGTAGAACTCATTGAGTACTATATACTTATAAAAAATCACGTTGATTGAATATTGATAGATATCTCATCAAGATCAGATTTCTGTCAACCGTTTATTTTTCCCCGTCTATTTTTTTTATACAAAATTGATTTGATCATGTAATTTTCAATATCCAATCAATATGATTTTTTACACATTTATAATATTTAACGAATTATACATAATAACAGTTCAAATTATCAAAATAAAACCCGTAGTGAGCTTCCACAAATCCAATAACATCCTCCAATCTGTCAAACTAGTGGGAAGCCCGCCCTTATTTTAATATTTTTTTTGGTTAACCTCATTTGAGTTCCAAAATAGAGCCTGAATGCAACGGATCCGCATCTTTATCAGTTGAGAAATGCGAATGAATGTGCCGTGCGGTGCAGAGGATTATTGCTGCTCTACCGAAATGCTTTCCTTTTAAAATGTTGGTCACGGACCAATTGGTTGTTGGCCGAGTGGTGATTGGCGCTCGGCTTGGTAGGGAGGACTACGGTTCGATCCCCCGCAACGCCAATTGGGAGGGGTGTTGAACCTAACCAGCCAGAACTCAGCCCCGATCCGGATTAGTCGGCCCGATGGGTCGGATACCGGGTGGCAGGACCAAAAAAAAAAAAAAAAAAAAAAATTGTTGGTCACGGGACTCACGTGCGAGCGTGTTAATCCGCAGTGCAAAATATTATAGCCCTGTTTGGTAGAGTTGTGAAAAAGTACTTATAGCTTATGCCTAAACAGCTTATAGCTTATAACTTTCAGCTTAAGCTGATTTCCAGCTTATTCTTTAAGCATCTCCTGCCCCACTCAAAGAATAAGCTGATTTCTGACTTCTAAAAAGCTATAAGCTATAAGTTATAAGCTAAACCCAACACATCAAAATAGCTTAAATTAAGCTGAAAGCTGAAATAAGCTATAATTAAGCTCTGCCAAACAGGCACTATATAAAAGATAATATAAAAATATTTTTATATAAAATGATGTTACTTTATTCTCATATCACTATTCTTAACTTTCGTTTGGCATGTCAAATTTTTTGATTTTTTAATTATTTTAGTTAAAATTTTAATAAAAAAATATAAAATAAAATTTTTAACTCAATAAGTTAAAATATCACATCCTACTCATTTTATTTTTTCTTTCATAGAAGTCAAAAAAGTTAAAAAACCTATTCCAAACGAGACTTTTTAACCGCAGGCTAAAATAATTAAAAAGTCAACTTACATTCTAAATAAACCCTTAATCACTGATAGTTATTTTTATAATTTTGAAAATACTATTGATATAATATTCTAAATATATATTTGTTACAAAATTTTTATTTACAAATTATTCAAATAATAAATTACAAGTAAATTACACACAAAATTTCATCTTGATATGTTTGCTTTCATTTGTAACAATTTAATCCACTTTTAGTCAAGTCTATCATCTACTTTCGTTTAAGAAGTTGGCAAAAAAAAATAGTTATGTGATAATAATGGAATTATCATAATTGAAGAAAATTAAAAATAGAATTTTTTATAAAATGTAGATTCTAAATGTAATTAATCGAAAATCATGCACTATAATAATAGAAATTGATAAGATCTAGATTGTAGGTTAACTGATCATGAAGAGATTCTTAGAGCATCTTCATCAAATTAATTAAAACTTTGTGCAAATAACATTGTAGATTAACCAATAAGCCTTTTTTTCTTTTTAGTTTTTAATTTTTATTGAGCCAATCAAACAATGCCCTCTGAACTCTCCAGGACTCATATGATCAAATAACTTACCAACAACCCAATGCCAAGGACAGACCCAGTTCCAAAAAAAAGAAAAAAGAAAAAAGAAAAAGGACAGACTAGCAAATATTACAATCTATCTATAAAAGAAAGAAAATTAAGTTGCCCAATTCCACATTAACTTCTGAATTCTGAAGTTGGTAAAGTTATGAAAGGAGCTATAAAAACACATTAAAAATCTTAACAGTTCATACTCTTGTAGTTGATCCTTCAAAGTACACACTAATTTTGTACCCATTTAATGAGTCTAAACGGACTTGATCCTCTAATACTTTATAAAATCATTCTAAACTTTCTTTTTTTTCTTTTTTTTAAACAAACAAAATGGATGACAATGGAAGTTAATGGAGTAGATATAAATTCTCCATTCTCATTCTCCTATAATTATTTTTTCTTATTCCCCATTCCCCATCTCTTAATGAGTTTGAATTTGTCCAACCTAACTTGACCCCTTTTTATTTATTTATTTACTAGCCTATCACCCGTGTACAAATTATGTTTTCATTTTCTAATTTTTTTAATATATAAATTATATTTTTTTAGATTTTTTATAAAAATAATTTAACAATCTTATCACTAACCATAGTGTACAGGAGAAATTAGAAAGGCTACTACAGTAATTATGCACGAGTTGTATCTATAATTATTTGTATGAGGGAATTTTAAATGCTAATCAAGAATTTTGACCAAATCAATAAATGCTGGCATATGGATTGGAAAAAGTTAATAAATGCTTATCAGAGGATTTTGACCAATCAATAAATATTGAGTTTTTTTTTTAAATCAAAAATTTAGAAAATTAAGATTGAGAGATTGGAACTCCCACAAGGCTTAGGGTTTAGAAACCCCATTTTTCTTAATATATTTACAATTATCTATATATGTGAATTGCGATTTTTAAATGTCTTTTTTTTTTAATATTTTAAATGTCTTCTTTTTTTCATTTTTTATATTATATTAAAGTTTAATATTTTGATAATAATCATATGTGTTGGATTTTTCAAAAAATTTTTTTATGCTTGTTCTTAATGCATTAAAGTATTATTAGGAGGGATAATAATCATATGTGTTGAGACTTTTCAAAGAATTCATATGTGTTGGATTTAAAAAAAAAAAAATTGGGAAAATTATTGATAAATCTTATTTAGAAGTGTTTTAACCTAAGAAGTCCATGAAGGAATTTTTTAACCTATTTAATCCCATGTATGTATAGTTTTATTCCATAAAATCCTTTTTATTGACTTACACTATTTTCTTGGACACTTATACCTTTATATTTAATTTTGATACCCTTATAAATATTTTTTGAACGGTTAGCAATTTAAAAATTGGCCTGTGGGTGGTTCGAAACCCGCCCACGAGCCGGGACAGGCCCGCCTCGTTGACAATGTGAATATTCACATTGACATGTTAACATTCACATTAATAGGAGTGTAAAATTGGCCTGCGTCCCGTGACGGTGCGAAACCCGCCCGTGGCCCATGAGCAGCCCGGGGAGGGCCCGGTCCGACCCGTTGACAATGTAAATATTCACATTGACATGTTAACATTCGCATTGATAAGAGTATAAAGTTGATCCGCGGCCCATGGACAGCCAAAAGCCCGTCCGCGGCCCGGGGCAGGGCAGGCCCGGTTCGGTCTATTGACAATGTGAATATTCACATTGACATTTTAACATTCACATTGATAGCAGTATAAAATTAGCGCGCGCCCCGTGGCTGCCCGAAACCCGTCCACGGCCCGTAGGCGGGCCCGGGGCGGCCTGTTAACAATGTGAATATTCACATTGATAAGAGTGTAAAATTAGCCCACGCCTCGTGGTACGCGGGTCGCTTTGTTGACAATGTGAATATTCACATTGACATGTTAACATTCACATTGATAAGAGTATAAAATTGGCCAGAAGCCCAAGGCAGGCCCGACCCGGTCTGTTGACAATGTAAATATTCATATTGACATGTTAACATTCACATTGATGAGAGTGTAAAATTGGCCCGCAACCCGTGGACGGCCCGAAGCCCGAGGCGGGCTTAGCCCGACCCGTAACAATGTGAATATTCACATTGACATGTTAACATTAACATTGATAGGAATGTAAAATTTGCTCGCTGCCCGAAGCTTGCCCGCGGTCCGGGGTAGGCCCGGCCAGGCCCGACTCGTTGACAATGTGAATATTCACATTGACATGTTAAAATGTACATTGATAGGAATGTAGAATTGGCCCGCGGCCCGTAGGCTGCCCAAAGCTCCCCCACGGCCCGGGGCAAGTTCGTTTGGGTCCGGACCCGAGTATGTCCGAGACCCTAGGTTATGGCCTAGGTCATCACTTTGAAGCCCGGACCGGCCCATCGGCCCGCTTAAGGCCCATTCAAGGCTCGATCCAAAGCCTAGCCCGCCCGAAGCACAATGTATTTTTTTGTGGAAAATAATAAAATTTTGGTAGAAAAAATTAAAAAGAATTAAAAAAAAAATGGCCAAGCCTGTCCAAGCTCGACCTAAGCTCGAGGCTAGGCCCAGGTCCACCGGTCCAACCCGAGGCTCGATCCATCGGCTCATCCAAAACCCGAATACCCTTGTACCAAGGCTAGGGCCTGGGCCTAATTTTTTGGCCCGTAGGCCGGCCCGACCCGGCCCGGCCCGGCCCGAGAAAGGCTCGTTTGGGTCTAGGCTCGAGCCTAGTCTGAGACCTTAGGCTAGAGCTTGGGCCATCACCTTGAAGCCTGGCTCGGCCCGGTTAAGACCCATTCAAGGCTTAGTCTGAAGCCTAGCCCGCGTTGAGGCCTAGTGTCTTTTTTTGTGAAAAATAATAAAATTTTGGTAGAAAAAATTAAAAAGAATTAAAAAAAAATGGCTAGGCTCACCTCGGGCCGCCCACGGGCCGTGGGCGAGTTTCGGGCAACCACGAGGCACGGGCTAATTTTACACTCCTATCAATGTGAATGTGAACATATCAATGTGAATATTTACATTGTCAACGGGCCGGACCGGGCCAGCCCTGGGTCGCTGGCCAATTTTATACTCTTATCAATGTGAATGTTAACATGTCAATGTGAATATTCACATTTTCAACAGGCTGGGCCGGGCTGCCCACGGGTCGTGGGTGGGTTTCAGGCAGCCACGAGGCGCGGGCTAATTTTACACTCCTATCAATGTAAATGTTAACATGTCAATATGAATATTCACATTGTCAACGGGTCGGGCCGAGCTCTTCCTGGGCTGCGGGCAGGTTTTTGGCCGCCTATGGGCAGTGGGCCAATTTTATACTCTTATCAATGTGAATGTTAACATGTCAATGTGAATATTCACATTGTCAACGGACCGACCGCCGGTCGCGCCATAGGCATGGTGGGTTTTCGTGCCACGCGGGCAGGGACGCGGGCCAATTTTACACTCCTATTAATGTGAATGTTAACATGTCAATGTGAATATTCACATTGTCAATGGGCCGGGCCCGCCCCGGCCCGACTCGAATTTTTTCGGGCACCCACGAGGGTCGACATGGGCCGGGCCCCTATACATTGACGATATGAACATTCACATTGACGGTGTGAACATTCACATTAGGGGTATTTTGGTAATTATGTCCCCCATAGGACTTATTGAAACATAAGAAAATAATGTGAACTAAATGGAACATAAGTAGATGAAAAGGGTATTTTGGTCTTCTTATCTCAAATAGGACTTAATGGAATAGTCAAAAAGAATATGGGTTGGATGGAATAAAACTCTTAAAAAATGAATTTATCAAAAAAGCTCCCAAAAATTTTTATACTTGTTCTTAATGCATTAAAGTGTTATTATGAGGGTAAGATTTAGGGGTTGGGAGAAGTTAATAAATGCTAAGGTTTTTTTTTTTTTTTTAAGTCAAAAAATCAGAAAATTTAGATTGGGAGATTGGAGCTCCCACAAAGCTTGGGGTTAAAAACCCCATTTTGCTTAATATATAGTATAGATAGATTTATTAAGGTTCACCAACCATTTTTTTTTTTTTTAAAGATTCACAACTAAAACTAAATATACATTATATTTTATTTGGCTCAACAACAAAATCAAATACACATTAATTAATATTGTCATATTATTCTTGTCAAATTTCATGTATATTTAATTTTGTTTTAAAATTTATATAGAAAAATTCTATTCCTACAAAAAAATATTAATTGATCTTCGATAATCTGAAGGTCAGTTATTGCTCTCATTTCCATTTTATTCTTTTTATTTTTTAAATTTTTATTTACATTTATAGAATGAATTTTCTTATTTCAATATCTCCTGCAATTGTTTTATTGGATTTATCTCTAATTTGATGGTAACCTTAGATTGAATTTCTCAATTTTCATCTTAACTAGTGATCACCTTAATTGAAATTTTGTACATTTTTGTTTTCAATTTTCATGTTTTGGTTATGATTAATTGCGCGTTTTGGATCGATAGTCACAATTTTATCGCTGCTAAATTGCCGTTGTTGTAATGAGAGGATGAGAAAGCGTGAGAATTAGAACTCTAATTGTAAACAGAGTAGTGAAAACTAGGGATGACAATCGATAACTTACCATGTGGGTATCTATGGAGACCCAACCCAAATACATGGGTTTTTTCCTTTTTTCTTATCCGTCGGGTAGAGTAAATGATGTTTTTTAAATATCCACCGGGAATGGGTACCCACTAATTTTTCCATATTTTTTTTAATTTTTTTTTAGGTATATCGGAAAATAATTTTTTCATATGTTTTCACTACTCTATTTACATAATTCTCACTCTCTCTCGTTCTCTCACTACAGCAACATCGATTTGCGATGGTGACAATCTAACAACAACAAGATTGTGACTATCAATCAAAAACGCTTTCATTGTACATTGGTTTGAATGAATGTATGGATGTTTAAGAAGTTTTTAAATAATTGCTTCGTTCTTCTCTTCGAGCATTTTACTCTCTGTGATTGTTTAATACTTTCCATACATTAGTATTCTTTGTGTTAGTATTCAAAGTATGAGACGAGTCGTGAGAGACGGATCGTTTTGCTAACATAATTTAGAGCAAACGACTTGTACTACTCGGGATGATATAAAAATTAAAGACAAAAAAATACAAAATTTTAATTAAGGTGATCACTAGTTAAGATGAAAATTGAGAAATTCAATCTAAGGTTACCATCAAATCAGAGAGAAATCCAATAAAACAATTGCAGGAGATATTGAAACAAGAAAATTCATTCTATAATGCAAATAAAAATTAAAAAAGAAGAAGAATAAGATGGAAACGAGAGCAATAACTCACTTTTAGATTATCAAAGATCAATTAATAGAGAGAAGAAGGAGACACATAAAATTTTAAAAAAATAAAATAAAAAAGAAGGTTTAATTTTTTTGTAGGAATAGAATTTTTTTGAATAAATTTAAAAAATTCTAAATATACATAAAATTTGACAAGACTAATGTGACAATGTTAATTAATGTGTATTTGATTTTGTTGTTGAGTCAAATAAAACAAAATAAGATTGAATGTATATTTAATTTTGATTGTGAATCTTAAAAAAAAAAGGGAGATCAAGTTGAGTTTGGGAAAATCTAAACTCATTAGGAGATGGAGAGGGTAGTACCTATAGGGAATGGGGAAAAATAATTATAAGGGAATGGGGGACGGGAATTAATATCCACCCTATTAACTCCCATTACCATCCCTAGTAAAAATATATGAAGAAATTATTTTCCGATGTACCTAGAAAAAAAAATATATATGGGGATATTAGTGGGTACCCATCCCCGTCCCATCCCTAGTGAAGATTTAAAGAACATTACTTATCCTATCCAACGGAGAAGAAAAAAGGAAAAAATTTATGTATTTAATTTGAGTCTCCATAGATACTCACATGATAGATTATTTATTATCATGTTGCTTGGTTTTATTATTTTCGTATTTTATTATTTTTATCACATTACATTAAAAATATATTAAGACAAAAGGTAAATATTTTAATTTTTTCAAAGTGCGCATTTAAATTGTGTTTTTAAATGAATGAGACTCCTTGTCTAGGTGTATTTATTGGAGGTTAAATACAAGTTTTATTTTGACGACTCATTTAATTCGTCTTTTTAATTTCGGTGTGTAGATTATTTAGAAAAATCATGTTGCTTGGTTTTATTTTTTTAAAAATACTTTTTAGAAAATGTAACTTTTTTATTTTTCGTATTTTTTTTTGTTTTTATTGAATTTTTTAAATATTTTCAATAAATTATTTTTTAAAACTTTTTAGACATACCTAATATACATATACCTAAAAAGTAAAAAAAATTGTGATAAAACCTTTTAAAAATTCACTAAATACCAAACATACAAAAATACAAAAAAAAAAAGAGAGAGAAGAGAATTCAATACATTTTTTTAATATTTTTATGTATTTATTAATTTTTTAAAATATTTTTTCACAAATTTTTTACTTTTTAGGTGCATCTTTACAGCTAAGTAAGATGCACCTAAAAAAATAAAAAAATGTTTAAAATTTTAAAAAATTCACTAAAAACAAAAAAACACGAAAACTCAAAAACTCAATTTTCAAAAATTTGATCCCAAAAACTCAAACCAAACATATTAAATTGTATTAGTCTGATAATAATAATCATATTGTACGAGAAAGAAATAATCTTCTCGTATAATCCTATTGATCAAGTCTGCGTTCTTCCAAACGTCGTTGCTTGACTCTTTGAAAATACAAACGTGAGCTAGCCGGTGGGTGTGTGCCGGATACCTCTCCGATGCCTAAGTTAGCAAAATAGACAAATAGACAAAAAGCTCTGTGTATTTGAGAATCAAAGTTGTGTTATTTCTTCCATAGGTGATGTTATGAGTTTTTATAGGTTTCGCGTGGCACAATCCTAGTAGGACTCTTATTCCTTCACGTAGAGTCCTCCTAGGAATCATACTCCTAAAAGATAATGCTTATCCTTCAACACCCCTCACTGCTTAAACCCAGTGACATGGTTTTACCACGGTTGGATGTCAATATGACTGAGCTAACGTGGCCATGTTAAAGTCGCAGACTAGACCGAACTCCAACTAGTTCGGTTCTTCCCTTCACTGCTTGCACCTCGGTTTGATATACTCCAACTGGGCTGTTTACTTAATACCGAGCTATCCAAGTACGAGGTAAGAGTTAATTCGGCGCTCCAACGCATAATGCCAAGCTAGCTCGGCTCTCCCAAGCACAGTGCTTAGCTAGCTCGGCCCATGTTCGGCCTAATCAGACACCAGGTCCAAGTTGTGAAGCCCACTAATATCGACCCATACTCGTTTAATCCTTTAGACCGAAGTAAATATGCTCTTACCTCGGTCTGTCGTGCGGCCCAATTACTAAAAAAGTCTCCTCTGTAGCTCGGCCCAATTTAGACATAAATTACCCTCTCACATTGATATTATTATATTTATCTTAAATAAATATACATAAAAGACTATTTTAATGGTTTGTTATAGCCGTAAGACCCTAGTCCAATTGAACTAGAAAGAGTCCAATCTTGATGAGTGAAGAGAAGCTCGACCCTTTCCAAAATAAAGGATAAATTGTAAGTAACCCAAAGAAAATGTGAAGACACGAGGAGTACGGACTGATGCAAAATGCAAAGATATAAATAGGAAGTTGGTTTCTTTGGCCTTTCTTTGTCCCTCTCTACCTCCATCCATACATCCACAGCCCATAATCTCTCTCTCTCTCTCTCTCTGTATATATATTTGTATGTCTTTGAGATCAGTGAATCCCATTTTTAATTTTTTAGACCATTGTAGAGGATGAGATAATTAGTACTCTCTCTTGGTAGGAAACCATTTCACATTATATATATCATTCCATGTATAACCCTCATTGAAACTCAAACACCCCCTTTAAAAAAAAAAAAAAAAAAAAAAAAAAAAAAAAAAAAAAAAAACTCAAGATCAAGCCTCTTTTGCCCATTTTCTCACCTGGGAATCTCTCAGACCTGCAAGAAATTCAACAAAAACAGCAAGACATCACTCTCCAATGGTTTCCTTTGGCCAATTGAGCAAATGGTTATTGATTTCTTTAATTTTTCTTCAATTCGTTGATGGGTTCTATCTTCCTGGTAGTTTCCCCCACAAATACGATGTGGGTGATCAACTATCTGTCAAAGTGAATTCATTGTCGTCAATTGAAACTGAAATCCCCTATGCATACTATAGCATGCCATTCTGTAAACCTTTGGAGGGTATCAAAGACAGTGCAGAGAACCTTGGAGAGCTCCTAATGGGAGACAGAATCGAAAATTCTCCCTTTCGGTTCAAGATGTATACCAATGAGAGTGAGATCATGTTGTGCAATTCGCATCCTTTATCAGCTGATGAATTCAAGGTCTTGAAAGAAAGGATTGATGAATTGTATCAGGTTAATGTGAATCTTGATAATCTGCCAGCTATTCGATATATGAAGAAAGAGAGTTTTTTTCTCCGTTGGACCGGTTATCCAATTGGGATCAAGGTTGAAGATATCTATTATGTGTTCAACCATTTGAAATTCAAAGTTTTGGTTCACAAGTGTGAGGAGACCAGCATGGCTGGTGTCATTGGGGTCGGTGATGGGGCTGAATTGATCTTCACAGGGGACAATTCAACTAGTGATTCGAAAGGTTACCTGGTTGTCGGGTTTGAAGTTGTTCCTTGCAGCTATCAACACAAACCTGAGTCAGTCAAGAATCTTAAAATGTATGATAAGTACCCTTCTCCAATCCAATGTGACCCGGTCACAGTGGCAATGCCAATCAAGGAAGGCCAGACTATAACATTCAGCTATGAGGTCTCTTTTGTGGAGAGTGAAATCAAATGGTCTTTGAGATGGGATGCTTATTTGAGAATGGAGGGTTCTAGAGTTCACTGGTTTTCGATTCTCAATTCGCTAATGGTGATCACTTTTCTCGCAGGGATAGTTCTTGTGATCTTCTTCAGGACAATCCGGCGTGACTTGGCTCATTATGAAGAGCTTGACAGGGAGGCCTTAGCTCAGATGAATGAGGAATTATCGGGATGGAAGCTTGTGATTGGTGATGTTTTTCGTGCTCCAACCAATCCGGAGTTTCTCTGCATAATGGTTGGAGATGGATTTCGGATTCTCGGAATGGCATTTGAGACGATTTTCTTTGCTGCACTTGGATTCATGTCCCCAGCTTCTCGTGGCGCCCTTCTTTCAGGCATGCTTTTCTTCTACACCATGTTTGGTGTCATGGCTGGTTACATTGCTGTTTGGCTTTTGAGGACAATCACAAGTGGCGATTCCAATAATTGGTTTTCTATTGCTTGGAGAGTCTCATATTTCTTTCCTGGAGTTGCTTTTCTCATACTAACAACTCTGAATTTCCTACTGTGGGGAAGTCACAGCACTGGGGCAATCCCATTCACTACATTTCTAATCCTGCTTTTACTCTGGTTCGGCATTTCAGTCCCTCTCACCCTCATCGGTGGATTTGTGGCGAGTAAAGCCCCTTATCTCTCATACCCAATTCGAACCAATCAAATTCCTCGCGAAATCCCTTCTCAAAGATTCCCCTCTTGGGTTTTGGTCCTTGGAGCCGGGACTCTACCATTTGGAACCCTTTTCATCGAGCTCTTCTTCATCATGTCAAGCATATGGCTTGGTCGTGCTTACTATGTTTTCGGGTTCCTCTTTGTTGTTTTGATCCTTTTGGCGGTGGTTTGTGCCGAGGTGTCTGTAGTCATTACTTATATGCACCTTTGTGTCGAAGATTGGAGGTGGTGGTGGAAGTCTTTCTTTGCATCTGGTTCAGTTGCTCTCTACATCTTCTTGTACTCTATCAACTATCTAGTGTTCGATCTGAAAAGCCTCAGCGGGACAGTTTCTGCAATTCTATACATGGGTTATTCTCTGTTCATAGCTATAGCAATCATGCTCGCAACAGGTGCTGTTGGATTCCTCTCTTCTTTCTTGTTCGTTCATCGCCTTTTTTCTTCAGTAAAGATAGATTGAAGGCTTAAGCTTAACAGGAAGCTCTCTTTCCATATCAGTAATGATCATCTATAGAGAAGTGAATATCACAATTCGGGCAAATGTATTGTTAGCTAAATTTGTTCTGTATCTATATTTTTCTCAGGCGCCTTTGAAAGAGATAGTAGTCCATCAAATTTTGGTTATTAGAGTATTTAATTGATGTTAGATGTTTTTGTTTGGCTTTTTGCTTAATAGTAGCCATGAGAATACAAAGAGACATCTCTTGTATGCTCATATTCTAGTTCTTGATTGAAAGCAGCTCTACCTGAATGTTAGTAGACAATAATGGGGGAGGTCTCAATTTGCATTGTTTGTTTCCAGGAAAACAGCAATTGAGAAAATGACTCTATGACTGGACTGGAATATGGTGTTAGCCCAATTGTCTTTCCTTTTTTGTGTTTTCCGAAACAAAAACATTGAAAAATACAGAAACACCCATTGTTTTCATATTGCTTACATATCTTTTTGTGCAAGAATAGCTTTCTTAGACTTCAAAAGCAACTTTTCTTCAAAGTAGTTTTCGAAAACAGTTTGTCAAACAAAATTTTCAGGAAAATGAAAACAAAAACCAGAAATGAGCACGAATAGACAAATGGAGGAGCCAAAATAACCTTCAACTAGGGATTCTGATCAATGAAAACTTCTTACATAGTGGAAAACTCAATTAAGCTCACAAGAAGCATCCCTTTCCTTCCATATGTGTGCTTTCAATCTTTGAGACTACTTGAGAGATGGGAGTTTCAAAAGCATTGAACACACACATAAATTCACAAACACCATAATCCACAGCCGCATAATCCAATTATCCAATCAAATGAATCATCATCACCATTCACCAGAAATGCCCAAAAAAAACTTATATTGTATGTATATATAAATTAGGAGTGGTTACATGAGGATTCAAACAGATTAATCACATTTCAGACAATACATTACCTACCAATCTAGTTTAACCTAAATATCAAACCTTCAACAAACAAAATATAAAAATTAGCACTAAGCTCTAACCATTTACCCAATAGCCCTAACCTATACTACACACAGATAAATTAAACAACCCAAACAGATCACATATTGAAGAGAAAAGTCCACAACTTGGCACAAAGCACCTAATTGAAGAGAAAAGTTAAGAGCTTGGTTTTTCCAATCTGAGATTTCCCGTTGAAAAAATAAGGGAAAGATGACCAATTGGAGCAACCAAACAAAACAAACTCATCAGAAACATCACAAACCCATCATCATCATCACTGTGATTTGATCAAATTCACAGCAAGTCAAGCCCCAGAAGTCGCCGTAGATCAGTCGTAGCATCTCTATTGTTGGTACCCAAAACACTTTTCTTAGCGAAGAAAGCAGGGAGAGGCAGAGAACTCGGCGATGGAGACGAAATACAAGCAGACCCAGCATAGAAATCGCCGATCCTCTTCTGTTTCGGCACAAACAAATTTATGGCCTTGTTCTCATCGACTTGATTCTTCATCGCCGTCGTCAATTCTTCGCCGCGTTTCAGGATCTTCACCTGTCCCATGACTGGTTTTTTTGCGGGAAAATTGTTGCTGTTTTTGTTGTTGTTGTTCTTCTCGGGGCTTCGTTTTCTGCGATTCGAAGTCTTATTGAAATTGGTATTGGGTTTTCGGCGAGGAAGGTGATCTCTGAGGCAATCCTGAGGATGAAGAACTGCTAGTTCTACCATGGTAGAGAGAGAAACGAGATTTTCAGAGAGAGAGAGAGAGAGGAGAAAACAATCAGAATAGAGAGAAGAATAACTTAAAGAGAGAGGGAGATAGATAACAGAAGAAGAGTCTAGAGAGAGAATCAAAGCTGATATTTTGGAGAGAGACAAATGGAGGACGGTGTTTATATAGGAAATGAACCAAGAGAAGAGAGAGAGTAATATTTTTTATTTTTATTTTTATTTTTAATTTGTTTTTGGGTTTGGTATTGCCAAAGTATCAAATTGTGTTTGCAATGACACCCAAAGTCTTGTTTGGGAGGCTGTAAAACTACCTATAAAAAGTCTGTTTACAACTCTTTCGGTATGGTGACTTTCCCATTTTTGTGAATGGGGTTTTAAAGGGAAAGTTTATTAGGCTAGGTTTAGGTACGACTCTTTCTTTCTCTCTTTTTTATTTTTTTATTATTACTATTATTTTTTGGGGTTAAAGTTTTGCTAAAACCCATACGTTTTTTTTTTTTTTTTTTTTTTTTTTTTGAACTATAAAAAAGGGGATCTGAGGTGTCATCACGTCCCCTGTGGGCTAAGGTAACCGGTTGCTAAGAATTAACCACCATGTGGGGGACCCACCACCAGCAAGATCACATGAGCTTTCAATCTGACAAGATGCAGGTCCACACTCCCCTGTGATTAGAAACCTGGTCAACTTAGAAATGATTATTTTTTGGGGTTAAAGTTTTGCTAAAACCCATACGTTGGCATGTTGTTAAAATAGGGATTGGTAGGGAAAAGTTAGTTATTTTAATTGATTTTTTAATTATTTTAATTTAATTAAAAAAATTGTGTTTAAAATTTTTTTTATAAGTAATTTAATGATTGTCAAAAGAAAAAAAAAAGTAAAATGATTATGAATTAAATGTAATATTTTGTCTTTGTTAGAGCATTTCTAATCCACTAGGCATATAATGCTTATTAGTCAAAATGTCTAATGTGACTCACTTTTTTCAATTCTAATGCACTAGGCATATGGTTAGGCATTTTGACTCAGCTCACATTCACTAGCTACATGTAGCTAGCCTTCAAGGCTAAGTAAAATGTATTTAATCATTAGGATTATTTCCCTCCATTTTTGTTGATGACGTCTCATTGTATAAAGTTAATAGTATTTGGATGAATAGCTAAAATAAAGAGTATGGTTGGAGTAGAAACATGAAACAGTTGATAGGCAAAATAAAATGTATACTTTATAATAATGTTTAGATAGGTAAAATACCTATTACCATTGGAGATGCTCTTAGGCATGCTAAAAAGTTTGACTTTTTGGTTATTTTAGTCAAAAAAAACAAAATAGAGTATAAAGCCAATAAAATAAAATGTCACATTCAAACCATAATAAAAATTAAAAAAATCTATTTCAAACGAGACTTTTTAGTTTCAAATTAAAATAGTCAAAAAATTAAAAAGCAAAAAAGTTAAAAGCCAATCTATATCCCAAATGAACTCTTTGTTTTATTTATTATTTTAGTTTATTTTGTCTTTTAGTTGATTATTTCAACCTAACATTTTTCCCAAACACCCTATATAGTAATAATGACAAAATAATTATGCTTTCATTTGGGATGTGAATTGACTTTTTAGTTTTTTAATTTTTTGATTATTTTAGCCTGAGGCTAAAAAGTCTTGTTTGTGATAGATTTTTTGACTTTTTTGATTTTTGTGAAAGAAAAAATGAAACGAATATAATTTGAATGCCACATTTTGTCTTATTGAACTAAAAAACTTATTTTTATCTTTTTGTAACTAAAATAGTTCCAACCCAACCCAAACTTTCATGCCAAACATAGCCTATAAAAACTTTGTAATTATATATATATCATTACATCTTAAATTTCATGAACCAAATTCATGAAAAACAAAATTTAGAATATAAGAGGTTGTCAGGTCATTTCCAACGTTTACTCATTATTTTATTAAATTTAAGTAAAATTTTTATTTGATATTGCGCGTTCCAACGGGAGTTTTTGATCTTTCATCAAATTACCGGTCAACCGGGCGGATGTCCGGATAGTCGACTAGTCAGTGTAAATTGTCTAGGATAAATTGCAAAAAAGTGAATGTCCGGGGGGGCCAACCGACCTGTCATTTAGTGCTCCTACATTTACGGTTATTTATAGTAATTTGATGAAAAGTTTTACTCATTCTTAATTTGATGAAAATTTTTAACTATCCTCAATTTGATATCAAACTGAACAACATTGGAACATGATTCTAATCAATTTTTCATCAAATTTAAAGAAAAGGTGAAACATTGAAGATGGTCTTATGAATCAAACCATATCTCTAATCTTTTGTCTCTTTTTTTGCCTTAAATTTGCTTTATAATTTAGATCAAGACTTCATTGATATAGCTCACCTCAATGGTGAAAACAAAATTTTTCTATCAAATATTTTTAATAGTTGACATATATATTTTTTTAATAACTTGATATCCGACTCATTAGACCAATTAATTCACAAAACTAATACCATTATCGATAATTCGAGAGTACGGCCACGTAATGTTCCATGATAATGTGATTGGTAAAAAATGTAAATTATTGATTATTTATATTGAGTAATTGAGGAATATAAAAGGTATAATCAATGATAATTATTGAGAAAATATGACTACGTAATATTCTGAGACTATTATATAGTTTTATGTGAAAAGATTAAGGTGAAAAAAAATGATCTTCAATAAATTAAAAAAAAAGAAAGAAAAGAGATCTTGGATTACAAATCAAGTTATCAAATAATAATTATTTGGTGTTTGTTTTCAACTTTTCCCAATTTGTTTGATTTGCCTTTTTTTTCTTTTTTTTTTAGTTGTTCAAATATAATTTTAAATAAAATTGAGAAAATAAAAATAAGAAAGGAGGGAAAATGTAATAAAAGGAACCTAAGATAAGAAGAGAGTGAGATATATATTCGAATTTGTGATGTGGTGAAGGACAGCTGGAGGACTAGTATTATTGTGGGGACTTTATCTTTAAGAAACACGTCAAATACGGAGTGGTGGGATGACTTTTTTAGGGTCATGGCATGGGTAAGGAAAGACGCGTGTATCCACCAAAAAAAACAAAAGGGGAGGACGTGTCACGTGTGTGTAAGCCACGACACGACTCGTTCCACCGACCAACTTCACTCTCGTTGGTGCCGACTATGACTCCCCTCCCCCACCTCCTCCGCCTTTCTCTCTCCTCTACAATCTATGGGCTGCTTTTTGAAATTGAAAATTTTGGCCAAAACTCTTTCATTTGAGTCCCTTTTTATGATATGAAAATGATCGTTCATAATTTTTTGTTTCATAAGATGAGAGTCTCATATTTAAATTTTATGAAAGACACAAAAATATTTTTCTATATCTTCTGAGACAACCTTGCCCTTCTCTCTCTCTTCTTCCATATTTCACTATCTTTAATGTAAGCATTCGTTTGGTATGGTAAGTTTTGAAATTAACGCTTCGTTGGGAAATATGTTTTTTTGATAATTTTTTAATTTTTTAATTAAAATATGATGTAAAAAAAATTTAGTATGTTTGTGATGACTTTTTAATTTTTTACAAAAAGATATACAAAAAGTAGAGAGAAAATGAAATCTTTAATTTTTTTGTATAAGTTATTAGTTTTTTGATTTTTTTATTAACTTTTTGACTAAAATCAGCACTTGCCAAACGAGGTACTATTTTAGTTATAAAATGATACAAATAAATTAAAAAATTAATAAGACAAAATATCACATTGAAATCATAATCATTTTATTTTTTTCTCACAAAAATCAGAAAATCTATCATAAATAAGACTTTTTAGTCAAAGACTAAAATAATCAAAAAATTAAAAAGTCAACCTACATCCCAAACGAACCCTACGTACACAAACTTCAAGGCCCCTCTCTCTCTCCTGTACTCGCTGGACAAGCTCACTTCATCTTCTCCGTTCGTCGGTAATGCATATAGGAAGAACTCATCGAAGTTCTGATTCTCTCTCTCTCTCTCCTTATTTTCTGGATCCTTGATTTTTATTCAGTTTGTATGTAGTTTCTCTCTCTCCGGTGCTTGCAATTTTGGCTCGATCAATTGTTTGTCGAGTGTTTGATTGCTTCTAAGTCTCAAATTTTTTGATCGGATTGTGCTCAGATTGTGTTAGTAGGTCAATCGTTTGAATAATATAGATATATATATACATAATCAGAGACAAATTTGAGTGATGCTTTATTCAAAAAGACAGTCAAACCTTTCCCAAACCAAGCTTTTTAGTCCCAGGTTAAAATAGCAAAAAATCCCAAAAAGTCAAAAAATCAACTCACTTCCCAAACGAAACCTTAGTATACTTTTTCACTTTTTATGAAAAAACATAAAATATGAGTTGGGTTTGAAGTGATGTGGTAGAGAAGTGATGTGACCCAAATAAGATGATTGTAATTCAAATAGGATAATGTGCTAAAATAACACGTGTTATTTTAGCACATGCCAAACAAACACTTTGTCTTATTGACTTCTTAGCTTATTTTGTCTTTTGTGACCATTTTAGCTTGGTAGCCTCCCCAACTGAGATGCCAAACGAGGGCTAAATTAGTTACTAAGGATATTTTGGTAATAGTGGTATTTGCTGAATTTTTGAGGAAAAACTTTTTAAGCTTGTCTTTAATGCATTAAAATTTAAGGTGTCATTTGGGATGTTAGCTAATTTAGCTTTTTGGCTAAATTAGTTACAAAAAGACAACAAAAAAGATAAAATAGGCTAAAAAGTTAATAAGATAAAATGTCACATCAAATTCATAATTATTTCACTTTTTCTTTTACAAAAGTCAAAAAATCTAAAAAAGTCAATCCAAACGAACTTTTTAGCTGGGACTAAAATAGCTAAAAATTCAAAAAGTCAACCCAACTTCTCAAATGAAGCCTTATTATGAGGGAGTTTTGGCCAAATATTCCTTTGGAAGGGATTTATTTATTTATAAAATAAAATTATTATTAAAAAGATTTTGTTACTTTTTATTTTATGTATAGAACATCTTTGCTTGCATAACTGTAGGCGGTGGGATTGAAAGTGAAGGAAATTAATGATTTCATCGGAAAAAATTTATTTCAATGTAAGATCATCTCCAACGGTGAATCAGATTCATTACGAGATTTGAATTTGATAAAAAAATATCATTTTTATGTCTTCAACGGTTTCACTAAAAGAATATCAAATTGAGAATGAGCCAAAACTTTCACCAAAATGAGGAGTTAGAGCAGATTTTACCAAAATTCTGTGCGTTTATGTTAGAGGTGGCCCCACCGGATAACCAGCCGGACATCCGGCCGATTGTCCCACCGGTCGTTCCTTGCTTACAAAAAATTGCATACTTGTTGCGTAGTGCTTCAGTGTTTGGTTGGCCTACGAACTGTTTCACAATTAGGTTGCTTTTGTGGCACTTAACAATAAATTCAAGGTTGATATAGATTTAAATTTTTATCAAAATGTAATATGGAAAAGTTTCATGATATATAGATTTAAATTTGTATCAAATATAGCCGTTCTGCACCTGCAACTCCAATAAGTTACCATTGGTGTTACAGAGTATTTGACAAACTTACTGTTGCTGTGATTTATAAAATATACCAATCTTTGAATTTCACTATATCATTAGAATTTCTATTTTCTTTGTAAGCTTCAATTTGACAATATCATTACAATTTTTATTTTCTTTGTGAGCTTCAGTGTATACTATCTGTTTCTCAGTGTTAGTGTATATCATTACAATATATATTCTCTGTCTAAGTTGGATGTTGTATCTTACTGAATTTTCTTCAAACTATGGAAGATTTTGAAATGTTTGAAGAATCACAAACTTCAGAGCACAACATTGATATTAATTTTATTTTGGAAACTTTTTGTGTTTCTCGTGGTAAAGCATTCACAATTATAGAAGATGAAATCTTATGTAGATCTTGGTTGGCAGTGTCCCAAGATCTTATTACTGGTAATAGTCAGACTATGGCAATATTTTGGAAACGAGTACTCGTTTATTTTAATTCACATTTGAGCGGTGAATCAAATCGAAACCGTATTTCTTTGTCTCACTGTTGGTCTGTTATGCAAAAGGCAATTAACAAATTCTGTGATTTTCTTGAGCAAATTCAATGGAGGCAACAAAGTGGAACAACTGAGGCAGACATGGTAATTTTTTTTCTGTTATATATTAAGTATCTATTTTCTTTTGTAATGTATACTTGTTATCGATATATTTTTAAATTTCATTTTGTAGATCGTTGAAGCGAAGTGGATGCATCATGTAATACAAAAAAAACATTTCACATTAGATACAAGTTGGGATATTTTGTGTTGCAGTTGTAAGTGAGATGAATTTAGAATACAACCCAAAAAAATCACGCAACATGCATATCAAGGTTCGAATCCACCAACTGAAGATGAGGATTTTCAACCCAACTACAATATTGCAGGGACCAACAACCAACTAATACATCAATATGACTAATTGGTACTAAGGCTGCGAAAGAGAAGTTGAAGAATCAAACAACTCACGATGTTATATTTGATGAAATGGCTACCAACCAATCTAAAATTGTTGAAGTATTATCATTTATCTTCGCTAGAACTGCTGAGCGAGATGAACAAAAGGCGATAGACCGTGAACAGAAGGCTGCAGAATGTCGAAGAAAGGCCGAAGATAGGGAGGAACAACTTAAAATCTTATCTATGATGAAAGAAAGAGAACAACGAAATGAAGATCATAGAATAATGTCAATGGACAAGACAAATTTAAATCTTATGCAAATGGCGTACTGTGAAGAGCTTCAATGACAAATCTTATTTTGATCAACAAATTGATTTCCTTGACTATTTCTGTATTGCATTACTTATTTCAATCAATAATTTCTTGCATTTTAATATATTTCTGTCACGACCCAAACCCGCCCCTATAGGTTTAGTATCGTAACCGGCCAGTAATCCTGGGATTACCGAAGGCCTCTGAGACAGATTAACATAATATTAGGGGCTAGCGGAAGCAAATAAGAATATACAACGTCCATTGAGCTGTGCAGACTTATATGAGACAAAAAAATTTTAAACTTTATATGCATATCCAATAGTCAACCATACATTATACCCCCACACTTTACATATACTTTTAAGTACAACCAACATAATCAAATCAAGTCTTATATATACAAGACTAATCAAAACTTGAATCCAAGACACTTCGAGAACCTCCACGTGAGGCGCAATGGTTGGCTGACAACAGAAACATAGCCCCTATAAAGCCTTCGGGCTTGCACTCCAGAATGCTCACCTATATACATATATATACAAACAGTGAGCTAAAACCCAGTGAATAACATTAAGGTAAAGGGGTTAGTGAACGAATTCCGAACATTTCATACGTATAAAACAGATCATAGCATAATCATAGTTATCTCATATCAGAACATAATAATGACATATCCCATAGAACATATCGAGCATATCACATAACGTCTTCCGACTAGAGTAACCGGTCCCGGACACCGATTAAACACATATCACCACAATGAAGTGGCTAACGAGATCTCGTAAATGTCATGGACCCGCATTTTCATGCCGTCCCCCATGACTTGGGACTATCTATGGATGCCATAATAGATTTTAAACTTGAAATGTTCGTTCACAGAAACATATATCATTTCAGAAATCATAGCATATCTTATCTCATTTGGAACATAGTTTCATATAAACGTATCTTTACGATAACGTTACTCACAGTGGTTCCAGTAAGCGGTCAATCAATCCTCGAGTCTTGACCTACAATCACAAAATACATAACACAAGCATGTCTTATCATTATACATTAAAGTGGCCATTAGGGCTTAACTTTCATTACATTGGTTCTTATTCTTTCTCATACAAAATAAACCGGTTTCTTATTTCGCATATTCTTCCACTACTAAGCCCTTCTTTTCCAAATAGATTGATCCTTTACTTGGCTTCTTAAACAATTACCACAAAATCAATGATTCATTCTTTAACTAACTAATCTATGTTGATTGGTAGCTCATTAATCTTTATTGAGTCAAAAATTATGTCTAGAATGTCTTGGAAAGAGATGAGAATAAAAAAATAAATGAATTAAATGCAACTTTCCAAAATGTGCTGAAAATGGGTCTCCGCTCGAGCACCACTTTGGTCGCTCGAGCGGACTGTAAAATTTGAAAAACTACTGAGAGGTCGATTTTCACGCTCGAGCGGGACTTCTCTCGCTCGAGCGGACAACGAAAATTCTGAAATTCTAAAATTGCAATTAAAGTTCAAATTTGGTATTCAAAGCTTCAAAACATGCACTTTAGTATACAAACATGGAGAACCATTTATTAAAGTCATATTCAAAATCAAGCCCCAATTGCCAAATTTAGTTTTAATTCATTTAACTCAAAATGATTAACTTTTAACTTATAATCTCTATAAATTGAACATGGCTCCAAACTCTCATTTTCTTTTTAGTTACATAAAATTGGCGTCAAATTCTTTCTATTTTCCTTGAAATCATGAAATTGAAGTCATGAAACTTCTTATAAATTTTCCAACTAGTTTCCATAATCTTAATCTTAGCTTAATTCATAGCCTCAAATTAATTCATAACCATAGATGTCCCAAAATATGTTTAATCTCAAATTACAAGTATGGATTAAAATCTAATTATAAAATCAACACTTTATCTAACATTAGGATTAATTCTAATTTTCCATAAACTTGATGTTCATAAAACATTTCATTTTTCTCTTTAAAATATGAGATTGAATTAATCCAAATCCTTCAAAATCCATGATGTATGCAATACAAATAGGTCCAATTTTATTATTAATAACAAAATCAACTTAATAATGAATTACACAAATCAATTTCTTAGAAATTCAGCTTAACTTAATTTTTAACCAAAAACTTAATTTATAATCATAGATGTTTTAAATGTGCTTAAATTGAACAAACCCTTTTTAAATTAAATCTCATGCATGAATTAAACAAATTCCTAATTTTCATAATAAAATCAAAACTTCCTTTAATTCCAAAATCAACTCTCAATTTTATGAACTCATGGTTTTTATAACTTTTTCTCCAAAGTCATTTATATAACCCCATTGCATGGGCCCAATCTTCAAATATTCATTGTTGCATGTAATTTATAGAACCCAATTTATGAATGATTCTCAAAATCAAACTCAAACATAGTAAATTTAAAGAACTATAACTCATATTTTCTCAGAATAACCCTCACGATTACCGCTAAATTCTTGATTCATCGTTAATCGAGACGGATTATGACCGATAATCGGATGGATAAGTTCTCAATCGATGACTGAAATTGAAACTGAATTGATTGAGTTTATCTATTGTATTGCATATTTTATCTGTTTGATTGATTGCATATCTGTCGTGTTTTATGTTTAAACTGCTAATGGAAGGCCTTATCGGTGGCCGAATTAGAAACCGCTTAGTGTTTGGTGATCGGTAGAATATTTGTGATTTAATGGTATAATTATCTGGAAATTTATTAGGAATGATTAAACTAGATTAAAATGAGCTAAACACATAGATTGCTTTAATTACAACTTTGCCCCACTTAGTGGACATTTGTTTATTATTATTAGAGAGCCTTATTACACTTAATATAACAATTGATCAGCCCTTCTTGTTGCCTCTAACCGACCAAAACATAGAGAGAGTGAGAAAGGATGGAATTCATCTTGTTCATTTAGAGAATTGCTTGGAAATTGAAAGATTTATAACATAGATTGCTAAATTGAGCTTGCAAGACTTGTAATTGAGATTTAGGTAAGTGAATTCATCTTCTTCTTGTTGTCTTTGAGTTCCATCTTGCATGTGTCATGGTTATAGAGAAGTTAAGTCATGAAATTGCTCATATATGTTGAATTGGAACTCCATTGTTACATGCATGGTTGAATTGGTGATTTTTGAGTTGAATTCATGTTGGAATTGTACATGCATGTCCATGTTTAAGCTATGGTCCATGTTTTCATTTTGTTTTCCAACTATTAAACTCAATTGAGCAAGAATTGAAGCTTGATTTTGGTTTAAAGTTCATGCATTGCATGTTTTGAAATTGTTCTTGAAATGGGTTTGAAAAATGGATTTAATTGACCAACTCTTGGCCCTTGCATGTACAAATTGGCTTTTGAAACTTGTTATGCATTGGATTTAAAGAGTTTTCCAGAAAATGGGCCCAAGAGGGTCGATTTTGGTGTTTGAAAACTGGGTTTTGGACTTGGAGTTCGAATCTGGGTTTTCCAGATTTTTGACTTCCGCTCGAGCGGGGAAATCAAGCTCCCAGCATTTTTTTTGGACCTGTGTTGCGTCGCTCGGCGGAATGTCGCCTTCGGAGAAATCGAGCATCCAAAGATCTTGCCTTGTTCATCGGTCACTCGGCGGAGGAATGTACGCCTTCGGCGGGGACCTTTGTTTGTCGCTTTCGGCGAAGTTGGCCTTCGGCGAGGCCCTGTTTCACTGAAAATTCTGAAATTGTTTCCTATGCGCATCTTTGCATCCTCATTCCATCCTAAGCATTCTTAGGCCTAGTTTAAGACATCTTAATGAGGATAGATGTAGAACACACCGAGGCATAATAGGGAGTTAATTATTATACTTCCCAACTGTTAAACTTAGAGGGTGTTCAATTTGTTAACTGTATAGGGTTGGCATTCTGAGGAGACGCTCTAGCTACTGATAGCTCAGAACACTGTGAGTAACAATTGTGTAAAGATATGTTCAAAATGATTATCTTTTGAATACTAAATTGAACTGTTTACTGTACTGGTATTATTTACTGAATGAATGTATGTCATTTATTTCTGAACTGTATTGTGGCATCCTTAGCACCTACTGTTTACTGTTACTGCTACAGAGATCTCTGTCGGTCCCCTCGTGGAACCACTATCTTGCATCGATTGATGGCCATCATTCTTGTTTGGTCTTTAAGACTCATCGCTTATTGCTATGCTAATGGATGTACCACATATGGTGAACAATGTTTTTTGGTGAAAGACTGAAATACTGTTTAATGAACTGTTTTCATTACTGTAAGGACATTTCATTCTTAACCTCTTTACACATTATGTTATTCACTGGGCTTTAGCTCACTACTCATATATATATGTAAGTGTACAGGCACCGGACCGAAGCTAGCCGCGTCGGGTTTGTTCCAGTTTTGTCAAGCCAGCCTATATGCCTCACTACGAGGTTCCGAGCCTATCGTGTCAAGGCTTAGGGGTGTTTCAGCACTCCCCCTTTGTACTGTCTTACTGTTTTGTATAGACTGAATGTTTACCGTACTATACTGTTATGATAGGGATTAAGTTCCTGTACCGTGCGACTGTAAATAGTTGTATAAACTGTATTGTTTCGAATGTGTGAATGCATGAAAAATCTTTTTGGCATACAGACTGTCACAGCTCAATGGACATTATTTATTTATCTTGTATTCCGCCAGTTCTCGAACTCTATTTTCTTGTACTCTTTGTTAGCGGGCCTTGGTAATCTCGGATTCTTGGCGATTCTGATGCTAAACCCATAGGGCCGGGTTTGGGTCGTGACATTTTCAACCTAATTTGATTAAACATGCAAGACCCAATTTCCATGAAGTTATATAATTAATTCTCAACTAAAATCTTGAAAATTCACAATGCATGTAAGAATAAACTTAAAACATGTAAAGGATAAAGAAAATCAAACCCAAATATTAAATCACAACATCAATTTTTCTTAATCATTAAACTTAACTCAAATCTTCTACATTCTTTCTTATATCATGAGATCACACCCAACTACCCTTTAATTTCAGCTTGTAAGTAAACTATCTACAAAATTTAAGTCTCAATTTCTTACCTTAAGTCTTCAAATTGATGAATTTCTTGTCAAATAGTGGGACTTTTCTTAAGTGTGCAACTTACACCTTACACTTACGCCTTTCTGTTTGCTGTCTTGTTTTATGTTTACACCTTCCACTTACACCTTTTGTGTTGGTTGCACAGGGATTGCACACCATAACAGGACCCCAAATTGTGAGTTGCTTCCTTTGCCTTCAATTTCTTGCTTAAACTCTCTCTCTCTCTCTACTCACGGTTTCTCTCCCTCTCACTCGGCTGTTTTGCCCAGCTGAATGCATATACACAGAGGATATAGCTCTAAGGCTCAAACCTTCTTTGATTTCAATTATTATTTTATTAAGAATGGTGGGACACTTGTCCACCTAGAAATAATCCATGTGGTGATATATATTAGGATTAATCAAGCACACTAATTATACATTAGTTTAATTAAACATCGCTTAGCCTTGATTAATCATAATTAATACTCAAGTTAATTAGTCATAACTAATTACAATTTCCTACATAATTTAATTAGTCTAATTTGACTTTCATTAGAGCCTAATTAAATATATTTAATTCTATCAATCCGAATCAGATTTTTAGTCAGACTCCCAAAAAGCTCCAAATATTAAATTAAATTTATTATCATTATCGATTTTGATTTCCCAAATCATTTAGGCCCTCAATTTCTGATCAAACTCAATTCCCATCAATAAATTGCATATTCAAATTGGGCACATCATAATTAAATTTAATTTAATTTATAATAACCACAATCCTCAATCCTCAAGACTTAATCGACTCCAATTGGGACCTAATTAATCGAATCTCAATCTTACTAAACTAAATCGAATATTTAATTAAACTCCCAAATGGGTCCGTAATTAAAATTAAATTGATTAACTTCTCAATTTTACTCCCTTAAGTCATTTGGACCCTTAATTTCTAATTCCAAAATAACTCTTTAATAGAATCATAGACGAGTCAGATCCCACAAGTCTCATAAATCCCAAATAAATTATAATACTCGGCAATTAAATCTCAAATCCTCTTAATTAATTAAGTATCAATCATTATACGTGATGGGGCCGCTACAATTTCTGTATTGCATTTTATTCTATTTTAATTTATTTTTGTATTGGAATTATATGTATGTTCATGGTTGGTTGTATTGATTTTATTATTTACAAACAGTAATAGTTCATGTTCATGATAGGTTGTATTAGTTGTATTGGAAATATTTGTATTGATTTTATTATTTAAAAACTTAAAATCTTAATACAAACACACTTACTCTAAATCAACTTTGAAAATAAAAGTGATAGCAACACACCAAACATGGTCACAAAGTAAATTTATTGTACAAAGATTGTCAAATTTAAATTATACGTGAACAAATTTGTTAACAGTGTGATTCAAGTTCAAATATCTATCAATTTTGTTTGTATACTTTTACAAAAAAAAAAAAAAACATGCTCACAAATATTTTGAAAACATGCTCACAATTTTTTTTTAAAATACTCTTGTTTACATTACCACCACTAAATAAAATTTTCCAATATGTTCTAAAAGGGAGATCCATTATATTCATAAAGCAAAATGTCTTAACAAAATATAAAAAATTGTTCCAAAAAAAGAAAACAATGAAAATATTTCATGTAATAGTATATTCTAAGAACAAACAAAAACCACATAATTTTTCTTCTCATCCAATCTCTCATCCAAACACATCAAAACTCATTGTTCGGTGGTAGTGGAGGAAAGTAGTGTTGGTAGATGTCATTTACACGATGCTCAATTTGATCCATGTGATTGCTTGTCACTTCATGACGTCTTTCATTGTCTAAACGAAACTCACCAAATTATTAAATTAATGAGTTCTGAGCAGTGGCAAATGCATCAAACTAAGTACCCAATGCATTGACCTGATTTGCCATTTGCTATTCCCATTGAACGCGTTGATTATGTCGTTATTCTTCCATAGCCAAAAAATCAGTCAAATATTGAGGTTGTTTAGTTGATGGCATCGTATTGTCATGAGGGTCTTCCAGAGCATCATTTGCTGGGATATCTATATTAAGACTTTCCATTAAATTGTCCGCTCCATCAGCACAAGTCAGTGTGTACTCCGAAATGGCCGAAGAGATTTTAATCTCTGCTTCACCTATAAGGCGGATCTTAAAATGTTTGAAAATTTTAGTGAGTAGAGCCCCAAAAAGTCGTGATCGGCCAGTGATTTGACCAACATTTACTACTATCATTTCTTTCATTATTATGTAGCACAAATCCACTTTCTGGCCAACTTCAAAATAGTATAACAAATAAGCATTAAAATATGAGACAATATCAAAATGTCCTCTTTTCGGAGTGACATTTTCTATTATCCATCAATGGAGAATCCGAAGGTAGGGTTTCAGATGTTTTGCTTGTAAATTAGTCCCGATAAATTTGTTCTCACAAATAGTAGTATATACATCACTGATATTACCAATAATGTCAAGTATGTTAGACTCACTCTAAAAATGGATATACATATCCCCTTCCTCAACTCCAATAATTCGTGATAAAGTGGGGATATCAAATTGAATACCATTACTCTTCATAAGATAGAAAAGTAAAGTTTCCATCTTTTTCATTAGTAGCCCTCAAGTGAACATAAAATAAAGACACGAGCCGTGGATATACCTTTTGTGGTAAATGAATTAAATTTAACCCACCCATTGCCCCAAGTCTGCTAACTAACAGTGGATCGTATTGAGGTGGAAGATTAACCTTTCTCTCGGTTACACTAGGTCTACTAGAGAAGCTTTGAAAGATATGTTCATGACTGTAATTGAGAAAATCATTAGTAGGATAAGCTCCAATTTAAGGCCGTTGTTGCTGTTGTTGGCATGGTGGAGGGTTGGAGTTTTCGGTTTGTGCTGCACACTGAAACAAAAACAAAAAAAAAAAGAGCCGGTTGACCAGCCGGTCAACCCATCGGTCAACCCACCAGCTGACCCATTGGATGACCCATCTGTTACGGATTTGTATTTGTATTCGGTTTGTGCTGCTCTTTGGCTTTGGCTTTGGCTTTGGCTTTGGCTTGCTGCTTTTGTTGCTTTGCATCGCTGATTATTTTAATGCACACTTTCCAATATTGAGTGGATATAGAGTGAATATAGAGTGTTTTGGGAGCAGAATTTGGCTTGCTGGTCTTGGTTGCTGCTGCTTTGGCTTGGGGTTTGTGGAGTAGATTTTTATAGTCATTTTTCTTCAAAGTTGAGTGTATATAGAGGGTAAATAAATGAGGTAGGTGGTGGAGGGAAGGCATTCACCAAACCTACAACTCGTATGTCACTTTGGTATTGAATTGTCAAATTTGAAAATTGTCAAATTTGAAAATTGTCAATTTTGGATGTACAGAGATATTGAATTGTCAAATTAATGAGTTTTTTTATTTTTATTTTCATGAGGTATTTAATAAATAAATAGTATATTTATTATTTTATAAATATTTTGTAATTCTTTTGAATATATATTTGCAAATTCTTTAATAATTCTTTTGTAACTAATTAAGACATGGTAATCAAAACTGAATTTCTTTTGTAATTTAATATATGTGGATTCTATATAAGAACACAACATTAGTAAATTATGAATTAGATAATCAGCACACAATATTTATGAATTGTCAAATTTATGAATTGGATTATGAGAACACAACATCAGAACAGAACTTGTCAAGTACTTGAATAATCAACTTTAAGAATTGGCAAAATTATGAAGAGCACTAATATCAAACAAACACTGACAGCTTTCCTTGCGTAATGACCTCCCATTCCAAAAAATAACCAAAAGTACATGTTCGCGTCTACGTGGTGAATTTAGTTTTCACCGTGAAGATGTCACATATGTTCTATTAAACCATTGCGAAGGGCATGATGTGCATTTTTATCTCTAATACCTAAATGATGAGAGAGAAATGATTGGAAGTCATTGTTAGTACTACAGGAAAGTTCTACTGGTGAGTTGGTTGATGAAATATCATAATCGAAATCAAGATGCTCATATCTCTCATCTTCAACAATCATATTATGTAATATAACACAACTCTTCATTATATTCTCAAGCATTTTCGGATCCCAAAAACGTACGACACTACCTATAATTGCAAATTGGAATTGGAGCATTTCGAATGCCTGCTCTACATCCTTCATTGCTGACTCTTGTATCATTGCAAAATGTTGCTTCTTTGCTCATTGAGGAGAAGAGATTGTTTGAACTAGTGTTGCCCATTGAGGGTATATATCATCAACAAAGGTAATAACCCATGTTATAACTGTGTCCATTAATAGTGTAATTGTCACGACCCAAACCCGCCCCTATAGGTTTGGCGACGTAACCGGCCAGTAATCCGTAGATTACCTACGGCCTTCAAACAGAATAACAAATAATAAGGGGCTGCGGAAGCAAATACAGAAAGTAAACAAGGTCCAATGAGCTGTGATGACGTACATGAGACAGAAAATTTAAAACTTATTTATATACATAACATGCTAGTCAAAGTACACCAATATGTGCATAGTATTTACATAAGTACATCTCAAGGTCCGACTTTACAAGCCACAAACAACAGACATGACTAGCATGAACCGGAACAGCCACTGCGTTAAGCTATGACCGGAACCTCCTCGGGAGGCACAACAGTTGGCTGACAAAAAGAGTACTGCGGGCCCTCAACTCTGGCCCTGGTCTTGTGTCGGCTCACCTACATATATATAGTAAACTGTGAGCGGAAGCCCAGTGAATAATAAACAGAGTAAAGGGTTTAATGAATGATGTCCATCACAGAGTTAGAAACCAGAGTTTATATCCGAAACATAATCTTATTAGAAACAGAGTCTTATGCATATTCAGATTTCAAATCAGATATAGGTTCAGATACATGCTCATATTCATTTTCATATTCATATTCATAATTTGCATAAGATCGTATGTGGTACACCCCTTAGCTAACAGATCCATCGGCCACGGTATTGTCACCCCCGGGCAAGGGCCATCGGCCACGGTATTATTACCCCCGGGCGAGGGCCATCGGTCACGGTATTCTTACCCCCGGACAAGGGCCATCGGTCACGGTATTGTTACCCCCGGACAAGGGCCATCGGTCACGGTATTGTTACCCCTGGACAAGGGCCATCGGTCACGGTATTCTTACCCCCGAACAAGGGCCATCGGCCACGGTATTGTTACCCCCGGGCAAGGGCCATCGGTCACGGTATTCTTACCCCCGGACAAGGGCCATCGGCCACGGTATTGTTACCCCCGGGCGAGGGCCATCGGGACTAGGGGTGCCACAACTACTTTTCAGAAAACTAGACATTCATTCATTCATTTCCAACATATCATAGCTTTTCAAAGAATCAATCATTTCGTATCATAGTATACTGAAAATACATAACATTGAACATAACTTTACAAAGTTATTACTCACAGTGGGCGTTGATACAAGTAGACGAAGTCAAGAAGGTCAAACGGGTTGGGGCACGCGACCTACATAACACATAACGGATACACACTTTGAAACATGCACTCAAATTGTACCAAACCTACATCAACGATTCTAAGTGTGTACTTAACCCCTTAACCTTGGTGTGGAGTCTAAATCATGGCCTAGGGATGCCTAGGATGGAATGGGGGTGTAAAAATGCCTTAGAAAATGTTTTTCAAAAGTTGCTGAAAACAGGGGCCTCGCTCGAGCGAGCCTTCCTTCGCTCGAGCGAGATTTCAAAATCAAAGGCTTCGCTCGAGCGAGCCCCTCTTCGCTCGAGCGGTCTGATGAAACAGTAAAAATACTGGATGTTGAAATTTTTCGCGCGACGGTCGCTCGATGCTCGCTCGAGCGAGCTCACCAAAATCAAAGGCTTCGCTCGAGCGAACCTTCCTTCGCTCGAGCGGTCTGATGAAACAGTAAAAATCTTGGTTCTTTGAAATCTCTGGCGATGCTCGCTCGAGTGGAGCCCTGGACAAAAAGGTGCCCGCTCGAGCGAGGAATCCTTCGCTCGAGCGAGGAAGCCAAATCTGGAATTTCCAGATTTGTCTCCCAAGTTCGAACCAAGTATTCAACAACCCAAAACTCAACCTCTTGGGCCTAAAACCTGGAGAAACACTTTAAACTCATAGTATATCAAGTTTCAAAAGCTAATTTATAAAATCATTGCCCAAGAGTGAGTCAATTTGAGCATCATTACCATAAATTTCCAAGAACCAAGTTTAAATACACATGCATGAGTTCAATTCCATTTCAAGACTTCAAATCATGATCCAAGGCAACATTTAACTCAGAAATTTGTTGAACTCATAAGCTTTAGCAAAAATATGCACATGTATGTAGAAATTTGACACCCAACAATTCCAATTTCCATGAATGTGTTCATGCATGCATGTTATGGACTTCAATTCAACATTTCAAGCCAATTCTAGACTCCAATCTTCAATATGTCATGAAAATATGCAAGAACTAGTTTAATCACATGAATGAGGGGATGAATTCTCACCTTTAAGTCTAGAATGTCAAGCTTAGAGGCTCTAACACACACACGCTTCTTCAATCCCTTCCAAGATCAAGCCAAATCACTTGTTAAGTCCAAAGTTCCAATTCTACACTAATTTTTCCTTCCCCTCTTTCTCCCTAGTCGTTGGTCTCTCAAATGGACTGAAGGAGATGTTTTTTTTTTAGTGTATGAATTCAAGAATAAGGTTAGACAATGGCCACTCAATGGTATTTACGTAATTACGCTAGGTTCACTATTAAAATGTTATTTAATCAGTTTTAAACATTCCAAATCGAATTTTAATTGAACCTACCATAAATTCACATAAAATCTAACGAGTCTAAAACACTAATCAATTTCAGAATCAGGCGCCGATAAGGCTTCCAATTTGCAGTCTAAAGTTTAAAATACGAACAGATATTTGACACCGAACAGATAAAACACGTAAGTCATGCGATGCACATGCAAATAAATTCCAGATTTTCCCTTAATTATTATTAGACATAATTAAGTCCCAATTAGCGCTAATCAGGGTCGGGGTTATTACAGTAATGGACATGGGGAGTTTTACCTTGGGCAAGATCAGAAAACAAGGGCGATTGATCTAATATATTCAAGTCATTGTGTGATCTAGGCATTCCAAAAAATGCATGCCATATCCACAAGTCATAAGAAGCTATTGCTTCAAGAATGATGGTTGACTTTTTCTAATGGCCTATGTATTGACCTTGCTAAGCCTTTGGACAATTTTTCCACTCTCAATGCATGCAATCTAAACTTTCCAACATACCCGGAAACCCACGAACCTCCCCAATAGCAAGTAATCTAATATTAGTTGATGTTGGAGATCTCAGGTATTCTGGTCCAAAGATTTCAATTACTGAATTACAAAAGTGTTGCAAGCTTTGAATTGCAGTACTTTCCCCAATACGTATATAATCATCAACTGTATCTGCTGCCACTCTATATGACAATATTTTCATTGCTGAAGTCATTTTTTGTAGGGGAGACAATCCAAGAATATGAGTTGCATCATGTTTTTGAACAAAATATGGATCGTGTGCTTCAACAACATTCAAAATTCGTAGATACAGAGGATGACGCATTCGAAAATGTCTCCGAAATATTGCAGGTGCATAAACTGGATTTGTTGCAAAATAATCAGCGAAAAATCGCTTATGACCCTTCCATCTATCGCGACATATGTACTTATGTCCTACAACAGAACCACCTCTTTTCTTTGATCGATGTTGATTGCAGAATCTGAATCATACTAGCATTATTTATCTCATAAACCCCCAAAAGTGTAACAATTTCGTCATCATCAGAGTCACTATCAGAGGATGAGGAAGAAGAAGATGATGAAAATGAAGTGAACATGTAAGAATTTGAGGTACTCATAGTGCTCTGGTTTCAGTTTTGTCGCCTTTCAGATATAATGTATCTCTTGTCTGGTATATGGTACATGGATTAATATGTTTATATCAGTTTTTAGAAGGAAATCATTATTAGAGGCAACAAAAAATGAAAAATATTTAATGGAGGGAAAAAGAAAGGGAAGGAAAAAAAAAATTTCAGAACCCTAACCGGTTGATTAGCCGATCGTCCCACTGGACGACCCCATTGTTTTGATGCACGCTCCAGTGCAACGGTTGGAGTTGCTCGTATCAGATTGAGGAGATTGCCTTTTTTTTTTACTTAGATTTGGTAAAAAATTTGCTGAACTGTTGGACATGCTCTAAGTTTTTCTAAAAATTATAAATAAATGAAAAAATTATTGATTTTAATAATTAAACTTATAAGTTTTTTTAAGAATTTAAAAATATTTTATTAAAAATACCACTTATTTATAATTTTTCTAATTTTTAATGCTGGATAAGCAATGAGGAATTGAATGTCGGAAATATTTGGGCTCGCTTGGATTTTTACTCTATTTAATCGATCTTTTTTGTGAAAGAAAAGGATTAGTTTATTATACCATATATAAATATGGTGTAATTTATTTATATTTTTATTTGTATATTGTTTTGAATTGTAATTTCATTCATTGTTGTTAAATCTTATTGTTGTCGCTGCATTTGTTTAATTTACGATTGAAACTTTAGATAATTTAACTGGGTTGTTTTTTTTTTTTCAAATTTAAATATGAATTTAAAAAAATGTGAGATGCGTGTGAAATTAGACATTTTATATCAAGTTTAATAAATAAAATATCAATTTTATCTGTATTAAAATTTTAAAATTAATTTTTTTATAATGATAAAACTGTGAATTTTTTTAAATATATTTTTATAGTAATAAAATAACAATCATAATAGTTAACTCATTCGTAATTTGTCAATTTCGGCTTGTGTAAAAATAATAAACAATTATAACAAAGTTTGGCGTATAATCGTAATTAAAGTCATATAATTGCAAATTGCATTAATTTGAACAGTTTAATTATTTTTAAATTAAAATTAGAACAAAAGCTAATAAAATTAGATGGAATTAACGATTTTAGATAGAATTAGATCAATTTAATAGTTATATTATTTTTTTTTGAAAAATTCCTGTGCATTTTTTATTGTTTATTTTTTTTTAAAATGTTAAAGATTTTAAAAGTTCTACCGAATGTCTCACATGAGTGTGAACTCACATGTAAATTTCACACTTATATAAAATATTTGATAAAAATTTTAATAGAACTTTGAACGCGGCTAATATCACTCTTATTTTTTTTTTTCTTGTAGAACAATCCATTGTCAAAAGAAATCAAACAGGCGACTTGGGACCATGTCCATGGTCGCTCATTGGACCTCGAAAAAGAAAGAACCAGTCAACCTATCTATCTATGCCGTGTTCAATAAATAAATAAATAAATAAATTTCAAAATTACAACCAAGTACATGGTGCTAAAAGTTACATCTTTGGGCTCCAATTGTAGATTTTCCTTAAGGCCCATAACAAAAATTCATATAGTCCAAAAACTGAGATAAGCTATGCCCATTAGTCTCTGCCCTATGCACTATTCGGCCCAATAGTGTTAGCCCAAATATATAGTTCACTTTACATGCCTCATAAAATGGACAAAAAAGAAGAAGATACAGATACAAACAAAATTATCAATTATTTTACCAATTACTCATGTATATGAGAACCAAATATAAATTGGAAAATGCTAACTATTGCTGAACGGGTGGTGGTTAAAAATCTATGAAAATATGTAACATGTATGTTAAAATTTTAGCACATTTTGCTTTGTTTTATCCTTAATCGACACCTAATAAACGATCGTTAACCATAAATTTTCTCTGACCTTCTCATTTTCCTTGTTATTTTTTTCTTGTCTTAAACAAAATCTTGCTCCTCTCATTCTCAATTGTCATTTTTCTTGAAAAAAATTTCTTTGAAAATGAGGCTATATGGAATTGAATGCATTGAATTAGCCTTTAAGATGTCTCCATAAATTTCTCAAAATCACATGTATTGATAACAATTGTCGGCATGAATGATAATGACATATAATTTGGTTTTCATAGTGATTTTAGTTGGTGTGAACCCACTTTAATCTTAGGACAATATCCTTATATTTATTACAAAATTTGCAACATCAATCTCCACATGTACCTTTCCATCACTCAATATAGAGATACATAATGTCATAGGTAGAGATTGTGATGACCCAAACCTGCATCAAGATTACACCGATTCGCATAGGTAGAGTTAGCTGAATCAGGTATAGACATAGCTTGGTAACTAGAAGGTAACGAGATATGTCGGGCACAAATATCAATGTTGATATTCAAATGATAATCATTCTTGATTTATATGACTCTTACAACTAAATACCTAATTATCCTCAATTATTATTTATATAAATAAATGGGTAATTTTTTTTTTTTAAGGGGGGGGGTATTATTTTTTTTTTTTTTGTGATGATGTATAATAAATATTAATTCAAAAAAAAAAGTAACTTTTTACCAACTTTCCAAACCACTCTAAAAAATCTTGGTTAAAAGTAAAAAAGCTGATTTTTACCATCTTCCCAAAATAGGCCTAATATGATAATAAGAATATTTTCGATTGGAGATGAAATTATTTAAGGGTGATATTTTCAGGTAATAAAAAAGACATATAATTCCAGAATTTTAATTTTTTTATGTGATTTTTCAAGTCTAAGGCTAATTTGATTATCTAAAAAATTTTGACCAACACCAAACTAGTGAAACTCGAAATTCATTGGCTCCTTGTGTTATATAGGCATTAGGAGGCAAACATTGTTAAAAAAATAAACTTATTGTTTCTTTACTTAGGAGGCAACTACCATTTTGTCTACCTAAAAATGAAAAATAAAAAAGAAACCTAACTGGGATTTATACAATTAATAAAATAGTAATTATTCCCAATTGACAAGTGACAAAAGACAATAACATAGCATGTGCATTTCAATTTTTTAATCCCTAAATTAGTTAAAAAGCAAAGTTGAAGCTGCAATGAAATGAAAGTCAGCTACATGCATGAAGGGCCATGCAATGCAACCAATGATTTGAGTGTGACAGTGCACTCTCACCCTTAGATCTTTACCAAGGTTGTTGATTCCATGGGTCCCTCATGATCCTCAGATCCTAATGGTGGGTTTATTATAAGATTTCAATTAAATTGTGGGACCTAATGGGTGCTTTGATCTAATAGCAAATGAGCTGTATTGGTGCTTTGGTTTTCAAATCAATAATTTACCAAACATATGCTAAACACCTTATCTTTTTAATTATTTTAAAAAACAAGCAAATAAATAAAGAAGAATCTAGTCATTTCAATAATATTGTAGGACCATCTAATGAGAGCCAAATTTATAACATTTCAGTTTTGTTCTCCTTAATTAATAGAGTTTGTAATTTAAATCCAAAATTGTCAAAATTGTTTTTACCCACATCACTAAAACTAGGATTAATTTGTTCTTGGTATAGTGTCATGTACCTTATTAAAAGTATAACATGAAACTTGTTGTGCTCAATAATATTTTGATAATGAACACCATTTTGTCATGTGATTAAACATGAAATTATATGATTAATAACTCATATATTCAGGGATGAACTTCTAACAATAATACTATATATTAAAAAAAATGATTTAAAAAAATTTATTTATGGACTATGACATTATGTCAATTTTGAATCTAAATCATACATTTCACTTTGAGAATAATTTTTAGAGTTAAAATTTTGAATAGATAGCATTTTTCAATTGTTAAAGGTAACATTATACCTAAGTTTTTGCCTAATTAAATACTTCAAACTTTATGAACACACCATTATTAGGTGTTTAATTGATGTGGTTGTGACCTCTGAATGATTTTTTTTTTTTTTGTTTTTTTTGTTTTTCTTGTTTTAATTTTATTTAAAAAGGTGAAGAAGTGACCTCATGATCAACAATAAAGGAGCCCCCAAAGATCTTAGGAAATGCCCTTTTGTCTTCTTTCATTTCTTTTAACAAAGAATATAAATTTCATTCAAATAAAGTAGGATCAAATTTATTTATAATTTTCGAATGTGGAATTTATAACTTATAGCAATTATCGAAGTCTGAATTTATAGAGTTTATTCAATTTTGGATAGTGAATGATGTGTCAAGGACATTTAGGTAAAATACATGAAAAAAAAACACACACAAAACATTAACTTTCATTTTATTTGTGTGAAAGAAAATGATTCATTTGAAATTCAAATAATAGCAAAAGAATTTAGGAGAATTTTTTTTAAGATCTCTAATATTAAAATTTTATAAGATAAAGGATATATAATATTTTCATAGTAGTTGGGGTCTCTCAACATTCTCACAAAGAAAATTCGACTCAGAGAAATTTGTATTCAACTCAGAGAAATTTCGGCTCGACTCAAAAAAATTTCTACCCCGACACAGAGAAATTTCAATTTTTACAAAGAAATTTTAAAATTTCTCTAATATAATCACAAAGAAATTTCATCAAGGGACTTTAGCTAATAAAAAAAAAAAATCTTAAACATCTCTTACTACACAAAGTTGGAGAGAAATATTTCACTCATTTTTCCAAGAATTTTAATGTTCTTTGCCACATAATGTTTCTTGCCAAACTCGATTTAGAAATTAATTAAATGAATTAAAGTTTGGTTTGTGTAATCAATTACCAAAATTTCTCTCACTTTCTTTTTCTATAAAATTACTTATTCATTTTATTTCTTCCTCTCTTTTCTATTTATTTTAATTATTTACTTATTTTTTACTATTAAACTCCGAGAGCATATTTAGCAATGTAGTATTTTTTTGGTACTATTTTAACTCAATAAAAATACATTTTATACATATTTATTATGAATAATGTTATACAAATAAAAAAATTATATATAATGATGTGATTCATTGTGGATATTTTATTTTAAAACAAAACACAATTGAAAATAGATTTATTTACAATAATAACATTATCACATTATTCTTGTCAAATTTTTTTGTATAAATTTTATATTTATTTAAAATTTTCTATTTACTGTTGACTAATTCAGTGATGTATAATATTTTGTATCACATTACTCTTTCGCAAAGGAAAACATAAATATAAAGTTGATTTGAAAATTGATTTTTTAAAAAAAAAATTAATTTGAATATTATAACAAGACATATAAAAAAACAAATAAATATTTTATATTTACTTTTTAACCAAAATTCATTGTTGCCAAACCAATTCACCTCCTCTCATCACCATTTTGGGAATTGGGTGTGTTATTTTTTTTTTTATTATTATTTTTTTTGGGGGGGGGGGGGGGGGGGGGGGGGTGTGTAAATATACAAATACCATGATTATTGTGTGCATTCATTCAACCCTTCTCTTCCCCTGAAAAACTCCAAGCACAACACAGTCAATTCTGTCTTCTTCCTCTTCTGTCTTTCTGGCTCTGCCACAACAAAGACGCACCAGACAGAGAGTGAGAGAGAGCAAAAACCAACAACATTCAAAGATTAAGAAGAACTTAGAAGATCCAAAAACAATATCCTTCAAAGCCTTATTCCTTTTGGGTTTCAAAGATTTCTTGTGTCTGTCCCCATTAAAAAGAAAATGAAGCTTCTGCATGTGCTTGTGCTTCTTCTTCATGGACCCCTTTGGGTTTTTCACTTGCCTAAGGTTGTTGCCAGACCAGACCCTCCTGTTTCTTCACCAATAGTCTCACCCATTTCTCCAAACTTAGCATCAATGGCTATCTTCTCTCCAGGTACTCTTCCAATTCAAGTCCTGTTTATCATTCCATTGATAAGTTGTTTTCCCGATGGGTCAAGGGTTTGCATCAATTCAAAATTTCAAATTTCAAACACTCAGAACCACCTCATTCCCAACATTTATTGCACCAGACAAAACATATTTTCTTTGATGATTATGTTCATTTATTATTAGGTAATAAATTAAGTCATCATTTTCTTTCTACTTTTCATTCTCACATCACTATTTTCAATCACATCTTCTGGTTTAATTGTTGGGATTTTTCCATTTTGCCCCAAACTGAGCAATTCAACAAAATTTTCTTCTATAAATTATTTTCTAATCAGGGACCCAAGTGGGAAGTGAAGACCACCACCAAATGGATCCAAATAAAAAACTGCTTATAGCACTCATTGTTGCCTCCACTGCACTGGGTTCAATCATATTGTCTTTGTTATGTTTGTGGATTTGTCATAGAAAGAACTCACTCAAATCCATCAAGAAAAATGAATACAGCTCAGGTAACTTCATTTTCAACAATACCCATTTCAATTTTCTTTCATCAAATTTGTGGGTTTCGTGGAATTTACATCAATTATGTTCATCCTCTGAGATTCTAAGTTTTGTTTGGCTTTGGTTTTGTATGGTTTGGTTTTTGAAGATTCCCTAAAAGGTCTTTCATTAGCTCCCTTCATGGGTAAATACAATTCCTTGAGGATGAGTTGTAGAAAAGGAGCTGTATCTTTAATGGATTACAAGTCACTAGAAACGGCAACGGTAAATTTCCAAGAAAGTAATATTCTGGGTGTTGGCGGTTTTGGTTGTGTTTACAAGGCCCGGTTGGATGACAATATTTTTGTGGCTGTAAAGAAACTAAATTGTGGAAGTCAGGATGCCATAACAGAATTCGAGGTACCATCTATTTTTTGAAATTTGTTTATGTATTCATTCTCGAGGATTAGGTGTTGTAACCTTATTTTTTGTTCTTGAATTGTCATTTGGAATTTCAGACTGAAGTGGATTTGTTGAGTAAAATTCAGCATCCAAATATAATTTCTCTGTTAGGTTACAGCATTGATGGCGACGCAAGGCTTCTTGTTTATGAATTGATGCCGAATGGATCCCTGGAAACTCAATTACACGGTAAAAAATGTTTCTATGATTCATTTGTTTGCAGTTTCTAGGATCTGAAAATAAGAATGAAAACATTGACTCTTTCTTTTTATTTTTTATTGCATGGTCTTCAGGACCTTCTCGGGGATCTGCTTTAACTTGGCATCTCCGGATGAAAATCGCTCTTGACATGGCAAGGTGAGCTTGTCAAATCCCAGTAGGTTAATATTTTGAGTTTGTATTATTGGTGTGCCTCTTAATTTATTGCAAGTGTTTGACCAGAGGATTAGAATATCTGCATGAACACTGCAACCCACCAGTGATCCATAGAGATCTGAAATCATCTAATATTCTTCTAGATTCCGACTTCAATGCCAAGGTGAAAAAACATATAAAATTGCATGAGTTTCTGATCCATCCTTTTAAATTATTGGCGTTGCCCTAAAATATTGCTCATGCACTTGATCTGTATTCCATTAGAATTTACTAAACCACTCTCTCTCTCTGCGTGTGTGCACGTGTTTTGTTTGGATTCAGCTTTCTGATTTTGGTCTAGCTGTAACTGATCGGACCCAAAACAAGAACAACATCAAGCTTTCAGGCACCCTAGGCTATGTAGCCCCCGAGTATCTTTTAGACGGTATGCCAAGAAGTCTACTTTTTCTAATTTCTTGCAAATACTTGATTTCAGCAGATGAAAATGCTTGATTGTTTTTCTTTTTTTACATTTCCCGCCCTTGCTACCAGCTATAAGTACTGTAGAGTGTCAATCATGCCATGGAATATTCCTGATTTTGATAATTGTATTAAATTGGTCGACCATTATATTAATTAGTTTTGAGACATAGCTGCACATGTAGTGCCTCCAATAATTGTGTGAATTATATTTAGAAAATCCATTATGCATATCGTTGGCCCTGATATGAATGTAAACCTATAATGCTATTTCATTATTAAGGGTTCTGATGTTGATTTCATCTTCTTCATAAGGTGGGTTATTAACATAGGGATTGATATTTACATGATAAGATCGGATGATTCAAAATAAAATCTCCAACTCTCTGATTAGTAACTATTTTTTGTTTTTGTGACGCTCACGAATACGTAAATAATATGCATATGCAATTACGGATTTAGAATTTTCAACTGATCTACCAAAGCATCAGACAACACAAATCAGCGCAACGAGACATGCTAAATGCTTCCTAAAAGGGAGTTAGTGAACATGTAGATTGATTCTTTTGAGAATTAACCATCTTGCTGGACAACTTGGGAAAAGGGTATGGAGGATAAATTTTCCATGTCAAACACATTTTTTCCCAGGAAAATTGACAGTTCCTATTTGTTTTCCAGGAAAATTGACTGATAAAAGTGATGTCTATGCTTATGGAGTCGTACTTTTGGAGCTTCTGCTGGGAAGAAAGCCTGTAGAAAAAATGGCACAAGCTCAATGCCGGTCTATTGTCACATGGGTATGCCTTTGATCTTAGCCCCTATCTAGTAAATTTTATTTAACATGAATCTTCTTAAAAAGGTTTTAAACAATGTTATCATTATTTTATGATGTGCAGGCCATGCCTCAGCTCACTGACAGATCAAAACTTCCCAAAATTGTCGATAAGACGATCAGAAACACAATGGATCTAAAGCACCTATACCAAGTTTGTCAACTATATATATATACACTTTGCTTCCAATAACTAGTTTTAATTCAGAGGGGGGTTGCAATGTGGATCCATACACATTACAAGTTGACCAAACTGAGCCAACTTTAGTTGTTTTCTAATTTTATCTTTTAATCGCAAATATTAGTTGGGAATTGGGATCAACATTGAGAATTTACCCAAGCTAGTTATGTGTAGAAAATTGACCTGAGGTACGGTATGATTAAGCCCTTTCCCTCATAAACAGTGGGTTGGGTTTGTGGTGTCCATGGGTCTGGATTAGGTTCGGTCTGTCCTTGGGAGTAGGTCTTGTCCAAAATCCCAAAACCTCGGCCCAGCCCGGCCCTAAAATATATGGGTTGGGCAAAAAGGGGTTGGACTTGTAGTCTGGCCCATTTACCTGGCCTGCTGGGTACTCAAAGCGGTTTGGCTCGAAACCTGGCCCATAAATTCCTTATTATTTTCCCAAATGAATCAGGTCCAATTAGGGCCAAATGGGTCAAGCCCGATTCTAAGCCCTTAAGCCTATATTTTTTAAGTCCATGGGTATGGCTTTTAGGAATCTAGAATGGACCAGCCCTGCTCTGTTGACCAATTTGGCCTTAAATTTTAGGGTTGGCCCATTGCCGAGGCCTACTTGGGAGTGTTGAAGCTGATGTGCACCCATAGACTTTCTTATTTGGTTATTACAATGTGGTCTCTCTGTAGGTTGCTGCTGTGGCTGTGCTGTGTGTACAACCGGAGCCAAGTTACCGTCCATTAATAACAGATGTTTTGCATTCTCTCATCCCTCTAGTCCCTGTTGAGCTTGGAGGGACGCTACGAGTAACACAGCCTGGAGCCCCTGTGGGTACAGTATTGCCTTCCGCTCCCTGCTAATGCATCAAGTTTTGAAAGTGATTTTGCAGTGCTAGTGCTGCTTCTGCTGCACATATTTCTGGGATTTGCACAAAGCGAAACACAATTCAGTTCACGAGCAATGTTCATCACTCTGCTTTGATGCGCCGTTTTGTGAATTCCTTTGTTCATTCTGGTGAAGGGAAGCTGATCTTGCTGAGCAGAAGATTACTGGATTTACTCAAAAGATTTGTAAATTGAAGCAATTGAGATGTGATTTCTTGGCAGTGTCGTGCATATGTGGCCTATTATTGTACCACTCATATCTTGGCTTTTTCTTTGGAGCCAAACATTAATGCTCTGTTTGGTTTGTATTTTTTTGCGGGAAACAATGAAGAAAATTCAAGGAAAAAAGTAGTCATTTTTCCTTATTTGGTTACCATAGAAAATAATTGAGGAAAATAAAATATGATGAAAGTGTTGAGTTTTTAATTCTAGATATCATGTCTTCTCTTTTTCACAATTTTGTGTCATTTGAAAGAAAACAATTGTCTTTCTCACTTTCCCTTACCAATTCCAAGTTCTATACAAAACCTACGTTTGTGTTTGAATTTTGTTTTTTGTTTGAAAAAAAAAAAGAAAAAGAAAAGAAAAGGAAGAAAGAGAAAAGAGAAATGTAAAAATCTAATTTTTTTGAACAAATTATACTAATATCTTTTAACAATTATCAATACAAAAATGCTTCAGGCCTCGAGAGTTTCAGGCGCGAATGACGTGAATTTGTGTTCACTGGTTGATCGGCCGGACAACCGGGTGAAGCACTTGTCTACCGCGGTTGTCACCTTATCGACCGCGGCTATCAGCCTTTTCGTCGGACGATCGGCTAGACAACTAGCAAAGTGAAATTCGAGCCATTCGAGGCAAGCTCAAATTCGAAGTACATAGCATTGCTCTTATCAATATTACAATTGGCTCAATTGATATGAAAGAGTATTACAAATACCCATATTGTGACAGTCACAGTTATGGTAGCATTAGTGACCGTAGTCAAGATGAGACAGTGAAAATTGTGGAGATAAAAAAAAAGATAAAAAGAAAGGCATTCGGTGTCAATTTTATGTCAGATAGGCTACATGTATAAAATCTTAAAACCATATTAACACTTTCTATTTGATTTGATGGAAAAAGAATTCATTGGGTAGGGAAAGAAAAAAAAAAAAAAAATGAAACTGTTAGCACATAAATTTCAACTAAATTTATGACACATATAGAGCCTATGATAGGAATGTTGTAGGCAATTACTTCCTAAAAAAAGATCAATATGATCCGTTGAAGTGTATAAATAAAATGACGTTGTATCTTAATGACGTTATTTAAGATATTCAAATGACACGTGGAGTTTACGAAAGATGACACTTATAGAGCTTACAGCAAGGACACCACGCATGATAAAACCCCAAAGATCAATCCGGTTAATCAGAAATATGATTAATCATATGGCGCTATCATTCAAAATTCAAATGGTGCTATTATTCAATTTGAAATTCAAATTGAGGATGAGGCATTCTTATCACCTGGATGACACTTTATAAATATGAGGACCATCACACAAGATTAGGGATCAAAAAATCAGAAGTGAGAAGATCAGAGAGAGAGAGAAAGAAATCAAGAGTTAAAGAAGTTGATACAAGTAAGAAGAAGAAAAACCCAGAGAACTCAAGAGTTTACATTACAAACGCAAAATGCCGATGAATAGGTAAAGGGTTCCAAACCCAAGAATTGTACTTTGTATTCGAGGGGTTCAAAACCCATAACAATTTCAATAAAATATTTATTTTTCTTAAATTGTCTTATGTTACTTATTTTGTTCTTCATTAATCGAATGTTTCATTTATATAAATGTGTATTTAACGATCTAGAATACAGATTAGAAATAGGAACCTGCTATTCAAATAATCAACACTGTTTAGTCTAAAAACTAAACAGTGGACATTTGTAACATAAAATTTTGAAATGTGTTGAAACACTTCATGTTTCAAAATTTGTGTCTACAAATTCTGGCACACCCAGTGGAACATATTTCTCCTCCCATGTTTTGAAGAACAAAAAAAAAAATATATTTGAAACTTACTGACGTATTCTTTTGTTATAGGAATGCTGAAGCAACTGTTAAGAGACAAACTTGCACTCCAGTGGTTCTGAAATCACCAAGGGTGGAGATAGCACTCATCACCCAAGAGGCTCCAGAGCGAATGCTCTTGGCCATCCCAAAGGTAGAACTAGCGAAATCCTGGAAAGATGCATTCTTTCCCCTATCGCCTAAGGGGCTTCAAAGCGAAAGCTCTTGACTGTCCCGAATGTAACTGGTGTGATAAAGAAGGTCACACTTCTTCAGAAAGTCGAAAGTTTGAGAAAGATTGCTGAAGATTATGTGAAAGCGTCGAAACAGTACACAACCGTTCGGGCTGTGTCGTGAGGGTCAGAGCTCGAACGAAGAGCTTTCTAATTCAGGCAAAGAAGGCTAATCAATTTGCAACTACGGCCTTTGTTGCAGCTTCAACAGGGGCAACAAAAAATGTTGTGGCCCAACTACTCAAAAGGGTAGAAGACTCCATTAAAATGGCAGAGTTTGCCTAGAAGAGGGCCTCTACTGAAAACATGGCCATCATTAGGGCCATTGAGAGGAGGGTAATGACCCAAACTCCTCTTGATGGAAAAAAGGCCCTTGTTGTTGAAAAAATAGTTGTGGCCTACGAACCGCTAGTTTTGTTCAGAGCACAAAATCGGTCAAACCAAATCTCAGTCACCTCTCAAGAGCCAAAGGAACACCCATTGGCCCGACAAGATTCGAATAAGGAACACCCGTTGGCCCGATGGGATTTAAATCAACATCAATTGGTCCGCCTTAAAAATGTAGGGATTGTTTTGAAAATTCATGAAAAATTTGCAACACACGCAAACGGTTCCTTCTATGCCCCTAGGGGCTCAACTTGATATGTCATCAAATGGTCTCGTTTCGAAAAGACAAAGGCGAAGAAGAAATAAGGCCTTAAAGAAATTGGAACTAAGAACAATGGTAACAAATGTTATAGGAGCTATTGAAAGGGCTCTTTCGAAAGATGAGCTCTCTGGAAAGATGAAAGCCAAAAAGAAATTGAAAGTCCTGTCTTTGTTAGAAAGTCAGAGGTAGAGGAGGGTAAGCAACCCTTGGGAAATATTTCTACTTTGATCGAACTATCTATGGAGGGAATAAGAAAAGGGCCTGTAACAAGGTCTATAACCCATGAGGCTCAAAACAAAGCATTGTAGTCAGATGCTTCAAATATGAGTAGTGTTGTGGGGGTTGATAATCCTTTGTATGAACAAAATGATTCCATCTCGTTTGTTTCAACGAATATTGGAAACAATGAATTGAGAGATGTCAACAAAGTCACAGTTATGATGACTAAGGTTGAGAAAGAAAGTGAAAATTCATAGGTCCAACAAGACCAAGATCTTAAGAAAAAAGTGGTGGCCCTACAAGAACAACTTGAGAGAAGAGAACGGGAAATGGCTGCTATGTTGGAGCAAATACAATAGTTCCAGACCCAAATGACAGGAACAGGAAGTGCACCCAAACAAATGGCATAACCTGTTGTGGAGACATCTATAGGCATACAAAGCACACTAGCTTTAGGGGGCAATGGTCCTTGTTATTTTGATCTAACTAGTGGTGGTATGAATCCAATGCTCATGGCCATGATTGATGATATGGTAAGGAGACAAGTAAAGCAAGTCAAGGAAAAAGGTGATGAGAACTTTTGAATAATTACAAAACCTTATGCAGCATTGGTAGATACTGTTCTATTCTCTTCTAGTTTTTCCCAACCAGATTTCAAAATGTTTGATGAAACAGGAGATCCAAGATAACATGTGGCTCATTTTCTTTCAAGATGTGGGCCAATAGCCCAGAATGAGGCCCTGTGCCTGTAGTTATTTGTCTAATCACTTAAAAGTTCTGCATTTATTTGGTATGCTAACCTTCTTGAGGAATCAATTCCAAATTGGGATTCCATGGTGAAGGAGTTCCTTAAATAATTCTGCAACACACAAAGGCGAGTTGGAGTACTAGAACTAATTGAGACCAGACCAAGCAACGTGACAATGAGTCTGTTACAGATTTCATTGCAAGATGGCGAGCTTTGACATTTACCTGTCCTCAAAAGTCTACGCAATTAGAGTTAATTTGGATGTGCCTTAACAACTTCCGACATGAGCTCTCTACGGCTCTTATGGCTCAAAATTTTGAAGGATTCAATGATCTATGCACTAAAGCTCATGATATGGAGCTGCATCTAGCTAAACGAAGGAAGCCTAGGGCCGTTGAAAGGGTTGAGTCCTCGATTGCAGTTATAATTGAAACCAGAAAGAAGGGTCCCGTTGTAGTAGGGGCTAAAATGCCCAAGGAATTCAAAAAGGTGACTATGAAAAAGAGGTTAAAGAAGAAATATTCTTTCACGGATGATTTGGTCAATGACTTATTTGAAGATCTGTTGGAGCAAAAGTTGATTGCTTTCCCTGAGGTGAAAAGACCACATGAGGTAGGAGAAATAAATGATCCAAAGTATCGCCCCTACCATCATTTGATTAGCCATCCGATAAAAGAGTTCTTTGTTCTGAAAGATAAAATTTAGGAACTTTTGGATTCTAAGATTATCGAGCTCCCTCCTCAAGAGAAAGCATTTGCTAACCCAATCACTATCAACAATGATAATGAAGGTGAATGGGTTGTTTATTAGTTAAAAAGCATGAAGAAAAAACAAAATGTCACAGTGAAAGCTAAAAGTGTGGTTGCTTTAACAACATAAGGGCCAAAAGTTTTCAAAAAGCAAAAACCAAAAGTTTCCAGGAAACAGAAAAAAGCTAAAGTAAGTAAGAGAAAAGGAAAGAAGAACCCAAAGAAGGAAAAAGGAGAGAAATTGGTCCCTGATGAGTAGTTAGAGCAATGTCCCCTTGTCTTAGTCACATTGGAGGAATTTATGCCTTCAAAATTTCAATCTGTGGAGTTACAGACATACTTTGATAAAAGGAGGGAAGAAAAGTTTACTTTGGCCCTTTGCCTAACCATCATTGTTTTGAGTGATGATAAGGAAGATGAGGGTGAAGTTGGTTCAAAAGTTAGGGAAGGAGATTGCATTACATCTTTTATTTGTATACCTGACTCTCCAGAGTATACATCGGCTTCTCCAGAGTAACACCAGAAACCTTTTCTCTAGAATATTTGCCAGTACCACCAATGTACTATCAAAGCACTCCAGAATATGTAAGGGAAACATAACAAGGAGACACTGGGTGCAGGTCCGACTCTGAGCTTGTGAAAAAGGCGAAAAAATGACTACACTTGAAGGATGATGAGGTGAATGGCAGGTGTAAGTCAGATGATGAAGTATGGAAGCATTCAAATAAACAAGCAATGTTATCTCAAATTGAGGATCCTAATAAAGATTGGGAACTTGACTTTTCTCCTGATAGTTCATTATACACATCTCTAGCCAGGACATACGATGGAGAAAGTGTATCAAGTGACCACTTTGACTTTTCTTGTAATATCATCATTGTGGATGTAAATTTTGAAGAGTGAGAAATATATATCATTCGCAATCTAGGTGATGATGAGAAAGCAAAAATTGAAGCTAGAAAGGAAGCAGAACATCAAGCAAAAGTAACATTCTCTTTAAAAGACGAGGGTTTTGAAGCCCATCAAAATTTGATTATTGAAAGAAATCAAATTTCTGGACACCCTTTCCTTAATTGGGTCGAATGGGTTTAAATCCCATGAGGATATATAGTACCTTGTTTTCCTTATATAATGGGATAGGTTGTCCAAGGCACCATTTGGTTCATTTCCTTGCACGATGTGGAAACACAGTAAAAAGGCATTACTTTTACAGCAATTTGTTCTTTCTTTGGAGGGGTAGGCAGCAGATTGGTACTTCAACCTGCCACCTAATTCAATCCCAGATTGGGACACCATAGCTGATCGATTCTATAGGACATTTTATAAACCATGGCCAATAGAAATCGAGATGTCAGAACATTAAGAGGACGAGGGTACATCCTCTCAAACATATGATTTCATTGAAACTACCCTTGATCTTTGAGAGATGGGGCACTTATCGCCCAAGGGATTTGTTCCCTTCATGGGTAGAGCAAACACCATTTCCTGAAGGATACGAACTTTCGAATTTTGTTCTATATGAGGGCTATGGAGATCCTCAAAAACATATTAGGCGTTTTTTGAAACAGTGTGGGGGAAATAGCTCAGAATCAAGCACTTTGCCTAAAATAATTCCCCATTTCTTTGGAAAGGATCTCCTTTGACTGGTATTGCTCCCTTGAAGGGGTCGTGGTGCCTAGTTGGGAGGCCATGAAGAATAGTTTTATAGAATCTCAATGCTTTTACAGGCATGACTCCCTGTACTTAAGAAATGGGAGAAAAATACAGCTCCAAGAAGATGGAGAAGTGACTGATGATGATGATCACCCTGCAGCTGGACCAATTAACATGGTCCAAATAAGCGAGAGAACAAAAGAAGTTGAGGTCAATGAGAAGGCGGTTGCTGAAGTATGCCAGACTTACTTGACCTACCTGAGGAAATTACGAAATCCTCAAGACCCTCAAACGTCAGAAGTTCCACAGGTTTTGTTGGAGGAAGAGCAAGTGAAATATGATGTATTAGCTCATCTAAAGAAAATTCTAGCATTGTTGAGCATATTTGATGCACTAAAAATGTCTCTAGAGCTTCGAAAGTCTTTAATATATGCCCTGTCCAAGCTAGAGGATTTCCACAAAGAAATCGAGGGTAGAAATCAAGAGAAAACAACTACATGCATGGCTATGGTAACCTTTGGTGACAATGACACGTGTGCTGAAATGGTAGACCATAATCGGCCTTTGTTTATCACAAGGCTTATCCATGATGTGAAAATTTCTCGAATTTTGGTTGATGGAGGATCTGCGGTAAACCTCCTGTCTTGAAGGGCCTTAAACCTATTAGGGATTCGAATTTCACAACTGCACCCAAGTCGTTTGGTCATTCAAGGATTTAATCAGAATGAACAATGCCTAATGGGAAAGATTGAATTGCGAGCCAAGTTTGGGGATATTGAAGAAAGCACTAAGTTTTTGGTCATTGATGCAGACACCTCCTACAATGCTTTGCTTGGGAGACCATGGATGCATAATCATCATGCTGTACCATCAACTTATCACCAATGTATCAAGTACCCGTTGCCTTTACCTAAGAAAGAGGGGACAATTGTGCCTGACAATGATCCATTTGGAGAAGTAGAGGCCTATTATGCTGATGCTCGCTTCTATATAAAGACTTCACAAAGAAAGGAAAAAGATGTGAAAAAGTCTGAAGATACTCCGAATGTCAAAGACGCTCTAAAGTCTACTCCAGTTTCAACAAAAAGAACTTTTCGATATGTGCCAAAGTTCGAAAGGAAACTGGGGGCAAAGGCTCTAGCCCCAATAAATCCAATTTTGGATCTCAAAGGTGAGTTCACGTTGCCATTAAGGAGGACAAAATGCACTTATGTGGAGAAATATAATAAGATTGTGGTCCCTCCTAAAGGAAAAGGGTCGAAACCTATCATATTTCACTCACTTGGAGATGTTGAATGGAAAGTGAAAGTTGAACAAGTGCTAGAAGAAAACATCTCGAGTTTTGAGAAGCCTACTTTCAGTGCAGAAATTACACAGATGTTGGTAAAAGTTGGTTTAGATCCTGAAAAAATACTAGGAACAATGACACCGTTTGACTTTGCATTAACACTTTCGCAGAGGCAGACTATCCAGCAAGGCGGTATTATCACCTCTAGGACAGAAGGGTTAGGCTATCAGGGGGATGAGGAAAAATTTCTCGTAAACATGACTATCATTCAAGATGTGTTGGAAAATGTTGACCAAGATGAAGCCCAACCTGCACCAACATAATTTGAAGCAGGAGGCCAAGCCACCATGGATGACCTTTGTGAGGTAAATCTGGGTGATGAAGAAGAAAACAAACCAACCTTCATTAGTGCAAATTTAAAGGAAGAAGAAGCTTAGCAATACATTTCCTTCTTAAGGGAGTATCGCGACATATTCACATGGAACTACAGTGAGATACTTGGTCTTAATCCAGAGATTACAATCCATAAGCTTGCAATTCACCCTGAGAAACGGCCAGTTAAACAGCCTTAGAGGCGAAGTTGACTAGAGCTTACTGCCCAAACTAAAGCTGAAGTCGACAAGCTTATCAATATAGGATTCCTCAGGGAAGTCAAGTATCCAATCTGGCTAGCAAACATAGTGCCGATCAAGAAAAAGAATGGTCAAATCAGGGTTTGCATTGATTTTCGTGATCTCATTGAAGCATGTCCTAAAGATGACTTTCCTTTGCCCATCACTGAACTTCTCGTAGATGCAACTATTGGGTATGAAACCTTGTCTTTTATGGATGGATACTCAGCATATAATCAAATCGGAATGGCACCTGAAGATGAGGAAATGACTGCATTTAGAACTTCAAGAGGAGTCTTTTGCTATAAGGTAATGCCCTTTGGCCTGAAAAATGCTGGGGGCACGTATCAAAAGGCGATGACTGTAATTTTCGGTGATAGGCTCCATGACACCATCGAATGCTATGTTGAAGATCTTGTCGACAAGACAAAGGAAAAGGAAAACCATGTGGAAGATTTGAGAAGAATCTTCGAACGTCTGATGAAATACGAACTGAAGATGAACCTAGTAAAATGTGCATTTAGAGTTTTCTCAAGAAAATGTAGAGACCCTGATTTTTCGTAAGTCATTATTTAGTATTATTATTTTATTTTATTTTTATCTTTATTAATTATGTGGTTATATGAGAATTTAATGTGATATTTAATTAATATTATTTAATTATATATAATTAATCCAAATATTTATATATTTATATTTTTTATATAAAAAAAGAAAAAGGTGTTATATATATATAATCTTATATTTATATATATATATATTATAATTATGTTGTATTATATAATATAATATATTATAATAGTTTAGTAAGTTAGAATAGGGATTATGTAATCAAAGAAAAGAAAAGAGTAGTGTTGTGTGCAGCGGCAAGCAGAGAGAGAGAGAGAGAGAGAGAGAGAGAGAGAGAGAGAGAAATCAAGAAAAAGGGAGGGTTTGCGGCAGTGTGTGGGAGAAAGTGGAAAGGGGAGAAGAAAAGTTTAGGGTTTTATTTTGGTGGCTCTATTAATTTTCTTAAGTGATTCTTTGATCTTAAAAAAAAATATTGTGAGTATAAAATACACTTCCCTTGATTTATATTTAATTCGTTGTTTTTATTTATTTATTTTTATTTATTTGATGTTGAATTGATTTCATATTTACATGTAGATGATTGATCGATTTTAATTATTTTGATTAGTCGTGTATGTAAGATTTAGGGTTTTTAAATGATTGATTGATTTTAATTATTTTGTTTAGTTGTGTAGGCAAGGTTTAGGGTTTTTAGATAATTGATTGATTTTAATTATTTTGATTGGTTGTGTATGCAAGGTGTAGGGTTTTTATATGGATTTATTTTATGATTGTAATCACACTCATGGATATATGAAATTAAAATTAATTAGGAACCCATAGATAAATTCCTTATACTTCACCATAACTCCATGGATTGTTATTTTATTTAAGTGTTGGTGAGAAAGAGTGTATAAAAAAAAAGTGAGGATTATGAGATTTATTTGAATGCCTTAAGCTTGGCATTGTTATGTTTGTTCTTATGAGTGAGATGTTATATATATATATATTGTTGCCTTGTTCTCATGAGTAGACGAGTGCTTTGATTTACGCGCATACGTATATGCTAACCATCCGGGGAGTGTGGGTCAAACTCAGGACGATATCCCCGTGTAAGTTTGGCTTCAGAGCGGTGTTAGGTATATGGGAGGCACATGGGATATATGTGTAGGCCGGAAGTGGAGGGCCGAAGTGGTGGAGTTAAGGTACAAAGATTTTAATTATGAGTTTATTGGTATACTGTGAACTGTATTGATTTGTACATGTTGAAAAATAGTAAATGACCTTGATAAATTATGAAATTTGAGAAAAGGCATGTATACGTGACTCTAGACAACTTTTGTGTTTTAACTTTTTATTAAAAAGATCGATTAGAACTTATAATCGGATGATCTTGATTATAGTAGTTTTAATTCATTTTGGCAATGCAGATTTTAGAGGATGTTTTAACCCATGAAACGAGCTCATTTTTATTGGTTTCACGTAAACTGAAGTAAAACATTATTTTGCATACTTTTCATGTTTTAAACTAAAGTAACACATTGTTCGTTTTCAGTTTCAAATTTTTCGATTGAATTTCGTCTAGGTTCTTCTATCAAGTTTTTCTCTCAACCTTTTCAGTTTCTGTTAAATTCGTTCGCACTGTCTTTTAGGAAATTTGATTATGTACAACTTTTGTTCTTTAAGTTTTGGTCAATTCGAATTATTTAAATATGAAACAGTGCATTTTTATACTTCTTCAGCAAGTTACTTATGATTAAATTATACTAACTTTATTTTTTGCAGAATGGTGGGTCTTACTAACTTTTTTATGCAGGGTTGACACATCATATTTTTATTTATATTTTGTTTATTTTATACTCAATTTATATTTTGTTGTGTACAGGCAAGAAACTAAATGTCACCGTATCTCGGGAAACTACCCATTCGTCTCGGTGCGGTTGGAACTACTTGTCTTGTCCTGTAATAAGAATTAAATGTATTTTTGTTTGTGTTTGGTGGACATGTCGGTGTTAAATCTTGTACTCATACCAGTATACCTGTGTACTGACTCGTTTTGTCTCTTGACAACTCGGGTGCGTTCTATTTGAGTGCAGTCAAGCTTCATTTGCAGGATTAGTTGTGGCTACGGTGGTGACGTGGAATAACTATAGTTGTTGGACATGTCTCTTGGATTTCTTTTGTTTTCCTAAGCTTAGGGTTGATATTAGTTTATGCATTTATTATTTTTTTTTATGACTTTAGTATTGGGATAATTTGGCATGGTTTGTAACCGTACATTATTTAAGTTATTTTGACTACGTATTGTTACTTTAATATTGGAGGTATTGGTTAGTTATGAAATTATGGTGGATGATTTGGTTAGCGTTTAGTTTTTTTTTTTTTTTTTGTTTCACCCCTAGGAGTTGGATGATGGAATATTAATTGGGGTTTAGTCCTAATTTAATATTTAATTGTCTAAATTTTGAGGCGTAACAGAAAATTTCTAGGGTTTATGGTTCGAAACAAAGAGATTGAAATTGACCCTACCAAGATTAAAGCCATTGTTGAAATGTCTTCTCCGCGAAATTTAAGGAAATTAAAGGGGCTACAAGGGAGATTGGCTTATAACAAAAGATTTATTTCTAACTCGGCTGGTCGATGCTTGCCATTCTCAAGATTCATGAAAAATGGTGTTCCATTTGAATGGATCAGCAGTGCCAAAATGCTTTTAATAGTATTAAGGAGTATCTTTTGAAGCCTCTAGTACTCATGAGCCCAATAAAAGGGAAACCACTCTTATTGTACATAACAGCCCTAGATGGTTCGTTAGGGGCATTGTTGGCACAATATAATGAGCATGGAAAAGAAAATGCCTTGTATTACTTGAGTCGTACTCTGGTTGGGGCAGAAGTCAATTATTCTCCTATCGAAAAGACATGTCTTGCCTTGGTGTTTGCCTTGCAAAAACTAAAGCACTATGTCTTGGAACACGAAGTCAAGTGATATCAAGAGCAGACCCCTTGAAATATATACTTTCACGGCCCATACTTTTAGGAAAAATTGCAAAGTGGGCTGTAATTCTCCAACAATTCTCAATTGAATATGTTCCCCAAAGAGCTGTAAAAGGGTAGGCTCTAGCAGATTTTTTGGCAGCACATCCTATACCTGATGACTCATCTCTAGTAACTGATTTACCAAATGAAGAGGTTATGCAAGTAGAAATCCAGAAAGGATGAAAGATGTATTTCCATGGAGCTTTAAGGAGTCCAGATGGCAAGAAGCAAGAAAATCCTAAAAACAATAAAGTTGGAATTGGAATTGTGTTTATGACTCCAGACAATGCTATAATCACCCATTCTTTTGCCTTAAATGAAGGATGCTCCAATAATGATGTAGACTATGAAGTTGTAATTGCTGGATTAGAATTGGCATTACAAATTCCTATTAAAGAACTCTTAATTTATGGAGATTCAGAACTGGTGGTAAAGCAACTCCGTAGAGAATACACTGTTAAGAAAACAAGTCTCATCCCGTATCATGAAAGGGCTAATCAATTGCTTTCGCAATTCAAGAAAACACATATTTTCCACGTGAAGAGAAGAACAAATGCTCGAGTTGATTCACTTGCAAGTTTGGCTGCATCACTCACCCAACCAGATAGCAAAAAAATTACTATCACAATAGGTGAAAGAAGGGGTGCTACAACCTTTAAAAGAAGTTTCTGACTTGGTTCCAATCTTGGTCGTCACCACGAAAACAAAAAGCGAGGAGGATTGGCGAGAACCATTCATAGCGTACCTCCAACATGGTAGGCTACCTGAAGATAAAGTAAAAAGAATTGAAGTGAGATGCAGGGCTACCAAATTCGTCTTGTGGAAAGATGAGTTATACAAAAGGTCTTTGGATGGAATGTACATGCGGTGTATAGCCAAGGAGCGTATTCAAGAGATAGTGGCAGAAGTACATGCGGGTGTATGTGGGGCACACCAAAGTGGTCCTAAATTACATATCCAGCTAAAACGGTTGGGATACTATTGGCCGACCATGATTGCAGATTGCATAGATTATGCTCGAAGATGTCAAGTCTGCCAATTTCATGGGAAGTTTCTCCACCAACCCCCAGAGCCTTTACATTTAACAACTTGTTCTTGACTATTTGCAACATGGGGTATGGACATTATTGGTCCTTTTGTACCTCCATCTTCAGCAGGATATTGATACATCCTAGCTGCTACTTACTATTTCTCAAAATGGGCAAAGGCCGTGGCTTTAAAGGATATAAAAAGCATAGTTGTCTCCGAGTTCATCCGAACCCATATCATTTACAGGTTCGGGATTCCAGAAAGTGTCATCATGGATAATGAACAATCGTTCGGGAATGATGCTTTGAACAAATTATTTGCCAAGTACAAAATCAAAAACAACCATTCATTAAGATATCATGCACCTGCCAATGGTTTGGTAAAAGTTTTCAACAAGACATTGTGCAAAATTCTCAAGAAGATGGTGGATAAGAACAAAAGAACTTGGCACGAAAAGTTACAAGAAGCTTTGTGGGCTTATCGGACTTCGCACATAACTCCTACTCAAGCAATCCCTTATTCGTTGGTTTTTGGAGGAAAAGCAGTGTTACCACTTGAGGTTCAAATACCATCATTGTGAGTGGCAATACAAGAGTCCTTAATAGAAGATGAAAGTGCAAGAGTGAGGTTGGTTGAGCTCGATACCTTAGATGAAAGAAGGTTGTATGCTCAACAGAACTTGGAGATCTACCAACAAAGGATGGCAAATGCATTCAATAAAAGAGTGAGGCTTCACTTCTTTAAAAAAGGAGACTTGGTACTAATGGTTAGAACACCTATAGTAGTCTCATGAAGAACCAAAGGAAAGCTTGAGCCCAAATGAGAAGGACCTTATGTGATTGAGAATGTTTATTCTAATGGGGCCTATTTGTTGATAACGATGGATGGTGATAGAATCATTCCCCCAACCGATGCAAGGTTCTTGAAGAGATATTACTCTTAAGAAAGCCTGCTAGGTTGAAAACCCGAAAGGGCGGCTAGGCAAAAGTTAAGGCGACAAAAAAAAAAAAAAAAAAAAACCACCAACGGTATTGTATGTGGTTAAACTGCTAACATACTTCATCGAAATCTAAGGTGATAAAACATTGGATGCTCCTAGCCCACAAGAGTATAAATTGTGTACGACCAAACATAAGTCGAAGACCATCAACAATATTGTATGTAGTTAAACTGCTAAAATATCCCACCGAAATCGAAGATGATAAAACATTGGATACTCTTGACTCGCAAGAGTATAAACTGTGTACAGTCAAACATAAGTTGAAGACCACCAACGGTGTTGTATGTAGTTAAACTGCTAAAATATCCCACCGAAATCGAAGGTGATAAAATATTGGATACTCCTGGCTCGTAAGAATATAAACTGCGAATAGTTAAAATAAGACAAATCAATGTATTGTATTGAGAAATTTCATATAACAAATAAATCTATCACTGAGCGAAATTTCGTAAATACATTATGTTTGAATGAATAACAAAATAAAAGTGCACTAATTCATTAAGAGAAGCCTTAGCTCTTTCAAAAGCACGTTCCACAACATTGTGTTGTTCAATCTTCTTCTTGTGCTGGCTCAAAACATTCAGAGCAATTTGCACATCTTCTTTTGATTTAGAAATACTCTCGGAAGCTTGTACAAAATCACACATAAAGGATGCATGTTCTGCTTAAGTGGATGACAATTTCTCTTCAAGTTGTTTGAGTAACTCTTTGGTTTGAATAATCCTTTGATTAAGACCCACAATATGCTCATCTGACTTGATAATTGAAGCAGACAACTATTCATGTTCGCCAGAAACTTTGTCGAAATGAAACTTCTTCTCATATTATTAGGCCTCAAATTCTGCAGTAGACAAGTTTGAAGAATCTGCAAGTTGGGTTTTCAAAGCAAAGCACCCAAGGAATGTCTTCACCTTATCGTAAAAGGAGGTGAAGTCCACACCCAAACTCTTCAAAATCATGAAAATGTTGTTTGCTACAGCAATCATGCCATTAACATCCGTCATTGATTGGAGAGAAATAGTAAGACCTTTTTGAATATGGGTGGCTGCTTCGTTAGAGGAAGTTCCCAAAAGAAGGCTAGATGGAACAAGGGGTGCTTCAAATTTGTCAAATAATTTGTTAACCCCATTTGCTTCAAGTAAGTCTGTAAGAATTTGGCCCTTTTCCGAGGTATCAGAAGTAATTTCGTCTGTCTCTTCCAATGTGTCAGAAGTAATTTCTGTGAAAATAGAATGAGACACTCAATGAAAACATAGAAGGTAAAAACAATATATATATATATATATGGATGAATGAAGTATACCTTAGTGTATAGCTTGAAGAGACTTAGGTGTGGGAGAAGACAAGTTGTGATTCCCAGAAATGGATCACGGATTTTGCAATGTGGCATGACCTAAAGAGAAAAGAGTTCCTTGAGTATGTATACATGATGAAATAAAATGAGGTACAAGGAATGAATAAGAATACCCTTAAAGGTAGCCAATGGCATATGCAAGGCAGCTGGGGAAGTCTGAGGCGCAATGGCTAAGAAAATGAAAGGCATTTAAAATTAAAAAAAGAGAGGAGGAATTATACCTTTCTTTAACAGCTTGGATGGCTTGTTCGAAGAAGGATAAGAAAAACCTACATTTGCTGGGGGCAATTTACTCGTCTTAGTCAGTGTGCCATCTAAAAGAGGGGTGTAGTAATAAAACTCATCTTCACTCTCCCTACTCCCATTAAGAGAACGATCAAAAGATTTCGTGGGAGAAGGAATTTCAACACTCTTAATGCAAATACGACCCAAGGCAGTTAATTCATACCCATCTCCCTCAAAGAGTTCTTGAATCATATTCTTATCTCTATTTTCAAGAAAAGAGTATAGGTATGTATGAAATTGGTCCATTGGGGTTTTGGTCGATACTGTTGGTTGGGAAGTTCTTGTACAATCACTGATAAACATAGTATCTAGAAAAAGCTTTGCTAGACCAGAAAATTGAGGGCTAGAATCTATTTGCTAAAAGCTAAATCTCATTTTAAATTGAGAATTACACATATCCTAAAAAAGATGAAAGAGATTTGAAATCGAGTAACCAGATCAAGAAGGAGCAATAGGTGGCCGACTATTATCCATTCTTTGAGGTGATGATGCTTCTAGAGCAATAGGTGAAGATGATGACCTAGCTCTAGAGTAAGGAGGTTTCTTTGTCTTTCGGTCTTTAATTGACATATCCAGTTTTCTTTTGCGTGAAGATTTCAGCTGGGTATTGTCACGACCCAACCAGGTTTAGCGTCGTAACTAGCCAGTAATCCTTGGATTATGTAGACCGCCCGAACTTGCTTCGCTCGCCTCTCTTTCGAAGAGGGCACGGATTGTGTTCTAGCTATTACAGTTCGGACTCCTGTCATGGTTCTGAATCTAATTTCACAAAGTGTAATGTAAGACTGATAAATCACCAAAGAGTCCAAATCCGACAAATCGTTTTGGAAAATTGATTTTAATCAAAAGCGCCAAACATGGACTGCTTTGCCAGATTTCAGAGTCGCCACCTAAATATTTTGTTTTTGGGAAATTTAGGAAACCCTGACTCGTGCCTAAGGTCATGTGTCTGTCATCACCAAAGTTGTGTCGGCTCGGGAACTTGGGTACGAGAGGGGAAGGTCCTGAAATGAGCACCCTCGCTCGCCTGATCAAAGATCGACCTCTACTAAACATGATATGTTGTTTTATAAACACATGCATTCTTATTCCGGTTTATTAGCTAACTTACTATGTGATGCGCACAGCATACAAGTATAGACTAAATCACTCAATTTAAAACAAAACATCTCATGTTTATTTTTCGAAAATGGTTTGAAAGTGCTACTTGCAAGTAGGCTAAGGCGCGGGTTTGCCACCCTCAAGTGGGCTTAAAAAAAACATGATTTGTTACTCTCAAGTGGGCCTAAAATACACATTTTGATGAATTATTTCAATTCAAGCAATGAAGTCTTCATCCAAAGGCATTCAAGCAGTTAATCACTTAAGCACATAGCCTCATGGCAAGCATGCTAAACATGGCAATCACTCACACTCATGCAGTATGCTAAAGCGTAAATACTTACAGTGTACTCCGAGCCAAAACAAAAGCTAGTTAGAAATCAATGCATGATCCTAGCTATGTTAAGATGCCTAATGCAACGCATGCAAAAATGCAACTAAATAGGCTCGGCTATCTAAGATGGCATATGAATGCAACACTTGATACATGTATTCAAAGAAGTGTATTGAAATACAATGCGGTTTGAATGATGCGCCGAGCCCGGTGCATGCAAGACAAATGAATGATGCAAACATGCAAAGCATAAGGTATGCTAATTGAAATATGCTCTAAACTAACCATCAAAAGCGGATAAGTAAAAGGGAGAAAGACGTGGGGTTGGAAGACATTCACACACACATGCAAACTTATTACAACATTTGTCTTCTTGACGGAGGGTCCGAATAAAATGAAAGCTAACTAGCTACGCTAATTAAGCTAACTATTACGAACCAACTAATTAACTAACTATTCTAGCTAATTAATTATTACAAACCAAATTGAATAACTAGCTAATCTAAGCTAATTAGAATATTACAAAGCACTAAGCTAAATCAATTACAGCACAGGTAATTAACTACAACTAGCTAACAGAAGCGATAAATGGCCTCACGGGCGAGGGAGATATGCATGCTCAGTTGCGTCCTCCTGGAAATCCACCGCCTTGCCTCAAAACGTCTTTGTTTGCACTCTTTTGAATCTTTGAAAATTACACCGATTTCCAAATTGCTTCTTTCTGATCTCAAGAACACCTTGAGGGCTGAAATTCCTTTTGTTGCTGCAACAGAGCACAGACAGAGGCAAGACAGTGTATTTGCAATGAAATGTATGCATTTCCACACTCTTTATCATATCTCAAGCTCAAAAGAGTATGGCACTTGACTCTCGAGCCAATAACCAAGCATTTTCAATGCATGGTGGCCAAAGGATCAAGCTTGCGCAAAACTCAATGAATGCACATATGAGACTTGAAAGGCCTCCACCCTATCATGTACAATCAAGGGTGTCGGCGACCGAAAAATGTGACACGTTTTATCACTATGAGTATGAAACATCCCACATTTCTCGTGCTTGGATTGATGTCCGATCCAAACACATGTAATACAAACAACATGCTTATCTTGGCCATGTTTTACTTGATTCATTTTGTTTACACATTTTAGATTACAAATTAGTCCCTTAATCGGTTAAGTCCAAAAGTGAGAGTCCTCTAGTTTTGAAAGAGTGAATTAGTGGGATGCAATGACATATATTTCAGCACTAAAATGACATGCTAAAGACGCTAAATCATGCAAGACATGCATGCAAGACATGTTAAAGGCCAAAAACACTAAGGCTAGTGAAGAGCATCACATAAGAGGCATGCAATATCAAGCACAAATGGTCAAACCAGCTATGGACAGACCTAAAACATGCCAAAACAGAGGCCGAAACATGCTGAAATGATAGCCCAAAAGTTTAGACAAACATGCATGCAAGTTGGCTCGCAAGTGTGGCGTAAGGCCCAAACCTCAAACACAACAAAAGAGCGATAAATGCAAGAATATGGCAGAGGTATATGGTCTGAAATAACATGCCAATTGATGCTATGCCATGTAAAAAGCTCAAATATGACATGCTACAGGTCTCAAAGTGCAAGGCTAGCAAAGCCAAATACACTATAGCTATGCAAAGCCAAGCATGCATGACCAAAACCACTCAAATCAGACCTAAAACATGCTAAAACATAGCCACAAATGTGCTAGAGTAGAGCATACACATGCTAGATCAATAGGCTGAAACACAGAATACACTAGGCTAGTGAACAAAATTGCACTACAAGTGCAAGGAGCATGCAAAAGGCAACCAAACCAACCCAAAACAGAGTTATGACATGGCAAATAATGGCTAAAAACATGCTTGAACTAAACAAATTGAAGGCACAAAGACATGCTACTTTGCAAGGCTACAAGTAGGATTACACTACAAGTATAAGAAACATGCAAGAGGTGACCAAGACAGCCAAAAACAGAGTTATGGAAGGTCTAAAAAGTCATAAAAATGAGCCTAAACAAAGCCACTAAGAAGTAGAAACACATGCTCTTTTGATAGGCCATCAACACCTGCAAACAAGAGAAAAGGAGAGGGGACCACCCCCACCCATTTAGGACCTCAAAACTACCTTTCCACCACTGAAATTTCTCTAATTTTCAGTGGTAAGAAGGCCAAAAAGAGATGGTCCCAAAAGCTTTTAAAAGATAGCAAGAAGCTAAGCAAATAAGGCACAAAAGAGTAAAAGACACCCCTAACTCAAACAAAGCCTCAAACAACCTTTTTAAACACTTTAAAACAAAGGTTTTGGTAGTTGAAAGCAAGGCCTAAAATAGCATGCAAAGGTGACCAAATATGCAACCAAAACAAAGCTTTAAAGAGGGTGTAGGACTCACCCTTGAAGCACAGCAAAAACAGCAACTTTCTTGGGCTAAAACCAACTTTCAAAGCTCAAATATGATCTCCAAGAACCTCGGCTCAATGATGGTGGTGTTTGGCAAGGAGTCTCTTTGCAAAAGTGTGAAGAAAGCTCACTTTCAAGCACTAAAAAAGAAGAGAGAGAGAGGATTCTAGAGAGAGAGAGGGAGGGAGAAATTGCTCCTAAAAAATCTGAACCCTCTCTAAGGGGGAAGCACCTCCCCTTATATAGAATATGCAAGCTAAAGCTTGCTCAAATCCCTCCCTACACGTGTAGGGAGGATGCATTCGATGCCTAACAGCTAGCACGACTAGCACCAAAAATATCTGCAGAAAGTGAAAAATGGCCACCGACCACTCCACTTAGTCGACCGACCATCCCAGGTGGTCGACAAGAGAAAAAGCTGGCCGACAGGGCAAAAAGGGGGTCTTCCAAGAGAAGAGAAGGTGGTGGCATGCTGCAGACCACTTGAGGTGGTCGACCGACCACCCACCCTAGTCAATCGACCACCTAAAGTGGCTGACAAGGGAGAAAACTGGTCGACATGGGAGAAAAGTGGTCTACACCACTGTTTCTCCCTCTAGGCAAATGGGGGGACCAAGAGTTGGCTTAAAACAAGCGCAAAACCAAGAGAGTTCAGAGACTTAGAGGCAAGGCATGCAGCCGAAAACCTTGGGGACTCCAAACGAGCGCGAACATGCGCAATCATCGAGCACTCAAACGATGATGTCCAAGTCTTTAGGACGGTCAAAAATCGGGTGTCTACAGATTACCAAAGGCCTCTTAACATAATAATGTACAATTAGGGGCTGTGGAAGCAAATACATAAAATATACATAGTCCATCAAGCTATGAAGACGTACATGGGACAGATAATCTTAAATTTTTATAAACATATGAGTGACGTCAAAAGATACAGTATTTACACATCATTTCATGTACATAAAAACAGAGAAACTTGTTCATAGAGTAAAAGAAACAAAGTCTTATACATTTATAATAACACAACCACTAGACTTGACTTAATTCGGAACCTCCTCGGGAGGCACAAATGTTGGTTGACAAAAACTGAGACGCCAGGTCCTCAACTCCGAGCCTGGTCATGTGCCTGATCACCTACATACATAATTTAAATAGTGAGCGAGAGCTCAGTGAATAATAACAGAGTAAACGGTTAAATGAATGATATCCCATGACTAAGTTAGTTCATATTTGTATTCTTATTCAAATCATATATAGAATTTAGAATTCATGCTTGATTATACATGTCTTATCCGTTAGCGCTAGCAGATCATATACAGAGCATCATAGATTATACTTGTCAGTACCATAGAGGAACCTCCGGCCGAGTATAGATAACTTGTCAGTTCCATAAAGGAACCTCCGGACTGAGAACGGATAACTTGCCAGTTCCATAAGGGAACCTCTAGCCAGGTACAGATAATTTGTCAGTTCTATAAGGAACCTCCGGTCCGAATATAGATAGCATACTTGGATCATAGCATAATACCACAAACATTTGTTAGAGTTAGACAATCATTCATAGTATAAAACGTGGCATCTCATAGAACAAATCTTATTCCATATACAAAAAATAATTTAACTTGAACATAGCTTTACTAAGTTATTACTCACAGATAACAGATGGCTCCAAGTAACGGACAGAGTAGGCAATTCAGATATCTTGTGGCACGTGGCCTACACAAATACAGAACGAATACGTACTGAATTACACACCCGGAATCATTAACTTAGTTCTTTCTTGTCTTGGCGTGTTTCTATTTCTTTATTCTCATCATGGTGTCTTAATCTTGGCCTATGAATGCCTAGGATGGAAAGAGGATTCAAAAATGTACTTGAAAACACTTAACAAAAAGTGCTGAAAACAGGATCCTCGCTCGAGTGTGACTTCCTATGCTTGAGCGGACATGTAAAATGTGAGTGGTCACTCGAGCACATGATCTGTCGCTCGAACGATTTGTAAAGTTTTGCAAAAATGCTGGTTGCTTGATTTTTTTGCTCGACGCTCACTCGAGCGTGAGAGACATGCCCTCGCTTGAGCGTAACTTTTTTTCGCTCAAGCATGTTGCAAAACATAAGAACTTCTGGAAGCTTGCATTTCACACTCAAGCGGACTTCTAGTTCCTCGAGCGAAAGTGCACACTCTCAGAGTGGTCACTCGAACGTGGATTCTTACGCTCGAGCGTAGGAGCAGAATTATGGAATTTCCAAAATTGCTTCCAAGCTGCAAATCTTGATTTCAACACTTCAAAACTCATCGTTTGGACCAAAAACTTGAGGAAACTTGTCTAAACTTGAAAAACATTGAGAATTAAAGGTTATTTCATGAAATCAAGGTCTATAAGCTTGACGATTGAGCAAAATTCAAACTTGAATTGTGAAAACATGACATGAATATGACATGCATGAAGTGATTTGAGCTTCAAGTTTCCAAATCATGAGCAAATGAGATGTTTGGGTCAAAGACATGTTGAGTTCCTTGAACAAAACCTAAGTATAGACATGTATCTGGAGATTCTTGAAAATCAACTTATCAAATTATGAGAATTATGCATGCATGCATGATATACTCCTATAATCAAATATCTAAGCTTAATTCTTGTCTTCCTATAGGATTTCTTTTGAATTCATGAGTTGGCTAACTTAATTATATTATCAAAAGCTTGAGTTCTCACCTAAACTTCTCAATTGAGCTTCAAGTAGACCAATTCTTAAGTAATCAAGCTAATCCTCCCTAGTTCTCTTCAATTCTCAAGCAAGTCCCACTTTGGTTGAATTCAAGTCTACCTCCCTCTCACTCTCGCTCACGTTTGTGTGTGAGTAAACTCAAAAATGTGTTGAAAATGAAAGAAAGAGATGAGTGGAGCATGTAGGGAGTCTTATATAGGCTCACTTGGTGGTAATTAATTCAAGTTGATCAAATGGGCATTAAATTAATCTAATTTAATCATTCTGAATCGAATTTCAATTAAACCTACCATAAAATTCTAAAAATTCTAATTAACTCAAAAATCAAGTCAATTTTTGAATTGGATGCCGATAAGGCCTTCAATTCATAAATCGAAACGAAACATGAACAGATCTTCTTACGTTAAATAGATATAAACACAAATAATACAATGCACATGTAATTAACTCAAAATTTCTTCTTAATTACTTGTTAGGCATACTTAAGCATGGATTAATGTTAATCATGGGTCGAAGTTGTTACAGGTATGAGTAACATATTGGAGCACGGTAAAGGAAGTTCCCAACCACCAATTGGCATAAGACTTGGTTACGTGAGAAGTAGATCGGGTGCCTGGTAACTCCAACGAGACTTTTGTACCGCAGTGTAGCATATGGCGCCAGTTGTAATAAAATTTAGACCACTCAGAGGGCTGCCGACATGATACATTAAGTGGTGTAGGGCACGCTTGAGCAAACTGAAGTTGATGACCGTATCGGTTAGGGGAGTACGGTTCAGAAATGAAATTAAATCCCATTTTAAAAGTTAAAATCCCTAGCCTCAAAGATATAAGATAGCCAAGGTGGAAAGGTGATATCCTTTTAGAGTCGACCAAAATGCCTGAAGGTTCACCTTCATGGATAAGAGCCCTAAACTAACACTCCGTACGATAGGTTAGGAGAGAGTCCACAAATGGAAATTTATCAGTAAAAAATTGGGCAGCCGATTGGTTTCCAATAAACCCAAGATATGGCATGAAATGAATATCAGGAATCGGACAAATCGACTGAGGATCCCCATGAGAGTAAGTCTTAATAAAATATAATGAAATCCATCCAAAAAGGTAATGCAAAGGACCCTGAATATTTTCCTTCCCAGGTGAAGGTGATGATGCCATTTTACTAAGAGAATAATAGAGGTATGCAAGGACTGGGATGGCCAGGCTAAATAAGGTTCCATCGGCCATTTTAGTGGTTGCATGAAAGATAGTCGGACGAATTTCCCTGAAAGAGTGAGGGAAGACAAATCCGTTAAGCCAACTCACCAAAAAACCAGAAAGATACACATTATCAGGGATTCTATCTTTTCGTCAAGAACCACTAATCGAAGTTGGGGATTTGTCAATAAATTTGAAAGTCCAGTGGTTAAACTTCTTGGATTGAAAAGAGCTGGCATAAATGTTGAAAAGCCCACAGCACACCTTGGATGTCTAGGACGAATATAAAACGTCATTGGAGGGGGTGAACTCTTCATAAAACTCGCTACGGATGGAGAGGCCACTAATGCGATGAAGGTCCCATAAAGAGATCCCAAGTTCGCCGTAAATGGTGTGGAAAGTGTTGGTGTTGGGTGACCACTGCCTCTAAGAATCCTTTGAGCAAAGCGACATTCCTAGCATAAGCAAATTAGGATACATAGATTGCGGCATAAATCCCATACTTCTTCAAAATAGGGGCAAATGTGGAAAGAACGTCATTCAACCAAAAAATCCATACAGGGGATTGTAAATGGGTAGAGATGTCGTGGACATTAAAAGAATTATCCCACTTCAATTTTTTATGTTTTATTCTCTTAAGAAGAGTATTAAATTCAGAGCAGTCAAGGTCTTCAGAAAATGGACGAAGGATTGAGATAGGGAATGAACTGATTGATTTAGAGTGTCTTTTCTCGAGAATCTCACAGTAGTTTCAAATTCATGTATAGAACAAGTCTTCGGAAGCCGTATGTAAAGGGATATAGGGTTCCAACTCGGTGGGTAACAATAAAGCAGTGATAGGTTTGTGCCGAATTATTTTCGAACCAGATTTATCCAATACATCATTCTCGTCACGTTGAAGATATTCAAGTGTCTTTTCCATGTTGCTTAAAAAATAAAAAATAAATAAAAAAAAGGTCAGTGAAGGAAAAATGTCATAATATAAAGAAATTGATGAAAGCCCCTTGCTAAGAAATCAAGTCGTTGGGATGAAGGACACATTCACTGCCAAGGAATCAAGCTGTTGGGGTAGAGGACACATTCACTGCCAAGGAATCAAGGCATTAAGGTGAAGGATACAATCACTGCCAAGGAATCAAGCCATTGGGGTGACGGATATAATCACTGCTAAAGATATCAAGCTATTGGGGTAACAGACACAATCACTGCCAAGGAATCAAGCCATTAGGGTGAGGGACATAATTACTGCAAAGGAATCAAGCCATTGGGGTGAAGAACATAATCACTGCCAAGGAATCAAGCCATTGGGGTGAGGGACCCAATCACTGCCAAGGAATCAAGCGATTGGAGTGAGGGACATATTCACTGCCAAGGAATCAAGCCGTTGGGGTGACGGACACATTCACTGCCAAGAAATCAAGCCGTTGGGGTGAGGGACACAATCATTGCCAAGGAATCAAGTCGTTGGGGTGACGGACACATTCACAGCCAAGGAATCAAGCCGTTGGGGTGACAGACACAATCACTGCCAAGGAATCAAGCTGTTGGGGGTGACGGACACAATCACTACTAAGGAATCAAGCCATTGGGGTGAAAGACACAATCACAGCCAAGGAATCAAGCCATTGGGGTGAAGGGCACAATCACTGCCAAGGAATCAAGCCATTGGAATGAGGACACAATCACTGCCAAGGAATCAGGCCATTGGAGTGAGGAACACATTCGCTGCCAATGACTGGGGTGAAGGACACATTCACTGTCAAGAAATCAAGCCATTAGGGTGAAAGGACATATCACTACCAAGAAATCAAACCATTGGGGTGAAAGGACACAATCACTGCCAAGGATTCAAGCTACTCATTGCCATTAGGCTAGAAGGGGCAATGATACCTGCAAACAAACTCTAACGCCTTGCGTGTTGCCTGCAAAAGAGGGAAAAAGACATGAAATAATTTGTGAGGGTTCATCCAAAGAAGTCAAAGGGAAAATAGATTTTTGTTGCTTGGGATCTTGCTGTTATTTGTTCAAGGATACAAGCAGGTTCTTTGGTCATATTAACAAGCAAAGACTTTGTATACAGGTTGCTGCTAAACAACACTTATTTGTTGCTGCTATAACAAACAAGGGGTTGAAAATTTTACATAAGGGGCTGAAAATTTGTGAGGGTTTAGCCAAAGAAGTCAAAGGGAAAGTAGATTTTTGTAGCTTGGGATCTTGCTGTTATTTGTTTAAGGATACAAGCAGGTTCTTTTGTCATATCCACAAGCAAAGACTTTGTATACGGGTTCCTTAGTCATATCCACAAGCAAAGACATTCTATATAGGTTGTTAAAAAAAAAAAAAGGGACTTTTTTTTCCTGCCATCATAAAAAACAAGAAAAGTTTCTGTTTGTGTTCATGGTTAGCAAAAAAAAAAAAAAAATGGTAATAGTAGCAGAGAGGGAAAAAAAAGAAAAAGAAAGAAAGGTGCCATGGATAAAAGGTTTATTGCATACTTGATGAACAACTTGATTGCCAATAAAAGAACTTGTTCTTTCTTGCAGACATTTATGCCTTTAAAAAAATGCAGAAATAGAGGTCTTGTTAGGCCAGGGGATGCTCTATTGCGTGCAAAATTTATGAATCCATGAAGTTGGTATAGGTGTTGAAAAAAAAAAACTGTAGCTTCTAAGCAGGCCCTGAGACTTCATTAGTAGCAGGTTTCTTTAAAAAAAAAAAAAAAACAAAATAAAAGGCTCTTTGTTCATGTCTATAAGAAAGGACTTTGGGGTTAAAAAAAAAAAAAATTTGCTAGAAGGCATCCATGTCAACAATTCTTAGAAAAACTAAAATAAAATAAGAAGAAGAAAAAAGAAAAAAGAAAAAAAAAAAGGGCTCTTTGTTTGTATCAGCAAGGACGTTACTTGGGCTATTTAAACTCATGATTCAGCAATGAAAATGCTTGCGGGATTTCAAAAAAAAAAAATATATATATATATATATATATGTATAAATAAGGCAGCAAACAAATCTTTACTGTTTCAGACAGACCAAAAAAATGGGGCAGCAGCTAAAAAGGGTTGCAGTTTTTTTTTTACATGGTTGTCTTGACTTCAAAAAGGATCTTTGTTTGACTATTTAGGTTTGTTGTCTAGCAAAAATGGGCTATCTTTATTCATATCTAGGCCATATCTACTAATGACAATAGGTTATACACATGGGTTCATATGGGCTATAAAAAATGGTTCATGGAGAAGAAAATTTTTGTTGGAAGGTAAAAAAAAGAGGAGGTTTCAGATTCTAACAAAAAAAAAAAAAAAAAAAAACAGAGGCTGATGCTATTTAAAAAAAAGAAAAAAAGAGAAGAAGAAGAAGAAGGACAAACAAAAGAAGAAGACAAGCATACCTAATATGAAGGGACAATTTCTGCTAGAAATATAAAGGGATTAGAAGGGAATCTTTTGTGTCCTCCAAGAAGAAATTCTACTGGAAATATGTTGGAAGGATAGGGATTTTCTGCAAACAAGAATCTGTTAGGAGAAAGAAAGTTGCAGGAAAAAATATATATGGGCTGTATACATGAATAAGTGTTATATAAAGCAAAAAGTCTTGCTTAAGAGAAGAGGTAGTGGTCTCTTAAAACACTTCAAAGAAGCAAGAGTTCATATAGGATTATAAATCCTATCAATGCCAATCCATCCTATTTCATTTAGACAAACTCCTAAAATATATATATATATATATCTGTTGTAAAAAAAATCTGATCCTAAAAAAAATAGTGGCAAGTTGGAGGCCCACAAAAGAAAAGGCCCAATTAAATCTTAGCCCTTACCCATCAATATCCATGATGGCCTAAAAAAAATCTGCTGTATAAAAAAGAAGAAAAAAAGAAGAAAAAGTGGCAAGTTGGAGGCCCACAAGAGAAAAAGCCCAATTAAATCTTGGCCCTTACCTATCAATATCCATGATGGCCTATAAAAATATATATATGCTGTAAAAAAAATGGTGGCAAGTAGGAGGCCCACAAAAGGAAAGGTCCAATTAAATCTTGGACCTTACCCATGACCCTTACAAAAAAATAAAAATAAAAATAAAGTCCACAAAAAGGACCCATGCAACAAAAGTAAAAGGCCCATGGACTATAAAGGGCAATTAATCCTTTATTAAAAAAAAAGAGGCCAGGGACCAAAGCCAAGAAGTAATCATATCCAAGACCTAAAGATCATCCAGATAAAAGTGCCAAATTGTCGTGACTTGCACAGTTAAGAAAATTCACTTGTGCAAGTCACAAGGGGCATTTGTCGACACATAAATTTCAACTAAATTTATGACATGTATAGAGCCTATGATAGGAATGTTGTAGGCAATTACTTCCTAAAAGAAGATCAATATGATCCGTTGAAGTGCATAAATAAAACGACATTGTATCTCAATGACGCTATTCAAGATACTCAAATGACACCTGGAGTCTACGAAAGATGACACTCGTAGAGCCTACAACAAGGACACTACACAAGATGAAATCCCAAATATCAATCCGATTAATTAGATATACGATTAATCATATAGCGCTATTATTCAATTTGAAATTCAAATTGAGGATGAGACATTCTTATCACCTAGATGGCCCTCTATAAATATGAGGACCATCACACAAGATCAGGGATCAGAAAATCAGAAGTGAGAAGATCAGAGAGAGAGAGAGAGAAAGAAATCAAGAGCTAAAGAAGTCGTTACAAGAAAGAAGAAGAGAAACCCAGAGAACTCACGAGCCTACACTACAAACGCAGAATGGCGATGAATAGGTAAAGGGTTCCAAACCCAAGAATTTTACTTTGTATTCGAGCCTTCAAAACCCATAACAATTTCAATAAAATATTTACTTTTCTTAAATTGTCTTATATTAGTTATTTTGTTCTTCATTAATTAGAGGTTTCATTTATATTAATGTGTAATTAACGATCTAGAATACAGATCGAAAATAGGAATTTGCTATTCAAATAATCAACACTTTTAGTCCAAACTAAATAGTCGACATTTGTAACAAATTTTTTTTGAAATGTGTTGAAGCACTTCATGTTTCAAAATTTGTGTCTACAGAAACATAAGCCTTTTTTTTTTCTTTTCTATACAAAAACTCTCTAATCCTTCATCGAAACACACCAATGTAATTTTTTGAAAATAATTTCAATTAATTTTTTTTTTTTAATTTGAGCTTCTAATAATTAGGGACAGACCCAAGATTTTCATATAAAACATATATATACTAATAATTTTTTTAAAAAGAATGTATGAATTATAATATCAATTTCTACTAGTATAAAAAGTGAAAATAAAATGAAAATATATATAAATTACATGTTTTTTTGTATTCACATTTAGTTACAAAAAATAGCAACTATAAAACAATTTATATATTAAAGTGAGACATTTTGAATTGTTGTGCTCGACATTAGTTTGTGTCATTAAAATATCTATAATAGAATTGATATTAAAATCTCATATAATGTCTTTCTCAATAAATGTAATTAAGTAATTAGTTAATATTTTATTCGATTATTTAGAAACATGGACTTATAATTAACAATAGTAATAAGAAACAATTTTTTAATTATTTTTGTTGTCTATTTTTTTTTAATATTATATTTTGATCCAATGTTTCATACATTTAGTATGACAACACCTAAAATTTGTCTAAAAGAAGAAAAACATAGAGGGAGTAAGTCTCTATAATATGTAAATAATTGTAACTAATAATACTATAATAAATGGTGTTTTTGCGATCGCCCCCTCTTCCCCCTCTATGTCCATCCTTGCCAACGACATTGTTTGTAACCCAAAAGACAACCTAAGAGGGGGGTGAATTAGGTTTTTACAATTAAAAATTAATAATACCCTAATAAAAATTATGACTAACACAATAGATAAATCTAGTTAATGAAATAAAAATAATTAAAACAAATTTTCTAACAACTATATCAGTTAATGATTTTAGCACAGTGAAAATGTGAAATATAATTATAGCAATTTAAATAAAATAAAGAGATAAGGGAGAGAGAGGCAAACAAATTTAAAGTGGTTCAGTTTCAACTCGGCCTACGTCCACTCCTCAAGTTTCACTTGAGATTTTCCACTATACTCTAACTTCACGGGAGTGCTAGCAATCTCTTTATAAATGGAGCAATCTTCCACGGATTTTATACATCTAAGTCAAGAACACTAAGTGTACTACACTATTATAAGGTTGAAAAGAAAGTATTTTTGCTTTCACAGAAAGCTACATGAATTATCTCTCAAAGATAGATATAAAAATGAAATTTTGGTTTTTTTGTAAACCTCACACATGAAAAATGGGCTTAAAGCTATATGTCTCAGTGTATAATTTCTGAAAGAGGATGTAAACAAAAATTGAAGAACACTCCTTAGAGAATTTTTCAGAGAATAGATGTGAGTGATTATAGATCAAAGAATATTTTCTGATTTTTGTTGTAACTTGTTTACATTAGAGGCTTTGGTATGTATAATGAAACTTATAGCCATTTATAAGCGTTGTATTCATTTGAATTTATAGCCGTTTATAGCCGTTGTATTCATTTGAATTTATAACTATTTATAGCTGTTGTACTTTCATCATTACTAATTTAAATATCTTCCATTCCATCATTACTAATTTGAATATCTTCCACTCCATCATTACAAATTTGAATATCTTCCACTTGAACCTTTTGAACCTTTTGGCCTGCTGCTGTGCTGGGCTGTTTGAATCTTTATTTTGGGTTGTTTGAACTCCTGATTTAATCAAATATTAAATACATTCTAACAACATTTAGGATAAAAGTTTAGGTGAGAAATAATGGGACGAAATAAATTTTGATTATATTTTTCTCTTTCAAATAAATCATCAAAATAAATTTTGATTCTATTTTTTTTTTCAAATAAATTAAAATATAATTAAATAAATCATCAAAATAAATTTTGATTTTATTTTTCTCTTTCAAATAAATTAAAACGTAATTAAATAAATCATCAAAATAAATAAGTCTAACATTGTTAATACATAAAAAATAAAACTATGATTTTTTAATTTTTTTAATTTAAGTTAAGAAAAAATGCTCGAGAGCCCATTAAGCCCCCAATTCACGTTAGAGTTCATTTTGGGAGTGGGTTGATTTTGTTAGCTTTTTGACTTTTTGACTATTTTTGCCTGAAGCTAAAAAGTCTCGTTTGAGATAGACTTTTTGGTGAGAGAAAGAATGTAATGATTATGGGTTAGATGTGACATTTTGTCTTATTAGGCTAAAAAATCTATTTTGGCTTTTTGTGACTAAAATAGTCCCAAATCCAATCCCACCCAAGTTGCCAAACAAAGGCTTAATAATGTGGAATGGACTCACATTTCTTACTTCTCACTCCTCATCCCTCCTTTCTCTGTCTCTTTTTATTTTTTCTCCCATCTCATTAGAGATCAAAATAAAAGTAATATATTAAGAGATATACATCACTCATAAATTAAGTCCCTAGATTTGGTGTATATACCATTTTGATAGATATTACTTGAAGTGCAAGCTAGGGTAATAGTCGTTAGGACTTGGGCCAAGTTTTGGCAGGAATGTGTAAGAAGATCACATTGAGATTTGGACAGTTAAAATAGGGAAAGAAAAGGAAACCCATCTGGCCAATCACTCTTAGAATTCTATTTCCCCTATTCTTTTCACTCCTACCATCTCCTTTCATATACCCTCAAAATAATAATAATAATAATAATAATAATAATAATAATAATAATAATAATAATAATAAATAAATAAATAAAAAATCCCAATTTGCAAAACTAAAACAGAGCACTATCAGATAGAAAATCCCCCAAATCCAATTTTGGAAGCTTCAGTTCAAATGCCTACTTCATAGATTTCCCTCTCAAGTAGTCTCATTCCATTCTAGTTTAGGAATCCCTTCCTTCTCTCTCTCTCTCTCTATATATATATATATATATACGTACATGTATAATATCTATTTGTATCCATTTTTGTTGGTTTCTGTCGACAGGTGAACCAGTTGGGATATGAAATCAAGTGAGGGCTCAACAGTTGTGAAAGAGGGTAAGCAATATGAGAGAGATTGATAAATGTGCATTAAACAGTGCTAGTGATGGAGCAGTTACTGGCAGTGATCTTGGACTCAGTGGGTAGTCCTTCAAGAGGAAGCATGAACAAAGTGGGAGTCTTTCTCTGTCGAGAGAAGGTTAGAAGGGCTTGTAGGCACATGATAACTTGAAGAAGGAGCAGTTTGACAGACAGAAGTGAAAGTCTAATGTGATTAGAAGGCCTAAAAACCAGGAAGCAGTTACAGCAGTTACACAACAGTAGTTGCAGATTAAGGAGATTATGGGGGTGTGGGAAAAAAGAAGTATAAAGGTCAAAAATTTGCAGAGAGAGGGGACATCAACAACAATACAAAGAACTAGTTTAGACTTAGCATAATCTAGGAGTAGTTTTCTTAGTTAGGAGTAGTAGTTTCTTCTATAATTCGTATCCTTGTAAACTTCTGTGAACTTTAGTAGTTTCATCTTGGAATTACTTATTGTTTGCTTTGTAACTTTCATTGTTCCAAAGAAGTTTTCATTCTTTTGAGTCATTTGAACCAATTTCACAATTGCCTAATTGTTCTTGTTTGATTGTTTAGTTAAAATTGTTATTTAATTCCTATCGATTGGGAGGTAACATAATTTTTACTAACAATATCCCACAAATTTCACCTCTCATTCCCCAACTCACAGCTAAGAGTTGTTCTATCAATCAATCTTTGTGTTGGTGTTCTTTTTCTTATTCTAGAACCACCAAGAAGAAGAGGAAGATGGGTATTAATAATCCATTGAATTGGTCTAAATTTATTCACATGGTGATGTTGGGTGTTGGTGATCCCTCTGATTGGGCTAAATACCATAAGAAGTTAGAGGTTTCAAGGAAGGGTCTTCTCAAACTCAACAACGACACGAGATTAAAGGTCTTAGGAAAATTCATCAAGAACAATAACGTTGATTTATATGGGCTCACTATGTCTGAGTTACACAACTCAACCCACAATAACCCACTTCATGATGATGACAATACACACTTCGTCTCTGTCCACAGAGAAGGCTCGAAAAAGAAAGGTGTTGTTTACTACTTTGAATAATTTCACATTCTTTTAGAATGACTTGAAAATTTTCGTACTTTTTTTGGAATGTTACATTAGACTATTAGAAAAATTACACCAAGGAATTTTTTTTGTGTGTTACATTGGAGTGTTACACTAAAAATGTTTTTTTTAGTATTACATTAGAGTCTTAAGTTTGGAAAAAGTACACTAATTTTTTTTTTTTGGCGTATTATGTTTAATTGTTACATTGGAGTGTTGTAATTTAAAATTATACATTTGTCTAAAACTTACTAAGAAATTTGTTGTACTCTTTTTGAAATGTTTGAAGAATCTCACATCCTTTTAAAATATTTGAATAATGTCATATTTCAAGTCATTTTTATACTTCTTTTGAAATGTTTTCCAAATAAAAAAGATTCTCATATAAAAATTCATCTCAAATTTGATTATCTATATCTTTATCTTACATTTCTAGCACAAAAGAAAAAAAAGAAGAATGAAACATAATACAAATAATGTATATCATAAATATAATTTTTAAATAATATATTAAATTTATATTTTCAAAATCAATGAAACTAGTTGGTCTATAAAAAAATTTTTGGGATTAAACGGATCACCATTCTTCAAGATGAGATTTACAGATAAATTTTCCTAACATTTATGTATTATTTTTTATATTACAACTTCTTCTTTTTTGTGTGTAAAGTTCATTTTAATTTAGATGATGAATTTTTTAAGCTCAGATTAGGAACAAGAATAAATTTTTGATAAGAATTTTTAAAAAGTGATTTTTTTAAATGGGCAGTGATAAAGAGTTTTTTTCTTCAACATTCATTTTTAAAGGGTTTTTTTTTTTTTTTGGTGTGTGGACAAAGTGACTTTTTTTTTTAGTTAGGTCTTGATATAAGATATTTTTTATTTTTTGGTGAACAACAGGCCAAAGCCAAAGCCAAAGCCAAAGCCAAAGCCCCCCCTAAAAAAAAAAGATAAATTTTTATTAGTGAATTATTATTGAGTTTTTGGACAAAGAAAAATTTGAGAACTGTTAGCAGTGTAACACTAATCAAAGGCTGTAAGGGCTCTATATTCAACCACAGACTTTATAGAACAAAAATGTTAGAGGCTCCAAAAATTTTACCAAATGTCTCACATGGGTGTGGGACCCACATTGTGTGGGTCTCACACCCATGTGAAACATTTGATAAAACTTTTGGTAGAATATTTGGGGTCTCTAACATTACTCTTTATAGAATTTATTAATGTGACATATAAAATCTAGTTTGGTGATTCATGTTTTGGAGTAAGATTTTTTACAATAATTTTGCAAAAATCAGGATTATTGTAAGCATGATTGAATTTTGAGCTTAAACGATTAAATAAGCATCCATTTACTATTTCATTGTAAGATTATTGCAAAAGTAATTACAATTCAGCATGGTAGACCAAAAGTAATTATAGGAGGGTAAGGTGCAACTCTTTCTTTTGAGTTTTTTTTACATAAATAAAGAATTGCATACACATTGTTTGTATAATTAATTTTGGTCTATTACACTTTGGGTTGGTTTTGATTAACTAAACAATTTATTAATTTATTTGAGTCATATTATACTGTTCTACTTTTTTTCTCTTCATAAAAAGTAATAAAATAAAAAAATAAGCCCTACTTAAAACAAATGGTGAATTACATTAACTGTTCCTATAGTTTGGGTTTGTGTCACTTTAATCACCAACTTTTCAATTGTGACACTTTTGATTTTGAATTTTAAATCTTATTCCAAATAAGGACAATTGAAGATACCATTATTTAATTTCAAGAGCAAAATCAAAATATAAACTAATTTGACAAAAATAAATATCAAATTTTTTTTTTGAATTTTTAAAAATTATTTCTACCCACTAAAGATAAAATTATGTAAAATTGATAAATTTTTTAGATATTTATTTATTTATTTATTTTTACTAAATTAATTTGTATTATGTGTTTGGATGATGATCATGTACTTGGTGGTTTTTATTTCCATTAAATTAGTTTTTATTTTTCCAAAAATCAAATATGGTGACAACTTTGATATCATTATTAAACAAATTCATTAAATCAAAAAATCAAAAAATAAAAACATTTTATATATTAAATATATTGATTACATATTAAAATCCTAGCAACTACTTATTACATGATCATCATCGAAATACATAATAAAAATTAATTTGGTAAAAAATAAAAAATAAATGTCTAAGGATTTATCAATTTTACATAATTTTATCTTTGGTACATAGAAATAATTTTTAAATATTTAAAAATATTTTTTTGACATTTATTTTTGTTAAATTAATTTATATTTTATCAAATTGATGATTTTTGAATATTGAGAAAATCTCTAAAATCTCATTTTTAATTAGAAGATTATTATTTTGACATTATTATTATTATTATTATTATTATTATTATTATTATTATTATTATTATTATTATTATTATTATTATTATTAATTAGAAGAATGAGAAAATCATTTTTAATGAGAAGATTATTTTTTTGACATTATTATTATTAATCAAAAGATTAGAAGAACTCCAAAATCCCATTTTTGAAGCTTCCGTTCAAGCCTAGTCTCCATTCAATTCTATATATACATGTACATTTGATAAGAATTGGTATCCCACAAATTTCATCAAAGAGTTGTTCTATCAATCACTCTCTGTCTCTCTGTGTTGGTGTTATTGTTTTTATATTCAAGAACACCAAGAAGAAGAGAAAGATGGGTGTTGATAATACTTCATTTTTGTCTAAATTTATTGACATGTTGATGCTGGATAATGGTGATCCCTCTGATTGGGATAAATACCATAAGAAGATAGAGGTTTCAAAAAATGGTCTTCTTAAGCTCGACCACGACACGAAATTGAAGGTGTTATGGCAATTCATCAACAACAATCATGTTGATTTATATGGGCTCACTATGTCTGAGTTACACAACTCAACCTATAAGCAACTTTCTGATGATGATGATGATGATGATCATACTCACTCTGTCTCTGTCAACAGAGAGGGCTCAAAGAAGAATGGTGTTGTTTCTCTATGTTCTGTTGTTGTTGATGTTGATGATGATGGTGGTGGTGGTGATTGTGGAGAAGTATTTTGTGAATGACAACACTTGGAAAAGGTGACGCCAAAGTATCAACCAAGGTGCCATCTGGCTTGGTCATGCTGCCAAGATGATCTCGGCTAGGCCGAGGTTATCTGAGGAGATACTGGAATCCGAGATAGGCAGATAAGGGACAAGAGTCCTAGAACAGGAGATGATCTTAGTCTGGACAAGGATAAGGCTCAAGGAGAGGTTATCTCTATCTAGCTAAGGGTCCAGGATGAGCATTGAACCCAAGTCCATTGAAGTGAGGCTTCTAAAAGGATTAGGTCACTGTTGGTTATAAAAGCAGGGCACCCTCGTAGGTATGAGATAAGTTCTTTTTTGTGAGTTTAAGCACAATTTGCTATCTTTGAGAGATATTGATTACTGACTTGATTGTCGGAGTGCCCCCGGGTAGACAAACCAGCGTTGGATTCTCATCTTCTTGTTACAGGTTGTTGGGTTTAATCTATTCTGCCTGTGCTCTCCAGCTGAGTTCCCCTTTTGGTTGTGTGGTCGGAAATCAACACCCATAATTTGGCGTCGTCTATGAGAACTTAAGGAGAATAGATGGCCAATGACGGACAAGAAGAAAAGATTGGGGATGACATTAACAGTGAGAGTTGTGAACATAGAGATCCTAACGTCGAGAAAGAAAACTATAATGAATAAGCACAGGATCCGAATCCTGAGGAGAAAGATGTCGGCAAAGAAGGGCTTACCCTGAAGAAAGCAGGCCGAGATGAGTATTACAACAAAAGTGACCTCTAGGTATGGAAAGATAGATGTCGTGAGATGAAAGGAATGGCAAACAAGTTGGCAGACCTGCAGTCGGTTGTCAACTTCATGATGTAGAACAACGTGATGCAACCACCGTTCCCGTTGCAGGACATGCCAATGCTAGCGGCAAAGACTGACGCCCAGAAAGGGGAGCAAAAAATAATCCCAGTAGTTCACAGCATGGCAAGGAAAATGAGTGGTCACATTGGCTTTCACGGGATGTTGGGCGAGTAGAGTTAGTGAGAGGTGAGTCGTAACGGACACCAAGAACCAAGGAGACCTATGCCAAAGAACCTCGACATATCCAGGGGAAGGGACTTTGCTTTGATACAGTGAATGAAGAGAAGTCCAAGAGGAAGTGTCACGACCCAAACCCGCCCCTAAAAGTTTAGGTCATGACCGGCCTGTACTCAGGCCTCAGAGACAAAATTTTAAAATATTCAAATCATATCGGGGCCTAAAGCGGAAGCAAAACAAAAATAATAAATGTCCATTAAGGTGTGCACACATGATGACCTAAAATAATTAAGCTATTTAACTACACTCTCCATATTTACATATACAATAACAGAGCTTATACAGATCTCACACACTATATGAAAGACTTGAAACAAAACTAGGCTTGACGAAATAACACTACGCCTCTACACGGATGCACTTCCTGGGAGGCTTGACAGAGAGGCAGACTTCGGTACAAACTCTAATGTTGATCCTTTGACGGCTCACCTACATATATATAAAGTAAAAGGGTGAGCTAACGCCCAGTGAGTAATAATGAAGTAAAGAGATTAATAAATGATGTCCTTAACATTAGGAAAACATATTTCACAATTCTGAAACGTATCTTAAATCATTTTAAAACAACCATTTATCATATCAAAATCCATGCTTTTTCATATGGAATACATATTTGAAATCATTACAAAACATTTTACGTGGTATGTGGTACGCCACTTATACAAAGGGTCATAATCACATTTCAAAATAGGACATCCATTCATTCATATAAAATAACATTTTGTAACATGAATCATATAGCGATGTAAAAATATTTGTATTCATATCATATTTTCTAAACGACCTCAAGTCCACGTATATCAAAACGGCCTCGGGCCCAATCATATATCAAAACGACCTTAGGTCCAAACAATGTCATATTGTATCACTGTATCTTATCATGGAGTAGATGGAACATCAACATACCTCCACCTCTCTCGAGGCCCAATTCATGTATGTATGGACCCAAGAGGTGACTTGTATGGACTCTAGAGGTAATAACTCATTTCACATTTTTTGGAAACTTGTGCATTTTAACAAAATATGATATTTAGAGGTTCATGTTGTGCATAAATCAAAATAGATAATGAAAAATATATCTTTACTATATTATTACTTATAGTGATGGGCTTCTGGTAGCAGTTGGGCGATGTCCTCGTCTTGACCTACAAACACAATTACATAACACAACATATTGAAACATAGAATTACTTTCTTGATTAAATTTACTTCTCTTAATCTTTTCTTAATCAAATAAACCAATCCCTTACTTTGCCTTAACCAATTATTTATGCTGGTTCTAAACTCATTAGTCTTCAATAGGTCATAATTCGTGTCTAGGAAAATAGGAAGAAACGAAAGGAAACTGGGTTAGGAGATGAAATAGAATGAAACGGTTAGAAAGAAAGTGAACAGCCTTCACTACTTTGAACATATCTATTTGTGTACTTAGAATTTGGATGTAAGGCTACCACCATTGGAAACTAGATTTCTGGGGCTTGAACATAGGCTGAAGAATCACTTAAAACGGAGTCCGAATGAGGGAGATATGCCTATTTAAAGTTGGCCGAAATAGAGCAATCCACACATGCGGAAATCCAAGCCCCACGTGCAGTTCTGGGCTTCCAGCAGCAGGTCCGAAATTTTAGTATGTTCTAAAATGGTTTCTTTGCAAGTTCTTGTGCTAGGGTTTAGTGAAACTCAACATAAACCTTATAAATTCATTAATAAACATGGGAATAAGGTTGTTTTCCAAATTAAAGGCATCAAAACCTTTCAAAACCATGCTGAATTAAACAATTCTTACTTCAATGAAAATCATGATTTCAAAGCAAAACCAAAATTCCATTTACAAGCTCAAAGACTTGAAGTCAAGAACAAAATCAAAAGCTATGCATGTGATGAGTTCTAATTCTAAAATCTATGGAGAAAGTCCCTTGAAATCTTTATGAATCTTAGAAATCATGCACAAAAAAAAAAACAAGTTATAACCATGAATTTTATGAGATCATGCTATGTTCTTGCCTTATATGACAAAATACATGTAAAAGCTTCTATAAAATCCATAAATCTAAGTCTTAATTCATGATCTTCAAGGTTTGAGAGGTAAAATCTTACCTAAAGCCTTCATTAACCCTTATTCTTGCACATTCTTGGAGAATCCAAGCTAAATCTTGAGTTCCCCCTTCAATCTCTTAACTTTCCTTTTCTTCTCTTTGAGTTCTTTAGAGCTCTCAATCTCTCTTTCTAGAACTCTCTTTTTTTTCCACAGATTTTGCTTCCCAGGGGATAAGAATGAGCAAAATAAGAGCTCAATACACTTATATCTATAACTTGTCTCATAAAAATCTATATCCAAAAGCTTACTCCAATAATAAGAGCCAAACATGACTTAACGAATCAGACAAAATCAAATTTCAACCAAACTTTCCAAATGACTCTAAAAATCATGCTGATCACAATTATGTAATCGGTTTTGTTTTCTGGCACCTCTAAGGTCCTCAATTTTCTGTTTAAAGCTAACATATATAACTTCAATTCCTTATAATTCTCATCCTTAGACATGCAATTCCACATCAACAACATAATTAAACTAATCATGACTAATCACAAGTCCCACAAAATTTAATTAACCTAATTTGACTTCATTTAGAGCCCAATTAATTATAGTTAAATTATCAATCTGAATCAGATTTTTAATCACACTCCCAAAAGGCTCCAAATATCAAATTAAGCTTATTTCCATCATCAATTTTGATTTCTCACATCAGTAAAGCCCTCAATTTCAGGTCAAATTCAAGGTCTCCATCAATAAATTACATACTCAAATTGAATACTTCATAAATAAATTTAAGTCGCAATAATCTTAATTCTCACTCCTCATAACATAATTAACTCACATTCGAACCCAATTAATCAAATCTCAATTTTACAAATCTGAATCGAATATTTAATTAAACTCCCATATGGTTTGGCACTCGAAATTAAAATAATTTGACTCACTAATTATTCTTTCTTAAGCCAATTAGGCTTTCAATTTCTAATTTCATATAAATCTTCAATAAAATCGTATACAAATCAGTCTCCATAATTTTCATAATTCCCAAATTAAATCAACATAGTAGGTAATTAAAATTCAAATCTCCTTCATTAATTAAATATAAAGTATTACATGATGGGGGTTATTGCAGGACACACAATGATGCCGAGAGTAGTGCACCAAAAAGGCTGAATCTTGTTGATAGCCAAGCTCCCGGCCGAATAAAGGAGGATCTAAGGGACTATCTCTAGAGGAAATGACTCCACGTCGTGGTAACATCCCCCGTCAAGCCGAGAATGCCGTTCTCAGTAGAGTTGGATAGATTTGAGGCCCCAAAGAGATTTCATATGCCAAGGTTCTAGATTTATAATACTAAGTCTGATCCGAACTTTCATGTCGGCTTTTATTTAAACTCAATGGCTTTGTATAGCGGGAATGAGCAGTTACTGTGCAAGATGTCCCTTCATCCTTTGGGGAAATTGTATCAGATTGCTTTCACAAGTTATCGAAAAGAATTGTGAAGAGTTAGATAGGCCTGGCCGAGATGTTTGTGGCTAGGTTTGTAACAAATAAGTTGCAGCCACTAAGGGTAGACTCCCTACTAGCTTTGAACATTAGCGAGGGTGAAAGCCTTAGGCCGTATGCCAAACGGTATGATGAGGTGTTCAACCGAATACTGGTATGCAACTAGGAGCTGGTAGTTGTATCTTTCAAAAACGGCCTGGAGGATGAATGTCCACTTCGAAAGTCACTTGCAAAAACTCTACCAAAGAGTATAGAGGAGCTCATGGCATGAATTGAGAAATATGCCAGAGTAGAGGAAGACACACATGGAGCAAAAACACCAAAGTAGAATAAAAGAAACGGCTTGCCGAAGTAAGGTAACGCTAGTTTCAACAAGCAGGAAACAGGGTTGAGGGCTGCACAAGCAGTCACCACGGTATTTAGGATCCCGGTCTACAAAGTTCTGGAAAGGATCAGAAACCAACCGTATTATAGAGCATCGAAGAAGATCCCTGGCGAGTTTATGAAAAGGAGCCTTGGGAAGTATTATGCTTACCATAATGAGAATGGGCACTTGACTCAAGGATGTAGGGCTCTGAAGACACACTTTGAGGAACTGGTTAGATAGGGTCACCTGAGAGACCTAGCAGATGAGGCCAGGACAAGGAAAGAGCAAGCAAGGCTACCCAGGCACTGGCAGCACCACCTCCACTACTGCCACCACAGCAAGTAGAGGGACCCGGGTGATCAATGTAATTCACTCAAAGGTCAATGGGAATGATGTACGAGGGAAAACTTAGAGAGTGAGGCACCTCCAGCCTGTGTATCAGGTCCAGCAAAAGAAGCCTAGGACAAATGAGTGCCAGGGACCAATGGTTTTTTTTATTGAGGCAAACATGGATATGGTGCAGCATTCACACAACAATGCCCTGGTGATAACATTGAAGATTGGAGAATACCAGGTGAGGCGCATTTTGGTTGATCAAGGTAGTTCTTGTGACATCATGTATGTTAGATGTTACAAGGAACTTGGCCTTCACCCAGATGATCTGGAACAATCCAACAGCTCGATGGGAAGACTATGGTTACATGCAATGAGGGCTATTTCCTCAACATTGCACCAGCTGTTATGATTTCCAACTGAGCATGGAATTGAGGAAGTTAGAGGGGATTAGATGCAGGCAAAAAATTACTCCATGACAGCAATGAAGTCCACCTGTAATGCGCGAGAAACAAAGACAGTTGAAATTGAAGATGAGGACATGGAGGTCCTAGATGATGTCGGCAAAGAACTAGCCGACAAGAGTGAAGAGGCTTTGAAAAAGATTCTGGTCCAAGAAGATGATAGAGAGCGCTTTTTCCTTCTCGGGTAAGGCTTAGTCGAGGAGGAAGAAAGGGAGTTGGAAGCCTTCTTGCGAACAAACATAGAAGTGTTTGCCTAGACACCTTATGAGATACCAGGCATCAACCCCGAAGTCACTTGTCAAAGGCTCAATATAGACAGGTAAGCAAAACCTGTAATCCAGCGGGCAAGAAGGCCAACATCACTACATGTAGAATCAATTGAAGAGGAAGTGGACAAGTTGCTAGAAGCCCAGGCCATCCGAGAAGTACACTATCCGACCTAGTTGTCCAACACAGTGGTAGTAAGTGGAGGGTCTGTGTAGACTTCACCAGCCTGAATAAGGCTTGCCCCAAAGATAGTTTCCCACTGCCTAAGATTGATCAATTAGTAGATGTCACTTCAAGACATGAACGGATAAGTTTCCTGGATGCATACAGAGGCTACCACCAGATAGTAATGTATGCCCTAGTTAAAGAGAAGACAACATTCATCACCCCAAAAGGACTTTATTGTTACAGAGTGATGCCTTTCGAGTTGAAGAATGCGGGAGCAACCTACCAGCTGTTAGTGACCAAAATGTTTAAGCATCTGATTGGGAAGATAGTAGAAATCTATATTGATGACATGGTTGTGAAGACCAAGGAGCATGAGAACCATCTGGCTGATTTAAAGGCAGTTTTTGATATCCTAAGAACATATCGGCTTTGACTCAATGCTTCGAAATGTGCATTTGGAGTTGGGTCTGGTAAGTTCCTGGAATACTTGGTCACTAGAAGGGGCATTGAGGCAAGTCCAGATCAAATTAACAATTTTTGACTTAAAGAGCCCGACATCAGCCAAGCTGGTCCAGATTTTGACTGGCAAGGCAGCATCCTTGAATAGATTCATTAGCCGAGGTTCAGATAAGTATAAATCATTTTTTAGTTTGTTAAAGAAGACCACAAATTTTTTGTGGACAGAAGAGTACGAAGTCGCCTTGGCCGACTTGAAAGTACCTGATAGCAGCTCCAATTCTGTCAAATCCAATACCTGGAGAAGAATTGTTCCTATACTTGGCAGTTTTAGAACATGCAGTAAGCCCTGTAGTAATCCAAGAAGAAGAGAGAGAACAAAATGCGGTATACTAAGTGAGTAAAACCCGAGCAAGTGTAGAAACCAGGTACCTACCCTTGGAGAAATTGACATTGGCCTTGGTGATGACTTCCAAAAAGTTGAATCACTACTTCCAAGCCCACAAGATTGTGGTGTTGATTTAGCACCCCCTGAAGTCCCAGTTGCAGCATGGAGATCTGATAGGTAGAATAGCCAGATGCAGTAAGCCCTGTAGGAATCTGAGAAGAAGAGAGAGAACAAAAGGCGATATACTAAGTGAGTAAAACCTGAGCAAGTGTAGAAACCAGGTACCTACCCTTGGAGAAATTGACATTGGCCTTGGTGATGACTTCCAAAAAGTTGAATCACTACTTCCAAGCCCACAAGATTGTGGTGTTAATTGAGCACCCCCTGAAGTCCTAGTTACAGCATGGAGATCTGACAGGTAGAATAGCCAGATGGGCAGTAGTACTGGGCCAATATGACTTGGAATTCAAGCCTAGAACAGCGATCAAGGGCCAGGTTCTGGCCAACTTTGTGGTTGAGTTCTCCCTTGATGTCATCCCACGTCGGGCTTCGATGAACCGTGGCCTTGGTTGTCCAGGCGAACCAAAAGAAACCTAACTGGGGCCAAAGAACCCACCAACAGTGCAGAAGAAGAAAGAGAAACCAAAACCCTGCGACATCTACATCGGCGACTCCTTCCGCCTGTTTGTTGACAAAAGTTCAAACCGTCAAGGAGCGTGGGCAAGAGTGGTGTTAGTATCGCCAGATGGGTAAATGATTGAGCAATCTATTCGTTTGGGATTCAAGGCCTCAAACAATGAGGCAGAGTATGAGGCACTGATTGCAGAACTGAAACTAGCAGCAGCCATGGAAGCCGATAAGGTGGTAGTCTTCTATGACTCCCAACTTATTGTTAATAAAGTAACGGGTGAGTATGCAGCCCGAGATGAAAGGATGATAGCCTATGTCAAAGTGGTTATCAGACTGCTAGCATTGTTCTAGGATTGTCAGCTACAGTAGGTTAGCCAAGATGACAACAGTCATGCTGATGCCTTGGCTAACCTGGCTAGCACAATAAAGTCAGGGAAACCAAGGACAATCATGGTTAATTACTTGACAGGACCAAGTGTGGAGCCTTTAATAACAGAATATGAGGCAATGTGCATAGAAATGGACCCAAGCTGGATGGATGCAATAGTAATGTTCCTCAGGGATGGCAAGTTGACAGACGGCCGAAAAGAGGTGCACAAGACCAGGTTGAAGTCGGCCAGGTTCTGCCTATTAGCAAAAGGCCATCTATACTGAAGATCCTTCACTAGACCTCTATTTCGATGTGTGCATCCCTCTCAGGTAGAGGACTTTTTATATGAGATTCATAAAAGAGTTTTTGGAAGCCATGCATGGGGCAAATCACTTGCCTGTAGAGCCATCTCCTAGGAATACTGGTGGCCATACATGCAAAAGAGTGTTGAAGCCTATGTCAGAAAGTGTGAGAAGTGTCAAAGGTTTGCACCTTTGATACATCAACTAGCAGCAGATTTGAACCCAGTGTCCAGTCCTTGGCTGTTTTCCCAGTGGGGCATGGACCTAGTGAGACCACTACCACAGGTAATTGGACAAAGAAAGTTCTTGTTAGTAGCCACATACTACTTTACAAAATGGGTAGAGACTCAACCCTTTGCAAAGATTCGAGATATCGACATGAAGAACTTCATCTGGAAGAACATAATAACCAAATTCGGAATCCCAAGGGCCATTATAGCAAACAATGGCACTCAGTTTGACAGTAAGCTAATTAAGAGCTTTTGTGCAAAATACAAGATTAAAAATTATTACTCTACTCCAAGCTTTCCTCAGGGCAATGGTCACGCAAAAGTATCCAACAAGACCATCTTGGATGGCATTAAGAAGAGACTAGAAGCAACCAAGGGAAAGTGGGTAAAAGAATTGCCCAATGTGCTGTAGGCAAATCGGACTACACCAAGAAAATTAACAGGGGAGTCTACTTTTGCCATGGCTTATGGCACTGAAATAGTTATCCCACTAGATGTTGGCATCCCTGGAATCAAAACTCAGGAAGTGAAGAATGGGACCAACGAGGCATTCCTGGCCCAAGATTTGGACCTCTTGGAAGAAAGAATGGAGATAGCACCAATTCGATTGGGGGCGTACCAGCAGCAGCTTGCTAGGGCTTACAACAAAAAGGTTAACCTAACGGAGTTCAAGGTTGGAGACCTCGTCCTTAGAAAAGTCATCGGCAATAAGAAGGATCGTAGGGAGGGCAAGCTTGGCCCAAAACTGGTAAGGGCCTTACAGAATCGTCTTGGTTGCTGGCAATGGAGCATATCGGCTGGAAGACAGTGATAGCAAGGAGTTACCAAGATCATGGAACACTTGCAATCTGAAGTTTTTTTTATCATTAGCTCTTGTTTTTTGAGATTTATGCCATGATTTTATTAGCCGAAGTTTTAATAAAGTGCTGGTTTGATTTTGTTTTTATGAATTTGAAATTTGTGCGATAGGACTGAACAGTCTTATGACGATGTTTCCGATTGAAACATGATGAATAACTTAGACTTATCATATGGTAGAGTTGAATTATATTTGCCATACGATAGAGTTGAACTAAGTTGACGATGTTTTTGAAAAAAACATGATAAGTAACTTAGACTCATCATGATGGCAGAGTTGAACTAAGTTTGCACTGGTCAGATTAACAGAAGACTCCAAGGTAGAAAACCTTAGCTAAGATTTGTTTGAATCTGACTTTAGCAAAAAACAGAGATGCATGCTTAATATGAACATAAGTGGTACTTAGGTTCACATTAAGGGACATGAAGCAGGAATTAGGGTTGACAGTTGCTGAAATTTTTTACAACAATTTACAAGTTGGAGTCAACCGAGGTAACCAGATAAAGGAATACCCGAGGTATTTGTTATCCGAAATAACCAAACAGTTTGTCAAAACTTGGAAGGCTTAAAAGAATGAAGTATTGATTAAAGACATCAAGTACAAGTAAAGAAACAACACTTGTAAAAATAATTTTATATTTTGAAGTGTTGATCGATGAAAACAGTAAAGGTTTTTATCCGAGGAGATACTTGTCTGAGGTATTCCAACTCGAAGTGATTACACAGTTAAGGTATACCTAGAAAAAGTAAAAAAATATTCTAAGTATGGAAACATACAAGGCATAAAAGCAAAGAAGTCAACATGCACAAAAGAAGCATACAACACTTAGTAAAAAAAAAAAGCTTGCATTCAGAAGAAAGAGCTTGTTCAGTTACAAAGGCCACTTTGGCTTGATAAGAAAGATAACATGTTCAACTTATAAAGATGGCACTTCGGCCTAACAAAAGAAGCAAAATACAAGCAAAGAAAATTTTTAAGAAGACTGTACCACTTTGGCGATTGATGGTGTTTCAGCCTTGGCAGATAGTTGGGAGGGCTTCTCGGTAGTTTTTTCAACCTCGATCTCGGCGTTAATTTCACGAAGGGTCTCATCGAGACTCTTCTCGGTTGTCTAGACCTCGGCCTCAGAGATCGTCGTCTTGGAAGAGGCACTCGTGGAGACCTTGTCCTCCTCATCTTGAGTCAAGTCCAAGACTTAATCATTCAGAGTTGGGGATTTGGCCCCAACAGTAACCTCTTCCTCTTTATCAGCATCTTCAGCGTCAACCTCCTCCTCCTCGGCCTCGTCATCTAATCCTTTAGGAGTTGAAGGGAAATACATGCAAAGTTGGTTGATATCTCAGAGGTTGGAGTCTATTGAGATGGACAACTTGTTGAACGCCGCCATTTAGCCAAGGTAATAACCTTGGTTGTAGGCTTGATTGACCTGGGCTTTATATGCATCACGGATAGTGGCTTGCCCTTCTGAGAACGCCTTCTCATTGGCCGCCTCGATCTCGGCCTCCTTCGTCGCTAGGGCCTCCAGGAGCTCAACTTTGGCTTCCGCGATTTTGGCCTCGGCGTCCTTAATTTGGGACTTCGGCACCTTGGCCACAGTTGCAGCTGCCTCAGCCTTCTCCTCGGCTTGGTCTTGCACACTTTTGGCGACCTTGGCTTGATCAAACAGGACCTTCATTTTCGTTTCGGCATTGTTAAGAAAGGCAAGGAAGCCAGCTACCTCCTGCGTTTTGTGGACCAACTCTTTCTTAAAAGCCTCGGCTTTAGTCGCAAATGAGTGGGCATGCTGGATTGCCTAGAAGAAAATAATGAACAAAGTTAGTAAAATTTCTAAGTATGAAGAGCTTAAAGTGAAAAGGCAAAAAACACAAGTGTTGAAGACTTACCAGAACAAAATGTTGCATCATCAAGGTGAAGTTTTCATATTCGGTGATCTCGGCCATACGATTTAGATCGGTAGGCAAAGGAGCGACAGTGGAGAGAGCAGCGCCAACCTTAATGCTATCAATGGCACTATCGCTAGCTCTTATCGGTCGATCGCCAACCGAAATCGTTGGAGCCCAGGGCGCGTCAGCTTTGAAAAAGCCTGGGTTCTCTACACTTTTGTACCTCGGCCTTTTTGTTTGCTGTTGGTTGGATGGCTCGGCCTCGACAGGCCTCTTCTCGGGGGCAATTGTGTTTTTTTTTTTTATCTCGACCAGTTTAAAGATTGGCACAGTGTCTTCAGAGTCAATTTAGGTGATAGAGGCTTTTGCCTTAGCCCTCTTCACCTTTTTTGGTTTAGGCCGAGGTTGGGATTGAGATGGTGAAGAAGATTGAACTGTGACTACTCATGGCAAGTCGGCCAGGAGGCCTTCAATGATGGCTTTACTGCGGCCCATGTTGTCGGCGGATGTGGCAATGGTAACTCTAGTACCAAAATGGATTGCAGGAAGGACAATTGGAGGGTTTGCTAGATCGGAAGTCGACGCCTCAGAATCTCAGCGTTTGCGACTCCGAGTTCTATTAGCCGGTGCGTTTGGTGGAGCACGATGTCAACGCTGAGATGGTGAAATAAGCTGGGGGGTAGAGGTGGATGGCTACTTTACTGGATCTAAAGAAGAGGCCTGGTCTGGCCTTAATGATAAAGTGACTGGTGGAGTTGTGGCAAATGGAGGAGTCTTGCTTTGGCAGGAAACGTCGGGCAAAACAGATTTGTAGGTGGGAATGTAATTCAGCAAGACGGGGCTTAACGTTTTTAGATGGGAAGATCTAAGAGCTTCTTGAGACCTGGGCTTGGGAAGAAGGTCTAGCAAAAGTCCTTTGATGGCTGAGAAAGGACTACAAGAGAGAGCAACAAAACATTAGTATAGATAGACGAATTTGCTAGTCTTAATAAAGATAAGTTATGGGCTGACTCAGTTCTTACCCTCATCCTCTCTAAACGCTGATCGACGCAAAAGAAAGAGATGAAGATCATCATCAGGTGCAAACTCCCAGTTGCCCGAGACGATCAAATAGTCATCTCCAGCACCCTTGTTGGAGTCTGGAAAGTCGGCTATAAGTTTGTAAATAGTGGATCTAAGCTTGAGATGGTGCGTGTAGCCTTTGTCAAACTTAAGGCCACACAATGTGTAACATAACTGGATGTTGGCTAGTGTGATCCTAGTTTTTTCTCAACGTGCTAATTTGCATATTGCAAGGGTGGGGTGGCCGCCTGCATCACCATCAAGTCAAAGTTACTATGGCGCGTCTTTGGACACCAAACCGCAACAATAAAAGGCCTAAAAGGGCAACTCTCAAAGTTCCCTAAAGTGACAAGGGCTCTCCCTCTGGCTCAAATAGTGTCTTTGCTTATGAAAATCCGCTGGATTAATAGTTTTTTTGAAAATAGTCACCTCGGTAAAAATCCAAGAGTGTAGACGTCCCCGAACGCCCCGGGAAGATGAATCCCGTTCTGTTCATTTTGTGGGGTTTACTACAGTTCAGACTCAAATTGTTACGGTTCTAAATCTGAACCAAAGAGTCCAAATCCGGCAAATCGTTTTGAGAAAAAACAGATTTTTAGAAAAGAAGTGTCAAATATGGACTGCTTTGCTAGATACAGAGTCGCCACCTAAATATTTTTTAATGGGAAATTTAGAAAACCCTGACTCAGTGCCAAAGGCCACGTGTCCGTCATCACCAAAGTTGCCTCGGCTCGAGAACTTGGGTACGATTGGAGAAGGTCAGCTATGAGCACCCCCTCTCGCCCGATCCGAAGATCGGCCTCTACTAACCATGATATCCGATTTTGAAAACGTTATGTGTTCTTATTCTGATTAATTAGCTAGAATTACTATGTTATGCGCGCAGCAAACAAGTATAGACTAGATCGCCTAATTTGGAACAAAGCATTGCATATCCGTTTGTTTGGGAAATGGTTGAAATTGGCTACTCACAAGTAGGCTAAAATGCGGATTTCAATGAATTATCCCAATTCAAGTAATCCAACCTTCACCCACAGGCATTCAGGCAGTTATATCACATAAGCATATAGCCTCATGGTAAGCATGCTGTCATGTGAACATTCACACTCATGTGAAATGCTAAAGCATAAAATACTTACATCGTACTCCGTGCCAAAACAATGAAGCTAGTTAGCAAAACACGCATGACCCTAGTCCATGTTAAGTGGCTAATGCATCACATACAGAATGCAACTAAGTAGGCTCGGCTAATCTAAGATGGCATGTGAAATGCGACGGATAACACGTATGTAAGTTAGATTTGGAATACTTATGCAGTTAGTATGATGCGCCGAGCCCGGTGCATGCAATACAGATGAATGAATGCACGTATGCATAGCATAAGGTATGCTAATTGAAATATGCCCTAAACTAACCATCGAAAGCTAGTAAATAAAAGGGAAGAAAGACGTGAGGTTGGAAGACATACACACACTCACGGACACTTATTACAACATTGCCCTCTCTCGGAGGGTCCGAAAGAATAATACAATCCGAATAAATAACCAACTACTCTAGCTAATTACATATTACAAAACCGAATTAATAACTAGCTACAACTAATTATTACACAACTTAATTAATTAACAAATTAATTGTTACAAATAAATGAATGCTAACTAACTAGTAAGCAGTAAAAGAGAGTTGCTCCAGCTCTATTTGAAGAAGAGGAGGGTATACATGCTCGCTTCGATTCCTTGCCTCGAAATGCCTTCCGGTTGCTCTTTAGAGGCTCTGTTTGCAGGGTGTCTTCCAGTGCTTGTTGCTGGACCTTCAAAACACTGCTGGGGGAGCTACCAGTGGCCTGCCGGCCAGGAGAGGAGAGCTGCCGGCCATAGATGGCCCACTGCCGGCCAAGGGTGGCACACTGCCGGCCATCAATGGCAAGCTGCCGGCCACTGGCGTGCTGTGACACCAAACTGCAACAAAGCACAAAATAGAGGAAAATGAGGGTTTCCCTAGGACATGTACGCACCATGGCACTCCAAATCACCTCAAAACATCAAGGGAGAGGCCAAGTCGGATCCACGACCATCAATCACGCATCCCGATGCGTGATGGCCAAAGATCCAACTTGTGCAAATCAATATGAAAATGAATGCACAGATAAAGCAAGTAAAGCCTAGAACTCTATCATGAATCATCAAGAGCTTCGGCGACCGAGAATTGAGACGCGTTCCATCACTTGAAGTATGAAACGCCCCTCGTTCCTCGTGCTCGAATTAACACTTAATCCAAGCAATGTAACACATAAGCATGGAAAACATGCAACATGACCTAAGTATGCAAACATGCAATCAAACCGAACATGCAACAAGCATATGAGCATAATGTGAGGCAACAACCCATGACAAAATGCAATATGAACATATGAACATGCAAGGCATGTAAAGCTAAGCAAGTATGCAACAACATACTACATGTAACGAGCATGCGACAACATGGCAAAATGGGCTTACACCAAAGGTGGACAGCTCTCAACTAGGTCCAAATTAGTAGCCATTAACGATGAATTAAGCCACGCAAAACACTCAAGCATGCAAAATGCGAAAGGTTCATCAAAGGGGCCTAAAAGGGCAACTCTCAAAAGTGCCTAAGAAGTGACAAATGTGCAAGTGTAACAACACTATACGCACTGAAATGAGATGATAAATGATGCCAAATCATTTAAACAATACAAGTAAAGCATGCGAAGGTCCTAAGTCATGAAAGCTAGCAAAGAGCAATACAAAGGAGGCATGCAATACATGGCATGAACACATGAACTAAGCATGGACAGAGCTTACTTAGGCCTAAACAAAGACTTAAACATGCTGGAACGAGGGCTCAAATACCTAGGCATGCAAGCACACAAGCTAAGCCTTAAACTAGGCAATGATGTGCGACATTCAAAGGCACTTGAAGCATGGATGAAGTGAGAATATGACAATGGTACATGCTCTGAAATGAAGCATTAAATGATGCCAAATCATCTAAATATCTCAAAGATAGCATGTATGCATCACCGAAACACAAAGCTTGCAAGGTCAATTACACTACAGCTATAAAAAGCATGCATTATTTGACTAGGAATCATAAATACAGAGGCAAGGCAGCCCCAAAACATGAACATTTCTAGTTCAAAGCATGGCCAAAAGGTGCTAGCATGATGGATTAACATAGCATGCAAGATTGGCCAACAAACATGGTTTACATGGCAAGTGTATGAAGCAGGTAAGAACTCATCAAACCAGCCAAAATCAGTGAACTAAACATGTGAAAATATGCTCAAATAATCATGGAAATATAGCCAATGCATGCCAAAATGAGGGGCTTCTTTGGAGGGCCACACAAGGGATTATTAGGCACATGCAAGATGAACACTCAACAAGGCCAAACCAACTCTGGAAATGGCTCAAGAGGGTCCCAAAACCCACTGAAAAGGGCCTGGAACAAGGCCTAGAAGCATGCAAAATGGGGTCTCTTTGGAAGGCCCAAAAGACCACCAAACAAGACAAGGAGAGAGGGGGTCACCCCCCTCTGATTTGGGCTCAAAATAGTGTCTAAGCTACTGAAAATCCGCTGGATTTTAGTGGCTAAGAGGCCAAAACAAGGCCAATGCAAATACTCACATGTATAGCTCAAAACATGATGAATTAAAGCATGAAAGGGGGAAGATAACCCCAAACAGAAAAAGTATCTCAAACAAACATGTTTATAAACTCAAAAGGAAACTCTTTCTAGTTTATGACCAATCTCGAAGATGATCACAAGTAGGGCTAATCTATCATGCAAAAATGGCCCTAAAAGGAGAGATAAAGCACAAGGGACAGAAGCTGCGCCCAAATGGCAAAGAGCCCTTCAAAAAAGTTGAAGAGGGGCTCAAAATAAGGCACTTTACAGTTTACATCAAGCCACGAAAATAATCACAAATAAGGCCAAACTATCATACAAGAAAAATGCCTAAAAGAGAGATAAAGAGACAAGTGGTAGGAGGAGGCCTCAAACAGCAAAGAGTCCTTGATCAAACATGTAGGGAGCTCAAAATATGATCTTTTTCAGTTCATGACAAAGTCCAAAAATGCTTGCAAGTAAGGCTTATAGATGAACAAAGAAAGTGCAAGTTTAGGGGAAATAGAGACTTACCCTAGAAGAGCAGTGAACCAGCAGGTTTTGGTCCAGAATTCTGAGCTTCCAACCTCCTCAAATGGCCTCCAAGGTGCTGGAATGGAGGATAGAGGTGTATATCTAGGTGTTGTAGTGCAAAAGTGCAAAGAAATCCAACTCTAAGGCACAAAATACACACAATATAGAGAGAGACAGCTTTTTTTCCTCTCCAAAACTCAGAACCCTGGCATAAGGAAGAAGGCTTTTCCTTATATAGAACAATGCAAAGCCAAAGCTTCTTGAACAAGCTTTTCAAGGCTTCCATCCCTCCATACACGTGTATGGAGGGGAGCAAATGAAAATCCAAATGCTCAAAAGATCCTAGAAACCACCGAGATAGGGGGTGCCGGCCATCAATAATGGCCAAGGCTACACTTGATGGCCGAGGGCTTCATCGATGGGCAGTGAGGAAAAAGCCATGGCCGGCAGTGCATTATGAGGGCCACTCTAACAGGACCTAGTCAAGGTCCAAAAATGAGGCAGAAAGGATGCAGGGTCTGGGAAACTCGAACCGGTGACATTCCGCCGCGATAGTTGAGTGCTCAACGAGCAATCGAACCAGTTGTTGGGTGTACCTACAAGCACAACCAAGTCTTGAGGACAGTCAAAAATGGGGTGTCTACAAAGAGTATGAGAAATTACAAACATTGAGTGAGTGTGTGCAAGATAGTGTGCAAGAACCATAGGCAATACGAATACTCTAGAACTCATGAACAAATTATGATGCAAGAATAAGAAATGATGACTGAATCATGAAGAAAGAAATAGAGTACAATTATAAAAATGAATTCAATGGCAACAGATAAAGTATTAGTATATATTCAGAACAGTGGAAGACTGAACTAGAAGAGAGTAAAACTAAGAGCTTACCAAATGGGTCCGAGAACACGGATGCTAGAACAAGGTTTGCCGGAGTTAAACGATGATAACAGCTGTAACCAGACAATGAAAAGCTCGCTGGAAGTGGTGAACAGAATGGGTGCAGAGAGCTCGTGAACGTAACAATGGAATATTTGGAAATGTAGAGAGAGAAAATCTTGAGCAAGAGAGAGAATGCAAGAATGCAAAGTGAAGATACAGAGAAAGAAAGAAGGAGCTTTGTCAAAAATGTGAAAAGGTAGCAAAACGTAATGAGATGCCTTGGACGATGTGCTTGTCAGGCAGCGTGGGCAGAAATGACGAGTCCTAATAGCGCGTGTCAAGTACGAATCAATGAAGAAAGGACACGTATATGAGACGGTTGGAAAGGCTGTGCGTGACAGCTCATGCGTAGTTAAAATTCTTTACAATTCTTGAAGTAATGAGGCCATAACCTCGGCTAGAGGAATGACCTCAGATGAGATGCTTAAAGAACTGAGTTCTTGGTTCTTGAGTCTTAGGAAAGTGGACAGCTGATTCCTGGTTTTGCTGAAGCCGATGAGTCATGATATTGGTCAAAGAGCAAAATGAATTTTCAGCCAACATGCAGTATGGACGAGCAATGTAGGTTCCATCACCTCAGGTTGTCGAGGTAATAGAACCTAAGGGGTAGTTATGCGGAAGTATTTTGTGAATGATAACACTTGGCAAAGGTGACACCGAAGTATTAGCCAAGGTGCTATGTAGCTTGGTCATGCTGCTGAGATGATCTCAGCTAAGACGAGGTTATCTGTGGAGATATCAGAATCCGAGATAGAAGGGACAAGAGTCCTAGAATAGGGGAGGATCTCAGTCTAGATAAGGATAAGGCTCAATGAGAGGCTATCCCTATCTAGTTGAAGGTCCAGAATGAGCATTGAGCCTGAGTCCATTGAAATGAAACTTCTAAAGGGATCAGGTCACTGTTGGCTATAAAAACAGGACACCTTCGTGTGTCTAAGGTAAGTTCTTTCTTGTAAGTTTAAGCACAATTTGCTATCTTTGAGAGATATTGATTATTGACTTGATCGTCGGAGTGCCCTCGGGCGGATGAACCACCGCCGAATTCTCATCTTTTTGTTACAGGTTGTTAGGCTTAATCTATTTTGTCGGTACTCTCTAGCTGAGTTTCCCTTTTGATTGTGTGGTCGGAAATCAGCACCCACAGTGATGATGGAGAAAGATCACCATTTGGAAAATTTGTTGTAATCCCAAAAGGGAAAAGATCAGAGTACTGCAACAAGAAGAGTTATGTTATAGTCCTGATCAATCACATGTCTGAGGCTGAGGCAACGATGATAAAGAAGCCTATAAAAATTTGATACAAGTTGAAGCCGCTAGATGAGTCTTTTGTTTCGAAAAGGCGGCTTAGTGATGGAGAATATGGTGATGATGAAGAAAAGATCAAGAGAAAGAAGAAAATGATGATTGTAAAGGCACTTGCAGTTCCACCAGAATTGCCTGCTGAATTCAAGAATCACATCGAAAGTCTAAATAGTACTGAATTGAATTTTGTGATTGAAAAGTCACTGTATAGAACAGACCTTAACCATAATCATGGACGCCTATCTTTGTCATTGAGTCAAATTGATAATGGATTCCTCACGCAAGAAAAGAAGGACTTGCTCGAAACAAGAATTGGAAATCATAAGACATCTATTAAAGCCAAATTAATTGATCCGTCGAGACATGAATCTGATATATTTCTTAAGAAGTAGGACATGCCTAAGAAAATAGGCAAAGTGAATTCAACTTATAATCTAATGACAAGTTGGAATGATGTTGTGGAGAGCAACAGGCTGTGCGAAGGAATGATTGTACAACTTTGGTCATTTTGGGTGGGCTTAAAATTGTGGTTCACTCTTGTTGAAGTGAGGATGATTTAGGCGAAAAAACATTAGAGGTGTAGTTGCTCAAGTGAATGTGAAAGTTATTAATCAACTGAGATTATTTGTGAGTTTTTTTTAATTATTTTATACATAAAAGAGATTTTTTATATAGTTATTCATCGGAGTATATTTTTCTTATTAGTTATTCACAAAATGTCTCAGATGTATACTTCACCTTTTATCAGTAATTGTTTTGCCTAAGTTTTAATTTTGAACGTCATGTGATTCAGAATTAGCCAATTCTCTGTTGCCTCCATCCTGAGCCTTTTAATGTTATGGCATAGCTCCCAATTCCTTTCTGTCATAGCTAGTTCCTCTAAGCGCGCAATGGTTCGCAGATATGTGCCATTTTTTGATATCGGAAAAGGAAAAAGAAAGAGAAGGTTTCTTGAAATTGAACCGTCAACATAACCATTCTGTTGTTCTTATGAGTCCAAATAGATTATTTTAATGAAATCACTACTTTAATCGGCATTGGTATAGTTCGGTTGTAGCTAGAATTATACTTTACTATGCTTGCTCAACAGGATTTAAAATCTTGTGTAGTGAAAGCCAATGAAACCATGAAAACCAAAAAGAATTTGAGACAAATTTTGCATACAAGCAAGTAAAAAAAAAAGACAAATGTCCTAGCTAGATTTTGCTAGAAAACCAATTATAAGAAGCAAAAGCAAGCTCGAACATAAATCAAATTTATTAACTCTTAAGAGAATTGGGTATTGAATTAAAGACACAAAAATCAGAGTCTCGTTGCTCATGCATGCTTCACAATATTACCCTACAAAATCAACTTGTGTGAGGTTAATTAACATAAAACAAAAGCAGCTAACGTTTAAAAAAAAAAAATAGCAAAAGGATTACAACGTTAAGATTTTATATGATTTTGGGAATATACTGCAGAGTTGTTCTTATAGTTGTTATTGTGTATAGTAGATTTTGATCTTTGCTCCATCGTAGACATAGGTATCTTGCCAAACCACACGTATATGTGCACTTGTTCTTTTGTTATTATTATTGTGTTATTGAAATCACGTTCTTATATGACATTATCATTGTTTATGAATTAACAGCAAGTATTGCATAGTATCTCAAAATAATGTTTTTTGGGGAGGTGAAAAGGAAAAGGGCAGGTTTTTTTGGTTCCAAAACAGCGTCGAGTTCATTCTCCGGGGATTGTAGTTCCGAGAGCCAATAGCGAATAACGATTACAGGACAAGAGATATCAAAGAGAAGGTGTAGTTAGTCAAACATACATCTCAAATACAAATATTTTGAAAAGAAAATTTTTAAAAAAAATGCTATATACAGAGGATAATATTACTTAAAAGGTGTGTGATTGTGTGTCATGATGATTCAGTCATTCACCACAGATTGTGAGCAGGCAACCTCAATAGATGGCACAAAAAATGGCCTCAAAAAGGCTTTGCCAGGAAACCCGGCGGTGGTTCTTCCAAATCGATCAAGTCAATCAAAGATCATCAATATCAAAAGTATTCAAGTAATATTTAAAAACGCACAACTAAGTGGGGGTGTGCCTTTTTATAGCCAATATTTATCTTATCCCCAATAAGGTCCCAAATCCTCCAATCAACCCAACTCCTAACTGAATCTACTCTGGATGGAACTCCAAAAAAAACCAAGAGTTTTTTTTTTCCACTTACCTTTATTTTCCCTCTCAATCTCACCTCTGTCTTTATTCCGCTTTTATCTTCGATATCTTGATATCATAAGATAAGATCAAGAAATTAGACTATAGATCTAATATAATCTATACACACACACGCCTCGGCCGACGACACGTCGGCGTCACCTTGCCACGTGTTGGTACTCAGAAATATATCCCCACAAAAGGAAAGCTTAAGGGAAGAGTTACAAGGTCGTTAGGACATAGTGCAAGATGGTGTTAGAAGTTCATTGAAATTTGGACACCCTTAAAAACAAGGGTAACATACAATAACAGTTCCATATGGACACTATTAGAGTACACTTTACCATGTTCAAAAAAAAAAAAAATTTGTTCACACTTTGCCAATCATATAATGCCATCTAATCTCCATTCCATTCTAGTTTAGGTATCCTTTTTCATTACAATCTCTTTGATTTCATATTTGATATAATATTTAGTGTATATAAATATATACATGAATATCCCACAAATTTCACCTCATTCTCCAACTCACAACAAACAGTTCTTCTATCAAATCATTCTTTGTCAATAATCTTTTGCAAAGATTCAAACTGTGTTTGTATTTAAGCACAATGAAGAGGAAGAGGAAGATGGAGGATGATGATAAGTTCAGTAGTGATGATGATTTCATTAAGACGGATGATGATGATGATGATAATAAGACAAGTGTTAATGATCCCTCCTCGAAGACCAACAATGAGTCAAGTGTTGATTGGTGTAAATTTGTTCGTAAGGTATAGGATGCAAAGGAAAACCTTCTCAAACTCAAAGGTGAGACTAAATTGAAGGTTTTACGACCATTCATCAAGAACAATGATCTTGATTTATACAAGATCACTATGTTTGAGTTACACAAAGCCAACAATAACCCACTTCTTGATGATGATCATACACACACAGTATGTAGTATCTCTGGCTCTCTTGGCATAGAGGGATCGAAGAATGGCATTGTTGTTGCTGCTACATGTTCTGTCAACAATGATGGACAAAGATTGCCGACAGATACATTCACACCCAACCAAGCAAAGGAAAAAAGATCAGAAATCAACTTTAATACTGACAAGTCCTTAGTATCTAATCCTGCAACATGCTCACAAAAATCTGAAAAGGTTGGTTGTTCAAAGCAGCATCATGCTGATAAAGATGATGATGATGATGATGATGATGATGAAAGGGTAGTAGTTGTACCAGACCAGCAACCACCAGAATTGCCTGAAAAATTAAAACAACTTCATAAAGATCGAGAGGTTTCTGAGGCAGTTTTGGTGATCCAAAAGAAAATCTACAGCACGGATGTTAACGCTAGTCAAGGTCGTCTGTCAATGCCACTGAGACAAATCCAAAATATGGAATTTCTCAGTGAAGAGGAAAAGGATTTGCTTAGCGAGCAGGAGGGATAGTGGTGAAGCTAATTGATCTAGCAGATGAGAATTGTGAAGTGTATAATGTAACTCTAAAGCAGTCGAAATTGAAAAGTACCTCAAATTACTATCTTGTGACCAGGTGGAACACGTTTATGACGAAGAACAGACTGGAAGTAGGTATGACAATGCAGGTCTGGGCCTTTCAGGTGGACTCAGAGCTGTGATTTTCTCTTGTTAAGATTTAAAACTAGTTGATTTAGCTTCTTTTTTTACTTTTTTTTTGGTAATGGTTTAGTATTAAAATTTTGTGAATATATATAAATTCATTAACAATATAAGAGAGTTACATTGCTTCAAATCTAAATGTAAAGTTTGAAATCATACTTTCCTATCCTTTTTTTAATTTTCAATTTCAGTTAATTGAAGCACAAAGCAATACAGTTTTTGAAAAATCTATTTAGTTGTGTTATAAATCAATATGCTATCATAGATGACTGCCTATGTGTTTCCATGATAACCCAAAAAATAATAAAATAAGAACCAAACAACTGATATTTCGGTGTAATTAAAAATTTCTCAAAAAAAAGGAAGCAATATAAGTCGCAGAACATTGAATCACACAATGAAATTGGAAAAATTGGAACTTTTGCTTTTGTTGAGAGCTGAACTCAACACCTTCCACTTACTAAACGTTTGCTCTAACCATCTGAGCTACAAAAGTTGTACTGTTTACTTTTATAAAATAATAATTCTTTTATATATAAAATAAGAACCAGTTCTCCAGATGGGTTATTTTTAATTTTATTATTAGTTATGATTTTATTATTGTGAAATTGTTGTTATGTATTTTTTTAATTAAGTTGTGCTTTATATAGATTTCATGTCATTGTTATCACGGCCATGTTTGTTTCGCGGTTTGAGTAGTAAGATTGGACTATCATAGCTGTGGATCCCACCCACAACATGTTTGGTAATGAAATAGGAGGGCAAATTAATAGTCTAAGGTCGCGTTTGTTTTCCAGCATGAGTAGTAGGATTGGACTAAGACTGAGGTGGGTCTCATTAAAAACATGTTTGGCTGTGAAATTAACCACTAGATTAGTAATCCAATAGGATTCACAATCCCACTGAGCAATGGGACTAGCATAACTGGTAGGATTAAGAAATAAGTCTCACGGGATTGAAAGAGAACCATTTTTTTTTCAACTCCTTTTATGTCTATTTTTTTTTTTAGAATTGTTATTTATTTATTTATTTATTTCATATAAAAATAATTTATCAATTCTATCGCTAATCATTTCTCATATTATCATTAGAATAAACACACTTTTACTTAATTTTTTCATTAATAATTCTCACATTAACAATCTATTCACTAACCATCCTCTCTTTAACAATCTCATCTAACTTAATTCGTCACGAATATCTCAGCCCAATGGCTAAGCTCGTAAGGCCTCCATTGGCCTGTTTGTCAAGGCTTGAGCTTGAGGTTTTGGTCACAAGTCCCCCATTCAAAAATAAATAAATAAATAAATAAAAATTGTTGGGTTGAGTACATGTGCCGAAGAATCATCTCCACAACTTGACATAACCCAATCCTATGTAGACGCTCAACGTTTGTTTAACAGATTAGGTTAGATAAGATTATTAGAGAAAAGATAGTTAGTAAAGAGATTGTTAATATAGGTATTGTTAGTGAGAGGATTAAATAAAAATGTATTTATTTTGATAATAGTATGAGAGATGGTTAGCGATGAAATTGTTAAATTATTTTTATATAAATTATTTTTATATTAAAAAAAATAAAACAAATATTAAAACAAACAGGTGTACTTAGTATAATTTTTTTTTTATATATATAAAATAGACTCAATCTCTTATTATTTTTTTAATCCCACCCAAAACCCAGCTAAGCTAATCCCCTTATCGAGGGAATTACTAAGCCCCTTAGGATGCGTTTGTTTGGACGGACTGGATAAGAGGGATTGTAATCTATCGGACTATTAATCCTGGGATACATTGTCCCGAGACTATTTATTTGGACTAAATTTGTATCCTATGTTTATTTAGTCATGAGATTAGATGTTTGGATTGGACTATTTTTAGTTATCCAATTTTTGTTTGGAATATTATGGAGAAGGATAAATACTCAAATGACTATTTTATCATTTTCAATTATTTACTAAGTAATAGCAATATTAAACATAGTTTTAATATTTTAATTATTTTTAGTTAAATTAAATAAAAATTCGTTTTATTTTATTTTTTGCACAATATTTTAATTATTTTAATTTATTATTTTCAATTAAATTAAATTTATAATTTATAATTTATATTTTTTATTTAATATATAATTTTAAATTAACGACAATATAAAATAATTTTATTTAATATATAAATTAAATTTTCAACAACACTAAAAAAATTTAATTTATAAGGTCATAATTTATAATTTATTATTTTTAATTAAATTAAATTTATAATTTATAATTAAAAAATTTTATTTAATATATAATTTTAAATCAACAACACTAAAAAAATAATTTATAAATGTTCAAAAGACTATTTTATCCTTTTCTAATTGTTTGCTAAGTAATAGTACGGAGGGTAAAATGGACATTTCACAAAATAATCCCATGAGATACCAATCTCATGATTTCTATCCCACCCCCTTATGAGATCGGATAGCTCCATATTTGTGGGACTAATAGTTCGAGAGATCTATTAGTCTGGAGCAAAAAAAATGAAACAGACAATGAACTGTTAGTTCGAATCACACCCCCTAATCCTTCGAAACAAACACACTAGGGTATTAACAACCTCATAGGATTGTTAACCCCATAGTTGCTGTTACAATCAAACAAGGTTTAAGAATCCAATACCTTCATCTAAGAGGGATAATAAAGATGGCCAATAGTACTTGTCCCTTTCATTGGATATTTCTAAAAACAATCTAATAATTATAACAAGACCAACTAAACCACAAAGTTGGCAATGCCCTTACTTTAGGCAATTCATATTGACTGTGAAAAAACAAAAAAAAAAAAAAACCTTAATAGTGTAGATGTTGATGAAAATATGCACCATTTTACCATTTTTTTAAAAAAATCGACTACTTTGAAGCAAAGGGAAGGCGTTCAAAAAAAAAAAAAAAGAAAAATATTAGAGATTATGAAACAAATATTATAAAATGTTTTATGAAATTTTTTTTTCCTTTGATTAGTATATAGTATTTTCTTGTATGTGTAATCTGCCAAGGAAATAGTTTGGGCTCTATGTTGGATCTCGTGTCGAGTCCAGTCCAGCAATAAAGAGACAGAATTGGGCCATCCGAAATTTGCATCATCATCATCACGTGTTTGACGTGTTATCATTAGACAATTCAAAACAAGTCAAACGTGGCATGTCTGATACGTATTATAAAATATAAATAAATAATTAATTGACAAAAAAAAAAAAAAAAAAAAAACAAAGGGAGAGAGAGTCAAAGTTGGCAGGCCTGAATCCGTGTGATTACTCATCATAAAAAAATAAAAAGAAATGATGTGTTTTTTGAAAAAAAAGATTGAAAGTTTTAAATTAAGAGTTTTAATAATTTTAATTGGTATGGGTTTTATATGATGTGATATTTTAATTTTATTTTATAAAATTTTTTACATCATTAGTGTTGTTTTAGAACTTTTAAAATGTAGAAATATATCATTTATGGTGTTTTTTTTTATAAGGAAATAAAAATATTGAGTATATACATACATTAGTAGGTGACGCTTGCAATGTATAGAAATTTATTTTTAACATAAAAAATTAATTTTTAGTCTTAATATTTTATGTGTAAAAAATTTTAAATAATTTATTCTCAACCTAAAATCAAATTCTTATTTGATGAAATTTTTTTATTATTGTGCGTGATCTTATATAAAATAGGCTTATAAAAATAATTTATTTCAAAGTAAAAAAAAAAAAAAGAGTCTATTCTCAACCTGTAATCAAATCCTCATTTGTGTTAATCATATTTACCAAAAATCATGAATTCTACTTATATCAAAATATTTTTTTTTTTCTTAAAAAACAAAAGCAACAAAAAATTCGATAAAATACAAATTACGACTCGGTTATAACTCATGGTATATTATTTTGATTATTAATCGAAAAGGTCTTTCCAAATTTCTTATTTTTTTGTTATGTCTAAAATGATGCATCGGGTTTTTAATTATGCTCCAAGTGGTGTTTCATTATCATCTATTATAATATATTTATATAACAATATTTAAGTATTTTATTACACAGAAAAGTGTTTAAAGTGGGTTGACTCAAAAATGGAATTCATACTTATATAATTAAGATCATAAGAGTTATTTACATTGATGCAGAAAAAATTATAAATTTAAATCATAAATAGTATACTTAAAGGAAATCAGTTACAAAATCTCTATAATCTTAATAATTTCAGTTCTCAAAGTGGTTTTGATTAATTATGCAACACATTATAATAATCGCAAAATCTTTATTCCAGCCAAATTATTTTTGCATATATTTTCTAACAGAGCTCATGAAGTTGTATTATCAGTAATACTATAAATTCAAATTTTTTATTTTAAAATTATTCAAAAAACATCAATAGGTGCCTTAAATATATAAAGTCATTTTTGATGAATAATTATTCGTTAAATTAATATTTCACATTATTTATCATTTGATATTTGTTAATTTATTTTCTAAAAACTTAACAAAAAAAGTATTGAGTTACATTATTTTAATCAATCAGTATCAAATTGGATGCTAAATGTGTATGTAAATCACTTTTAAAAATATTTGACATAAAATCACAATAGAGTTAACTTTAATTAATATAATGATATTTTATATTATAAAATGTGTTACAAAAGAATAATTTTAATTTTAATTTAAAATACATTTTAAATTTAAATTTTTTATTTTAATAATCTTTTATTTTACCGTTATATAAAAGTGTTACTTGAATACTTATATATAATGTGCCTGTTTGGCAGCACTTAACTTCAGCTTATTTCAGCTTTCAGTTTAATTTAAGCTATTTTGATGTGTTTAGTTTAGCTTATAGCTTATAGCTTATAACTATAAGCTGTTTAGGCATAAGCTATAAGCACTTTCCCATAGCTCTACCAAATAAGGCCAATAACTTTACTTAAATTATTTATTTATTTCGATAATTTTAGTTCTATTGTGCTATAAAAATGTAATCATCATATAATAATTTTATATGATATATATTAAATTATAAGATAGTAAAATTAACACGCATTTTGATATTAATTAAGAATAATAGTTAAATTAGAAATATAATTAGTAATATAAAACTAAAAGTTATTCTAATTATTTAATTTTATTTTTATTTTTACACTCATTTAAAAAATAAAAATATGTAGAAATAGAACTACTCAAAATTTATTTAAAAGATTAAATATAAATATTTTGTGATTTGATTAAGAAGAAAATATATAAATTAATTAATTAAGTAGAGTATTGATTCTTTCTTTAATATTCTTTTTGAATTATTCATACATATTATATATAGGTATATAAAATTTAAATTAAATATAAATATTTTGTGATAAATAATTTCATATTAAATAAAAAAATAAATATTAATTAATATTAAGACATCAATAAGATAGACAAAAAATATAAAATATAAAAGAAAATTAATTTGATCCGTATGATGCACATAATTAAATACATTGTATCTTATTTATTTATTTATTTCTATTTTGAGATTTTTTTTTTCAAATATCATAATAATTAAATTAAAATATCAACCATATGAAAAAAAATCTGACAACGACAAAACTAAATACATGATAAAAAAAAATATGAAAAATAAGCATTTCTGAATAGAGTCTCTATAATGTGCCACGTGTTGATGTAATTTTTTTAGAAAAACGCAAGCTTTTAAAATGTGCCACATAAAAAAAAAAAAAAAAAACACTACTTTTATATATATATATATATGATACGCTTTCAAAATTTAGTTACTTTGTTTGGTTTTAGTTTTCATAATTCACTTTTTAAAAAATTTTACTTTTTTTATTTTTCGTATTTTTTTGTTTTCACTAAATTTTTTTAATATTTTAAGAAATTTTTAAAATTTTTAGACACACCTAACATAAATACACTTAAAAATGTATAATATTTAAGATTTTTTTTTACAGACATTCGCTAAATATCAAAAATACAAAAATTCAGTATATTTTTTGTATTTATTAATTTTTAAAAAAAAAAATTTCACAAATATTTATTATTTAGATATATCTAAGTAAGGTGCATTTAAAAAAGTAAAAAAATTGCTTAAAATTTTAAAAATATTCACTAAAAATAAAAAATACAAAAAAAAAATCAATTTTCAAAAAATTGAAATCAAACACATCGTGTCACGCCCCAAAATTTGGACAATTAAATATTAAATTAGGAGTAAACCCTAATCAATATTTCATCATCCAAATTTTAGGGGTGAAACAAAATCTAAATATTCTCATCTCCAAAAAGTTTAAGTAAATTTTTATGCTCAAAAGATTATAAGGAATTAAAAAAAAAAAAAAAACTAACAAAACGTCAACCAAACCATCTACCATAATTTTATAACTAACAAATACCTCAAACATTAAAGTAACAATAAATAGTTAAAATAATTTAAATAATGTAAAGTTACAAATCATGCCAAATTATCAAAATACTAAGGTCATAAAAAAAAAAAAAATACATAAACTAATATCAACTCTAAGCTCAAGAAAACAAAAGAAATCCAAACGACATGTCCAACAACTATAGTTATTTCTCTTCACCACTGTAATCTCAACTAATCTTGTAAAGGAAATTCGGCTGCGCTCAAACAGAACGCATTTGAGATGCCAAGAAACAAAATGGGTCAGTATACAAGTATATTGGTATGAGTATAGATATTTGACACCTACGTGTCCACCAGACACAAACAAAAATACATTTAATTATAGTTACGGAATAAGACAAATAGTTTTATTCATACCAAGACGAATTGGTAGTTTTCCGAAATACGGTGGCATTTAGTTTCTTACTCGTATACAATGAAATATAAATTGAGTATAAAATAAACAAAATAAAAATAAAAATATGGTGGGTCAGTCATGCATAAAAAGTTAGTAAGACCCATCATTCTGCAAAAAATAAAATTAGTATAATTTAATTATAAGTAATTTACTGAAGAAGTATAAAAATGGACCGTTTCATGCTTAAATAATTCGAATTGACCAAAACTCAAAGAACAAAAGTTGAACAGAATCAAATTTATTAAAAGATAGCGCGAACGAATTTAGTAGAAACTGAATAGGTTGAGAGAAAAACTTGATGGAATAACCTAGATGGAATTCAACCGAAAAATCTAAAACTAAAAACAAAAAGAAATTGCCCTAAGATGATTTTTTTTTCAGAAAAGCTCAAAACACAAAAAGTGTTCAGAATAATATTTTACTTCATTTTACACCAGACCAATAAAAATGAGATAGTTTCGTGAGTTAAAACAGTATCTAAAATCTGCAATACTAAAATAAATAAAAACTATTGTAATAAAAATCATCCGATTACAAGTTCTAATCGATCTTTCTAGTAGAAAGTTAAAATATAAAAGTTGTCTGGAATTATGTATACATGCCTCTGCCCAAATTTTGTAATTTATTGAGTTTTTTTACTATTTTTCAACATGTACAAATCAATACAATTTACACTATACCTATAAACTCATAATTAAATTCTTCATACCTTAATTCTACCACTTCGACCCTTCACTTCCGGCCTATACATATATTCCATGTGCCTTCTGTATATCTAACATCGCTCTGAAGCCAACTTGCACGGGGATATCATCCTGAGTAGGACCCACAATCCCCGGATGGTTAGCATATACGTACGCGCGTAAATCAAAGCACTCGTCTACTCATAAGAACTAGACAACAATATATATACACAATCTCTTATTTACTCATGAGAACAAACATAACAATGCCAAGTGTAGACGCTCCCGAATGTCCCGGGAAAATCCCGTTTTGTTTATTGGGCTTACTACAGTTCGGACTCAAATGTCACGGTTCTGAATCTAATCCCGCAAAGTGCAATGCACGGCCGATAATTCACCAAAGAGTCCAAATCTGGCAAATCGTTTTGAAAAACTGATTTTTAGAATAAAGTGCCAAATATGGACTGCTTTGCCAGATACAGAGTCGCTACCTAAATATTTTATTTTGGGAGAATTTAGGAAACCATGACTCGTGCTTAAGGCTACGTATCCGTCATCACCAAAGTTGCTTCGGCTGGGGAACTTGGGTACGATTGGGGAAGGTCATGCAATGAGCACCCCCGCTCGCCCGATCAAAGATCGGTCACTACTAAACATGATATCGAGTTTTTGAAAACACATGCGTTCTTATTCCGGTTTATTAGCCTAGGATTACTATGTGATACACACAGCATACAAGTATAGACTAGATCGTCTGAGTTGGAACAAAACATTTCATGTTTGTTTATTTGAAAATGGTTTGATGGTGCTAATCGCAAGTAGGCTAAGACATGGATTTGCCACCCTCAAGTGGGCTTAGAAAATAGGGTGATTTGCCACTCTCAAGTGGGTTTAAAACTCGCAATCGATGAATTGTTCCAATTCAAGTAATCCAACCTTCACCCAGGCCAAAGAAAGAAGCTAATTAAAAATCATGCATGAATCCTAACTGTACTGAGATGCCTAATGCAACACATGCAAGATGCAACTAAGATAGGCTCGGCTATTCTAAAATGGCATATAAGATGTTACAGATAACATGTATTCAACTTGGAATTGAAATACAACGCAGTTAGTATGATGCGCCGAGCCCGATGCATGCAAGACAGATGAATGGATGCAATCATGCGAGCATAAGGATGCTAATTGAAATATGCCCTAAAACTAACCATCATAAGCTGGTAAATAAAAGGGAGAAAGACGTGAGGTTGGAAGACATGCATCACACACACGCACACTTATTACAACAGTTGGCCCTCTCGACGGAGGGTCCGAATAAATAATACAACACCAACTAGCTAATCTAAGCTAATCTAATTAAGCTAGTTATTACACAACCAAAATGAATAATAAATTACAGTTAATTATTACACAACTCTAATTAATTAACAAACTAACTAAGTAAGCAATTAAACTAGCATGCAAACTACATGCATGTGGACTGCCTCAGCTCTGCCTTGAATGATAAAGGATGCATGCATGCTCGAGTCGCCTTGTTTGGAAATCCCTCGCGACGTCCCGATTTGCCTCTGATTGCAATTGATCTCAGAAACTTGCACCAAGCTCCAGAGAGATGAAACTCCATCTTGGGAATCTGTAGGGATGCTGCCGACCAGATATTGGCCTTGGAGACCATTTGTCGCCCACTTTTTGTGGTGAAAACCAGAAAAAGTGGTCGGCCAGCCACTTTATCTGGTCGGCCGACCAGTTTTTGCTGCTGGATTCTGGTTTCCTGTAACAGAGGGCAAAAAATAAGCATGGCAAAGTATTTGCAACACGTGTATGCGCGACCACCCTCCCTATCATTACATAAGCTCAAGGGAGTGTGGTTCTCGACCCTCGGGCCACCAATCACATATCTTGATGCATGATGGCTGAGGAGCCAAATTGCACAACTCAATATGAAATGAATGCACACACGAATACATAAAGCCTAAAACTCTATCATGTATAGTCAAGAGTGTCGGCGACTGAAAATTGAGGCATGTTTCATCACTTTGAGTATGAAACGTCCCTCGTTTTCCGTGTTTGGACTAACTCCTATTCCAAACACAATGCAACAAATAACATGGTATGCACAATGCTATGAAACATGGAATATGCGATATGACTTAAGCATGCAAACATGCAAGGGACAAACATACAACAACATGTAATGCAACATGAACAACCTAACAAGGCTAATGGCATGCACAATGCACAATGCTAATGCAATGCATGCATACTCAATGCAAGACAACATAAGTATGAAACAATATGATACAATGCAACTAGCATACACAATGTGAATGTCAACTAGCATACTCAATGCGAATGAGCTACATGGCATACACAATGCAATGATCAATATGGCATACTTGATGCAAATGGCAACTAGTATACACAATGCAATGATGGTATACTCAATGCAATGTGACCTAAGCATACACAATGTAAAGGACAAGGCACACACAATGCAATGGACAACATAGCATGCAAACAACATGCAATCAATCATGCTCAATGGATTTAAACTAAAATGGACACTCAGCCATGCCCAAATAGAGGCCATTTCACACCAAAACTTAGGCACAAAAAGGCAAAGAACTTGTGCTCATGCAATGGCTCATCAACAAAGCATAAAGGTCAACTCTCAAACACAATGAAGAAGTGACGAATATGAGAGTATGACATAGGTACAAGCACTGAAATCATCTTCCAAGTGATGTCATATCATGCAAATAGCTCAAATAAAGCATGCCGAGAGACCCGAAATACAAATCTAGTCAAGGGCTTTACACTACAACCATACCAAGCAATGCTCAAATGACCTAAAGCACTCAATACATACCTAAGGCAGGTCAAAATGGTAGCAAAAACAAGCTAAAATCGCAACAAAGATGGCAAGAAAGATAGGCTTCCGAATTAGCTCGCAAACAAGGCATAAGGGCACAACTCTTAAACACAATGAAAGAGTAATAATCATGAGAGTATGGAAGAATTTTATGGTTTGAAATTGCCTACCAAATGATTCTATATTATGCAAATAGCTCAAATATGACATGCTAGGGGGCCCAAAGTGCAAGGCTAGCAAAGCCAAATACACCATAGCTATACAAAACCAAACATGCATGACCAAAATAACACCAAACAGACCTTAAGCATGGTAAAACAAGGCTAAAAGTTTCTTTGGGTCAAGCCAAAATCATGCTAAAAACAAGGCTCAAAGCACAAAGCATGTTAGGGCAATTTCATGGAAATGCACTACAAGTGCATGGTGTATGTAAGGGGCTATTAAACCAACTTTAGACAGGATTATGACATGCTAAAAAAACCCCAAAAACCCACTGAAATGAGGTCAACATGAGCTAGAAGGACATGCTCAAACATGAAGCATACAAGACTAGTTTGTAAAATTTACACTACGAGTGTATAAATCAAGCATGGAATGACCAAGATAGGAAAAAATAGTGGCATATGACAGAAAAATAACCACAAATACCAGCTAAGACATGGCCAGCTTGAACTTAACAAAGGTGCTCACATGTGAGGCAAATATGACAAGTATTGAAGACAACAAGGAGAGGGGATGACCCTCTCCTTCTTAGGACCTCAAAACACCATTCCCACTACTGAAATCCATGAGAAGGCCAATACAAGGTGGTCCCGAAGCTCACAAAAAAGGCACAAAAATGAGGCCAAACAAGGCCTAAGAGGGGGTAAACAACCCCAAACACAAAAGTGATCTTAAACAAAGATCAAAAGCATGCAAAATCAGAACTTTTATCAGTTATAAGTTAAGCTCAAAACAGTATGCAAGATAGGCTAAAAGCTTGTGCAAAAATGGAGAATAAAGAGGGTAGTTTCTTACCCTTGAAGAACCTTGAAGGACAGCAGCAAAACAATCACTTTTCTGAGCCAAACAACCTTCAATCAGCCCAAAAATAGGTTCCAAGGAACCTCAAGCCAATGGTGATCAACTTTGATGAAGGAAGTATATGCAAACAAGAAGTATTTCTCTACTTCTATGGACTTCTATGCACAAAAGGGCAATGGAGAGAGGCTCTAGAGAGAGAGGCAGAGGTTTTTGTCTAAAAATTCTAGAGAGAGAGAGGAGTTTTTAGAGAGAAAGGCTCCCAAACTTGCCCAAGAAGTTCTCTCCTTGCAAAATGAGAGATATATCATCATATATAGCAAAAACAAGACTCAAAGTCGAAAATATCTGATTATATGATAGCTGGAGCTTGTGAAAGACAACTGGAGGGAAAATATCTTAAAAAAATCTGAGTTTGGGACATACCAGCCACTTTCTGGTCGGTCGACCACTTTTCTGGTCGGCCAGCTAGTTTTTCTAGTCGACAGGAAAAATTTTGCCTTCCAGGTCCAACTTCAAATGGCCATAACTCCTTCATCTGGACTCCTTTTCAGGTCATTATTGTGTCCAAATTGAAGCCCCGGAAGTAATCTTTCCAATGGTGGCAGCCTTGCATCAAAATTCCAACTGTGAAAAAAGTTATGCCTATTTTAGTGAAACCGCACAGTTTTAGTCCTACCCGGATTCATGCCGAACTTTTCCCAAACTAGTTTTCTTCTCTCATTTCCTCTTTGCTTTAACTCCAAACCCCTAAACAAAGTGTTTTGAAAGATTTTTCAAAGATTTCATCTCTTTTTTATTCATTTCCACTTTGTCCTTGCTCGATTTATCGAAAAGCGTAACATTTAACAAAATGTGAGTGTCGGAATATCGTAGAAACTTTATTTTCAAAACATTTTGAAAGAGAGGGTTTCAAGGTCTAAAATCTTTTGATCAAGATTGTTTTGGTCCAAAAGGGGTATGAAGTTGAGATTTGTCTCTCTCATTGTCAATGAAACTGAACTTTTGCCCTGCACACATTTCTCCACTAAGTAAATCATCAGTAGTGCCCAAGTTTTAAGGGCAGTCAAAAATAGGGTGTCTACACCAAGCCTATGGCATTCAAATAAATCTCAAAATTCTCGCTTTTTTTTTTTATTTATAATTTTTATATATACACTCTTTCTCACCAACACTCAAATAAAATAACAATCCATGTAATCATAGTGAAGTGTAATGAATTTATCTATAGGTTCTAAGTTTATTTTAATTTCATATAACCATGAGTGTAATTACAATTATAAAATAGATACATATAAAAATCTCAAATCTGACATACACAACTAATCAAAATAATTAAAATCAATCTATTATCTTCATGTAAATAAAAAATCAAATTAACATTAAATAAATAAAAATAAATAAATAAAAACAACGAATTAAATATAAATCAAGGGAAGTGAGTTTTGTACTCACAATTATTTTTTGAAGATCAAAGAAATATTTGAAGAAGCTTTATTTTATTTTATTAAACAACTACAACATCTATAAATATACTATATATTTTATCAATATTTAAAAACACTTTTTTTTATATATAAAATATATAAATATATAAATATTCAAATTAATTATATATAATTAACTACCATATTAAATTAATTAAATACCACATTAAATTCTTATGTAACCACACAGTTAATAAAGTCAAAAATAAAGTAAGATCATAATAATAATAATAATAATAATAATAATAATAATAATAATAATAATAATAATAAATAAATAAATAAAGACTTATGAAAAATCAGGATCGCTACAATATATACACCTTAAAAGAACCCTGTCCCGAGATTCGATAGAAAAGAGTACTAAACAAAAAGTTTAAGGTGCATACGTCAAACTTTCTCTTCCAATTCCCAAGTGATATCATTCTCATCCTTGTTTCATTGCACTTTCACCAAGTTCACTTATTTGCGCCACAACTACTTTACATCTCGGTCTAAAATAGTAATCGATCGCACCACATACGTTAGATCGTCTCTAATCTTCAACACTTCTGGTGGTACTACTTGGGAAGGGTCTTGCATATACTTCCGCAATAAAGATACATGAAACACATTGTGAATCATAACTAAAGCAAGTGGTAGGGCTAATTTATAAGCCACATTACCAATCCTCTCAATGATCTCGTATGATCCCACAAATCTAGGTGCCAACTTTCCATTTTTTCGAACCGCATTATACTCTTCATCGGTGAGACCTTCCAAAACACAAAATCTTTAACATTCAACTCAACCCCCTTACGTTTTCTATCAACGCAACTCTTATGACGACTCTGTGCAGTCTTAATACGTTCTCGAATAATGTTCATCTTCTTTGTGGTCTCTTTTATTAACTCTAGCTCTAACAACAGTGCATCTCCTATCTCCATTCAATAAATAAGTGATTAACATGGCCTCCCATACAAAGCCTCAAAAGGTATCATTTCGATACTAGAGTGATAGCTATTATTATAAGCAAACTCCATCAATGGCAAGTGTTCTTCCCAACTGCCACCAAGATCGAGAACACAAGCTCTCAACATATCTTCCAAGATCTGATTTACTTGCTCAGTTTGCCCATTCGTCTAAGGATGATAAGCCGTGCTCAAGTCTAACCTAGCACCCAAAGCATGCTGAAAACTTTCCCAAAAATCTGCTACAAACAACTGATCACGATTTGAAACTATAGAAACTAGTGCGCCATGAAGTTGCATCACCTCCCGAATATATAGCCTAGCCAGTTTATTTGCAGTTTGGTGAACATTGATAGGAATAAAATGAGTAGACTTGGTGAGTCGATCCACTATCATCCAAATAGATTCATTGCCTCGCTTAGATCGTAGCAATCCATCAACGAAATCCATAGAGATGTACTCCTATTTCCAAGTAGGGATCTCGAGAGGTTGCAAAAGTCTAAACGGTTATAACAACCCTCGTATTGATTATCGGTTAACCACCGAATTACGTACTGATTACTGCTAAACTGAACTGATAATGACTGATAATTGAATTAACCGAAGTACTGAATGGACTGATTGAAATCGAAACTGAAATTGAATAAGTTATCTATTATAATGCATTTTTATCTGTTTGAGTGTATGTGTTTAAACTGTTAATTGAAGGCCTTATCGGCGGCCGAATTAGGAACCGTTTAGTGTTTTGGACTCAGTAGAATATTCCTGATTTTATGGTATATTTATCTGAAAATTGATTAGGGATGATTAAACTAGATTAAAATAAGCTAATTGCAAACTTAGGCTTATTCACCACATTGCCACCTTAGTGGACCCATTTGTTTAATATTTTTGAGCCTTAATGCATGTGAACAAAACATCTTGATCAGCCATTTCCCTTAGTCCCAACCGACCAAGAAGAGAATTAGAGTGAGAAGGAGAGTATTGAGGGAGATTTGAGCTCATCCTGTAGAATCGCGTGAAGAATTGAAGTAGTTGCTAGAGAATTGTCAAATTAAGCCTCCAAACCTTGTAATTGGAACTCTAGGTAAGGAACTCATCTGCTTATTGTTGTCTTTGAGCCTCATTTCGCATGGTTCATGCCCAATTAGAGAGCTAGGCCATGATTTAGTGCAAATATGTTGAGTTGGACCTTAATTGTTTCATGCATGTTGAGTTTAGTGAGTTTGGAGTTGAGTTCTTGGCTAATTGTCACATGCATGTCCATGTTTTTATCATAGTCCATGTTTCCACATTGTTTTCAAAGATTGGAGCTCTTTGGAGCAAGATTTGAAGATTGAATTTGGTTAAAAACTCATGCATGTCATGCTTGCATGTTATTCTTGAAAATTAGTTTGAAATTGAGTTTAATTGAAACACCCTTGGGCCTTGATTTCTTAAATTGAGCTTTAAAACGTGTTATTCTATGTGTTTGAAAGAGTTTTCCATAAAATGGGCCCAAGAGGATCGAGTTGGGAGCATCAAAACTTGGTTTGGAACTTGGAGGTTGAATCTGGATTTTTCCAGATTTTTGATGTTCGCCGGCGGGGAAGTCTTCGGCCGGGAAACAAGCTCCCACTATTTTCTTTGACCTGCGTTGCGATCGCTCAGCGGAGAATTCGCTCGGCGGATAAATCACGATCCAAAGATCTTGCATCGTCACTTCGGCCGAAGGGAAGTTGACGCTCGAGCGGGGACCTTTGTTTGCTTGTCCGTTCGAGCGGGGAAACCTGCGCTCGAGCGGAGGCTCTATTTCACTGAAATTCTGAAATTAAATTCTGTGCACATCTTTGCATCCTCATCCCGTCCTAGGCATTCTTAGGCCTAGTTTAAGGCATCTTAATGAGGATGTAGACATAGAACCACACCGAGGAATTTAGGGATTTTAATTAACATCCTTCCGACTGTGAAACTTAGTGTGTGTTCTATTTGTTAACTGTTTAGGGTTAACTCTCGGGGACGCTCTAGTCGCTATTAGCCCAACTCTGTGAGTAACAATTGTGTAAAGATATGTTCAAAATGGTTATCTTTTAAATCTTGAATCAAGCTTATTGAACTGATATTGTTTCTTGAATGAATGTATGTCTGTATTCTGAACTGTATTGTGGCATCCTTAGCATTGGCTATTACTGTTACAGAGCTCTGTCGGTTCCCTTGGGGAACCATCTCATTCTTGTTGATGGCCATCATTCTTTGTTAGGTCTGTTAAGGCCCAGTCCTTTTGGACCCTCTGTTTATAGGCTAATGGATGTACCACATATGGTGATTGATGAAATCTTGAAAAGATGAAATCTTGTTTAATGAACTGATTTCATTATCGTAGGACATTCATTCATAACCTCTTTGTTGTATGTTATTCACCGGGCTTTAGCTCACTGCTTATATATATATGTAGGTTCTCGTGAGCTGACCGAAGCTAGGAGCGTGGGATTGGTCCCCAGTTTTGTCAAGCCAGCCTATGTGCCTCACTGCGAGGTTCCGAGTTGCCATGCTATGGCTTGGGGTGTTTTTGTGTCCCCTATCGGTCTCCTTACTGTTTGTAACACTGTATAGACTGTACCGTTATCGAGGGATTAGGTTCCCGTACCGACTGTCTGTATATGGATTGTACTGTTTTGAACTGTATGAATGCATAAAAATGTTTTTGGCATACAGATTGTCACAGCTCAATGGACACTAGTTATTTACTGTATTGGCTTCCGCCAGTACTGACTGCGTATTTAACTGTTATCGCTTCAGCAGGCCTTCGGTAATCTCGGATTATTGGCTAGTTACGGTGCTAAACCCATAAGGCCGGGTTTGGGTCGTGACAACGGTCATCTTAGTCCTACCACGGTGAATGGTATATCGGGACATATAGGCATCATCCATAATCTCTTTCCTCAATTCAACTATATTAGGTACACACAATCTGCCCTTGAATCATAATCCTCCATTTGAGTCCACAGACCAATCAGTAGGACAATCATTAATCAAATCCACCACAAGGTTATTGAGCTTGCTGACGAGGAACCCATCTAAATTCTACATCTCACAAACTTTACCCAGTAACGTTGGCTATACAGTCAAACTACCAATGTATGCCCTCTTGACATTCTTTATTGGTTGAACATCGTGCATCGAAATTAACTCCAAGGACTTCCATTCCTGAATCATCAAAGAAGCTATAATCCCATGTTGTCGACTAAGTACATCTGTGACCACATTTCCTTTCCCTGAGTGGTAAAGGATCTCGAAATCATAACTACTGACGAATTCAACATACCTCTGTTGTCTCATGTTCAACTCTTTTTGAGAAAAAAGATATTTGAGGCTCTTGTGATCTGTGTATAACTCAAAGCGCTCCTCAAACAAGTAGTGTCGCCACACTTTCAACGCAAAAACAACTACTGCCAGCTCTAAGTCATAAACAGGGTATCGTCTCTCATGAGGTTTTGACTATCGAAAAGCATAAGATACAACCTTTTGATGCTGCATCAACACACATCCCAACCCAGTTCCGCTCGCATCAATAAACACTACTAGTTTTTCCTCTTGTACTGGTATAGTTAACACCGGTGCTGTAGTCAAACGCTGTTTTAACTCCTGGAAAGCTCTCTCACAATCATCTGTCCATAAGAACTTCACATTCTTGTGGGTCAACTTGGTCATGGGTACTGCAATAGTGGAAAACTTCTCTATAAATCTTTTGTAATAACCAGCTAGTCCTAAAAAACTCCTCATCTCTGAAGGATTTGTAGGCTGCTTCTAGTCTTTGACCGCAACAACTTTCTCAAGATCTACTGTTATCCCCTGTTTGGACACAACATGTCCCAAAAATCGAACTTCTTTCTCCCAAAAATGACACTTATTGAACTTAGCATATAACTGTTGCTCCCTCAAATTCTGTAACACGGCTTTCAAGTGTTCTTTGTGTTCTTCTTCATTCTTAGAATATACCAGAATATTATCTATGAAGATAATCACATACTTATCTAGATATGGTTGAAAAATTCTGTTCATCAAGTCCATGAAATAGGTAGGAGCATTGGTCAAACCAAAAGGTATTATAAAAAATTCATACAACCCATTTCGGGTTCGAAAAACAGTAAGCGGTATACTTTCCTCTGACACACCCATGTGATGGTAACCCATTCTGATATCAAACTGAGAGAACATGGTTGCCCCCTTTAACTGATCAAACAAGTCATCAATTCTAGGTAGCGGATACTTGTTATTGATAGTCACCTTGTTCAGCTCTCTGTAATCTATGCATATGCAAAGAGTGTCATCTTTCTTGGGAACAAAGATCGCGGGTGCTCTCTTTCTAATGCATCTCTTCCAGCTACTTCTTCATCTCCACAAGCTCTTTAGGCGCCATTTTGTATGCCGCTTTAGAAATCGGTGCAGTTCCCGACACTAGGTCAATGCGAAATTCTACGACCTATCGAGATAGAGGTCCAGGTGTCTCCTGAAATACATCCTCAAACTCACACACCATATCTACCTCACTAATATCCTATTTAGGGATTTCTACCAAGCACAAAAAACTCTTCATCGTCGACTCTTTTCCATCGCTAGAAGTGTGGGTAAGCCGTGGCATACCAGGAATATCTATATTTACAATCCTTTTAGCATAATCTTTAGTCACAAAGTGTTTTCGCAACCAATCCATACCCAAAATAATTACAAACCCCTCAAACCCTAAAACAACTAGGTCCACATACAAGACTCTGCCCGCAAAGTCAATCTCAAAATCTTTACACATCTCATGAAGAATAACTGCCTTTCTTAAAGGGGTTTCAACATGAATAGGTCTAGATAAAGAAGTAGTTACAAAATGTTCTCTTTCTACAAACTATCTAGATATGAAAGAATGAGAGGCACCAGTATCAAAAAGTACTCTAATGGGTTCTTGAAAAAGATTAAAAGTACTTTGCATTTTGTCATTTCCTGGTATCACTGCAAATGCCCTGGTTGGAGCTGTATGAGCTTGTTGCGCCTGTTGTCTCTGAGGGCAATCCTTGACTACATGTCCCAACTGCTGACACCCAAAACACTTCTTATTGATTGGTTAAGGTGCTACTGCTTTGATAAGTAGGGGTCCCTCCAACTGAGGTTCGAGAGGACGATAACTGAACTGTGACACTTGCTGCCGCTGTTCTTGATAACCCTAGGGGCACAGACCACCCTGTCTTTGATAATAGTGCCCTTGGGGCTGGAAATTGCCCTAAGGCCTGAAATTACCCTAAGGTCTGAAATTTCCCTGACTACTTTTGTTGTTGTGGCCTCTGAAACTGCTGACCTCTAAGCCTTTGATCGTAGAGTCAGTATCTGTTCCCATCACACCGCTGGAAGTGACTCCCTCTAGAAGTCTCTCTGACCTTGGCCTTCCCTTCTTTAAACTGCTTCTCATTTTTCTCATACTTCAGTGCTAAGTCAAGAACTTTGTTAAACGGTTCAGCATCAAAGGGAATAAGAGACTTAGACAGGTAATGATTTAATCCCTTAATAAACTTCTCATTCTTTTTCTCCTACGTATCAACCAAGTAAGAGGCATAACGAGACAACTCATTAAACTTGGTGACATACTCAATCACTGTTCTAGCCTCTTGGGTCAGCTTTGAAAATTCATCACTCAGCTGAGACTGAATAACAGCAAGAACAAACTTTCAGTCAAAACGGGTCTTAAAATTTGCCCAAGTTATCAAATCTAGACCCCCCTTCCACAAGTTCCACCAAATTAGGGCTGCTCTCTCAAGCTGATGTGTTGCCAACTCCTGTTTTTGGACCTCGGCGAGCTGTATACGACCAAACACCATCTCACATTTCTGAATCCAAGTGTCAGCTGCAATGCTTCCTCCATCTCTAGAGAATTTCTGACCTCCCAAAGAACCAAAATCTTTGTTTCTCTTCACAAATGGATCTTCCTGCTGATCTTGATTATTGTTCTGCACAACCTGAAATAATTGAGCCATCATTTCCTCCACATTAACCTGCACCGTATTGGTTGCCCCGGTAGCAGCCGCTGCTGCCATCGCCATCACCATCACCATCGCCGGTACCGCATTAGCAGTTGTTTCTTTCCTTATGCCATTGGGCTCAGCACTTCTCAAATTATACCTTCCAGCCATCACCTTCAAGTTAAACACACAAAAAGAATTCGTTCATAAATACTTAGAATAAATTCAACCACCAAACTAAACCAGTTAACCCTGTTTCCATAATTCAAGGATCACCTAAACTCTCACAAGTGTAGAGTAACCTAGAACTCTGATATCAAACTGTCACACCTCTAAGATTTGGATAATGAAATATTAATTGAAATTTAATTTTAATTTAATATTTAATTGTCTAAATTGTAGAACGTGACACATTGATTACTAATTTTTTATCATGAATTTCCAAGATTGTTGCAAGAGATCATGGTCAGAAGTCGTGGCCAGTAATAGTGATCAACGATGAGATAACCATGGCCAATAATGGTGATCAATGACGAGACAACTAGAGATAGTGGTCGGTTATGAAGGTGGCTGAAAGTAAGAGAGACAATAAATGACAACGGGAGGTGGGGAGAGTAAATGGAAATGAAACCTTATTTTTGAAAACAAGTAAAAAATACTTCTCTTTCTTAATTTCTAAAATTTGAAAACTAATATCATTGTCTAAAGTATACGATTCAGAACATAATATTTTTCTTTCCCCCAAATCGCCCTTATCTATTGTCAAAATACACATTTTAGAATTTTATACTTCAAACTTAATAATTGATTATGATTTATTTAACTACATATCCATGCCTCTAATTTTTTAAATTACAACAATTTCCAAACATATTTTTATTTTCAATTTCAAATTTTTAAAAAACAAAGCTATTACCAAACAAGTTCTAAAGTTGAGACCCATCCTTTCACATTTGATAAGCACCACTTAAATATAGCACCACATGTATAGCTGCATCTAACAAGGATCAACATCCTCTTAGCTTTTTATATTCATAAAGAAAACATTATATTCTTTGTTTTATCTTCCATTTGAAATTAGATAGAGGCTATTAGGTCATTGAAAGAGACATGTCTACTTAAAAGACAGTCTTGAATTCCAAAGCTATACTTTAGAGAAGGTTACGTGATGACAATGTCAAGGTAGTGTTTTCGTTGTGGTAATAGCTAAACTTCTTGTTCTTCCTACTATGTAATAAACTAAAAATATTAATAATAATCAAAATAAAAAAGGGAAAATACCAAACTAGGCTTTAACTTTTGTAAAAGGTAACAACTAAAATTAATCATCGGGACTAGTTTATTTGGTTGTGTCCCAATAGGAGATCAATAGTTTTTATTTAACAAGTAATTTTCATTTTTAAGCAAAATATTTATAACCTATATATTTTGAATTGAAAAATAGAAATTGATGCTCAGATTCTCATAATATCTTCAATTAATCACACTTTACTTTGCTACCACTATCAATATTTATCTTATTCAAAGATAGTTTATTCTAGAATTGTGAAAGTAAGCCATTCATACTCATTTTTAGACTTGAGTAATATTACACATCCACAAAAAAATATCTCAAAAATAATATGTATAGACTAGAATATAAATAATAAATAGTAATTGACTTACATAGGACTATGTTTTTAGGATATACTAATGACAATCTTATAAATTGTTGATATGACAAATAAAATATCAAAATATTTAAAATTTTAAAAGTTCTTACATCTATATTTTACATGTTTTATATATTTATAGATTTTAAATACATTTTTTACGCATAAATTGAGAATAACAACCTTTCCTTGAATTGTCATTAGCATTTCATTCTTTTTAAATTCTAGACTAATTTGACAATGTTTTCATTTAATGTAATCTATAAACATCTTTGCATATCTAATATGAATGCGTATAAATGAAATGAGATGATTAGATTATGTCATAATTTATTTGACAGTACTGATATATAAATTGCATTTGTATGTAATGGTTTTATACCTAATTACTTGACCGACACTATTTTCATTTCATATCAAAACACATCCTGCCCATTATTTTTAAACTATTTTTATTTCATATCAAAACACCTCCCGCCCATAATTTTAAAATTTCAAAATTCATAGTGTGAATCACTCTAGCGGTGTTTCAGTTACAATCCAATATGTTCAAAATTACTATTTAAAACTCATCTTTGCTTAACAAAAAAATTAAGAGAAACAATCAATCCTAACAATTATTTTTGAGCGTGATAAAAAAAGCTCTGTTCCCTTCCTAAAAAGTCAGACAAGAGAAGTTTAGACTGTCAAACAATTTCTTATTGAGTTGTAAATAGAATTACAATCTAATGTGTTCTTATAACAATTAAGATTGTATTGCATAAGTACGTAATATAAATCGTCCTTTCAAACATAATTTGATTTTCCCATAAAAATTGTATTTATGTACTCTTTTTTGTAATTTCTACAAATTTCAAATCCGCTTGGCAAGAAATGATATAACAAAAAAAATATCCATATTGAGATAGATTTTTTTTTTCCCCCCCAAAAAAATCCCCTCTTGATGAATTTCAGGTTTTCCAATTTGATCTCACACTCAAATGATTTTCTCTGTGATTTTCTTTTTCCTTGAAGAGAAAATTGTTTTACCAGGTCAATCTGGGGCCGCCGATAGACCTCCTACAATACGACACCGTTTCAAACTCACCAAACACAATACGCCGTCGCGTTTACCTTTTTGTTCCATTGTAACGTTAATGTCATCTTCTCTTTAGGAGTCTTCTCCCCGCCTCTCTCTTCTCTCTCTCTCTCTCTCTCTCTCTCGTCTTCATCTTCCTCTTCTTCTTCTTCTCTCTCTGCTTCCTCTGCAAATCCCAAGCGTTGACTCACAAATCATCAGAAAGTTGTGAGTTTAAATCTTCATCACTGACCGACAACGAACTCACCTCTACTCACAAGTTCAAGATCTGTTCACTTCAACCCTCAATTTCACTGATCCAAGGTCAGATCTCATCCCCACACACAGTATTTCTCTGTTTGATTTCACTAATTTAACGGGTCTTTTTAGTTTTAACGGTTAATTATACTGTTCACTTTAACTAAAATTAGGGTTTTGAATTTTCATTTGATTGTTGCTGCAGATCTAGTTGAATTTAAGGGGGTTTAATCACTTTTTTGCCCAAAATTGATTCCCTAAGATGTCAGAGCTGTCGAAAAACGATTCGATTCATATCCGAGAGGTATGGAACGACAATCTCGAAGAAGAGTTCGCTTTGATTCGAGAAATTGTCGATGAATATCCCTATGTTGCGATGGATACGGAGTTTCCGGGGGTTGTTCTTCGGCCGGTGGGGACTTTCAAGAACATCAATGACTATAACTATCAGACTTTGAAGGACAATGTTGATATGTTGAAGTTGATTCAGTTGGGTCTCACGTTTTCGGATGAAAATGGGAACTTGCCTACTTGTGGGACTGATAGACACTGCATTTGGCAGTTCAATTTTCGCGAATTTAACGTCAGTGAAGATATCTTCGCGAATGATTCAATTGAGTTGCTGATGCAATGTGGTATTGATTTCAAGAAGAATAATGAGATGGGTATTGATGCGAATCGGTTTGGCGAGCTCTTGATGTCTTCAGGGATCGTGTTGAATGATGGTGTGCATTGGGTGACCTTTCACAGTGGGTATGATTTTGGGTATTTGCTCAAGTTGTTGACTTGCACAGCTTTACCTGATACGCAAGCTGGGTTCTTTGATTTGATCAATATGTATTTCCCCATGGTGTATGATATCAAGCACTTGATGAAGTTTTGTAACAGTCTTCATGGTGGGTTGAACAAGCTTGCTGAGCTTTTGGAGGTCGAGAGGATTGGTATTTGCCATCAAGCAGGTTCGGATAGTTTACTCACTTCTTGCGCATTTAAGAAGTTGAAAGACAACTTTTTTAATGGCTCCACAGAGAAATATGCTGGTGTTCTGTATGGTCTTGGTGTCGAGAATGGCTCTGATAAATAAATGTTTGGCAAACAATTGAATGTTTGGTTGTCCAGTTAGGCATGGTTGGCAAAAAAATGAATGCTTGTATGATCAGTTAGGCACGAAACTCCCATTTCCATCTGTACACAAATGGGAAAAAGTTGTTGCTTTTCCTTTGTTGCTTTTTCTTTTTTCTGAGCTTATGTGTAACTCAACCCGCAATGGGTGTTGTAGCTTGAGTACTGTAAAGTTATCACATTTACTGTTTCAATAACAATCTTAACATTTTAGCAACTTCTTCTTGTGCTAATTTTTTCGTCATATTGTTTCAAGTGCTTCAGTGTTTAATCATGGCATGCATTTATATGATCTACCTAGATATATATATATATATATATATTTTGGTATCATAATGCACGCGAAGTAGATATGTAGATGAATTCTTTTATTTTGAAGGGTGTATATTTTTGTAGTGTAGATTGAGTGGGTAAATATTCACTTTGTTAATAAGATTATCTTGAGATTGATTCACATCCCCTTGCCTGTTCTACGTATAGGTTGAGTGGGTAATGAACAATGATCTGTTGAGTTATTAAAGATGTGTGATTTTTATATTATTGTGGATTTACCCTACTTGCAGAAGATTGTGTTTGCTGTCCTTCATGCTTGCTGTTTTGATTCTTGTGGAAGGATTCTGTAGAACACTTGGGGCATGTCAGTCTGAGTAGTGTGGGATTTGAGGATAATTATAATTGTAACTAGAAACTATACAAACAGTAACTTCAAGAATCTTACTTCGAAGCAACTTTGGAGTTTTCCCTTACCAAACAGGTCTTGCAAGAAAATAGGATTTCATATTTAGCTCCAGATATAAGCTATTGGGGGCTTGTTGGGCGTTGATGCTTACCTTATTCTTCGTTTCTTCCTTTTTTACGGGCAAATTACAAATATACCTCCTAAGAAATTACAATGCACCCATCATTTTAACATAGTAACAAAAATAAATTTACCTAATTACCCTCATACACCAAAGGAAAATTACATACCTGCCGTCATCTCCTTCTTCCCTCTTCAAGTACTCCCTCGTCTTGGCGTTCATGGGCAAATCCCACATCAAGCACAAAACCCTCTAAAGCCAAGAAATCAAGCACAAAATCACCCCACTCTTCCTCTACCACCAAATCAAGGCCAGGCCACTGATTTGAGGTCACAAGGGAAAGTGATCAAGCCCAACTGATTTGATGTCAAGAGGGAAAGCGAAAACTGAAATTGGCCTCAGCTCGTGTAAACTCAGCGTCAGACAAGCTGGGCTAGACTTGGATTCTAGAGTTCTTCAGGTGGGTAATGACCTTATCGGTGAGAGAAGGGAAGGAGAGGAGGCCGTTTCAAGTGGGAAGCGGTGTAGATGGTGTAGGCGGCAGAGGTTGGCTATATGTGGGGTGTGCTGACATTATCAGAATTTGTTAGGTCAATTAGTAGTGGGTTAAACTTTTTGTCAAATATGAAGCGCAGGGCTTGTTTGATATCATTTTTATTTTTGATTTTTTCGGAAACAAAAACAATGAAAAGTTTGAAAACTCCAATTATTTACTTATTGTTTTCATTTTTGTGTGAAAAACAATTTTTGAAATCCAAAACACAACCTGTAAGTGTTTACTAGAAAATGGGGTGTTTTCAAAAACATTTCCGAAAGCAATTTACCAAGCAAGTTTTCCTTTCCATTTCCATTTTTTTTCCAGGAACTAAAACAATAAATGAAAATGATATGAAATGTGCCCTTATATTCTTTACAAATTTAGCTATTGTATTGTGAAATTCTTTAAGACTATCAGAATCACTTGTGCGTTGTGCCCCTTATATTCTTTACAAATTTAGCCATTGTATTTTGAAATTCCTTAAGCTTTTCTCTTGGGCCATCAGAAACACTTTTGCGGTGGCTCATGTATTTGGTGGCAGTGGTATAAATTCAGTTGCGGGGATTCAAGATCAGGTTAGCTGAATTTATTGCATTGATATATAGTCTTTGTGAAGAAGTCTTATTCCCAGTAAGTTTTATAACAATTAATTATCTACCTTTTATATGCTAACCAGATACATGTTTCAAATCTTGCAAAGCTTGCAAACTGTGTGGAACTTCAGAGGTTCACCACATCTGTATTGGAATGCTACAGAGATTAATACTTGCGGTCTGTGTTGGTAAGATTATTTCCAAATTTATTGTTTTGTTTTTATTTTTTTTAACTATGCTAAAAGAGATTATACTTGGTGACTTAGATGCCTCAATGATTAATTTTCTTCCTGTGTCAAGTTATTCTATGACCGTATGATGTGTATGAGTTATCATGTTGAGTTAATTAATTTTCTTCTCCCTCTCTCCTCTTCTCCTTTCATCTCTATTCTTCTCCTCCTCTCTACTCTTCTTCTTTCCTTCCACTTTGATGTGCCATCGTCAATCCACTTTTTGATGAATATCATAGTTTTTTCTAGGCTTAACACACACTTGAAAATTGGTTTACTTTAATAGAGTCTAGTAGACTAAAATGTTTAAATTGTCAGCATCACTGTACGAATGCAACTAAAATAAATGGCATAGCAGTTTTGAGCACAAAGTTTAATTCAAGCACATAAACCTGAAAACTCAAGAGCCAACTAGGGACAAGGTCACCACAGGGTATTTGCTTTAGATTGACAGGACTTGATAAGCTCCTGGACTAACCAAGAAGATGGGCGACATTTAACTTATATTACTAAAACTAACTTGTTTTTTGCTTGAAAGTAACAGTGCTGTGAACGGAGATGAAAATGATTCGATTATATTAAACAAAGCCTCTCATCAACAGAAATCTTCATTCCATTTGGTTCCATGATGGCATGGCATGCTGCAATTTACAGCCTTGAAATGGCCTCATCATCACATGCATTAGTTGACTAGCAAGCTCCTTCACTGGCAGTAACATACAATAAAGTGCCTTTTCCAGTTTCTCTTTCTTCCCTCTCCTCTATTTCCAAGACCATTTGAACTACATCTTTACTAATGTAAACATGCAAGTTGCAAATTATATTTTATTTTCGTTGTTATTTCTTCAATGGCAGTAACATACAGTTAACTGCCTTTTCCAGTTTCTCTTTCTTCCCTCTTCTTTTTTTAAGACCATTTGAACCACATCTTCACTTATGTAAACATGCAAGTTGCAAAGGGTTTTTTTTGTTGTTGTTATTTCTTCTACATTCTGCAGATGATTAATCTCTCTTTTCTCTTTCCTTGATCTTTGGCAAATGATTCGGGTACATGGCCATGTAAATGTTTTATTGTAAAGATGATGGGCATTGGGGATGACAATTTTCAAAAGCAGGAGATGTGAGTACACAGTTTGCTTTCAGTGGGCAGCAAATGTCAATGGGTGGAAGTGTGTGTTGGTTCTTACATTGCAGGGTACTTCAAACCTTCTTGTCTGTTTTCCCTTATTGAGACACATGGGTTACAACCACATAAAAAATCCTCTCAGCTTTTTAGTGATTTTATGTTGGATTTTGTTGTTTAACTATCTATATTAATTATCTGATGTCAACTGCAAGCTTGAAATAATTAATGTTGACCTCCTCATTCGTTTTGGCTTAGCGAGAGTTTTGATTCAATAGCTTAATGATTTCTTAGGGATATGAGCATTCAGTATATAGTTTGCCAGTATAAGCTCGTGTTGGGTGATGGTTGTGAATATGTGTGGATATCTCCTAGATTGCCATGTGTTGTGTACACGTGGATTGGATGATGACATGTGATTTATGCTTTGGCTCAAGACCCCACATGTGTTAGCCCTCTGAAAACACATGTCAGGGTGATGTCTTTGGACTTCAAACTAAACGACACCGGAGGAATCTAGCATAGTTACGCACCTAAATTAATCCCTTGACATGATCATCCCCATGCCAATCCTGGATTAACACTCTCTTGTTTGACTATGGTCCCTCTCTACATTCTTTACAGCCCTTCTCTTTAGACTTGTCGCTTACTTGTTGGGAAAAGAGAAAAAAACCTTGTTCAATTTAATGAATGTTGTGTGGTTTTTGCAGGAAATTGCAACCCCGTGATTGGGAGGAAAAATACATGCTTTACAGCAGACACTACAGGAGTTATTAAGAGTGGATACTGTGGTTCTTCCACATTTTTTTAAATCGGCGAAATTTATTTGTTAGTTGCTAGATTAGTTCCTAGGGGGTTTGAACCCGCAACCTCTCCCTTGTGAGCACTTAAGCGCTACCTCCATGCCATTAGGCCACAAGTCCTCTGGTTCTTCCACATGTAAATATTACCTTAAATCTGATACATATATGTCAATGCAGTACATTCCCTCACCAACATACATAGTCCTGTTTTGATGTCTATTACTTTTGCCTGTTGATTTGTATGCAAACCCATGTGTTTCAAAATGATTACCATGCCCATTTTCATAGATCATTGCTTGATTTTGTATATTCTACCAATTGCATGGCTGTCTTTGTAGTCATTCAATGAAGAAGTAGCAATGAAGATCTTGCAGCAAATCGTAGAGATAAAAGAAATTGATTAATTTCTGTGAATTGGGCAGAGAAATTTCTTATTCAGCAAGCCCTGCACTCTCTTTATTTCACCGAGAAACCCCACACGCATACTGAGCTCATCATGGAGAAATTTTCTTGAATATTCTGATTCAAGGACCATGAGATTATTATATCCACTGTCGATGCAAGAGTGCTTTGGTGTGCTTTTCTCAGCTAATTGTATTTTATTTGTGGTGAAAAGTTATTGTGCTTCCTGAGCCCTACATCGCCACCTAGCTTGAATTATTTTCTTGTTTATTGTTGAATCGCTGTTTCTTTCAACTTTCTATCATTCTAGTTAATTTGATGGATTTAGCTGTTCCAATGAGCATACAAATGTCGTTCTAATTGATAGCTTTAAGAATCTTTCAGTACATATACCAGCTGTTGATTTGGTGGAATTGATTCGTTGAAACATGTATAGCAAAAAGTCGGATCTTGTTTGTCAACTTTGAATCTTTGCTTAGTACTTACAGATGATAAATATTATATATGTTGTCAAATAAGTACATTTGATCTAATAGAATGATTTTTTCCAGACTAATACCAATCCGGATCGTGCCCTTCAAGTTGCACATTACTTGTATCATGGTATGGTGTGTCTTTGCAGTTGATACCTGAACCAGATGTTACAGGTGAGTGGAGTCAATTTTCACAATTTGGGATATTAAAACTGTTGGTGGAGGCTCGGTTTCATTACTTTAAGCCATGCTTTTTGGTATGCAAATTTCGGGCTCATATTATCTTTTGTCATAGGAATTCAGCATATATTTCTCTTTTCTTGAAGTTTTATTTTTCATTCAAAATTTCCACAATTTTGTCAATTTCCCAAAGTTTCCACCTTTTTTCTGAATCCTTTTTTTAATGAGCTGCTATTCAAAATTGTATTTAAGATGTTAAGGTTTTTAAACTCATCATGCTGTTTGGCAACACCTAAAAAGGCCACATTTTTTTCATACTTTTTTTTTGTCTTTAATAATATATATTTTTTAAAATTTGTATCATTTCCTTTTTCTTTTTGAGGCCTTCTAGTCTTGAAAGAGTTAGCTTTTTTTCATTTTTTTGTTATATATATAATATATAATTTTTGGAATCCTCCAACCAAGCTGGTTATGTTGGTTGGTGGTGTTTTTTTTTTTTTTTTTTTTTACTTATTAAAAAGTTATTTTAAATTTTATTTTATTTAGTTATTTAATTTTATTTTTTTTTAATTTTAATTTTGATTTAAAAAAAAATGAAAAAACCATTTACGATTATTATTCATTTTGCTTTATTTTATGTGGGCATGATAATTTATTTATATTTTTTTTTTTTTTTTTTTTTTTTTTATTTTAAAAAAAAAGAAATGGACTATAAAAATATATTTATTATTTTTATTAAAAAAAAATAAAAAATAAACAAATAAAAAATAATAAAAAATAAAAAAAAATTAAAAGTTTTATTTATTTAACAAAACACTACCTTTACTTTTAAAAATATCTATAATCTACTTATACTGAAACAAATTAATTATTTCTTAAAAGTCATAATCTATAATCTGTTAAGTTATAAGTTATAATCTGTTTTAACAGCTACACCAAACAGCACCGTTTTGCTAGTTGGTAAACAACCCACCTTCCTTTGTCCTTTTCATTGTTGTTGCAGAACTCCACAGAATTTTGCCCTTCCTAGTCAAGCAAGTATCTTTCCTCTTTTTTTTTTTTTTTTTTTATGGTGAAATGATTTGAGAGAGAGCTTTGAGGTCACTCTCATACTTTACATGAGTAGGTCATTAATCACTGCCTCAATCTTGCCCACTGAACAATTCAATTTCTTATTCACAATTTTCCAGTAATAATAATAATGACAAAACTATTACACAAAAACAAATTGTGAAATGAAAATATAAGCACACATTATGAGATTGACAAACATGTGAATATCCTTGTCCATTCTTTTGTTTGTTTCTTTTATTGGTTTCTTGTAATAATAATAATAATAATATGAAGAGAAAAGTGTTATTCAAACTCTTTCCTTTTATGAATACATTTTATATGTCATCTTGGAAAATGTTAAATCACAATAATTTTTATATAAAATTTATCTCCAGAATAATCTGACTACTAGTGATATATTTGTAAATTATAATTACAATAATAGGTATTACATTTTTAAATGAAGACATCCCTCGGGAGGATTTAGCTAAAATTACGAAAAAGTTGATACTAAAAAAATTAATTGATTTAGTAAATTTTAAATTTTTTAATGAATTTTTAGCATAAACACTTTTGCTTAATTTGAACATTTTATTGAAAATAAATTTAACAAATAAGTTCAAAAAAAATTAACGTTGTACTTTCTAGTCATGACTAATTGAAAGTTTTTTTTTTTTTTCTTTGGGAGTCAGTTATACTATAAGATGTTATGAATTAATAAATTAAATTATAACGAAAGGGTCAACGTGATTTTATCGACTCGAATTTTGGACTAAACAAATTATCCTATCTGACACAATAAAGTTGAAGACATTATTATTCTTTATAGCTTTTTTATTTGTATATATTAACATTCAACTTTAGTATAAAAATAGTATAATTTGTAATGCATAGGAAGTGTAATTATAAAAAAAAATTAAACATCAATCATAGGGGTATCTTCAAAAAAAAAAAACTTGACATTAAAATATGAATAGACAAACAAACTTGGCCCAGATATGCATATCCTAGTACAAGTCTCCCCAAATCCCTCCTCTGGCCCACTCAAAAACCATGAAACTACAAAACACCCTCTGCTCAACGGCCAACGACGAGTTCCAAACTCAGCTTTTCCGACTCACCCCACTCTTTCTCTCTCTCCTCACACACCCCTCTCCGCCGGCGATCACAGAGCTCCCTCCGGAGGCCTCAGGTACTTTCTCTCTCTACAAACCCTTCAAACATCACAAAAAATCACCACCATTTCCGGGTCCAAGTCCACCTCAGACCCGTTAACTCGGATCTTCACATTGCCATGGCAAGAGCTTCCCCACTCTTTCTGGGTTTTCTCTTCCATTGGGTTCTCCTCTCCTATTCGGATCCAACCCCGAGTTGTCCCAAAACCAACAATGCTTCTCTGCTCAATTTCGAGTCAGAGTTCGCAATGCTTCAACACCAGTTGAGAGGGGTGTTTGATTTGATCGATGATTGCTCGTTTAGGGTCAGTGAATTTGATATGCTTCAAGGGTCCAATGTGCGTTGGTGGGGTGCTATTGGTGAAGATTTCGACAATTTAACGAGTGGGTTTGTGATATCTGAGATGAAACTGAACAAAACTTATCAAAATGATAGCTTTGTTGTGAATTTGATGAAGAATGTGACTTGGGATGAGATCAGAGTCGTCGCGGTTTGGGACATATCAACCGCGTCAGACTTTGGGCATGTTGTGTTGAGAAATTTGAGTAATGGGTCGGAGAATTCGGCATCGGTTGGTGGGGGCAACTTGAGTGTTTGGGTTCATGAGAAGCCAACAATGTTTGAGAATTGTAAGGCATTGTTGCCAAATTATAGGGTTAGATGGACATTGAAGGTGGAGGAGGGTGTGATTGATATTGGGTTGGAGGCTGCAACAGGGATTCTGAATTATATGGCATTTGGATGGGCAGATCCTAGTTCGTCGTCCAATCCTATGCTTGGTGCCGATGTAACAGTGACAGGGTTGAAGGAGGATGGTATGCCATTTGCTGATGATTTTTTCATTACTAAGTATGTTGAGTGTACAAAAGACAAGAATGGTAGTGTTCAAGGCGTGTGTCCCGACATAATTTATGAAGGAACAGGCAATGATACTTCGCTGAACAACACGAGGTTGGTTTATGGGCATAGGAAAGATGGGGTGTCATTTATCCGGTTTCAAAGGCCATTGAAATCAGAAGATAAGAAGTATGATTTGCCTGTGAATCATATGGATAACATGACTGTGATTTGGGCTATTGGTTTGATTCAACCGCCCGATAGTCTTCACCCTTACTATCTTCCCCAAAATCATGGTGGGACTTTTGGGCACTTGATGCTCAATGTTTCAGAGCATGTGAATGATTGCTTGGGACCATTGGATGCAGAAGACAAGGAGGACCAAGATATCATCACTGCAGATGGAACTGCACCGCTTGTTGTTTCCACAGGCCCTGCTTTACATTATCCAAATCCACCGAATCCTACAAAAGTTTTTTACATCAACAAAAAAGAGGCCCCTCTCTTGAGGGTAGAAAGGGGGGTTCCAGTGAAGTTCTCAATACAAGCTGGTCATGATGTTTCACTGTATGTTACTTCTGACCCACTTGGAGGGAATGCAACACTAAGAAATATGTCTGAGACTATTTATGCCGGAGGGCCAAAAGCTGAAGGAGTCCAAGCCAGTCCGATGGAATTAGTTTGGGAACCTGACCGAAGCACCCCAGATGAAGTTTACTACCAATCAGTGTTTACACAGAAAATGGGTTGGAAAGTTCAAGTTGTTGATGGTGGTTTGGCAGATATGTATAACAGCAGCGTCTTTTTGGATGATCAGCAAGTTACTTTATTTTGGACGTTATCAGAAAATTCGATATCTTTTGCAGTTCGTGGTGAGAAAAAAAGTGGTTACCTTGCAATAGGCTTTGGTAGTGGAATGGTAAATAGCTTTGCTTATGTGGGTTGGGTTGAAGATGATGGAAAAGGGCAGATTAAGACCTATTGGATTGATGGAAAGGAAGCCTCAAGTATACATATGACAAATGAGAATCTGACCCATGTAAGATGTAAGTCAGAAAACGGAATAATCACTTTGGAGTTCACTCGCCCGTTGACTCCATCATGCAGTGATAGTGAGAGGCCAGAATGTAAAAACATAATTGATCCTACAACCCCTCTGAAAGTTGTCTGGGCCATGGGTGCTCGATGGTCTCAAGTCAATTTAAGTGAGGCAAATATGCATTCTGCAACAAGTACCAGGCCAGTTCGGGTGCTTCTTAGACGTGGTTCTGCAGAGGCAGAGGAGGATTTACGGCCTGTATTAGCTGTACATGGGTTCATGATGTTTCTTGCTTGGGGAATTTTGTTCCCGGCTGGAATATTATCAGCTCGGTACTTAAAACATGTTAAGGGTGATGGATGGTACCAGCTTCATGTTTACTTGCAGTATTCAGGATTAACAATTGTCTTGCTTGGCTTTCTTTTCGCTGTAGCTGAGGTGCAGGGTCTCCATTTTGATTCGGTTCATTTCAAGTTTGGAATGGCCGCTATATCTTTGGCTTGTGCACAACCCGTGAATGCATATCTCAGACCTAAAAGGCCTGCAAATGGGGAAGAGATTGCCTCAAACAGGCTTATTTGGGAGTATATTCATGTTGTTGTCGGCAGATCTACCATTGTTGTTGGCGTTGCAGCTCTTATTAGTGGAATGATGCATTTAAGAGATAAATATGGTGACCAAAATGTTCACGGACTCAACTGGATTTTGATAGTTTGGTTCTTCATCGGTGCTCTGACAGTTGTGTATTTAGAGTATCGTGAGAAAAAGAGAAAAAGGGATAGAATTTTTGGAGGAAGCAATTGGGTTTTGGGGAACACTGAGGAGGATGATACAGATCTCTTGAGCCCAATGCGGGCATTTTCACAAAAAGAGTTAGATATATCTGAAAGAATGGAAATTCAGCTAGAACCTATAAGCAGATAGACAGAGATCTTTGTTCAATTTTTTATTTTATTTTATAGAATTTCTGATGTTGGACATCATTTTTGAATTTTCTTACTTACTTCAGGAGGGAGCAGGCTTGTTTTATTTGCTTGGAAAGGTTCTTGGGTGTTAAGGGTTGAGCTTCACATGCCAATCACTATATTTGTCCTATGACATGAATTATTTGTATACAGTATATTGGACACATTTATTTTCACCACTCTTTTGTAATTTTACATCTAAAGTTTTTGTTGATTCAATGAGAAAGATGAGTTAAATTTGAAAATTATTTAAATATGCATCACTAAGCTCATCACTAAGGTCAATTTTGTTATTCACACAGTGGATGTGTGTATGTGTAAATAAATGTATAAATAAAATAAACAAAATAAATTAAATAATTCAGAAATTAACTCCACGAATTAAATTCTGAATTAAATGCTTACAGAAATTTTAAACGTCGAGATTTGTGTTGAATACAATCTTCTTAAAGCAGTTTCGCCCTCGCTCAATACTTCGAGTTTTAACGGCGTCTATTTCTTAGGATGCAACAACTACTACTTGATTTGCAGCATTACAAAATCAAACCTTGTGAACCAAACTATGTTGTAACTCTTTCTCTTTCTTTTCCTAGAAACTAAATGTTAAACAAATGTAGGAGCACAGGAGGATGAACAGAAGAAGAAAGGGAAGAGTTTTGGAAAAAATTTCGATGCCAAGAAATGCTGGAATGGCAAGGTATAAATAGGAGAACAGGTGGCTTTTCGAACAAGTGCTAATAGATAGGCAACTGTTCGGACAGATTTAATAAAAGAAAAAACTCGTTTGGACAGATATAGATCTGCCCGGTTTGAATTCAATAGGTATGAACCTGTTTTGAACCTGTTCGGGTGGGTAAATCTGTTTGGGTGAAGGGAAAAAAAAACTGGACCAATTTATTTTGAATTTTGAATTTTGAAACCAAAATTAAAAATAAATTAATTAATTAAAAAAATTTTTGCCCAAAAAGATAAGTATTGGGTCAGATAAGCCCAACCCAACCTCGCATTCGTGCCCAGCCCACCCGACCGGATGGATGGCGGCGTACGTTTATTGTTTTGGGTCCAATGGGTCTAGCCCACTTTACCCATAACCTCACCATTCTACAAACTTGGGTACCCCTTGGGGCCCATCCCAAGTATCCCAAGTTAGAATATATATACCCATATAAATCCTTAAGTTTTTCCAAAGTGGGACAAACACATTTCATAAATGTGTAAGAAACCCACTTAAAACCATATCTACGAACCTGAAAATACGTGTTGAATTCTCATTCATTCGGAAATGCCTTTGAGCAACCAAATACACAATGTTATTCACTATGCGGCATTAAACATGAACCCAATTAGTAATGTTAAAAATAACACTTGAGTTCCACCTTAATTAATACTCAAAATTAGCAAAAAAAATAAGATTTTGCAAAAACCATTTTCCGACAAATTTTACATCGACCCTTTTGTATTGTTTGATGAATGAGGAAAATGGAATTCACTTTACCCCAAAAAAAAAAAAAAAAAAACTGTTGTTCTTGTTGTCTTTTTGGTATCATGTGCATCACTAAGGTCATCACTAGCCTTACTTCTAATTTATTCATATTTGAATAAAAATTTCATTTGAAATAGAGTATTTCAATAGCCAAATTTAAACTTTAATATAAATTTAAGTACAAAATTGATAAGTCATATGATTATAAATTTAGAAGATGGTTTGGAGAAATTTAAGGTAAAAAAAAAAAGGAAAAAAGACCTCACTTGATTTTAAGTAAACAAAATTAAATAAAATTTATTTTGGTATAAATTTAAGTAAATGAGGGAAGAGAAATCTTAAGCATTTATTCTTAAATTTAAATTTAATAATAGCAAAATGTAATTATGTAGCAAATATAATTAACTAAGTTGTTACTTTACCAAAAAAAAATAAATTATTCTTCTAGTTTAGCTCACTAGGAACACGGAGTTTTTTTAAAAAAATATTATAAAATAAAAAACTATTTAGAGAATTGATCCACTTTTGAAACTATTTGGAGAAGTAACCTACTTTTTGAAATCGCATTTTCAAAATGCACTTTCAAATTGAAATTGCATTTTCAACATGCGATTTCAAGTTGAAATCACATGTTGAAAATGCGATTTCATGATGACATGGACTGCCACCGTAGCAAATTGCAATTGTGTGTTATAAATGCAACTTCATTGAAACCGTGAGTTAAAAATACAATTTCAATGAAGTACATGAGTCAAAAGTAAACTTTGAAAATCCAAATAGGAGAAACCCTATTCAGAGAAACACATTTGAAAATCAAAATTGGAGAAACCCTCTTATTCCTCTCTCGATCTCGACTTGATTCCTTGCCATTTGGTCCACCGGCGACTTTGACGTTGTGCAATAGCTCTCTCCGACAATTGAAGGTTTCTCTTCTCCATCTTATGCTTAGTGTGGTAGCTGTAGACACCCCATTTTTGACCGATCTTAAGACTCAGACGTCATCATTTGAGTGCTCGATGATTATGCATGTTTGTGCTCGTTTCGAGTTGCCGGAGTTTTTGGCTGAGTACCTTGCCTCCGGGCCTCTGAACTCTCTGTGTTTTGGCTCGGTTTGTGGACCAAGCCTTGTTGACCTTGCCTGGAGGGAGAGAGAGGTCCGTAGACCACTTTTTGTGGTCGTAGACCACTTTTTCCTCTGGTAGGCCAGTTTCCGGTTTCCGGTTTCCAGAGCCTTTGGCCGAGCGCCTTGTCTTGCTTCCCTTTTGGTTTGGTTTTGAACCTAACCTTGTTTTCCCTTGCCTAGAGGGACACTGAGGTCTTGGAGGCCACTTTTTGTGGTCGTAGACCACTTTTCCCTCTTGGAGACTAGTTTCCGGTTTCTGGAGTCTTCGGCCGCGCGCCTTGTCTCAGGACCGCTTAACGTTCTCCTCTTGGCTTGGTTTTCGAACCATGTCTTATTGCCTTTGCCTAGAGGGGCACTGAGATCTGGGAGACCACTTTTTCCTTGTAGACCACTTTTGGTGCCCATAGACTAGTTTTCGAGGCTTCCGCCTGCGCGCCTTGTCCCCCGACTCTTGTCTTGCATCCTTTTTGGTTTGTTTTTGGCACAAGTCTTGTTTTTCTTGCTTGGAGGTTGGAATAAGGGTGGGAGACCAGTTTCTCTCCCTGAAAATCACTTTTCTTCCCCGCCAGCCAATTTTCTAGTCGGCCAACTGGTCTTGGTGGCCTTTTGACCACCAAAAGTGGTCTCCCACCTTGCCACCACCTTGCTTTTTGTGTGTAGACCACCTCTCCCCTTGGCCGACCACTTTTATTTCTGGAAGACCACTTTCATTGGTCGGCCGACCAGTGTAAGTAGCTGGCCGACCACTTCAAGTAGTCGGCAGCTTTCCTGCACCTTTTTGAAGATCTATTCTTGCCAGCTGTGCTAGCTGGTGAGCACAGAAGCCATCCTCCACATGTATGGAGGGATGGATTGGAGCTCTTAGCTTCCTCAACAAGCTTGTTGCTTGTTTTTCTACATAAGGGAGGTCCTCTCTCCCTTCTCCAGGTTCAGAAAAACTTGATTGAAGCTATACATATACCATTTATCTCTATATTGCTCTTCCTCTTCATATTTGTGCGTAAAAGTGTAGTTTCTTCATACTTTTTCACACAAACACATAGTGAAACACCATCCTTTTGTTGCTGAGGCACCTAGGAGTGGGTTTTGGTGTTTTTGGACTGGTTTGAGCTCAGAAAAGTTGCTAGAGTTGCAGCTTTGAAGTGGTTCTACAAGGGTGAGCTTCTAACCCTTTAAACCTTGGTTTTTGTTTAAGATTTTGGCCCCATTTTCATGCTTATTTAGGCCTAACTTTCTACTGCAAAAAGTTCTGGTTTTTAGTGTTCTAAATGTTTGTTTAAGGCCTTGTTGGTGTTGGGGGTGGTCTACCCCCTCTTATGCCTTGTTTGGCCTTGTTTTTGTGCTATCCTTTTAAGCTATTGGGATCACCTCCTTTTGGCCTTCTCACCACTGAAAATTAGAGGAATTTCAGTGGTGGGAAGGGTGTTTTGAGGTCCCAAATAGGAGGGGGTCATCCCCTCTCCTTGTATCTTGAATGCTTGCCTTATTAGCCTCATGTTTGAGCATGTTTATCTAGCATATGTTGGCTCCATCTCAGCATATTTTTGGTGTTATTTTGACATGGCATACCTCTTTTTTTGGTTGTCTTGGTCACCCCTTGCATTATACACTTGTAGTGTAAATTTTGCATACTAGCCTTACATGCTTATCTTGATAGCTCATCATTCTAGCATCTTTTGGCTCAACTCCAAGAAGCTTTTGTTCATGTTTCACCATGATTAAGCTCTGATTTATATTGTTTTGGTCATGCATGTCATACTTTGTATAGCCATAGTGCATTCTAGCTTACTAGCCTTGAGTTTCCAAGTCACTAGCATGCATTGCTTGGGCTATTTGCATGATTTGGCATCATTTAGTATGTGATTTCAGAGCATGTTTCAATGCCATATACTCACATCTTTCACTCTTTCAATGCGTTGGAGGGTTGGTGCTTTATGCCTTAAGTATGAGCCATTGTGCATGCCATCTTGCCTAGGCTTTTGGGCCACCATTTCAGTGTATTTTTGGTGATGTTTTTCCATGATACAACTATATTTTTGGTTGGTTAGAGCATCCCTCATTTGCTTCTCACACTTGTAGTGTAAGTCCTCTTTACTAGCTTTGCATGCCTAATGAGTGAGCTTGTTATTCTAGCATGTATTGACTTGGTATTAGCCCATTTTTGGTGTTAATTTGGCATGCCATAACTCTGATTTTTATTGGTAAAGTCATCTCAGGCTTGGTTTCGGTAGGTGTAGTGTAATCCTCCTCCTTAGCCTTGCATATTCCATGCTTCATGCCCCTCATGCTAGCATGTGTTAGCTTTGCTCCATGCATGTTTTAGCATCATTTTGACATGTTCTAGGACTGTTGTGGGTTGTATTGGCCATATGCTTCATGTATTGCATAGTTGTAGTGCAATTGGCCATGCTAGCTTTGAGTTTTGAGCACCATAGCATGCTTCATTTGTAACATGTGCATGATTTGGCATCATTTTACATGTTATTTCAGAGCCTATAGCATTGCCATGTTTCCATTTCTTTCACCCTTTGAGTGCCTCTAAGGGTCATGCCATTGTTGCCTTGTTTGTGGCCTAGCTTGTATGCATGCATGCCTAGACCTTTGAGCTCCCCTCTTCGCATGTTTTGGTCTTTGTTTTGACCTAATTGAGCTCTGTTTGTGGTTGGTTCCTTCATTTATGCCATGTATTGCATGCCCCTTGTGTAGCCTCCTTTGGTGGCCTTGTGCCTTAGGCCTCCTAGCATGACATACTTGGGTTGTTTGAGTGATTTGGCATCATTTCATACCTAATTTCAATGCTTATAGTGTGGCTACATTTCCATGTTTGTCACTCCTTGATTGTGTTTGAGAGTTGTGTTGTTATGCTTAGTTGATGGGCCCTCACATGAGCATGTGTTCTTGGCCCTTTTGTGCCTTAGTTTTGATGCATTTTGGCCACTGTTTTGGGCATGATTGAGGTCTGTCCATATTCGGTTTAAGTCCATATAGCATGTTATTTGCATGCTTATGTTGCATTGCATTGTGGTTGCATGCTCATGTTGTTTACATTATACTTGCCATGCTCATGTTGCATTGCATTGTATCTCCATGTGCATGCATTGCATTGTGTTTGGATAGGGTGTTAGTCTAAACACGAGAAATGAGGAACGTTTCATACTTGAAGTGATAAAACGTGCCTTGATTCTTGGTCACTAACTCTCTTGATCATGCATGATAGAGGTTAAGGCTTTATGTGTTATTTGTGCATTCATTTACATTGAATTGTGCAATCTTGGCATCTCGGCCATCATGCATTGCGATGCTCGGTTGGTGGCCCGAGAGTCGAGAACTACACTCCCTTGAGATCAAGAAATGATAGGGAGAGTGGTTGTGTACACATATCTTGCAAATACATTGACATGTTCCTTCTTGTTCTCTGTTGCAGTAAATTGGAGTTTGGCAGCAAAAACTGGTCGGCAGACCAGTAAAAGTGGCTGGCCGACCACTTTTTCTGGTCTGCAGCAAAGGTAAGTGGTTTACAAGTGGTTGGCAACACCAATAATTGGTCGGCCACCTTCCTGGGGGTGTTCATGATGGAGTAGAAGCTATCTGGAGCTCTGTGCAATGTCCTGAGAACAATTGCAAACAGAGGCAAGTTGAGGCATTGCGATGGATTTCTGAACGAGGCGACCGAGCATGCATGCGCTTCTCGCTCCGAGGCCTCTTTTATTTGCTTTACTTAGTTGCTTTTCTTAAGCTAGCTAATAATGCTTTGGTTTTGTACTTGAGTAGTTAATGCAATTAACTATTTGTTTCAATTTGGATTGTAATATCTAATTAGTTAGCTTGTTAGTTAATTAGTTTCGTTTTGTAATAATTAGTTTAATTAGCTTAAATTAGCTAGTTAACTTATTATTCGGACCCTCCGTCGAGGGGGCACAACTGTTGTAATAAGCGTGCGTGTGTGTGATGCATGTCTTCTAACCCCCATTTTTTTCTCCTTTTTACTTATCTGCTTTCAGTGGTTAGTTTAGGGTCATTTTCAATTAGCATACTTATGCTTCGCATGCGTGCATCATTCTTCTGTCTTGCATGCACTGGGCTCGGCGCATCATACAAACTGCATTGTATTTCAATTCCAATTTGAATACATGTCATTGTTGCATTTCACATGACATCTTAGAATAGCCGAACCTATCTTAGTTGCATTTTGCATGCGTTGCATTAGGCATTGTTGACATAGTTAGGATCATGCATCGATTACTAACTAGCTTCTTTTTTGGCTTGGAGTACATTGTGAGTGTTTTCGCTTTAGCATCCTTACATGTGTATAAGTGACTGCCATGATAGCATGCTTGCCATGAGGCTAACTGCTTAAGTGTTTAAACTGCATGACTGCCTGTGGATGAAGGCTTCATTGATTGAATTGGAATAATTCATCAAATGCGAGTTTTAAGCCCACTTGAGGGTGGCAAAATCCGTGTCTTTGCCTACTTGTGAGTAGCACTTTCAAACCATTTTCAAATCAAACAAACATGAGATGTTTTGTTCCAATTTAGGCGATCTAGTCTACACTTGTGTGCTGTGCGCATCACGTAGTAAGCTAGCTAATAAACCAGAATAAGAACACATGTATTTTCAAAAACAACATATCATGTTAGTAAAGGCCGATCTTTGATCGGGCGAGCGACGGTGCTCATTGCATGACCTTCCCCTCTCGTACCCCAGTTCCCGAACCGAGGCAACTTTGGTGATGACGGACAGGTGGCCTTAGGTATGAGTTAGGGTTTCCAAAATTTCCCAAAATAAAATATTTAGGTGGCGACTCTGAAATCTGGCAAAGCAGTCTATGTTTGGCGCTTTTTGATTAAAATTGATTTTCCAAAACGATTTGCCGGATTCAGACTCTTTGGTGATTTGTTAGTCTTACATTGCACTTTGTGAGATTAGATTCAGAACCGTGACATGAGTCCGAACTGTAGTAGCTATGAACAACGATTCGTGACCTCGCGCGTGGAGCAGAGTTCCGGGCGGTCTACAGTAGCGAACGGCTTCAACTTCTCAGTTCTCACTCTCAATCCGATGGTGAAGCTCGAGCTCTTAGGTAACTGCTCTCTTTTACAGTATACTTTTCATATGGGTCTTGCTTTATTTACTGCTTTTTCCCTTGCTTTCACAATTTTTTTGACTACTTCTGTAAAGTAGTTCAATCCAAATTAGTTGTGATCCAAACTTCTCTATTTCTTGTTTTCTCTTTATTATCATAATTCAAACAAAGCACTGTAAATAAACAGAGGCAGAAAACTGAAGAGAAGAGCACCAAAATACTACCAATAATTTGTCAAATAATATATGAGACAGAAACTGAAATTTATTACTAAACTCATGAGTCATGGGCAACATCATCTAACATCAAATAAACATAAAAAATTTTCAAAAAAATTAAAATTAAAAATATGCAACACAAATGAATAATAGTGCAGTATGAAACAAAAACAATTAAATCTGGGGATTTCCTCACCAACCATGTTTTGAGAAGCAGGAGATGAAGATGGGTTTCTATACAATAAGAACAAAGCAATACCCAGAAGAACACAGATATAACAAATATCATTTTTTATAGCATGCAATGAATGCTATCAAAAGTATATAATAGCATTTGTTGGCATGCTGTGTTAGGCCATGTTATTAAAAATTTATATTTTTTTATAACATTTATTACATGCAATGGAAAAACGCTATAAAATAATATGTTATAGTGCTTTAGGAATGCTATTATATTGGACTTTACCAAAAAAAACTTTAGCACAATAGTTTGTGAGTGCTATAAAATTTCTTTGATAGCATTTTCTAAAAGCTATCATGTTACTCTTTTTTAAAAATAAAACAAAAATTATATCCCCATATAATAGAAAAATTAGTCTAAATGCTATTTTCATCCAAATATATAAAGAAGTAAATAACAAGTATGAAAATTCAATTCATTTCACATAAGCTTCATTAAGGATTAAATAATTACATCATACGAACAATGTAGCATATAAATCTCAACATTCAAAACTTAGAGTGCTTATACACATCTTATTGAATAAAAAGAGACACTTTGTGATGAGAATAAAAACACATACAAGAAGGACCAACATAGATTCTGATAGAGAGATAACTTGGTGAGATTGAGCATAGTTAAAGAGGGAAAAATCTTCAAGTTAACAAAACTGTCATGCCCAAAATTTGGACAATTAAATATTCAGTCAATATTCCATCATCCAAAATCCAAAATTTGGACAATTAAAAATTCAATCAATATTCCAACCAAACTATCTATTATAAATTCATAACTATCAAATACCTCCAACATTAAAGTAGCAACAACTAATTTAAATAATGTAAAGTTGAAAAATAACCCACAATGCCAAATTGTCAAAATACTAAGGTCATAAAAAAAATAATAAATACATAAACTAATATCAATCCCTAAACTCTAAACTCCAGAAAACAAAAGAAGTCCAAACGACATGTCCAACAACTATAGTTATTTCTCGTCACCACCGAAAGTCCCAACTAATCCTGCAAAGGAAGCTCAGCTGCCCTCAAACAGAACGCACCCGAGTTGCCAAGAGACAAAATGGGTCAGTATACAAGTATACTGGTATGAGTACAAGAATTGACACCCACATGTTCACCAGACACAAACAAAAAGTACATTAATTCTTGTTACGGGACAAGGCAAGTAGTTCCACTCGTATCGACACGAATGGGTAGTTTCCCAAGCTACGGTGGCATTTAGTTTTTTACCCGTACACAATTAAAGATAAATTGAGTATAAAATAAACCAAATAAAAATTAAAATATGGTGGGTCAGCCCTACATAAAAAGTTAGTAAGACTCACCATTCTGTAAAAAAAAATAAAATTAGTATAATTTAATCATAAGTAACTTGCTGAAGAAGTATAAAAATGTACCGTTTCATAGTTAAATAATTCAAATTGACCAAAACTCAAACAACAAACTTTGTACTGAATCAAATTTTCTAAAAGGCAACGTGAACGAATTTAGTAGAAACTGAACATGTTGAGAGAAAAACTTGATAAAAGAACCTAGATGGAATTCAACTGAAAAATCTGAAATTGAAAACGAAAAGAAACTGTCCTAAGATGATTTTTTTCAAAAAAGTTCAAAACATGAAAAATGTGCAGAATGACGTTTTACTTCAGTTTATGTGAAACCAATAAAAATAAGCTCATTTCGTGGATTAAAACAATATCTAAAATCTGCAATACTAAAATGAACAAAAACTGTTGTAACCAAGATAATCCGATTACAAGTTCTAATCGATTTTTTTAGTAAAAAGTTAAAACACAAAAGTTGTCTAGAATTACGTATACATGCCTCTGCCCAAATTTAGTAATTTAACGATGTCGTTTACTATTTTTCAGGATGTATAAATCAGTACAATTCACACTATACTAATAAACTCATATTTAATTATTTGTACCTTAATTCCACCACTTCGGCCCTTCACTTCCGGCCTACACATATATCCCATGTGGCTCCCGTATACCTAACACCGCTTCGAAGCCAAACTTGCACGGGGATATCGTCCCGAATTGACCCACACTCCCCGGATGGGTAGCATATACTTATGCGCGTAAATCAAAACACTTGTCTACTTATAAGAACGAGGCAACAATATATATATATACACAATCTCTTATCTACTCATGAGAACAAACATAACTATGCCAAGCTTAAGGCATTTAAATAAATCTCATAATTCTCACATCACCATCACTCAAATAAAACAATAATCCATGGAGTCATGGTGAAATATAAAGAATTTATCTATAGGTCCCAAGTTTATTTTAATTTCATATATCCATGAGTATGATTATAACCATAAAATAAATCTATATAAAAACCCTAAACATTGTATACACAACTAATCAAATAATTAAAATCAATCAATCATCTAAAAATCCTAAGCCTTACATATACAACTAATCAAAATAATTAAAATCGATCAATCATCTACATGAAAATACGAAATCAATTTAATATCAAATAAATAAAAATAACGAATTAAACATAAATCAAGAGAAGTGCATTTTGTACTCAAAATATTTTTTCAGAGATCAAATAATCACTTTAAAAATTAATAAAGTCACCAAAATAAAACCCTAACCCCTTTTGCTTTTGTCTCTCTTTCTCACCTCTCTTTCCCGTCTCTCTTTTCTCTCTCTCTTTCCACCGTCCTATTTGCTCTCTCAACTGTCCCGTACGTAGAGCCTTTACTCTTTTTGTTTTGCTTTTGGCAGCAATATGATAACCTAATTAATGATTGTATTATATTTTATTGTATAAATATAATATATATAAATGTGCATTATAAAATCAATATATATAACATCTTTTCTTTTTTTTTTTTATAAATAAAATATATAAATATAAATATTCAGATCAATTATATATAATTAAATACCACATTAAATTAATAAAATATCACATTAAATTCTCATATAACCACACAATTAATAAAGCAAAAAATAAAATAAGATAATAATAATAATAAATAATAATGACCTACAAAAACCGAGTGCACTATTTTTTTTTTAATAAAAAAAAAGAGTGAATTTCTGTAAAATAACACAAATCCTAATTTCCATATACAAGTTTCCAACAAGAATTTCCCAGTAAGATTGAAATTCACAATAATAAGTTTAGAACTTAGCTTATACAAATTTGTCCAGCACAAAAGAAATTGAGAGAACAGAAATACCTTGATAGATGAAATGTCCCACATAAATCTGCTCTCAAGCCCTCAGTAATCTTAAAAACTACACAAGAAATAAGAGATAGAAAGAGAATGGATGGAGAGGAGAGGTTATCAAATCATGGGAAAGCAGGAAACTGACCCTAACAAAATAGAGCCAAATTTTGGGAGGGAAATTTTTTTAGCCTTATATAGCGTCGTTCCTCTAATGCAATAATAACTATGATTATTCTTCAGAATAATGACTTATTATAACGTTTTTAAATTGCCATTATATTAAACATTGACAAAGTAATTGTGAAAAATAAAATGTTATGGTCTAAAACTTTTTTATAGCATTTTATTGGAAAATGCTATTAATGTCTATTATTTATAACACATTTTACAAAATGCTATAAATTAATGCTATTAAATATACTTTTTGTTTGTGGAGCAGATGCCTGGTGCTGAATCTCCACAAATACATACAACCTAAACCAATGAACATATATAGTTAAATTAAAACAATATATATATATATATATATATATATTAATCTTGATTGATTCTTGGTGTATTCAATTGTAAATATGCAAAAACAAATATAAATAAATAAGAAACTGAGCTATAGAAGTCAACGATTTCTATTTGAATGGAATGAAATTTAAATTTGCAATTGACTTGACAATTTTACCAGGGGCAAGATTAAGGGTTGACTTGTTTTTTTTTTTCTTCTCATTTGAACATTGGTAAATTAGCTAGGTGCAGCAACAAATTGAAAAAATTGAGACTTTGAGAGATAAAAATCTGATGGTGACATGTGCTTTGAAAAATACATGACCATGGCAATTAAAATAAGAGTTAATTCAGAGAAAATTTGTGTGCGTGTGTGACAGAGAGAAAACTGGTCTTTCAAGTTGTCTTCTTTCAATATATCCTCTTCTCTTCGCCCTTCATGTTCTAACCTATTTGGGTACATTTTTTTAATTTTTTTATTTTAATTGGAAATTGATAATATTGAACCTAGATTCATATTTAGATTATGTGTATCTAAAAAATGAAAATAAAAATAAAAATTTGACTAAAAGATTTTTTAAAAATCACTAAAAATAAATTATTACTATATATCTTATGTGGATTTGTCATACATATTAAGGTGCATTTTCTTAGTCATTGTGAAATTGTTTTTATCCACTGGTTTTGGGAGTCTGACATAGTTCTGATTCCTATCTCTATATTCGTCAATAGCAACATATATTCATAACTTTTTTACGTAGGGCAAAAAGAAATGGACAGATAGTAATATGCAGCTAATTTTTGTTGGTATACAATTTACAGACCATATCATTTGTTTTTTTCTTGAGGTCGGACTGGTTGTGGTTCAATTGTGTTGGTTTTTGCATTTTCATTTTGATAGGTTTGATTGAAGTCTTTAAGTATTTAAAAAAGGTTTAATCATAAAAAGCTTAATTAGAATAACCATATGTGGAAGATATTTTCAGAAAAGAAGTATGATTTGAAATCCAATAAGATGGTCTTGCAAAGGTTACATCGTTGAACATGAGCATTGGATCTATCAAACTGTTTTGAAAGAATTGTTTTTATGATTTTGGTTGCATTTAGTGTTATATTTTTTTCTTTCACGATTTTGGTTGGACAGAGTGTTGTTATATATATATATATATATAGATATATATTTTCTTTATGTTTATCTTAGATTCTGCTTATAGAATAGCTTACTGCTCGGAATAAGTTGCAGCAGAGAAATGGAATTTAAGTACGAAAAAGATAAACACAGACAAATAGTTTAGCCCTCTTAGATATGGACCAAATTTGTAAAGATGATATATCAATAAAACCCTAGGTGAGCAGTGATTATAGGATCCAAATGGGCCTATGGTGAAATGGAAGTGGAGGATTTGAGTTTGACATTTTGTTAATGGGTTTATTATGCAACAATTTGGGTCAAACCATCTAATAATATTAGTAATGATAATATTTTTTTTTCCAGCATGAAATCGCATGTTCAAAATGCAATTTCATGGTGAAATCGCATTTTGAAGATGCCATTTCATATTCACTTGACTTACTGAAATAGTTTACTTTTTTGGAATATTCACAAAAAAAAAAAAAAAAAATCGATGATTTAGACTTTTGAGATTGTGTGAAATTTATTTTTTGTAGTTCACATAAAAACGAATTTTTGGCTTTCTATGATGGAATTGACTATCTCTTCAAATCATTTCACTTTTTGGAATCGCATATTAATAATGCGATTTAAAATTGAAATTGCATCTTGAAGCTACGATTTCAGTACATAATTGCATTAACTCTTAAAAAAACTCCAAGTATGAAGGCATTTTGGTGATATTTGGTGATGCCTTGCACACACACACCCCATTGTACTATTCCATACATGTTTTTTTATAATTGCCTGATGCATAGATATTTCATGATGCCAAGTGTTGCTAGGAAGGTTATTTCTATATTAGCATCAAACATGCTTTGTAATTAGTTACAATAGTTTAACCTTCTGATATAATGTTGTGTCTGATGTTTCCAATCTTGTTGCTAAGGTAATAAAAATATCGTCATTTATTAAATATAACATTCTATGTCATAGTGGAAAAGAATTCATGAAAACGAATTTCATTGAATTGAAATTTGACACGTTCAACACTTGTAGACATGACCCCCTTGTCTAGTGCTTATTTGGACACTTTCGATATAGCTTTAGAATATGTTCTGCATTGTGAACTTTGTATAATATAATAGAATAGATAATAAGATACAAAATAATAAATAAATAAATAAAAATATGTATTTATGGTTTGAAACCAACAATACAATTAAATAACAAAATATGATGAAAATTGGCCTTAATAGAACATAGACAAAACAATTCACGATCAGTATAACCATTAGCCATTGCATCCACTTGCATCTCAATTGAGATAACTTACTTTAACTTTTTTCTTTAAACTGTACTACAATGAAACTGTCCTTGTATTATATGTGAGTACACAAAAAGTAGATTACAGAGATAGTAAAATTCTATTTAAATTAGTTATCATAGTTTTTATTAACATATTTGACTATAGTATCTTGTTCTGACCCATTAATAAAAAGATACTATTCATTTTAATTAATTAGAAGTTTGTTGATTTATATTGTTCACATTTATTGTATCATAAATTTGAACACAATGTTGATGTTTACATGTTCGATATATTATCTGCAGGTTATTGTAGCGATGGACTCGGGTCCAACTGATCCTACTGTGTTGACGCTACAATAGTCTCACCAATCTACTTTAGCATGGACTGCCTCGGTACATATATGTGACACTTCCTTTGTTATATTGTTATGTGATTTTTACACGGGATGATGTTGACTCCGTTATACGTACGTATCGACGTCATGAGGCTACGATAGCACATATGGGACGCCCTGATGCACGCATAGTCCCATACTTGGAGAGAGTAGGATTTTCTGGACTCATCCATGTGCCGTTCATACAGTTAGATTGGTATCTTATTACTGCACTAGTAAAGAGGTGGCGATCGGAGACATACACATTTCACGTAACATCTGGGGAGGCAACCATCACATTGCAAGATGTCAGTATCTTATCTGGACTACGGGTTGATGGTAACGCTGTTACAAGGAATACTGGTTATGATTGGCCTGCTGTATGCAATCATCTTCTAGGGACAGTTCCACCTACCAACCAACTCAAAGGCTTGAGGTTGAACATGACGTAGCTTTCGCAGACTTGTGGTAACTTACCCATTGATGCTGATGATGTCACAATTCAGCGTTATGCTAGAGCATTCATTCTCCAGCTTTTGGGTAGTAGCATTTTTGCAAGCAAATCTGGTAATATGGTGCAATTGATGTTTCTGCCTTTACTAGAGGACTTTGATACTACTAGGGAATACAGTTGGGGAAGTGCAGCACTAGCTTGGTTGTATCGAGAGTTATGCCATGCATCTCGCGAACGTATGCATGACATTTCTGGTTTTCTCATCCTTGTTCAAATCTGGGTGTGGTATAGATTTCCCCACATTGCTCCGCGTTGTCTTTTTAGACAACCAATATGTAACACCCTCAAAATAATATAATAAATCCACTCATGAACGGAAGAATAACAGAAATAAAATACTTTCATTCATCAGAGTTCGTATTACAAAAGATAACACATGCAACATACATTCATAAATAAACATCCTGAATCTATAGTATCTAATACCAGTTAATGATCAACAAAATAAATACCCTACGAGCTTACATTTTTCCAAGACATTACTTGGTTACAACAAAAGAGAGTCATAAGCGCTGTACATATAAAGCCCTCGGGTTGAATAAACATTAAGCACAAAACAATAAAATAGAGTCTCCAGCTCCTAGGTCCTCCCAAGCTACGTCCTTGGAGGAAACATGTCACCGATACCTGAAAATGGTTTCCCAAAGTAGGGTGAGCCAAAGCCTAGTATACAATCTAACAAAGTATATGAGAATTAACAAGATATAAGTATGATGCACATTTTCATTGTCCTACAACAAAATCTTTATGACTTTTTCCAAAACCATGGTATGCCAAACTTACATTTCATTCCTTTCATTTTGGTTCAATAGATACATCCACTGCATTTAATCCACCCAACAGAGGATACACCTCACAGGTTTCCAACAAATTAAAATCAATCACACCATACATTCACTTTTATTTGCCATTTTATGGAAATTTCGTCCGCGAGAATCAGCACCCATGTATACAAATGGTTTTCGGGACTTTCACCCTGGACACACAGGCCAACTTAGTTCAACGAAGTCCATCCATTTTTTCCTCTTCAAAACATAGAGTACATCCCCTTTCTCCTTTCAAATATCATACATATACAATGTATATCATTCATAAACATATTCAGTGATAATGGTTTAAGAATTAATTTCAATTCGCCTAATCCACATGTAATGTCTATAACAATCATGACAATCCTCTACTGATAACCCAAAACAGTTATCTCTAAACAGATAAACAATCTCTATAACAGATAAATCCTTAAATTTCCATAGGTAAGTGATTGAGCAAATCCAACAACATCATTCATGTACATAACCTCCCAATTTCACATTTTTCATACTAATTTCATTATTTGTAGAAAACAATTATTCCAAATATTATAGGGCAAGCTCTTCATTTTCCAAATATTAACCCAAGGGCCAAAATCATCTATTTTGACACAAAATAACTTTATATTTAAATCCCATAATTATTTATATAACACCCACATAGAAACCCCTCTTTTCATACTTGAACCCAAACCTTAGGTTTGCTCAAAACACCCCCAAATCTCACCAATTTCATATAACAACACATAACCAAGTTAAAACCCAAATTAAGGTATAGAGAGTCCCTACTTCAAGTTTAGAAGACCAATAGAGCAAGCACGAAACTCCAACAACGCCGAAACCAAACTCCAATCGAATCAAAATGAAGCTCTCAAGATGCTCTACTCTTTTTCCAAAGACACTAGGGCAGAAAGATCAACGGATCTAGGAGAAAATGTAGAGAGAGTGTGTATTTTATTGAGAGAAAGTCCCACTTTAGGTTTTTGGAAGAAAAGATCTGAAAAAGTGATGTAAAAAGTCATTTTTGCGATCTGATATATGCACAGTCCGCTCGAGTGCAAGAGTTGACCCGCTCGAGCGCAGAATACACACATCCAGTACTTTTGTAGATGACAGACAAACTGCTTGATTGCAAGAAAGGCCGCTCGAGCGTAGAAAATGTCGCTCGAGCGTGGAAAACACCCCTCCAGTACTTTTGCAGACGTTCAAAGTACTGAGAGTTTGCAAATCCCGCTCGAGCGCAAGAAGGGCCGCTCGAGCGGAGGACCAAAATTCTAGACAACACAAGGTTTGAAAACCAAGCAACCAACTTGTTCCAAACACACTCAACATATCCAAATAACCAAATTTAAGGAGAAATAAAAAGCAAAAGACAATGAACGACATACAAAAACCATAAACCCAAGTCCGGACTACCACAAGCGTCGGGTCAAAATTGGGATCGTTATATAATAACGGACGGTCCACTCATCACATGGTATTAATCATTTACATGTTATTATATTTGAATTTGCTATGATTATTTAGACATTATTATAGTATTGATTAGTAATATACTCATTTGTTTAAAATCTTCAGTTGGCGGAATGCATTTAACGTTCGAGAGATTTCCACTCGTGTCCTCCGTTAATATTGTTATTCCTTAGACAGGCAAACCTTTGCACAGGTAAGTGTTCTGTTCATGTTTTACTGTAGTAAACATGAGTTACTTATATTGCTCCATTTTTTAACTTATACTTATTACTTATGTCATAGGTGTTGTGGCGACCTTACAGTACTGAGTTGATTGAGGGGCTTCCATCATATTGTTCAGATGGTGCAGATATATGGCAAGCAGTAGTTCCATTGATCTGTTTTTTCATTGTCGAAATGCACCATCCTGATAGAGTACAACAACAATTTGGATTTTGGTAGACTATACCCTACGATTGTGACACTGTCACTGCTCTTCATGACCTCGATTTATGTGGAACCAAAACTAAAGATTAGGTTAAGCATCACAAAGAGTGGATTCAATTATGGGATCAACGCCGAACCCGCATTGCTATAGGTGAACCATGGGATGGTGATATGCATGATGATGATCCTTACATGGTATGGTATCGACGTATCACTCGTCGATACATTAGTCGTGCTGCATGTACATATGATTTCGTGGTATGTATATATATACACATATTTTATTTTTATTTGTCAACATTATTACTCATATTCAATATGGTTTTTCAATTTTAACATTTTCATTATGTTTGTTAGAGTGGTCATTTGGTACAAATATGTAACGTATCTCTAGAAGGATCACATATGAGCAAGATCGCTTCGCAAGGGTACCTCCACTATAGCCTAACATTCATGCACATGCAGAGGCACAACCATCTGATGGGGTAGATAGTGAGCCACATGTTGAGAGGGACTTTACCTTTATACCAAACCTCAGATCCATGTTAAATGATTGGTGAAAAAACCCCTATTCGCATGGAAGATTTTGGGAATGCAATGATAGAACAACATGAAAAGGAGGTCACACATTCTGAGGAGGGTGTTTCTCATACAACAGCAGGGGCTCTACATTCTGGAGACGAACTGACACAATCACCTGAGAGGGTTCCAGCCTTTACTGAGACAATCACACATAGTGAAGAGAATGGATCACATGTAATGAGCAACATCTTGGGACTACACATGCATCGCACGAGGAGGTCCCGGTATCTGCCATTACACAATCTGAAGAGAAAGGTACTCAGAGCGGAGATTGGATTCCATTGTCTACCGAGAGAGTTACACATTGTGGGGAAAGGGGATCACATATTGATGAGCGAGTACTGCCTATTGTGCCTGTGGACCCTGTTCTTTATAGGAGGAAGCAAGGCAGACATTTAGCTACTAAGGAGGGTGTCATATAGGTTCCAGAACCCCCATGTTGCAAGGGAACTCGCAAAATTAGACATCTTGGATGTGGCACCCATACACCTCCCCCTGCTCAGCACAAACAGTAGTGATGTATAACATATATTATTTTTGTGACAGTTATAGTTTTTAGTATTTAAAGTATAATTAATATTATAAGTAGGAAAGAAAATGTTAAGTTGAATATTGACAGTTTCATGTTTTAATTTTTAATTTTGGGTTTTGATTTGAATGTTGTTTTCTTAATTTGGTTTGACTGTAGGTTTGTATTGAGGAAATTAAAGAGGCTAATGGGCTTATTGGGGACACCATCTATGCTAGCAAGTAAGTTATTATTCCCTGATATGATATGTCATCTTGTACTTGATGTTTGTCTGTAATTTTATCTTGGCTTTAGGCTGCAACAAATGTGTCTTATTAGGAAAAATTGGTTCTGGAATTAGTGTTCTTGGTTGATCCACCTGTTTACATAGCAGGTCATCATTTAACCACATAAAAGCTTTGCCTTTGGCATCTTTTGTATCATTTATGTTTAGTGTATAGTCGCACTCTTGGCTTCATTTCATTTGGTCAATGGTTTATATATTGTTTGTGGCTAGACAAGTTGAACTAGTTGTTGAAGTAGTTGTATTATTAATTTTTAATGACACAGAATTTTGTTTGTGGTTTGTTTCCCTTCCTGAAGTTTTCTTGCAGAAGTTTGGGCAGATTAACTCACAAAATTCTCAACTTCTCCAAGAGCTTCTTTTCCTTACTAGAGTCGTCATTTTCATTGGACTTCCTCGTTTAAACGAATATGTACTTCAAATGTATAATTTTTGTCTATATCCTACAATCTTTTCCGATGGAATATTAGGGTTTTTGGTTTTGATAGCCTCTATTTACATATTTTTGTAAGGGTCCAAAATTCTATCATAGGGAATAATTCTCTCATTCAAGTGTTAGGGCTTTTGATGTGTTATTCAATTTTGTTTCAATTCTCTGGATGGTTTGATTTCAGGAATATGAAATTGGTGCTAAGCTTTGTTTCTTACTTGGTAAGAGTAGTGTCAATTTGGGATAATGGGATTTGTAATAATCCAATTATGGTCTATAATTCAGGTAGAGAAAAAGAGGAGACCCTTGCCCAATTACATGGAAAAGGCTCAAAATGATATTAATCAAACTATGCGAGATATTCCATTGGATTGGTTGGTTGAGGTTGCACAGGAATACAAACTTGTCTCGGACACCCTTTATCTCACTGTATCCTACATTAACAGATTCCTATCTCATGCTGTAAGCAGGAACAAGCTTTAGCTTCTTGGTGTTTCTTGCATGCTTGTTGCCTCGTATGCTCATGAACCCCATCATATATAGTCTTATTTTTCTTGGTCATTACGTGGGTTGATTCTCTTAATGGTATTCTTTTATGGTTGATAATGCAGCAAATATGAAATGATCAGTCCTTCCCATGTTGAAGATTTTTGCTATATAACAGATAATACTTACATAAAGGAAAAGGTGAGTTTGTCCCCACGAATTTGTCTTTGTCTTTTTTTTTTTTTTTTTTTTTTGTCACAAAAAAAATCTATCAATGCTTGTACATGTTTTGGGGGGTGATTGTTTAGGTGGTGAAGATAAAGCGAGATGTCCTCAACTTTTTGAACTATGAGGTGGGTACTCCCACAATATAAAATTTTATGAGATAGGAACACTGTCATTTTGCAATCCTGCTATTTACTTATTTTGATAGTAATGCTGCTGCTGTGTTTTTCTTTGTGATTACATTTGAATTATTGTGGAACCAATAGCAATTTTCTTGGTGGATTTGCAGGCTGACGGGAAACAAGATCCCAAAATAGGTAAATCGACTAGCAAGAATAGGTATTTGGCTTCTTTTCTAACACATTTCTTCTTAACTTGTCTATTGGATTTGAATGAATTTATAGTTTTTTCTTCTTCATCCTTGTGGTGTGGGCTTAATTCACACACGCACATGCACCTACAAATTTTTCTGACTAAATGTGTCTGGCAGTGGCACGGAGGCTTGTTCTGAATGTCAAATTTGGGGATGTCCATAAATGTATTTTGCTATTGCATTTTTTGTTGGGTATACCTCGTGTGGGACCCAATTGGTTTACTAAAAGAGTTTTAATTTGGTTTGATTTAGGTATAATATATTTTTATATATTATATCTAATTTGTGGAAACCCAATTCAATTTGGATACAACTAGGGTTTTTGATAGAAAAGCCCATTAATCAACAATATATATATATATAGATATATATTGGTGTATGTGTTCAACGGTAGCAGCAAAAGGATAAATTCAAGTTGGTGGGTTTCAATTGGAGTGAATTATTGTAGTGTATTTGACTTGGTCAAATTCAATACTTTGGTTGCTGCTCTGCTTCGGTGTTTGGTGTTCGGTATTGATTTGGGTATATTATTTTGGATTTTCCTCAACTCTGATTCTGAAGATTTTGGTTCATCTATTTGGTGAGGTCTTTCCTCTTGTTTATTTGTGATTATTTGGAATTCACCTAAGAGTGGTTTTGTGAGACCATTCGTGTCTCGTTTGTGATCGTTTGGAAACTATTTGGTTGATAGTGGAATCAGATTTCGATCTCGTGGACGTACCTTACATTGAAGGAACCACATAAAAATTCTTGTGTTGTTTTTGATTTAATTTTTTCGCATTAGTTTTTATTCCCATTGATTGATTTACTTGTGGGGAATCACATATTTTCCCTAACAACCGGTATCAAAGCTTACGGTTTATTTGGGTCTATTTATTTGTGTAAATCAATGGAGGGAAATGTGGGTCATATGTCTAGCTTCAATGGAAGCAATTGGGTAACTTGAAAAATTAAAATGGAGGACCTATTATTTTGTAAAGATTTGTATGGACCCATTAAGGGTGATAGTGGCAAACTCGAGGGTATGAAAGATGATGAATGGAATAGACTTAATCGAAAAGTCGTTTGTGTTATCCGTCAATGGATTGATGATAGTGTGTTTCATCATGTTGCTACTGAAACTTCAGTACATGATTTATGGAAAAAATTAGAAGGCCTTTATGATAGGAAATCAGCCACAAATAAAGTTTTTCTGTTTCGTAAGTTGGTTAATTTAAAATATAAAGAGGGCAGCCCTATTCCGGAACATCTAAATGAAATAAAGAGTATTGTTAACCAACTTGCTTCTATGAAAATTGTTTTTGATGATGAGTTGCAGGCTTTGATGCTACTTAGTTCCTTGCCCGAAAGTTAGGAGACCTTGGTTGTGACAGTTAGTAATTCAGCACCTGATGGAGTTGTCACAATGGGCCAAGTCACTAGTAGCTTGTTAAATGAAGAAACTAGAAGAAAATCAGCGAGTTCCTCTCATTCAGAAGCATTTGTTGTGAGAGGCCGAAGCAAAACAAGGGGGAGGAGTAAGACTCCTCATAGTCGTGATCAAAGCCGTGACAAATCAAAAGATGGTTCTTTTTCAAAGAAAGACATTGAGTGTTATTATTGCCATGAGAAATGGCACATGAAGCGAGAATGTCGAAAACTCAAGAACAAGGAGAAAAGGCGTGACAAAAGTGTGGATAAGAAGCAAGAAGACACTACAGCAGTTACTACCGATAATCTCATGATCGTTTGTGAAGATGATTGTATCAATTTTGTGAGCCAAGAGAGCAATTGGGTGATTGATTCTGGTGCTTCTTTTCATGTGACTTCTCGAGTTGATTTCTTCACTACCTATACCAAAGGAGATTATGGTTTTGTTCAAATGGGTAATGAAGGTTTGTCCAAGATTGTTGGCATGGGTGATGTTTGCTTGGAAACAAATTTGGGTTGCAAGTTGTTGCTTAAAGATGTGAGGCATATTCCCGACATTCGCTTCAATTTGATCTCTACTGGGAAACTAGATGATGAAGGCTTCAACAACAAATTTGGTGATAGAATATGGAAGCTCACAAAGGGTTCTTTGGTGGTGGCTAAGTGGAAGAAGACTCATACACTTTATTCGATGCAAGGAAAAATTTGTAAAGGTGTTGTCAATGCACTTGAAGATGATACTTCTACCGAATTGTGACACAAGTGGCTTGGCCACATGAGTGAAAAGGGGCTGCAAGTATTGTTCAAGAAAGAGCTTCTTGTAACAACCCTCGTACTGATTACCGTATAACCACTGAATTATATACTGATTAATGCTAAACTGAACCGCTAATGACTGATAATTAAACTGATTAAAATCTTGAATGATCGATTGGAATCGAATGAGACTGCCTATTGAATTGCATATTCTATCTGTTTGATTGTATGATTTTACCTGTTTGTAGTTTATGTTTAAACTGTTAATTGAAGGCCTTATCGGCGGCCGAATTAGGAACCGTTTAGTGTTTTGTAATCAGGAGAATATTTGTGATTTAATGATATAATTATCTGAAAATTGATTAGGAATGATTAAATTAGATTAAAATGAATTAATTGAAGAGTTGGACTTAATTTCAGAAATGCCATTGAGTGGGTCTTTGTTTAAGCTTATCATTTGTGCCTTATACACTTAGATAAACATCTTGATCAGCCATTTCCCTATACCTCAGCCGACCATAGTAAGAGGGTTAGAGAGAGCATTGAATTCATCTTGAGAAATTGCTTGTAGACTTGAAGAACTTGTAGGAAATTGGCAAATTTAGCTTCCACACCTTGAATACAAGATTAAGGTAGGACATTCATCTCCTTATTGTTGTCCTTGAGCTAAGTTTTGCATGATTCATGCATCATTGTGGAGCTAAGACATGATTTTGCTCATATATGTTGAATTGAAGATCAATTGTTGCATGCATGGTTGAATTAGTGAAATTGGAGTTGAATTCATGCTTGAATCATACATGCATGTCCATGTTTATATTCTAGTTCATGTTTTCAGAATGTTTTCCCACTAATGAGTCCCTTTGGACAAGAATTGAAGCTTAAATTTGATTTGAAGCTCATGCATTGCATGTTTTAAACTTATTCTTGAAAATGGGTTTGAAAATGGATTTAATTGACTCACCTTTGGGGCTTGAATGCATAAATTGGCTTTTGAAACTTGTTATACATTGTTTTGGGATGTATTCTCCAGAATTTGAGCCCAAGAGGTCGAGAATTGAGTTGAGAATGCTTGGTTTGAGCTAGGAAGGCAACTGAAATTCCAGATTTGGCTTCTTCGCCGAGCGAAGATTCTCGCCGAGCCACCAACGTTTTCCTCTGAGCCCCGCTCGAGCGAAAGATTGGTGGCTCGAGCGTAAAAATTGAGCATCCAGATATTTTCTTGTTTCATCGAGACCGCCGAAGCGAAGGATTGTTCGCTCGAGCGAAGACTTTGATTTTGCAACCTCGCTCGAGCGAAGGAAGGCTCGCTCGAGCGAGGCCCCTGTTTTCAGCAACTTTTGAAAGTGCCTTCCAACTATATTTTTACATCCTCATCCCATTCTAGGCATTCTTAGGCCTAGTTTAAAGCATCTTAATGAGGATTTAGACATAGAACCACACCGAGGAATTTAGGGATTTAATTATCATCTTTTCGATTGTGAAACTTAGTGTGTGTTCTATTTGTTAACTGTTTAGGGTTGGCTCTCGGGGACGCGCTCTAGCTACTGATAGCCCAATCTCTGTGAGTAACAGATTGTGTAAAGATATGTTCAAATGGTTTTATTTTGAATACCGAACTGAACTGTTTACTGAACTGATATTGTTTATTGAATGAATGTATGTCCTGTACTTCGAACTGTATTGTGGCATCCTTAGCACCCACTGTTATTGACTGTTACAGAGCTCTGTCGGTTTCCTTGTGGAACCATACTGATTGATGGCCATCATTATTGTTGGGTCTGTTAAGGCCCGGTCCTTTTGGACCTACTGTTTATAGGCTAATGGATGTACCACATATGACTGATTGATTGAAATACTGATTGACTGAAATGCTGAAAGATTGAAATACTGTATAATGAATTGATTTCATTACTGTAAGGATATTCATTCATAACCTCTTTACACGTTATGTTATTCACTGGGCTTTAGCTCACTGTTTATATATATATATGTAGGTGCTCAGCCACCAGACCGAAGCTAGGAGCGTGGGATTGGTCCCCAGTTTTGTCAAGCCAGCCTATGTGCCTCACCGCGAGGTTCCGAGACGCCATGCCATGGCTTGGGGTGTTTTTGTTTCCCCCACCTGTCTCCCTACTGTATTGTACCTTTTGTATAGACTGTTTGACTGTACTGTTATCGAGGGATTGAGTCCCCGTACTGAATGTCTGTAAATGATTGTATAGAGTGTACTGTTTTGGACTGTATGAATGCATAAAATGTTTTTGACATACAGATTTTCACAGCTCAGTGGACACTAGTTACTTACTGTTTTGGCTTCCGCCAGTACTCAGACTGATTGGTCAGATATCGATCAGAGGCCTTGTAATCTCGGATTCTTGGCGATTCTGATGCTAAACCCATAGGGCCGGGTTTGGGTCGTGACACTTCTACCCGGTTTGAAAGGTACACATCTCAAAACTTGTGTTCATTGTTTGGCGAGTAAACAACATAGAGTTTCTTTTCATAAAAATGTTACTTCTAGAAAAGAAAATGTTTTGGAGTTGATTCATTCGGATGTTTGTGGTCCTTTAAAAGTTAGAACACATGGTGGTGTACTTTATTTTGTTACTTTCATTGATGATTATTCAAAGAAAGTTTGGGTTTTTCTACTCAAAACTAAAGATCAAGTTCTAGAAGTATTTAAGTATTTTCAGGCCATAGTTGAAAGAGAAACAGGGCAGAAATTAAAGTGCATCCGATCAGACAATGGTGGTGAATACATTGGGCCATTTGATGAGTATTGTCGCAGCCAAGGTATTCGGCATCAAAAGACAGTTAAGAAGACTCCTCAACAAAATGGAGTTGCTGAGAAGATGAACCGCACCATTGTGGAAAGAACAAGGTGTTTACTTTCACAAGCTAAATTGCCAAGATCCTTTTGGGGTGAGGCAATGAAGACAGTGGTGTAAAACCCAAGTTGTGTGTAGGATTATTTTATTGGATAGATTAGTAATTAGATTAATTTATATGGGTCATTTATTAATATCAAAGAATTAGTTATGAGATGGCATTATATTTCCTATTACTTAGATGGGTAATTTTGTAACTTTGAGAAATTAGGTTAATAAGCCCACCTATTGTGGCTTTAAGTCTTGGAAAACAAACAAAATAGAGACTGTGAATTGCTCCATAGGCGGCTAGGGTTTGAGAAGGTAAAAGAAAAAAGAAAAGAAAAAGAGAAGAGAAGAGAGGTTCAAGTGAGGCTACAATAGGGATTGGAGGCAACACGTTGGTGATTTTGGGACACCTATTGGTTAAGGTAAAATCTGTCTTTACTGTTAATTATTAAGTTTATGTTGAGGAATTGAACAATCAATACATTAAGGGGATATGGAAGATCTATAGGTGCCTACTTAGGTTTTGAGAATTGGGTGCAATGTGTAAGTGTAACTTTGGGTGGGTAATAGAAACAATGGAGTTTCGTATCATGGGTAAGGGTGTGTTTGGCTTTAAAGTTGGGTTGAATGGTTTGATCTCTTGGATATTAAAGCAATACATTAATCTAATATAGTGGGGCTTTCGTGGGTGTATGTAACATGTAAAAACTATTAATTTATTTGAGAAATTCTGAAGCCGTGATGGCTTTGTTTTGATGCTAAATCATGGGAGTTCCTAATAGACTATTGGGTTTATTTATTCTATTGTTGTTACAAGAAGAGATGGATGGGTGCACATAATAATTGTTTATGCGGTGTAATATTTTATTAGGTTTGTGAGATTGAGGTGGATCTTGGTAATTTGAGATTAGCTTGGAAAATATTATTTTAGCTGTTTGAAGGTAAGTAACCCTCTATCACTGTTGGTTTATTTTTATTCCTATCGAACTGTTTAAAATCATAAATATTTATTCATAGCTTTTCTGTTCTCTCAAAATAAAATATGGGTCAAGTATAAAACAACATCGAATATTATTATGAAAGTTATTTGAATATTTTGTGAAATTATTCTGAAAATTGTACCCAGTGTTTATTCCGAAAATATCGAATATTTTATTTAAAAGTTATGTATTGTTTGAATTTTGAACATCACTCTAGTCTGACTATGATTTGGACCCTAGCCAATGGGGGTTATTTATTGGCACAGAAACTAGTTTCTTTTGGGGCTTTACCACCGGCCTATGTGTGGTTCTGGGCCTTGTCACGGGCTAAGTGACCGTAGTCATTAAGACTTGGGTTTTGTGAATCGATCATTGAACCATCTGAATATCGATCTATCAATTTTGGATAACGAAATTTCATCGAGTTACCCCATTGACTTTTAATTAAAATGTATTGCCACATTGTTTATTTTAGCTATGAAACCATCTTACAAATAATTGTTCATTTATTGAACTGTAGAAAAATTATATTTATTGATTATCGATTTATTTATTTATTTTTGTATACTTGATCCAGCTAGCAGTGATGGTTGGTTATTTACTAGGCTATCTAGCTTACCCTTATTTTTTTTTCAGATTCTGAAGAGTAGAGATGCGCGGGATTTTTTACATGTGGGAGTGTCGAGAGTAGGACTATGATTTAAGTACTTGGATTATTGTTTTGTTGGTGGATTAAATTAGTGGACTTTGTGGACATTTTCATATAAGAACTATTTATTTTTATGGATTTTGGCATTATGACAATTAAGGATTTAATTTGAGTATTTTACATTGTGGGTTATGTGATTGGATTCTTAGCCTTGCATGCTCGCTTATATGAGTGTGCGGCGTTGTCACGGAGCTTGGGGTGTGACAATTTTATGGTATCAGAGCCAGGTTGTAATTTTAAAAGTTGGTATAGAATAGTGGTGAGATTGGGTAGATGTAGGATTAGGAACGCTTATAATTTGGTAAAATGTTAATTTTATTTACGTGTTATAGGGACTTGAGAATAGAATAAGATGAGGTTTTATTATTGATGCATATAGGTTGCAATGGAACATGAGGAGACATTGGCAAATATGGCTAGGAATACAAGCCAGGGTCAAACGAATCGACGGACTGGTAATAACAATCGGCAAGGGAATATGACTAATATTAGTAGTGGTTCTCAAGCTGTCGGAGGAAATCAGGGGCAAGAGTTGAAGGAACAATTATAAGAGTTACTAGATAAGAGCTTTATTAGGCCTAGTATTTCTCCTTGGGGTGTGCCCGTTTTATTTGTGAAAAAGGACGGTAGTTTTTGCCTTTGCATTGATTATCGAGAGTTAAACAAGGTGACAATTCAAAATAAATATCCTTTGCCTAGGATAAATGACCTATTTGATCAATGGCAAGGAGCACAAGTCTTTTCTAAGATTGACCTTCGTTCTAGATATCATCAGTTGAAGGTTAAAGCGGAAGATATACCTAAGACAGCATTCCGAACTAGGTATGGGCATTATGAATTTTTAGTGATGTCGTTTGGGTTGACCAATACGCCTGTAGCTTTTATGGATTTAATGAACAAAGTATTTAAATCCTTCTTGGATCAGTTTGTAGTAGTTTTTATTGATGACATTCTTGTGTAATCAAAGAGTAAAGAGCAGCACGAAGAACATCTAAGAATAGTGTTGCAGTTATTAAGGGAGAATAAATTATTTGCTAAATTAAAGAAGTGTGAATTTTGGCTGGAGAGTGTATCATTTTTTAGTCATGTGATATCTGAAAACGGGGTGTCTGTTGACCCCAAGAAAGTGAGGTGGTGGTAGAGTGGAATTGGCCTACTAGTGTCATTGAAATTCGTAGTTTCTTGGATTTAGTAGGATATTATAGAAGGTTTGTTGAGGGATTTTCCTGAATTTCTATGCCTTTGACTCGTTTAACACAAAAAGAGGTTAAATTTGAATGGTCTGATGATTGTGAGAAGAGTTTCCAGGATCTAAAGAGTCGATTAGTGTGTGCTCCAGTACTTATAGTTCCGTCCAGAGATGAAGGTTTTACCATCTATAGTGATGCATCGAAGATGGGCTTGGGTTGTGTCCTGATGCAGAACGATAAGGTAGTGGCATATGCGTCTAGGCAGTTGAAGCCATATGAGCAGAATTATCCTACGCATGATTTGGAGTTGGCTGCCGTGGTGTTTGCATTGAAAATCTAGAGGCACTAACTGTATGGGGTGAAATGTGAGATATTCACTGATCATAAAAGTCTGAAGTATATTTTCACTTAAAAAGAATTGAATATGAGGCAAAGGCGATGGTTGGAGCTATTAAAGGACTATGATTTGACTATCAATTATCATCGAGGAAAAGCCAATGGAGTGGCTGATGCCATGAGTAGAAAGACCCTGAGTAATTTGGCTACCTTGATCACTGACCAAAAGAATATCTTGGAGGACTTGCGAAGGTTGAATATCAAGATTAGATGGCATAACCATGGAGTGTAGTTGGCAAACCTTAGAGTTTAACCCACATTGATTGATAGAATTAAAGATGCTCAGGGAAAAGATCCTCAGTTGCAAAAAAACTTAAAACTGAAATGGAAATAAGACTACAGATGGAATTTTGTATGCATAAAGATGGAACCTTGAGATTTGGAGAGAGGTTGTGTGTGCCTAATGATTTAGAGCTCAATAGAGAAATCCTGAGAAAAGCTCATAGTTCAGGGTATACTATACATCCAGGGAGCACTAAAATGTATACAGACTTGAAGAGGAACTTTTGGTGGAATAATATGAAGAGGGAAATTGCTCAGTATGTTGCTCAATGTTTGGTATGTCAACAGGTGAAAGTTGAACATCAGAGACTTGCAGGTAAGTTACAACCTCTTCCTATTCCCGAGTGGAAGTGGGAACATATTACCATGGATTTTGTGACGAGGTTGCCTAGGATCCAAGGTGGTAACAATGCTATTTGGATTATTGTTGATCGATTGACCAAATCCACTCACTTTCTAGATTTTATGGTAGGGTTCTTCTTAGAGAGGTTTGCAAAATTGTATATCAAGGAGATTGTGAAGTTGCATGGTATTCCGGTGACCGTAGTGTCTGATAAAGATAGCAAATGTGTATCTATGTTTTGGAGGAGTTTACATACAGCTTTGGGTACTAGTTTGAATTTTAGCACTGCCTTTCATCCTCAAACTGATGGACAGTCAGCGAGAACTATTCAAACCTTGGAAGACATGTTGAGGGCTTGTGTTATTGATCTTGGAGGTTCTTGGGATGAGCATTTGGCCTTAGTAGAATTCTCTTATAATAATAGTTATCATGCGAGTATTCAGATGGCACCATATGAGGCGTTATATGGACGAAAGTGTAGATCACCTATTTGTTGGGATGATGTGGGCGAAAGGAAGTTGTTAAGGCCTGAGATTGTGCAACAAACAGTGGACAAGATCAATCTTATTAGAGAGCGACTTCGCACTGCACAGAGTAGACAAAAAAGTTATGCAGATAACAGGAGACGCAATTTGGTATTTGGGGTTGGAGACCATATGTTCCTTAAGGTGTCTCCTATGAAAAGAGTAATGAGGTTTGGTGTTCGTGGTAAATTGAGTCCTAGATTTATTGGACCATTTGAGGTTTTAGATCGAATTGGAGAGGTAGTTCTGGACTTGCCCTACCACCTTCACTAGTTGGAGTTCATAATGTCTTCCATGTTTCGATGTTGAGGAAGTAAATACGAATCCCAATCATGTGATTGATTATGCCTTTATTGCGGTTTAAGGAGGATTTGACCTATGAAGAACACCGTGTAGAATTGTTGATAAGAAGGAAGCGGTTTTGAGGTGTCGAGTCATCCACTACGTTAAGGTTCAATGGAGCAATCACTCGGAGAGAAGCTACTTGGGAACTTGAGGATGAAATGAGACAAAAGTATCCACAACTTTTTGAGACTACAGGTATGTCAAATTTCGAGGACGAAATTTCTTTTAAGAGGGGAAGAATGTAAAACCCAAGTTGTGTGTAGGATTATTTTATTGGATAGATTAGTAATTAGATTAATTTATATGGGTCATTTATTAATATCAAAGAATTAGTTATGAGATGGCATTATATTTCCTATAACTTAGATGGGTAATTTTGTAACTTTGAGAAATTAGGTTAATAAGCCCATCTATTGTAGCTTTAAGTCTTGGAAAACAAACAAAATAGAGGCTGTGAATTGCTCCATAGGCGGCTAGGGTTTGAGAAGGTAAAAGAAAAAAGAAAAGAAAAAGAGAAGAGAGGTTCAAGTGAGGCTACAATAGGGATTGGAGGCAACACTTGGTGATTTTGGGACACCTATTGGTTAAGGTAAAATCTGTCTTTCTTGTTAATTATTAAGTTTATGTTGAGGAATTGAACAATCAATACATTAAGGGATATGGAAGATCTATAGGTGCCTACTTAGGTTTTGAGAATTGGGTGCAATGTGTAAGTGTAACTTTGGGTGGGTAATAGAAACAATGGAGTTTAATTATCATGGGTAAGGGTGTGTTTGGCTTTAAAGTTGGGTTGAATGGTTTGATCTCTTGGATATTAAAGCAATACATTAATCTAATATAGTGGGGCTTTAGGGTGTATGTAACATGTAAAAGATATTAATTTATTTGAGAAATTGCAAGCCGTGATGGCTTTGTTTTGATGCTAAATCATGGGAGTTCCTAATAGACTATTGGGTTTATTTATTCTATTGTTGTTACAAGAAGAGATGGATGGGTGCACATAATAATTGTTTATGCGGTGTAATATTTTATTAGGTTTGTGAGATTGAGGTGGATCTTGGTAATTTGAGATTAGCTTGGAAAATATTATTTTAGCATTTGAAGGTAAGTAACCCTCTATCCTTTGTTGGTTTATTTTTATTCCTATCGAGCTATTTAAAATCATAAATATTTATTCATAGCTTTTCATTCTCTCAAAATAAAATATGGGTCAAGTATAAAACAACATCGAATATTATTATGAAAGTTATTTGAATATTTTGTGAAATTATTCTGAAAATTGTACCCAGTGTTTATTCCGAAAATATCGAATATTTTATTTAAAAGTTATGTATTGTTTGAATTTTGAACATCACTCTAGTCTGACTATGATTTGGACCCTAGCCAATGGGGGTTATTTATTACGTAAACTAGTTTCTTTTGGGGCTTTACCACCGGCCTATGTGTGGTTCTGGGCCTTGTCACGGGCTAAGTGACCGTAGTCATTAAGACTTGGGTTTTGTGAATCGATCATTGAACCATCTAAATATCGATCTATCAATTTTGGATAACGAAATTTCATCGAGTTACCCCATTGACTTTTAATTAAAATGTATTGCCACATTGTTTATTTTAGCTATGAAACCATCTTACAAATAATTGTTCGTTTATTGAACTGTAGAAAAATTATATTTATTGATTATCGATTTATTTATTTATTTTTGTATACTTGATCCAGCTAGCAGTGATGGTTGGTTATTTACTAGGCTATCTAGCTTACCCTTATTTTTTTTCAGATTCTGAAGAGTAGAGATGCGCGGGATTTTTTACATGTGGGAGTGTCGAGAGTAGGACTATGATTTAAGTACTTGGATTATTGTTTTGTTGGTGGATTAAATTAGTGGACTTTGTGGACATTTTCATATAAGAACTATTTATTTTTATGGATTTTGGCATTATGACAATTAAGGATTTAATTTGAGTATTTTACATTGTGGGTTATGTGATTGGATTCTTAGCCTTGCATGCTCGCTTATATGAGTGTGCGGCGTTGTCACGGAGCTTGAGGCGTGACAAGTGGTTGACGTAATCAATTTGTCTCCTTCCTATCCTTTAAATGGTGATGTTCCAAAAAGAGTTTAGACCGGTAAAGATGTGTCCTATGTGTATTTGAGAGTGTTTAGTTGCCGAGCTTTTGTTCACATTCCAAAGGATGAGAGGTCCAAGCTTGATAGTAAGTCAAGACAATGTATTTTTCTTGGCTATGGGCGTGATGAATTTGGGTATAGATTATGGGATCCGATCGATAAGAAAATCATTCGAAGCCATGATGTTGTGTTTCTTGAAGACCAAACAATTGAAGACTTTGGCAAAGGTGGTCAACCGGAGCCAAAAACTAGTAATCTCATTGACATGGATCCATCTCCTTCATCTTCGATAGATGATGAAAATGGGGGAGATGTGCAGCCACCTATTGAAGATGTAGAGGATGATGCTAATCCTAATGAAGTTAAACCAGAAATTAAGGAAGAGCATCCAACTCAAGAACCGCCACCACAATTTGAGTTGAGGAAATCTACAAAGGACCGAAAACCTTCAAGAAAGTATCCTCCTAATGAATTTGTGTTGATTTCCGATCAAGGAGAGCTTGAGAGCTACCGAGAAGCAATTGAGCATGCAAAGAAAGGTGATTGGAAAAAGGCCATGGAAGAGGAGATGAATTCTTTATTTGAAAATCACACCTATGATTTAGTAAAGTTGCCTAAGGGGAGGAAAATTTTGAAAAACAAGTGGGTTTTCAAATTGAAGAATGATGGCAAGAATTTGAGGTACAAAGCACGTCTTGTTGTGAAAGGCTTTGGGCAAAAGAAATGTATTGACTTTGATGAGATTTTCTTGCCGGTTGTAAAGATGTCTTCTATTCGGGTTGTACTTGGCATGGCTGCAAGTATGAACCTTGAAGTTGAGCAACTTGATGTGAAGACCACATTTCTTCTTGGTGATCTTGAAGAAGAAATTTACATGGAGCAACCGGAAGGTTTTGTGGAAAAAGAGAAAGAGAAATTTGTTTGCAAATTGAAGAAAAGTTTGTATGGTCTCAAGCAAGCCCCGCGGCAATGGTACAAAAAATTTGACTCTTTCATGATGAATAATGATTTTTCTAAAACCACTTCGGATCATTGTGTGTTTATGAAAAATTTTCCGGATGGCAAATTTATTATTTTTTTGCTTTATGTTGATGACATGTTAATTGTGGGTCAAGATTCTACCATGATTAACAAGTTGAAATTAGAGTTGAGTAAATCTTTCGCTATGAAAGATTTGGGACCGGCAAAGCAAATACTTGGTATGAAAATTGTTCGTGATCGCAAAGAGGGGCTGATTTGGTTGTCTCAAGAAAGCTACATTGAGAAAGTTCTTGAGAGGTTCAACATGAATAAAGCAAAGCTGGTTGGTTGTCCACTTGCGGGTCACTTCAAGCTTAGTTCGAATCAATGTCCTACAAGTGAGAAAGACAAAGAAGAGATGTTGAAAGTTCTTTATGCTTCAGCAGTTGGTTCTTTGATGTACGCCATGGTTTGTACAAGGCCGGATATTGCTCACGCCGTTGGTGTAGTGAGTCGGTTTCTCTCTAATCCGGGTAAAGAACATTGGGCAGCGGTAAAATGGATTCTAAGGTATCTTCGAGGGACTTCGAAGGTATGTTTGTGTTTTGGGGATTGTAAGCCGATGCTTGATGGGTTCACAGATTCTGACATGGCTAGTGATATTGATTCTAGGAAATCTACTTCGGGGTATTTGATGACTTTTGCAAGGGAAGCTGTGGCATGGCAATCTAAATTACAAAAATGTGTTGCTCTCTTAACTACCGAAGCTAAATTTATTGCCATTACGGAAGCTTGCAAAGAAGAGTTATGGTTGAAGAAATTTTTGCAAGAGTTGGGTTTAAAGCAAGAAAAGTATGTGCTTTATTGTGATAGTCAAAGTGCTATTCACTTGAGTAAAAATTCTACTTTTCATTCGAGATCGAAACACATTGATGTAAGATACCATTGGATTCGTGATGTGTTAGATTCGAAATTATTGCAACTCGAAAAGGTTCACACGGATGATAATATTTCGGATATGTTGACAAAGACTTTGTCGAGGGACAAACATTTAAAGTGTCGAACTTTGGCAAGTATGGTTGATGTCTCCACCTAAGTCGGTAGGGGGAGAATTGTTGGGTATACCTCCTTATTGGAGTGTGGGACCCAATTGGTTTACTAAAAGAGTCTTAATTTGGTTTGGTTTAGGTATAATATATTTTTATATATTATATCTAATTTGTGGAAACCCAATTCAATTTAGATACAAGTAGGGTTTTTGATAGAAAAGCCCATTAATCAACAACATATATACATATAGATATATATATATTGGTTTATGTGTTCAACGGCAGCAACAAAAGGATAAATTCAAGTTGGTGGGTTTCAATTAGGGTGAATTATTGTAGTGTATTTGACTTGGTCAAATTCAATACTTTGGTTGCTGCTCTGCTTCGGTGTTTGGTGTTCGGTATTGATTTGGGTATATTATTTTGGATCTTCTTCAACTCTTATTCTGAAGATTTTGGTTCATCTATTTGGTAAGGTCTTTCCTCTTGTTTATTTGTGATTATTTGGAATTCGCCTAAGGGTGGTTTTGTGAGACCATTCGTGTCTCATTTGTAATCGTTTGGAAACTATTTGGTTGATAGTGGAATCGGATTTCGATTCCGTGGATGTACCTCATATTGAGGGAACCACGTAAAAATTCTTGTGTTGCTTTTAATTTAATTTTTTCGCATTAGTTTTTATTCCCATTGATTGATTTACTTGTGGGGAATCACATATTTTCCCTAACATTTTTAGTAGCTTTTTTGCTTTCTTAAGAATCTAAAAAAGCTTATGCATTTGATGATTGCTAAAAAAAATAATTTTTTTTGAGTATTTTCAAACTTGCTTTTTGGTGAGAAATTACCATATTAGTATTGTGGAACACTTGTAGGGACACGGTGGAATTTCTAAAAGTACTGAGGGAAAAATCTTCTTTTTCACAAATTTGGTAAAAAAATCTATTTTTTTATGGAGAAGTCATCCCAAACAGGACTTTTGTTGCTTTCGGCTTTTTTTAGCAAAAAAGCTGCTTATTTAAGTTATTCCCAAACAGGGTTGAGGGATCCTGTAAGAAGCTACAAACACTTGTGTGCTTGTTCAGAAAGTTCATTTGGTTCTGGTGGTTGTTATTTATTTTTATTTTTTTTGAACTGAGTTCTGGTAGTTGTTAAAGAGATCATTCTTAACCTTTTCCTTTTCTGTTTTGGGTGTTCCTTTTAGGTTCACTCTGCAACTGTGTACTCTATGAGGTCCTTAAAACTTCTGTTGTCCGGCATGACTCAAATTTCGAAGGCTACGACAGCGAAAAGAAAAGACTAAGAAGCTTCTTCAGTTGCTTGTCATCAATTTCAATACACCAGCGGGAGAGGGAGGTATCAATATCTTCATTGTTTCTACATTCCCATTACAAAGGCTGCTTACTACCATAGGAGTTGAAAAAATCTAAAAGCAGTTCCTTCAACGAATTGTGATAAAGACAGTCTTTGAATTCCTATTCCAGTATTTTAAGTGGAATTCCAAGTTTTTTTTCCTCCCTCATAACTCGGATTGAGTCTAGAAGAGTAATATTGGTGCAATGACATCACAGAAGGCTTGTGTTAAGTTATCTACTTTTTGCTTTTCGGGTAATTGCAGAATGATGGTTCTTGTTGTCCTTGTAAGATTAAATCAAGTTGTTAAAAACTTTTGATGTGCACAATCATATTTTCATAGAAAAAGAAGAATGAAGATAGATTGTTGTATTTTATACTTGAAAACATGATTGGATTTGGCTCTCTCTCTCTCTATTCATTTGCTACTTCAATTACTTTAGGAATGTATTTTTTGTATTTGAAAACAGGAATTGCTAATTTGGCCCTTTTTTCATTTGTCCTAGCATGTGAATTATTTTGCACATCATTGGCAATTCAACAACTTACTTGTTTCTACTATTTTGAGATGCTTTGCCTTCATAAATTCTATTTTTGTTATAGAAGTGTGAAATATGAAATCATGGCCAATGTAAGAAAATATGGGAGTTTTTTTTATTATTTATTTTTCGTGTTTTCATTCTTAGAAAACACAAAAATAATATTGTTTCCAAAATCTCTTTTTTAGAAGTTACATTCCAGGAACAGAATAAAAATAAATAAAATAAAGAATAAAAACAAAGAATGAGGAAAAACAATTCAGTAAAATTATAAATAAAAAAAAAACTCAAGATTTGTCATTTGTAACAAAATAAATCTTGACTTTTTAATTTTATCAATTTAAATTGTAAACTTTAAATTTGTTTTTAATTTTAAGCCACCTGCCTATTTCCGTTAAAAGACTAACAGAAAATATAATAGTTTAGTTACTAAACCCAAATGGGACCGGACGTCCTAGGGGACATCCGGCCGGACGACTAGATAAGGGATTTTTCCAATTTTGTTGCAATTCAGTTTTGCTTCGCACTAGTTGTCAACTCAACAGTATTCTCGACAACCGTGAAAGTAATCTTCACAACCGGGACCCCACCGGACATCTGGGCGGCCATCTCTAAAGAAAAATTTTCATTTTGGACAGCCAGTGGATAAACACTCTATAGTGCAAACACTTTTTTTCAAATATACTTATCATCAATCAGCCTCATCGATTTAACCTCAATGTTTACTTAATCTTCTCAACACATCCAACATATAATTGTCGATGATTTATTGCTTGATAAATAGCAGAGCTTCTGCTGAACAAAATACAACAAGCAATAACACAAGCTAGAAAATAACTTAAGATTGATAACATTACATTCAATATTGAAATACAACACATGGTACAATCGATTTGGATAATAATTAGTTATGTGACCGACTACTTGAGGCTGTTACATTGCTATTTGGACATCTCCTCCGATTATGACCTTGTTGCCCACACAATCCACAATTTTGTTTGGTTTGAGACTCGCCAATCCATATCATTTTGAAGTCGTGTTGTCCTTAGACGACCACAAGTCCTAGCAAGGTTCAGATTATGATAGAGTTTTGGAAAGTTCTCGCCAATAAGCAACATCAACTACAAGATTGAATGAGTGTTGATAACATGCCATTTGTGCTTTCAATGTGTAATATTCATCAACATATTGTAGGTGGTCAAGGCTGGCAAATTTACATATTGCAATGACATGAGAACATGGAATTTTATAATTCTACCATTTTTTACAGTCACATGTTCTTTCCATCAAGTTGACCACATGAAGATGCAAACCCCGATTCGAATATTAGGGGTTCACTGCAGTTTGAACATCGAAAATACCCAAATTCATATTGAAACTCCACACTGAATGACCCCTGGACTTTTTTTCCCATTTGGTGAGCATCTATTTTGCATAAGCACTGTAAACTTCACCGACGTGCATTTCAACATTGGCCTTGTTACATTGCTCCTGAAAATAACTAACGCATTTATAAAAAGTTAGTTGTACCAATGATGTGATAGGAAGATGTCGTGCACCCTTTAATACTCCATTGAAGCTTTCAGAAAGGTTGGTAGTCATAGCTCCATAACGTTTGCCACCATCATATGCTAGCGCCCATAGTTCAAGTGGCACAAGATCAAGTTCATCTGCAGCTTTGGACTTTAAGTCTCTTATTGACTTTATTTTCTGATCAAACTTCTTTTTTTGATTCTCATAAGCTACCGAAGTGATCGTGTCTCGCAATATCGCATTGTTGTACTTTGCATGGTAGTTGCTGGCAAGATGGTGAATGTAGTAATGATGATAACCATTTGGATATTGCCACCAACGTAAGCGATTCACAGATGATAAGATTCCTCCATGTTTGTCAGATAAAAGACAGAGGCCAGTCCGTTGTGTCACGTACTCCCTAATGCATGTTAGAAACCATGACCAAGTGTCTAGTCTTTCCTCCTCTACTACGGCAAAGGCAACTGGAAATACATGATTATTTGTATCCCATGAAACTGCAATTAGTAACTTACCTTTATATTTTCCAATTAGAAAGGTTCCATCTATGCTGATGACTGGCCTGCAATATTTGAAACCCTCGATAGAAGAACTGAATGTCTAGAACACTCGTTCGAATATAACGTTATTTGCAGCATCTAACGACATTGTTTTCCATGAAATGATAGTTCCTAGATTGGAATCCATCATAGCCATCATCCATTTTAGTAAGATGTGGTATGATTCATTCCAATCCCCAAAGATATTTGCAATGGCTTTTTGCTTTGCATTCCAAGCCTTATTATAAGATGATAAGAAACCATCAAACTTTTGCCTAATACTGGCTCTCAGTATAGAGATCTTGATTGATGGATCCGCCTTTACAAGCTCTCGCACTTCGTACTCAATTAACTTCGTGCTCAACATTGCATGATCTTGTGTAAGCGTTTCAGATACATATGTGTGAGGTCCTTCATATTTAGTAATCTTAAATAAACCATGTTTGACATGCTTACATGCTCTAAGCTTCCACTCGCACCCATTTTTGCAACGCAATTTCCACAAGTCTGTTGTTGACTTCACCATTACATGGTATGTGACATTTTGTTTTTAGGGTCACTTGAGCATAGAATTGTTGCTCCCAGCATTTTGTTGCATTGCAGGCGTGTCTGCTTGAGCATGAAATGTTAGCTTCCAAAAGTTTCACTGTAGCACTGCAAAACTTCTGAGGTTTCTCTTTCTCTACTCGAGCGAAGAAGTTGTTGCTCGAGCGAGCCTTTGTTATTGTGTCTGTTAGCTTGAGCATAAGAAGTCATGCTCGAGTGGGGAACGCAATATCAGCTTTTTAAATTCGATGATTCTAGATCATTCTCTCATCTCTTTTGTTCTATCTTCCATCTCCTCTTTCTCTCTCTATGAAACCCTAGATTTCCACCACTAAATACCCCTCATACCTTTGAAATCCACCCAAAATCGCTTGCTAGGGACGAAGAACACTTGAAGATTATCATTATCCACTGATTGGATTGTGAGTTTGCGATTGATTTGAGAAGGAGCTTGGATTTTTGGCTTGATAGTTGAGGTAGGGATACTTTTATCCTTGTATGTCTTCACTTTTGAAGGGATTTCATGGTGTGGTGTGTGATTTGTCAATTAATTGAAGACTTTGTTGGATTAACTCTTATTTCGTTTGCTAATTCATTTGTTTAATATTTTGTGTGAAATCTCTCAATTCCTTCTTTAAATTATGAATGTAAATGTGGTTAGAATCTAGATTGGTGATAAAGAAGGGAAACCCCCAAATTAGGTGAAACCCTAAGTTCCCATATTGAATAGAAAATACCAAATGTAATGGAATTTCTCTTGATCCATGACAATTTGTAAAACAGGAAATATGGAAATGTGGATATTGATGTAGTTAAAGGAATTGTGGCTTGTATGCTATTGTTCTTCGAGTTTATGTGATGTTCATCTATGGTAATGTTTGATGTTTGATCTTGGGATTGAAATGTGATTCAATTGTCAAGCATGCATGAGTCCAAGTGTGATGTTGGTTTTGGGTAAATGTGGTGTTGTGTTGGTACCCGCGTGGGGAGTTTAAAAAGGTGCGCAAATGCCCTGTCTAGGCTTATCGCTGGACGAATGTGTGAAAAAGTTTTGGGGTGTCCACACAGTCCCACCATATAATAGCCAGCAAAAGTGGAAAACCGGATGGTTTTCCTTAGGGTGCCCACTTCCCGCCGTAAAATAGCTAGCAAATATGGGGGTTGTTTTCTAAATGTAAAAGTAAAAGTTGTTTTCAAGAGGACTCATGTAGATGAATGTGTGACATGATCCCCATGGTTGTGGATGTTTAACAGTTCTATATGAAGATATGAATTGTAATTGTTTGTGTTATATTATTACAGTTCATTGTGAATTGTTGATGATTTATCTGCGAGGATGAATTTTATTGTATTATTTCATTACATAAAGGATTAGATACCTGGGTACATTTATTCCTACTAGGCATCTAGCTCAACCCTTAATTATTTTTCAGGAATTGACGAAGTTCAGCCTCATTGAAGGGTTGGCACAAGCACTGTGTTCCATTTCTTTTGGGGGGAAAATTGAAGTCAAGAAATACTTTGGTTGTTTTGTTTTGTTTTGGGATTTTGTAATAGAACTACCATATGTATTTTGTGATGTTGTACGCCCAAGGGGCTTATATTTTGTTAAGTTATCTAGTTCATTAAACTGAAAAACGAATTTGGACATCGTGGGAATGTATCTATTAAATTGTAATCAATTGATTATTAGTTCAATGAGAAAGATGACCTTTTGGGATTAAATGATCAAGTTATTATTGTTTATTATAGTGTATTATTCTAGGGTGTTACACGGTAAGTGTTTCTTGTCACGCCATAACGATTTACTGCAATTTGTAAGTCTTCCTTGTTTCAAAACAATAACCCTTTGCTTAACTCCTTTGTTGCATCTCATATCCCAGTGACATCAACTAGCAACAGTATGTACAGATCATTAACATTTGACCATGTATCCTCAGTAAACATTAGAGATGCGGCTTGGTGAAAAGTACCAAAAACATTATGTCCCCCTTCAGTTGATAGACCAACTTCTTCATCCGCATTGTCGTCTTCAGGGTCCAAACCATCATCCGCTGGGATATGGATGTCATTTGCAATCATTTCCTGTACAGCATATGTGGTTGTTGCACACATTTCATTGGTGGACCGTGGTTGAATATCTTTTACCTCATCAGAGTTAACACCGGTAAGTACAATGTACGTAGGTTTGAAATGATCTCCATGGGAGTCATGACCGGATGATGCAAAGGAAGTAGGTTTGAAGTGATGGTCATGTGTATTAATTGAGGAATACGCATTCATGGGAGTCTGTTCACTTGTACCTAGCACATCAACATTAACATTAGTATAAGGAAAAACATTAATGGTATAACACCTCAAAATATTTAATTAATTTTAGCACCACGAATAAAAAATAAATTGTTGCAACGCTGAACCTTTGGGCACCGGGTTTGGGTTGTGATAGATAGGCTCCACAGTGATATATAACTTAGCAATGTTATAACCAGGACTTGAGTCAATTATATCAAATGTACCCTCAACACCATCATCATCTGTGATCGCAAGTAATATGTAGTAGACAGCATGAGGGTAACTTCTAGATGGAAATCTATATGTAATCAAGACATTCCCACCATTGTGGTCTATCCCTGTAGCATCAATTAATCGATTGTGCAGATCGATAAATGAAATATTTCGATTAACTCGTACCCATTTTGGATCAGGACCCTCGTATGCAATTCCACCATCATCATTGATTATTCCACCATTATAGTATATTACAATATTGTATTGTTTTTCTTCCATTGAAACTGGAAAATAAAATCATCAAACACAAAATGTTATTGAAGAATATAACACTTAACTAGCATAAAAAAAATTATAAATAAATAAATGATTTTGTGTTAAATGAATATTTTACGTATGTAATCTTCATAAAAAAGATTATTGTGTTGGAAGCTTTGTCTCTTGAAATATTGAAATATAGTGTTTGTAGAAGGAAAATGTTGAGCTGAAAAGTTTGAATTTGGCGTTCACCATTGTTTTGAGAGTTAAATAAGCAATAAAAAAAAAATAGATTGAATAGACACTGACAAGAATCTTGCATGTTACCAATGAAGAGAATATGATTTCAATGTTGTATAATTTTTTTTTTGACATTTTTCGAAAATCCCTCACGATTTGACATTGACAAGAGGTGGGTGTTACCAATGAAATCGCATGTTGGATCAAGTTGCATTTTGAACATGCGATTTCAAGTTTGTCACTGATAAAAAAAATTATAAGAAATTTTTTTAAAAATAAAGAAATACTACTGCAAACGCCATACTTCAAATCATACTTGAAATCATTGTAATAGTCATGGCAGGTGAAATCGCATGTTCAACATGCAATTTCAAGAAAAGTTGCACTTTGAACAGGCGATTTCAAAAGAAGTTGCATTCTCAACATGCGATTTCAAGTGGGTAACACTTACAGGAGTGGTGAAATCGCATGTTGAGGATGCGATTTGAATTAAAGTTGCATGTTGAACATACAATTTTAATTGAAGTTGTATTTTGAACAAGCGATTTCAAGTGAATACTGACTGGTGAAAATCGGATGGTGGGAATGGGACATCAATTGAAGTTATATGTTGAGGATGCAATTTGAATTCAAGTTGCATGTTGAACATGCAATTTCAATTGAAGTTGCTTTTCAACATGCGATTTCAAGTGAATATATTCATTTCATACTTGAAATCCCACAGGACTAGTGAAATTCAAGTAAGTGTATTCAAATCATACTTGAAATCCACAGGACAGGACTGGTGAAATTCAAGTGAGTGTATTCAAATCGTACTTGAAATCCACAGGACTATCGCATGGTGAGAATGGGGGTTCAATTGAAGATGGATGGATTTCAATTGAAGTTGCATGTTGAAGATGCGATTTCATTTGAAGTTGCATGTTGAAGATGCGATTTCAAGTGACTGCAAGTACTTTAAATCGTACTAATCCACAGGATTGCTCGAAACATTATCCAAACTAGCCCTAAAATAGGTTGCAGCTAGTGAACAAAGCCCTGCTTACAATAGAGTATGGAGGTAGGTAGTAGATAAGACAGAATATAGATTGAATTGATTCAGTTAGTGCTAAACTCAAAACTGAATCAACCAACCAACCTAGTTTTCAATTTTTTATACCTTGAATCAAACAATCCCAACTTAACTCGGGTTAGAATCAAAATTCCATATTAAATCTATTTTTTTGAATGCTCATTATAAAATACAATTTTAAAAAAATTAAAAAAAAATAGTTTTCAAAGTGAAATTGTTCAGGTCTAAAATTTACATAACGATCATGGTAACTTTCACATAAAGTTAGATTGAATATATAAAAATTTATGTAATATATGTAATATTTTTTTATTTCATCTTAACCATAGTACTAATAATCCAATTCTCCATAGCAATTCTTTTAGGGATTTTTATTGATAAATCTCATTTAGAAGTGTTTTAATCCAAGAAGTCCATGAAGGAATTTTTTAACCCATTTAGTGCCATGTATGTATAGTTTTATTCCATAAAGTCTTTTTTCTTGATTTACACTATTTTCTTGAACATTTATGCTCTTATATTTAATTTTGATACCCTTATAAATACTTTTTTGAACGGTTAGCAATTTTATGATGAAAACATTCATATTTTAAAATTCACATTGGTAGGAATGTAAAATTAGCCCGTGGGCGGCCCGAAACCCGCCCGCGAGCCGGGGCGGGCCCGGCCTGTTAACAATGTGAATATTCACATTGACATGTTAACATTCACATTAATAAGAGTGTAAAATTGGCCCGCATCCCGTAGCGGCGCAAAATCCGCCCGCAGCCCATGGGCGGCCCGGGGTGGGCCCGGTTCAGCCCGTTAACAATGTGAATATTCACATTGACACATTAACATTCACATTAATAAGAGTATAAAATTGGTCCGCGGCCCATGGGTGGGCTCGGCCCGGCCCGTTGACAATGTGAATATTCACATTGACATGTTAACATTCACATTGATAGGAGTGTAAAATTAGCCCGCGCCTCGTGGCTGCCCGAAATCCGCCCACGGCCTGGGCGAGCCCGACCTAGCCTGTTGACAATGTGAATATTCACATTGACATGTTAACATTCACATTGATAAAGGTATAAAATTGGCCAGTGGCCCAGGGCAGGCCCGACCCGGCCTGTTGACAATGTGAATATTCACATTAACATGTTAACATTCACATTGATAAAGGTATAAAATTGGCCAGTGGCCTAGGGCAGGCCCGACCCGGCCTGTTGACAATGTGAATATTCACATTGACATGTTAACATTCACATTGATAAAAGTGTAAAATTGGCCCACAGTCCGTGGACGGCCCGAAGCCCGACCGCAACCTGAGGCAGGCTTGGCCCGACCCGTGACAATGTGAATATTCACATTGGCATGTTAAAATGCACATTGATAGGAATGTAGAATTGGCCCGTGGCCCATGGGTTGCCCGAAGCCCGCCCACGGCCCAGGGTAGGCTTGTTTGGGTCCTAGCCCGAGCATGTCCGAAACCCTAGGTTAGGGCCTAGGTCAGGGCCTAGGTCATCACTTTGAAGCCCGGCCCGGCCCATCGGCCCACTTAAGGCACATTCAAAGCTCGGTCCGAGGCCCAGCCCCCCCGAAGCGTAATGTATTTTTTTGTGAAAAATAATAAAATTTTGCTAGAAAAAATTAAAAAGAATTTAAAAAATTGGTCAGGCCCGCCCAAGCCTGACCTAAGCTCAAGGCTAGGCCCAAGCCCATCGGCCCGACCTGAGGCTCGATCCATCGGTCCATCCAAAGCCCGAATACCCTTTTGCCAGGGCTAGGGCCTGGGCCTAATTTTTTGGCCCGTGGGCCAGCCCGACCCGGCCTGGGAAAGGCTCATTTGGGCCCAGGCTCAAGCCTAGTCCGAGACCCTAGGCTAGGGTTTGGGCCATCACTTTGAAACCCGGCTCGGCCCATCGACCCGGTTAAGGCCCATTCAAGGCTCGGTCCGAGGCCCGGCCCGCGCCGAGGCCTTTATTTTTTGTAGAAAATAATAAAATTTTGGTAGAAAAAATTAAAAAGAATTAAAAAAAATGGCCAGGCAGTTCGCCTGGCCGGTTTCAGCGACCACGAGGCACGGGCTAATTTTACACTCCTATCAATGTGAATGTTAACATGTCAATGTGAATATTCACATTGTCAACGGGCCGGGCCGGGCCCGCCCTGGACCGCGGGCAGGCTTTTGGCTACCCATGGGCCGCGAGCCAATTTTATACTCTTATCAATGTGAATGTTAACATATTAATGTGAATATTCACATTGTCAATGGGTCGGACCGAGCCCGCCCCAGGCCACCCATGGGCCGTGGGTAGGTTTCGCACCGCCACAGGACGCGGGCCAATTTTACACTCCTATTAATGTGAATGTTAACATGTCAATGTAAATATTCACATTGTCAATGGGTCGAACCCGCCCCGACCCAACTCGAATTTTTCCGGGCACCCACGAGAATCGACATGGGCCGGGCCCCTACACGTTGACGATATCGTCGAACATTCACATTAGGGGTATTTTGGTAATTATGTCACCCATAGGACTTATTGAAACATAAGAAAATAATGTGAACTAAATGGAACATAAGTAGATGAAAAGGGTATTTTGGTCTTCTTATCTCAAATAGGACCTAATGGAATAGTCAAAAAGAATATGAGTTAGATGGAATAAAGCTCTTAGAAAGTGGATTTATCAAAAAAACTCCCGTTCTTTTATCCTAGGGTATAATTTATACCCATCATTTATCCAATTTTTTATTCTATTCATTCTCATAATCTTCCATAATTCTATAATAATTCCATTCATATCCGATCCCGTAAAAAATAATCTTCATATCAGACTAGTCCACAAGTACTAAAGATAAAAGATTGACATTATTTTCCAGAAGTAAAACAATTCATCCATCTAAATCTTCAAACTATTAAATTATACATCTATCCCTCTTTCTCTCTATTCTCTTCTCTTCTCTTCTTATGTGTTCACTCATTTGGTTGTTTCTGCATCGCATTACCATTTATAATCTCAGACTCCTAGATTTTTTTTTATATTTTTAAAATTTTAATATGATCTTCAGCTTGATGATTTTCATTCATGTATGATCTCTAGGGATAATTTGACTTAATTATTTGTGTTATGAATTGATCCACATGACATGTCTAGCCTTCAAAGTTCAAACTATGTCAACTACTAATCTGGTATCTTAGTCTCATATCATGTTTTGATTAAAATTATATTTACTGCTAATGTACAAACTTGTGTATCTAGTATGAACAATCATTCGCATGACTTGAGAGGGAGCTTTTCTTACTTCTAAACAAATCAAAACATCATGGTGTGCCATCATCAAAAAGGAGGAGAATGTTAGACTTATTTATTTTGATGATTTATTTGATTCTGTTTATGATTTATTTGGAAAAGAAAAATAGATTGAAAACTTATGTTTTATTCCATTATTTTTCACCTAATTTCTTATCCTAAAAATATATGTTTGGAGTGCAAAAATAGTGCTATGAATGAGTCCAAGCCAGTGCCCAAAACAACCCAGCACAACAACAGTTCAAACAGTCTAGCCCAACAGGGACCGGACGTCTGGACGACCAACCAACGGCTCCTGGCCCAATTTTGCTCCAGTTCAAATCTGCTTCTCACCGGCTGTCAACCCAGCAATATCCTCAATATCCGCGGAAGCCATCCTTGATGACCGAGACCCCACCAGACATCTAGGTGGACATCCGAGAGGACATCCGGGTAGACGACCACTCTGCACAGAAACAACATTGTCATCAACAGTTATTCATCTACTACTTGGAATTAATTATTTGTTGTGCTATTTATAATATTTATTGGGGTATTATTTTTTTTAATTGTTCAAACCTAATTCACCACCCTCTTAGGTTGTCTTTTAGATAACAACAATAATAAAACCAAATTGATTGCCATCAGAATGATGTTGAAGAAGAAATGTATGAGAAACTTGATAGCATTCAAATGATATAAATATGTTCATATCAATATATTAAAATTCCAGTTTCACATTCGCAGCGAAACCTTTTAAGAAGAATTCGACATTCCAATTTCACCACTAATAAAATTGAAGCGATACTCGCTTAGGGGTTTTGTAAAAATATCCACCAATTGATTGTCGGTGTTTCTAAATTGAAGAACAATATCCCTTTTTGAACATGATCTCTTAAAAAGTTGTGTTGAATTTCAATATGTTTTGTTAGTAAGTGTTGAACCAGATTTTTGCTTAAGTTGATGGCATTAGTATTATCACGTTTAATAGGGATGTGATCATAATGCAAATCAAGTAAAAAAGATGGAATGGCAATCTAGGGCTACAGAGGATGATAAAGTTTTAAGACATTAAACAAGTAAAAAAGTATATGCAAATTCATATTAATTTAAAGATGCAGAAGAGATTAACAGATAGAGAGGAAAATGCTACAAAGTTGATAACACCAAACTGTTACGCAAAAGAAATGTATGAGAGACTTGATATCATTTAATTGATATGAATGTTTTCATATCAATGTAATAGTACACATACATCATTTTCAGAAAAAATTTGAGTTTCATATTCACAACAAAACCTTGTAAATAGAATTCGACATTCAGAGTTCGCCACGAATAAAAATAAAGTGATCCTCACTTAGGGGTTTTGTGAAAAAATCTGCCAATTGATTGTCAGTGTTTATTAATTCAAAAATAATATCCTTTTTGAACATGATCTCTTAAAAACTGGTGTCAAATTTCAACATGTTTTGTTCGTGAGTGTTGAATCGGATTTTTGCTTAGGTTGATGACAATAGTATTATCACATTTAATAGGGATGTGATCATAATGCAAATCAAAGTCCTCCAATTGATGTGCTCATTGGTAGCTTAATTGATGTGCTCTGAATTTCAATTGCTTTTTCATCCTTGTGTAGCTTAATTGATGTGCTCATAGGTGTTCCAACTTTTTTTGAATCATACATACCATACTTTTTGACTAATTCCTTTATGTACTTAGCTTGATTGATGTAAATCTCTTCCTACATTGTTTGATTTGAAGCCCAAGGAAATAATTTAGCTCCCTCATCATGCTTATCTCAAACTCACCTTGCATACACTTAGCAAATTCCTTACTTCATGTTTCTTTAGTAGCACCAAATATAATGTCATCTACATATATAATGTCAAACTCTCCTTGCATGTAATATTCAATGTGTTGCCACATTTTGTTAGGTGGTAAACTGTTTTTCTATTTTTTTTTAAAAAAAATTCATTACGTGAGGGAAGGCCATTTTATCAATTCAGTTATTTCTCTGAAATTTAGTATATATTGGTAAATGCTTAGTTCTTTTGAAAAGTTTGAGTAATGGATTTCAAATATGCTAAAAACCCTCTTAAACTGTGTGGATTTGAAATCTGTCAAATTGACAACTCCTATAATGTTGAAGCACAGTTTTCCAAGTCATAAAGGTTGACATGACAATGCTCTTACTATAACTTTTAAAACACAGCTATCACCTTAAACTTAACTGGTTCAAACCCTCCAATATAGACTGACTAGTCACTTCATGTGGAAGTGACAACTCGTATAAAGTTTATGCACATTTTTTCACGTCGTAAAGGTCGACATGACAACACTCTTACAACAATTTAAAACATACAACTCTCATGTGTAGTTTACTGTAACGACAAGTCATTGTCAACATGTCATGAGTAATCGCGTCCATCTCCTTTTTCTATATTCTGCATGTTGGAACTACTTTTCCCAATAACTGCTATAAGTATCACACCATACCTGACCTACCTGTTTATAGAAATATCGAGAGATATCATCATGAGATATACGGTTGTTGATCTATATTCAATAATGGGTCACCATTGGGTTGCAGATAGAGATGAATTCGCATACTTATTAAATCCAAATTTGCGTTACTCACATCACACCGTCAATACCATGATAGCTGAGTGGGAATTTCACATAACTCGAGCAAGTGTTCTTGTTGAGCTATGCTATGAAGTTCATATTAAATCTCCTCGACGATTAGCTATGCGTATGCCAATTAACACTCCACAGTTGTTGCAAAGGGCATTGCATCGTATTTGTGACGAAGTTAATCGCATGACCCAACATTTGCAAAGGTCCAAACTTCGGAAGACAGCGAATGACAGTACCGAAGATAGGTTAATGGATGATGCACAACAATATTTCTCTTGGAGCATGAATGCTATATATTAATCTGACATTAAGATATCAGATGATAATGATAATGAATGAAATTGTTTCGATGTATGACCGAACGATTTCTCTTGCAATGGCTTTGTAATGATTATCCACGAGTTATCAATAAATGAGAATTTACAATGTCAAACAAACTGTCTATATTGTTTTCAATTACGACTTCTCTAATGGTTTCACTTAAAATGCACAACATTATCTGTCTTGCATTATTGTAAAGATCATCATATGGCATATGCCCCTTCTAATGCCCCTTATAACTGTTTATCATTTTATTTTCTGATTTACATCCATAATTTACAGATTAAATTGGTCTATACTTTCATGGGATATGTGGCTGTTCAGCAGAGCTCATACGTTTGCTCGCTATAATGTAAACATTTTATTTTTGCTTCCCTGAAATTGATTATGGAACATTATTTCAAAAAAGAATATACCAACCTGACATTGTCATACTAATTGATAATGATGATAATGAATGAACTTGGTTGGACATATGACGAAAAGATATAAGATACACTGTAATGGCTATCCACGAGTTACCAATGCAAAGAGAAATGTGCAGGTCATGTTTACATGTCTGCACACATAAATGTAGACTTTTCATAAACTTAAGCTTCATAAAACAGTAACACATAATACAATGGACGTTTAACAACATAGTTGAACAACAATAGTGCCTTACACACCAACAACATAGACCCGATACGACATACACACATATTGAAAAAGACCACTTAGATGTTTGATTTGTCATTCCTCATCTAACATGTAGTAGTCAGAGAGATATTTTTCATTGTTTAAGACATTATTTCGCTCTGTCACAGTCAATTCTCTATTGCTTGTTTCCGCCATTTTGGTGGCTAGTTGAAGCATGAAATGTCGACATCTCTACAGCAACATTCTATTGTTGTCCTTTTTAATTCTGTTAACTACTTGCTCATAGTCACCCACATTTCATCTAGGCATGTTCAATGAACGACGATGAGGTACCGGTGCCCCTAAGTTACGTAGATCATTAAACAAGCTCTCTTGCTCCATTACCCTAAACGCCCATTCTGCCTGAATACCAGCGTAATAATCCCTCAGGCTAGAGTATTTTTTAGTCATGTAGTCATAACTAAACGGAGGTAGTAGCCACACTTTTGGAAGGCTTTGACGGCGTGAACTGCCTACACCCCTTGAAGACATTTCTCGTATACATGAAAATTAAATTAAATAGATGGGTTGTAAATAAATATTCAGATGGGTTGGAAAATGATCATAGTTGGGGGTACTACTATTTATAGACATGCAGAGGAGATGTCATGGTTACGATAATTCAGATGAGGGGTTATTGTAGAAGAACACACACTCGTGATATTATTTTAATGTATTTATTTGATGTAACCTTTCGAAATTGTTGTTGGTGACTTTTTGTAATTTGTATACCCGTGATATTGTTGCAGTTTGTATTCTTCCGTTGTCAAAATATGTATGCCATTTAGTGAATGTCTTTGTTATTGGATATCGATTTCATATATGAAAACTTGTGCAGCTCTATGACTCATTTACCAGAGGAGATCCCATTATTGATTAATTAGCATCAAGCCGATACGATATGGCGTTGGGTGGTATGAAATATTTAACTTGTTCACGATATTTGAACACTAGACAACTACTGGAGTTGTTACACAATATAAGGTCAAACTATATTCAAAATCAAATTTCAATTGTAATATTTGGAAAGATAAAATGCTATAATGGTTCCTGACTTGTCAACATGCAGTGACTTGTCAAGTCATGCAAAATTACTCAATGACGCAATGACTTTTAACAAACTTAATAAATTCACCCCTCTACGAGTTGGTCAAGTTCACATGGGCACAGTAAACATCGAACGCCTACATGCTTTTTTGCTACAGTGAGTAGTCACTTCGAAGTGACGATATCGCAAGCAAAAAATGGTGTTTACAAGAAATTATAAAGTCAATCGTAAAATCAAACAGAGGAGGGTAGAAGATAAAATGCTATAATGGTTCGTGACTTGTCAACATGCAGTGACTTGTCAAGTCATGCACGGATCCGTCAAAAATGACTCACTGATGCAGTGACTTGTAACAGACTTAATAAATTCATCCGCTATGAATTGGTCAAGTTCACATGGGCACAGTGAACTTCATACGCATGCTTGCTTTTTTTCATACAGTGAGTAGTCACTTCGATGTGATGATATCACGGTCAGAAAATGGTGTTTCCAAGAAATTATAAATTCAATCATAAAATCAAATGAAGGAGGGTATAAGATAAATGTTATAGTAGTTCGTGACTTGTCCACATGCCTTGACTTGTCAAGTCGTGTAGTTATCCGTCCACATGACTCAGTGATGCAGTGACTTTAACAGACTTAATAAATAATCAAAATAGTTGTAGTGGCCTTTCGGACACCCCTCGTTCCACAATGACATGCTCCATTGACATGGCTATTGTAACTTCGGACAGAGTTATGTTTTTTTGGAACAATAAGTAGTCACATTGAACATGCGAGTGAGTTATGTTTCCTAAAATTATAGTTGCCTTTCTAACACCCCTCTCCATTTTTATTAAATTCACAAAGTCACATGGCAATAGTTATAGTAGAGTTATGTTCTTTGTTTTTTTCTTACAATGACAACTCGTCTGTTGTTGGTATATGCAGATGGCTTGCCATGTCATGTGACTTTGTGCAACAACTTTTCTTTATTTTTTCCTTACAGTGATAACTCATCTCTTGTTAGTATATGTGGGATTATCATGTCATGTGACTTTCTGCAGAGGCATTTATTTTCTTTGTTTTTTTCTTTACAGTGTCTTTCTCATCGTCGTATTGGAATATGGAATATGTGCCATGTCATCATTTCTAAGTGACATGAATACGAGCACATGGCAATGACGTTCATAAACAACTATATAAAGGAGTGAAGGTCAAGACACACCCTTATAACTCAATTCGCCCTCCTTTATTATCGTTGATTTATTTTAAAAAAAAATCACATGGCTACACGATTCATGGGAGGGAGTGCAAATCGCAGAGGTGGTAGGAACTTGCAAAGAGGTGAGAGTTCATGAGGAGAAGGGGGAAGGGGAAGGGGAAGGAGACATGGCGATGTTGAAGACGAAACAACATAACCTTTTTTAGATTATGCTTGTGGTTATCGTGATAGGTTTGGGAAGTGACATTTTATGATGCCCAAGTATTATCCAGTTCAAAGAGGTTCATATATGGATCCATCTAACAATCAAACAGGATATGGTTTAGCTGACACTACTCTTCTCAAGTGGCCCACACTATTTATAGAGCGAGTACAAATGGAAACCTTAAGTCGGGAAAATCGACTTAAGGTGCCGAAAGCACACTCTGTTGAGATCCAAAAGGAAGATCCTGATAATGTTGATCAACTATGTGAAAGACTACAACGTGAGATTTCTCAAATGAGTCGTAGGTTAGCTCGCGATATGCAACTATATATAATTAAGAAAGATGCCCAGAAGAACGGAACAGAACCAAATGTTGCATCTATCAAGGCTATCATGGAGGATCCTGTACTTGTCTCTAACCATGAGCTTTCGAATTATTCAGACTCTAAGATTGTCGATTTAAGCACTAATTAGGTGTCTATGTTTGTACTAAATTATATTAGGTTCTCCATAATTATGTAGTGTGTGTTTTAAACTAAGTCTTTCGGTAATGAGTTTATCATGTTTTCTGTCAAATATTTGTCTATGTAACTATTAAGTGTTCTAATCGTAGCTTTATGAGTAATGTACTCCAAAACCCCTCATTCTCTCCCTCTCTCTCTCACACACTCTCATTTTCATACATACATACACTGATCAATCTCTCAGATATGTTTGTACGTATTATTATTATTATTATTTCATTTATGGGTTATCTCTCTTGTAATGGCAAGTCAAACAGACATTTTTGTGTTCAATAATATTATAAATGTGTTCCTCAAAACACATTTTATATACATGTGTTATGTGTTCCAAATTAAGTGCAGATTTATGAGTAATGTTCTGTGTTCTGTGATATTATGAACTTATTGTAGAACATCCAAACATATAGAATAATTCTTGTATGGACATTTAATAGAATTTATATATGTATAATAAACCAACCATGACTATGTCAGGATTTGAATTAGAAACAGTGGTCTGAAATAAAAATAACACAGAAGAAGGATTAAGCAAGGAAGAATTATTACAGGGGAAAAAAATTAGTGAATGGTAAAAACTCCACAAAGTTCAAACGTAATCATTCCAACAGAGAGTAAAGAGAGGTCTCTCTATAGAATTAGGAGAATAAAGTGTCATACTAAAGAGAAATTATGACTTATTTAATTTAGTTCTACCATAAATCAAAGAATACAGTGAAAACCCAAACTTAGATGGAACTACAACGCTCACTAAAGTTCACTGGAAAGAGGGGGGGAAATATAAGCTGCTAAGGTGCTTCTATCACAACCCAAACTTGGTACCCAAAGGCTCGGCGTCGCAACAAAATAAAAATAAAATAATTCTAATGATTTTGAAATCGTAGCGCAAGTGGATAAATTAAATAAATGAAAATAAAATAATTAGGTACCAAATGTTTATTTAAAAGGAAACAAACATAGTCATTTGGGCTTTTATTTTATTCCGGGTGTCCAATTAGAAATACAAATAGTACAAAAAAAAAAAGAAAACACTGTGGTTTATTCCCCATCTTGATCCTGCTAAGTCTCGTCACCTGAAAGAGGTAACAACTATAAGCACATAGCAGAGTGAGAAATATTATACTGTGAGTATAGGGGCACAAAATAGCCATGGATAGTTATTTAACCTAAAACATTAACATAATTTAAGTTGCATAAATAAATGATTTAAGTGGCAGAAACTGAAATAAAAATTACGTAAATAACTATAACCACGATACGGAATAGAACAGAACAGGGGTCACTGGAGTGACAATCAGGACAAGGGTCAATGGATCTATGACAAACAGAGGACCACAAAGTGATCAAACAGGGGCCAATGTTTATTTAAGTCCCCCAAGGCGTGGGACTCCCGTGGTGATACTTATAGAAAATAATTGTATACAAGATCATTGTCAAATACTTTCTAAAATTTAAACGAACATATCCATGGGTTTCAATTTAAGCAAATAGGGTTCAGAAAATAATCCACGTAATTGAAACATTAACGTAACCATAAAACATAAATTATATAAAATAAATTGTGGTAACTCAAAACATTCGTGAAATATATTATGGTAACTCAAGACATATAGAAGACATATTATGGTAACTCAAGGTATAATATAACTCACTTTTGCTATAAAATTCCCCTTGATTTTCACGTACTCCCGAACCTCTAATGCTATGCTCTTCCTTCTATCATTTTACTAAGTTTGTTGCTTCCCTACTCTACCACAATGCCCTCTATCTATACTGAACTAAGAGTAAGGCCCAAGTTAGGAGATACACACATAGAAGTCCTTTATCTTTGCCATCTGTATTGGATATATACATAGCAGTTCTCTCTTTGCCAGCTGGATTGACCTTTGATTTTTATTGCCATCTGTCTTTACCTCAAGAATCACCAAGGGCCACAGTAACCCTTGGCCCACCGAAATCTCGTTTGGCGTTGTTTTTTTTTTATTTTTTATTTTTAAATTCAATTCTAAAGATTATACTTCTTAAAATTACTTATGATAATACGTTAGGTTCACGTCTGAAAATCTCACCATCCAACACAAAAACATCACTTACTACTCACTGAAATATTTAATATTCTAAACATGCGGTGTCTCCCAATCTATTTTCTTTAGCAATTTAATCGATTAATCCCCAACTCTCTAACTATGCATTTATTTATTTATTTTTTATTATTATTATTATTTATTGATTTATTTATTTTTATATTTTTTTTGAATTCTATTTATTGCAGTATTAAATTTAAAAAGAAAATTCGGGTGTCACAGCTTCGATTTGAAGGTCAAGCTCAAGCTCAAGCTTATATATCGTATAATCCTCATCATGACCACCAATCTGATATTCATGTAAAAACACAACAAAACATATATATATATACACACAACAAAACATAATTCACTGTAAATCATCATAGTACCATACAATAGTGTTCCCTCTACTTCTACTTCTACTCTACTTCTAACTTGCATATATATATATATATATTACATCATAACTAATAGGCACCAATTACAAGCAACACAAACAACACAAATTCCATTTTTCGCATCTTTGAGCTCTGAATTCGAAGTTGTTCCATCATATATCTTTGTTGTTCGATCATAGCTCGAAGTTGTTCAATCATACATCGAAGTTGTTCGGCACCAGTTAACAATTCTCCTTCTACTTGTCTTGGAATTTCATGGCCTCTAGATTGTGAATTCATAAGCAAGCACTATTCAATAAAACTACCACAATCCTTACAAGAGTAGAATAACTTGTTTTTGTTTCGATCGGTCTTAGAAATTCGAATGCTGGCCTTTTTGTTACATTTAGGACAATTTTGTTCAAGTATGTCAACCGATCTGAGCTACTACCATTGACACTTGAACTTGACATCTAAAAAAATAAGTTATCCTCATTAAACTATACGAATCAAGGTTTAAATTTAAATGATCACAACGGAAATAACACCGACGACAATAACAGACTCAAAATGAACATAAAAGAATTAACATAACAGTTCATGGTCACACAAATGAACATAACATAATCAAAATCATAACAAAATCAAAAAATAAAAAACATAACAATGAATCAAAATCATAACATAACCAGATTCATAACATAACCCATCTAAAAATAACTAAGGATTAAGCACAAGAAGCCCTACAAAACAAAATCACAATCATAAAAAACATAATTAAAAATCACTAAAATTAAGAACAAAAAAAACCGTTTTACAATGAACAACCAAGAAATGTTCAAATGAAACAAAAGAACTCATTCCCAATAAGCAAACTAATCTGACAAACCAAAAATCCATTTGACATTAGACAATTTTTAAACCCATACTAATCAAAACAGCCAAAAATCCAGGAACAAGGCTCTTGAGGTAAATCTGCTAATCTAGTTGTTAATTTCTTTATTGCACCTGAAAGTTCGGTTATGAAATGAATCAACTAGGCAATGCAAAGTGCATTGGCATTCTCTACCTTATTTACCAAAAATATAAACAAATAACTACTATAATCCCGTTTGGTGCAACTTTATGCTAATAATCTAAACTTGGAAGTTAAAAACATCCCCTCTCCTATATTCCAAGCTATTGTCACTGGTAAAGGCCCACTTGAGAACCTGTTAGACCACCTTAACAATCCTGTGGCTAACAATGCTTAGGTCTATGCCACCAAGTTTGTACCCGGATCATAAATTCATGATAATATCATTGATCTTGTGTTGTGTTAATGTCTAATAATGGGTTTTTTTTTTATTTATTTCTGGGTACATTTTATAGTTACCACTTTGTTGGATTGAAAGGTTTAGACGGTTTGCCTTGTGTGTTGTCCCAGATATGCAATCCAAGAGGGGGGTGAATTGAGTTATTAAAAATTTCACAATATTAAAATTAACACAATATTCAGAATTTTAATAAATAAATAAATAATAGAATAATAATTATCAATATAAAAGTAAGAGAGATAAGGAGAGAAAATCAAACACTGCGATTTATAGTGGTTCGGCACGCCAGGCCTACGTCCACTCCCCAAAGAACTTCCTTTAGAATTTCTTTACTATTAATTGAATAAATACACCACCAAGCTTATGGATTTGGCACAGGACTTACTCTTATCATATTGAGCCTCACTCAACAATAAATGTCTACCCTTACAAAATCTCTCACAAAAATAAGGAATAAGAATAAGTGATACTTAAACCCTCTTTTACAATAATTCTCTCACAAAGAGTAGATATGAAAGTGTAAGAACAAATGCTAGACTTAGATCTGAAAGTGAAAGAGCAGAATATAATATACTCAGAATTTTGGAGCTCACAGAAAATTTTCTCTTCAAGTTCTTGATTTTTCTCCACACACAACACTTCTATTTATACACAAAAATATACCTGTTAGACGCTCCTTGCTGACGTCATGGCTTACATGAGCACGCTCTTTGCTGACGTCATGGATGACATTAGTTTGAAAGAGAATCACGTGTAAGAAAATTTGCACTCTTGCAAATTTAAACATGTTTAGGTATTAGTCAAAAGTGCACAAAAAGGAAAAGAAAAATTAATTTGAATTATATCTTGTATGACTTTCCACATGCTAATAATTAATGTGTTCATATACTAATATTCAATGTTTCCACACACTAATATATATGATACAATCAATGTTGTGTAAAAAAAAAAAATTGCTCCGTGATGTATACTATTTGTATTATATGCATTATATATATAAAGTTATATATATATATATAATGTTGTAATCAAATATTTGCATACACAGAAAAATCTCTTTAAATAATATTTATGATGGATCTGAAAATATATGCCATCTTTAAAATATTGTATATGTTGTAGAGATTTTAAACTAAATATATTCTACCACTCCATATTAATTTTGTCAAAACAAGACAACCTATCCATATCAAATTTGTCAAAATAATACAACCAATCCATCATTTTTGTCAAAATAATATAATTAATCAATTTTTAATTTGGTCAAAAAGTGAATAGTGATTAGCCTCAAGTTTCAAAAAGTGAATAGTAAAGTTTTCAAAAATATTTTTATTTAACTAATATTTAACAAATATATATATTTTAAAAAGATAATATTTTGTGTCAAATAAATATATACATTAAAAAAATTCAAATTGTTACAAATAATATTTTAGACATTATCAAAAGTAAATAATACAAATAATATTTTAGACATCATCAAAATTAAATAATATGATTAACATTGTGCAATTATGTAATTTGGAAATTTACAATCCATTTATTTCGATGAAAATATTTTTCCAAAATGCTTGTTGCATTTTATTGCATTTGAGTAAATTAATTAAAAATATTTTTCAAATAGAAGAAATCCATTTACCAATGAACAAGAAATGTTGAAATCAAACACAAGAACTCATTCCCAAGAAGCAAACTAATCAAACAAAGCAAAACCCATTTAACATTACAGAATTTGTAATTCAAGGCAATAAACACTTGGTTTAGGATTGGAAGATTTGATTGAAGAATTTCATCGAGCAGGTGGTAGGTAAGGTAAAGTTTACTCAATTCCCAAATCAAAATGCCATAATCCAACATTTAAATTGTTTATTAGATTGTCAAAAGCCCTAATTCCATCATTTTACAACATTTATCAGATTGTCAAAAGCCCTAAATCCTTGTTCAAACAAAAACAAAAAAACAAAGCCCCAAATCTAAAACCCTAATATATATAAGGGCTAATATATATATATATACAAGATACATATATACTCAATATACAAATATATATATACATAGATATATATATATACACCAGATTACCTCTTAAGTAGTCCTTCGTCGAATGAGATGGAAATATAGAAAGAGTCGGGAGTCGGGCATTGGAGTCAAGGGAAGGACAGAGTATGGCGTCAGAGTGAAGGGGGGAGTTGAGGGAGTCGGGCGTCGGAGTTAAGGGGAGGAGCTCTCTCTAGTGATAAAGATCAGAGATGTGTATCATCTAAATGTATCATCTGAATAAAGCGATTTTGAATTCTAAAATCTGTAATTAAAATTACATTTTCAACATGTAATTTCTAGCCACATCAGCAAGTCATTGTCCATGTAGACTTCAAACTTAGACTTCAAATATGTTCATGTAGATTTGAAATCGCATTTTCAATATGCAACTTCAAGTTAAAATTGTATGTTGAAAATGCAATTTCAATTTGAAAGTGCATGTTCAAAACACGATTTCAAAACTGGGTTACTTTCCCAAATAGTTTGAAAAGTATGTCAATTCTCTAAATAATTTTTTTAAAATATTTATATAAAAAAAAAAAAAAAACTCCAAGAACATGCTCGGAGTTTTTTTTTTCAAATAATCCAAAAAAAAACTAATTAGAGAATTGACCAACTTTTCAAACTATTTAGGAAACTAGCCTACTTTTTGAAATCACATTTTCAAAATGTGATTTTGAAATTGAAATTGCATCTTGAACATGCTTTTTCACCTTAAAATCGCAAGTTAAAAATGATGACGTGGTGAAATTGCATGTTGAAAATGCAATTTCAATAAAATCGCATGTTGAACATGGGATTTCAAGGTGAAATTGCACGTTGAAAATGTAATTTCAATTTCGAAATTATATTTTTAAAATGTGATTTCAATAATAAGTTAATTTTTAAAATAGTTTGAAAAGCGGGTCAATTCGCTAAATAGTTTCCTTTTTTTTTTTTTTTTTTTTGGGATTATTTGAAGAAAAAAACGCACATGCTCGCCATTGTGAAATGAAAATGGTGAAGTTGTAGCTTCATCTCCATTTATGTAGAGCTTCCTCGTTCCTCAAATGGTGGTTTCAAAGCTAGGATCACTATTGAATCACTCCTTAACAGTCAACCAAGCAAAGCAAATCCAAGCACTCATACTTGTTAATGGACTTTACCATCTCGAACCCTTGATTATCCGTCAAGTCCTCATCTCTACGCCCCATTTCTCTCAAATCACCACTCAATATGTCCGTCTTATTCTCCACCATATGCAAAACCCAGATGTTTTTTCTTGGTCTTGCACCATTAGATTTCTTTCCCAACACAATCAGTTCAGAGAAGCTTTTTCCCTGTATGTTCAGATGCAGAGATTGGTATTGTGTCCAAGTTCTTTTGCCATATCTTCATCTCTCAAGGCATGTGCTAGGATTGGGTATGAGATGGGTGGGATTTCAATTCATGCTCAAGTTCACAAATTTGGGTTTTGTGGGGTTGTTTATGTGCAAACAGCTCTTGTGGATTTTTACTCTAAGTTAGGGAGTACGGGGATTGCACGTAAGGTGTTTGATGAAATGGTTGGGAAAAATGTGGTTTCTTGGAATTCAATGCTATCTGGGTATTTGAGATCAGGGGATTTAGCCATGGCTGATAGTGTGTTTGATGAGATGCCGAAAAAGGATGTTGTTTCTTGGAATTCGATGATTTCGGGATATGGGAGAGAAGGGAATATGGAGCAAGCATGTGCTTTGTTTCGCTTGATGCCAGAAAGAAATATAGCTTCTTGGAATGCAATGATTAGTGGCTATGTAGACTGTAGAAAGATAGAATTAGCACGGAGTTTCTTTGATGCAATGCCTAGAAGAAACACTGTTTCTTGGATTACAATAATTAGTGGATACTCGAAATGTGGTGATGTTGAGTCTGCTCGGGAAGTATTTGACCAGATGGGTGAGAAAGATTTACTCTTGTACAATGCAATGATAGCTTGTTATGCTCAAAATAGCAGATCAAAGGAGGCCCTTCAGCTATTCAACAAGATGCTTGAACCCGATGTAAATATTCAGCCGGATAAAATGACGTTTGCTAGTGTTATATCCGCTTGTTCTCAACTGGGAGATCTGAGATTTGTGTCTTGGATTGATTCTTATATGAATCAACTTGGAATTGGAATGGATGACCATTTGGCTACTGCTTTAATCGACTTATATGCCAAGTGTGGAAGCATTGACAAGGCATACAATCTGTTTCGGGGTTTGCAAAAAAAGGATTTGGTTGCTTATACGGCAATGATTTTGGGATGTGGCATAAATGGTAGGGCAAATGATGCCATCAAATTGTTTGAAGAGATGATGGATGTCCAAATTTATCCAAATTTAGTTACCTTCACTGGGATATTAACTGCCTATAACCATGTTGGTTTGGTTGAAGAAGGCTATAATTGCTTTATCTCAATGCAGAAGCATGGACTTGTGCCTTCAGCTGACCATTATGGAATTATGGTTGATCTCTTAGGGCGGGCAGGACGATTAGAAGAAGCATATCAGTTGATAAAAAGCATGCCAATGCAACCTCATGCTGGGGTTTGGGGAGCGTTGCTGCTTGCTTGCAGTTTACATAATAACGTTGAGCTTGGGGAGATTGCAGCTAAGCATTGCTTTGAGTTGGAGCCTGACACAACCGGTTACCGTTCTCTACTTGCCAGTATATATGCCTCTGTTGGGAGGTGGGATGATGCCAAGAGTTTGAGAACGGATTTGCAGGAAAAGGGATTTACCAAGATTCCTGGTTGTAGTTGGGTGGAACAGAGTTGAGTTGAATCCAAATGTAGCTAAGGCTGTAAATTATATTGCTTTATTGGATGGATGGATGACAACTTCATACTTTTATTCTTCATGTTGAAAGTTATTTTATTGTTTTCTTATTCACCTCACAGTTGGGAGTTTTGCAAGTCAGTTTGCTTGTCAAGTCCAAATTTTTGCCTCTCAAGGAGGTCCTTGCTAATGGAGATTGAGTTTTGTGGGAGGAAATGATAGTGTCTCCATTTTATACTATGGTTTCTCAAATGTTTGGAACTTCCCAGTTGCCATCTAACAATTAATAAACATTTTCTCCCGTCTTACAGTAGTCATAGTAACTTCAGACATCATTACTTCCATTTATCATTGTCTTCTTTATTCTGTGTTCTGTGATTCTTGGGCCAAACGATATGTAATGAATACCTCTAATGGTACTGGTGACTTCGTTTTTTGTTGTAAAATTTATAAATGACATAATTACAATAATATATGCCGGTTTATGAGATGTTCATATATGATTTCCCACCTTCTAAGTTTTTGTGCTGAAGATACTGGCTGCAGATAATCTTCACTTATAATCTCCTTGCCAATTTTTTTGTATGATTTATCCCGCAAATTGTTTTGTTCCATGTATTGAATCTCTAATATCAAAATTGCTATTTTGATTTTATCCCCCTCCCCTTTGGTGGTGTTTGTTTTGAGGGATTAGGACTAATAGTCCATTGTTTGATTTCAAATCAAATGTTGTTTTGAGGGATTGAGGAGTGGGATTGGACTATTAGTCCATCTAGTCCATTGTTTGGTTCAAAAAATTTTACACCAGACTATTAATCTCAAATTCATTAGACTATTGTGTCCCATGGGGGGTGGTGGGACACAAATGGAGGGATACGAGGGATATGAGATTAGATGGTGAAATGACCATTTTGACCCGCTATTATTTAATTATGTATTATATTTGGTAAAATTTAATAAAATTTAAATGTTTCAATTTAAAAAATAATAATTTTATTTAATTTTTATTAATGTTTTATTTATTTAATTTTTTAAAATAATTTTTTATAGATATTTTTATTTTAAAATTTTGTTTATATTTTATTTAATTTCATTATTTTTTAAAATAAATTTATTTAAAATTTTAATTAAAAAAATAACATATATTTTTATTGATTTAATTTATTTAATTTTTAAACAATAAATTTATTTAATTGTGTAAAAAATAAAATAAAATAAAATAAATTTTTATTTAATCTAGTTAAAAATAATTAAAATATTAAAGATATGTTTAATATTGCTATTACTTAGTAAATAATTGAAAATGGTAAAATAGTCATTTGAACATTTATCATTTTCCATAATATTCTAAACAAACATGACATTCATATCATATCCAACAAAATAGTCCTTTTCTGATATCTAATCTCATGACTAAACAAATATGGGATACAAATCCAGTCCAACCAAATAGTCTGAAGACAATGTATCCCAAGACTAATAGTCCGGTAGATCTCAATCCCTCCTTATCCAATTCGTCTAAACAAATACATCCTCAATGTATTCACCAACTCGCCAATTTAAGAAAGAGAGAGGACATTTAAAATAAAATAAAAAACGTTTTAATTGCAACCCTTCCCTCAGTGTATTCACGATGTCGTTTTAATTGTAAAAAAAAAAAAAAAAGCGAGATTCAAAAAATGCCGTTAAATATTATAAAATTAGTAATAACCCGTGCTATGTACGGCATGTAAAAAAATTAATAATATATTTTTTTATAAAATAATAAAAAAGTTAAATTTTTGTATGCAATTTATGAAAAAAAAGAATATTAAAATTTACAATTTAAGTCCCACAATTTTGTCACAATTTATTTATTATTTTTTAATTTGTCACAAATTTAATCATGTAACTTTTAATCCTCTTATTAGAATTGCAAACTTAGGTAAGCTCAACCCAAATAACTTGAGCCGAGCTTAAATTTTTTTAAAGATTAAACAACATAGTTTTTAATTAAGTGGGAACCTAGCAAAAAATTAAAAATTCAAATTAAATTTGAGTGGACTTAGGGAAAAACACCAAACAACCTGAGTAACCAAAACAAAATTATATATATAAACATATAAATTATTTGCTAATTTATTTTTTTAAATAATAAATAAAATTAATTAAAGTTTTAATATTAATGAACAAAAGAAAAAGCAATATATTTAAGATTTCCAATAGAATTTTTTTTGAAAATATTTAAAAAACACCTTTGAGAAATGGATCATCGAATAAAGGATTGTTTAAGAAGTGCCATATTAGTTCACTTTTTTATTTTTGTATCTTTTTTGGGTCACATCACATTTTTACTTTTCTACACATCTTTTCGTAAAAAGTAAAAAGTATACTTAATTATCTTTTTTAAATCAAATCACATCTCTACTTTTCTGTACATATTTTCCTAAAAAGTGAAAACATACTTTTTTGAAACTTTCCAAACTACCACTAATAAGTTGATATTAAAAACATTTACTTTTTATAATGGCATAAATAATTTAAATATGATTTTTTAGAAATTCTTTTTAATTTAAAAATTACAATAAAATATTAAATAGAATAAAAATAAATTTCTTACAAAATAAAAGTATTTGAATAAAAAAAGGTAAGAAAAAAATTTAATATGGTATTTTCATTTAATTCAAAAATAATTCTAGATGAATAGTAAATTTATCACCTATAATCTTCTTTTTTACATAAAATTTTTTTTAACGAACTATCAGTTTTAATAAAAATAAAGATTAATATTTCTTTCTAATTTATTTTAGCAAAAGTAACTTTTTAACAATTTGAGCAAATGATATCTTCATTCTTTATTTTAATTTTTTCAATTGACAATTGAGATAAATACATATATATATATATATATAACAAAGTTCACCATGTTTGGCCAGTGCTAAAAAGGTTATGTTTTGTTCTTTTGTTTAAAAAAAAAAAAAAATTTATTAAAAAATATTATTGTTCAAGTCCTTATAATTTAGAAGGATATAAATTTTTTTTTTATAAAATTTAAACCAAAAAAAGAAAAAAAAAATTATAGCAATTAATAATTTGAACACATGTATTTAAAACAAATTATATTTAAACTAATAATATTATGGCACATCATTATGACACATGTGAATATGAATCTCAATCTAATTATAGTAATGTGATTTGAAGAAGAATTTAAATTTGAAATTTTATTTTATAATTTAATAAAGGATGCAAAATTTAAGAAATGAATATTGATCTCATTCCAATTATAGTAACATAATTTAAGTAAAAATTCAAATTTGAAATTTTATGTTACGAATATAAAATTAATTTATAGACCACTCATATTGTAACATGTATTAACAAAAAATTAAACAAAATAAAAAAAATGACAAAAAAGAATTACAACTTTCAACCTTAATGAAATGAAAATATTTTGTAATTATAATAGTATATAGATATATAGATAAATCATGGAATATATCATTATTTAAAACTTATATATTATCGGATAAATCATTATAATTTTAAATTTAAATTAATGGAATGCTTTCCATATTAGCACTCCCTCAAATTTAAATTTTGAAATGGATTAGTATACTTTCTATTATTTATTTTATATATTTGATATACTTTTCATTCGAAAATCATAAATCAAGAGATATTATTATTATTATTATTTGCCTGAATGAGCGCATAGGGGATTTTTTTAATTATTTAAAATAAAAAATATAGAAATTTTAGCTTGTAATATTGAAACTCATACAAGACTTGTGGTTAGAAATTCCCTTTTACATATATAATATATAGATAGATAGATATATTTAATAAGAATTTAAATTTGTTTTAGATATTTTTTTAATATACAAATTATTTTTTTAGATTTTTTATAAAAATAATTTAACAATCTCATCACTAATCGTAGTGTATGGAAGAAGTTGAAAATGGTGTAGTAGTAGGTATGAAAGAAGTCAAAATGGCTTATGGGCGGAAAGAAGTCAATAAATACTGAGAGTTTTTTTATTTAAATCAAAAAATTAGAAAATTAATATTGAGATATTAGAGCTCCCACAAGGCTTGTAGGTTAGAAACTCCATTTTCCTAATATAATATATAGATATATAGATGTAACATTTAATAAAACGCCATTAAATAAACACCGTCAAACTCATATTTCCTATAGTGCATGGACACATGGTGCTCCATAAGATATTAATTGGTAGATAAGAGTAAGGGTCCACGATTTATGTTGAGGATAGGAGAACAACATGAAACTAAATAATTGATGATTGGCATAGAATATGATCACGTAGTGTTCCGAGATTATTGAATAATTTCCTTTGTTATTGTACGTTACCCCTATTTTTAAGGGTGTCCAAATTTCAATAAACTTCTAACACCATCCTGTACCATATCCTAACGACCTTATAACTCTTCCCTTAAGCTTTCCTTTCAAGTAATATTATCCTCTGTATATTGTAATTTTTTTTTTTTTTCTTTTCAAAATACTTGTATTTGAGCTGTATGTTTGACTAACTGCACCTTCTCTTTGATATCTCTTGACCTGTAATCGCTATTCGCTATTCGCTATTGGCTCCCGGAACTACAATCCCTGGAAAATGAACTTGACGTTGCTTTGGAACCAAAAAAACCTGCCCCTTTCCTTTTCACCTCCCTAAAATGACATTCTTTTGAGATACTATAAGGTGCAATGCTTACGGTTAATTCATGAACAATGATAAAGTCATATAAGAACGTGATTTCAATGACACAATAATAATAACAAAATAACAAGTACACATATACGTGGTTTGACAAGATGTCTATGTCTACGACAGAGCAAAAATCAAAATCCACTACACACAATAACAACTATAAGAACAACTCTTTAGTATATTCCCAAAATCATATAAATTCTTAACGTTGTAATTTTCTTGCTTTTTTTTTTTTTTCAAGGTTAGTTGCTTTTGTTTTATGTTTAATTAACCTCACACAAGTTGATTTTGTGGGCTAATATTGTGAAGCATACATGAGCAACAAGACTCTGATTTTTGTGTCCTCAATTTAATACCTAGTTCTCTTAAGAGTTAATAAATTTGATTTCTGTCCGAGCTTGCTTTTGCTTCTTATAATTGGTTTTCTAGCAAAATCTAGCTAGGACATTTGTCTTTTTTTTACTTGCCTATCTGAATGTATGCAAAAATTGTCTAAAATTCTTTTTTGTTTTCAGGGTTTCATTGGCTTTCACTACACAAGATTGTAAATCCTGTTGAGCAAGCACAGTAAAGTATAATTCTAGCTACAACCGAACTATACCAATGCCGATTAAAGTAGTGATATCTTTGAAACAATCTATTTGGACTCATAAGAACAACAGAATGGTTATGTTGGCGATTCAATTTCAAAAAACTCTCTCTTTCTTTTTCCCTTTCTGATATCAAAAAATGGCACATATCTGCGAACCATTGCACACTCAGAGGAACCGGCTATGACAGAAAGGAATTGGGAGCTATGCCATAACATTAAAAGGCTTAGGATGGAGGCAACAGAAAATTGGCTGATTCTGAATCACATGACATTCAAAATTAAAACTCAGGCAATACAATTACTGATAAAAGGTGAAGTATACATCTGAGACATTTTGTGAATAACTAATAAGAAAAATATAGTAAGATATATATAAAAAAGTCTCTTTTATGTATAAAATAATATAAAAAAAATAACAAATAATCTCAGTTGATTAATAACTTCCACATTCACTTGAGCAACTACACCTCTAATGTTTTTTCGCCTAAATCCTCTTCATTTCAACAAGAGTGAACCACAATTTTGAGCCCACCCAAAATTACCAAAGTTGTACAATTATTCCTTTGCACAGCATGTTGCTCTCCACAACATCATTCCAACTTGTCGTTAGATTATAAGTTGAATTCACTTTGCCTATTTTCTCAAGCATGTCCCACTTCTTAAGAAATATATTAGATTCCTGTCTTGACGGATCAATTAATTTGGCTTCAATAAATCTCTTATGATTTTTAGTTCTTGTTTCGAGCAAGTCCTTCTCTTCTCGCGTGAGGAATCCTTTATCAATTTGACTCAATGGAAAAGATAGACACCCATGATTATGGTTAAGGTCTGTGCTGTATAGTGGCTTTTCAATCACAAAATTCAATTCAGTACCATTCAGACTTTCAATGTGACTTTTGTGTACCTCTAATGTAACCCGCTTCACTAATTTCGGTATTCGAGCCATCTTGCATGCATTGTGTGACATATTTGCATGATTCGAGACCATTGTATATTATGTTTCAGAGCTGGAAAATGTGTGTTTGCATGTCATACTTCATTCTTTGCCATGCTTAGTTAGAGTTGCATGTTGTGCCTTAGGATCGGTCTTTTGCATCCGTGCATGTTTGCATGTATTTCGGTTGTCTCATTTCCATCATATGGCCACTGATGTAAGTGTGGCTGAGGTCCACTCATATTGGTGTAAGTCCATCTTGCATTTGTATATGCCATTTAGTTCATGTGCGCATGATAGTCTTCGTAAGTACATTGTGTATGCCATATTATGTCACGTGCATTGTGTATGCCATTTTAGCCCATAGCATTGCGTATGCTAGGTTGCATGTTAGTCGCATTGTGTATGCCATCTCATTGCTTTGTGTTTGGAGTAGGGATTAGTCCGAACACGGGAAACAAGGGACGTTTCATACTCCAAGTGGCGAAACGTGCCTCGATTCTCGGTCGCCGACACTCTTGACTGTCCATGATAGAGTTGTTGGCTTTACTTGCTTATATGTGCATTCATTTCATATCGAGTTGTGCAATTCGACTTCTTGGCCATCATGCATCGAGATGCATGATTGGTGGCACGATGATCGAGGTCTACACTTCCTAGAGCTTGTGCAATGACGGGGAGAGTGGTCATGCACACATGTGTTGAAAATACTTTGCCATGCCCCTTTCTTGCTCTCTGTTGCAGCAAATCGGGATCCAGCAACAAAAACTAGTTAGCAGCCTTCGGAAGTTTTGTACAGTGTTCTAGGACCAATTGCAAAACAGAGGCAAATCGGGGCATCGCGAGGAATTTCCCGACAAGGCGACTCGAGCATGCATGCATCTTTCATCATTCGGAACAGAGCTGAGGGAGTCCATTTTATAGCTTGCATGCTAGTTTATTCGTTTTCCTAGTTAATTTGTTAATTAATTAGGATTTTGTAATATTTAATTAGCTAGAGTAGTTAATTATTTATTCGGACTGTATTATTTATTCAGACCCTCCGAGCGAGGGCAATTGTGTAATAAGTGTGCGTGTGTGTGATGTATGTCTTCCAACCCTACGTCTTTCTCCCTTTTATTTACCAGCTTATGATGGTTGGTTTAGGGCATGTTTCAATTAGCATACTTATGCTCGCATGTTTGCATCCATTCATCTGTCTTGCATGCACCGGGCTCAGCGCATCATACTAACTGCATTGTATTTCAATTTCAAGTTGAATATGTGTTAGCTGTAGCATCATCATATGCCATCTTAGAATAGCCGAGCCTATCTTAGTTGCATTCTTGTATGTGTTGCATTAGGCATCTCAGCATAGTTAGGATTCATGCATGATTTCTAATTAGCTTCTTTCTTTGCCTTGGAGTACTCGGTAAGTACTTATGCTTTAGCATCCTTGCATGTGTGTGAGTGAATGCCATGATAGCATGCTTACCATGAGGCTATTTGCTTATGTGATATAACTGCCTGAATGCCTGTGGGTGAAGGTTGGGTTGTTTGAATTGGAATAATTTGTCGAAACCCGTGTTTTAGCCTACTTACGAGTAGCAAAATTCAATCCATTTTCAAAAACAAACATGAGATGTTTTGTTCCAATTCAGGCAATCCGGCCTATACTTGTATGCTGCGCGCATCACATAGTAATTCTAGGCTAATAACCGGGATAAGAGCACATAATATTTTCAAAACTCGATATCATAATTAGTAGAGGTCGATCTTTGATCAGGCGAGTGGGGGTGCTCACAAAATGACCTTCTCCAATCGTATCTCAGAAGAATGTGGGTCGATCTTTGGTGATAACGGACACGTGGCCTTAGGCAACGAGTCAGGGTTTCCTAAATTTCTCCAAAATAAATATTGAGGTGGCGACTCTGTATCTAGCAAAGCAGTCCATATTTGGCACTTCTTTCTAAAAATCTATTTTTTAAAAACGATTTGCCGGATTTGGACTCTTTGATGATTCATCGGTCTTGCATTGCACTCTGCGAGATTAGATACAGGACCGTGACATTTAGTCCTGAACTATAATGAGCCCAATGAACAAAACGAGATTCCCCCCGGGACGTTCGGGGACGTCTACACCTGGATCCCATGCCATGACGAAGAGGTGAACCAGGTGGTCGTATAGCTCCTTATTTTTTATTATTAGATATTTATTCGGCTTTCCTTCTATGTACTTACTGTTTTATCTGTACAGACAACGATTTGAAGAAAGTTTTAGTTTCAGCCAACGACGCCGTACTTGTGGAAATTAAAATTGCACTCCAATTCTTTGGCCGTTCAAGCCTTCAAAAACAAGGGAGGGCGACCCACATTCTTCTGAGATACGAGCCGACTTACGCAACAAGCCTTCAAAAACAAGGGTGGGCGACCCACATTCTTCTGAGATACGAGCCGACTTGCGCAACGTTTTCGGCAGCAGACAACATTCCAATTCCGAGGGGCGAACAGCAACTTACGGCCCTTATCTTTCCCAACTTCAAAAACCTAAGGTAGATTGGTTCGGAAGCCTCCGATTCGGAGCAGGTGGAAAAACAAGTAGCCGAAAAGGCCGTCGAGGAGCCAAACCAGTTGGAAGCTGAGGTAGACAAGGCTCTAAACTTGGCCTTTTAGGAAGCCGGCCTCAATTCATCCAACCCTCCGTCCACTTCCAGCCGAGGGGACGTCTCCTTTGGAGACATTTTTACAAACTTAAGAGACCTTCTCGACGCGTATCCTAAGAATATGGCTGGTGAGTCGCTCACTCAACTTGCCAGAAGGAAAAACACCGAAAAGATGGCCGCCCGGAGGAGAGCCGAGGCCATCTGATCAGAAACTCCACCTGATGTCGTCGTCAAGTCCTCTCTGCCTATTATTGAGAAAAAAATGGCTCAGACCGAAACGGCCGAAACGGAGCAAATGGAACAGGGGGATCAGGAGGCTGAGCAAAGGGGGGAAAAGCGCCCCGCCGAGCGAGAAGCCGTCCCTAGTGAGGACCAAATCGATAAACGGCCGCGCATTGAGGAATCAAACTTGGTTGTTCCATTCATTGTTCAACCAAAGATAAAGAATATGTCGATTGCCTCTAATACGTCGACTTTGAAGGACCTGGCTGTGGCCTTGAGCATGGCCTCCCCAGTTTTCTTACTAGTTGATCGAGCCACATTTCAGGCAGAGCCAAATCTACTGTCAATTGCACTTGCCGCTCAATCGGCCTTATTGGTACATTATTTGCCTTATCTACACTCTTCCGCCTAGATATATATATATATATATATTTATTTTTTTTTGTAAGTCTATTTCCTTGTTTTGCAAACGGTAGGAAGGATAACTGAAATCGGCCGCCGTTAACATGACGCTATAGAATAGATTGGCTTGCTGAAACCAGAAATTGAAAATCAAAAGAGCAAGACTGTGGAAGCCTCTCAAAAAGCCGATTCCGAGGCAGCGAAATCGACGGAGGAACGTGCGAGAGCCAACTCCGAAGCTGAGAGTGCGAGAAATTCCGACCAACTAAGGCTGGCCGCCGAAGAGAGGGCAAAAGCGAGCAAAGACACACTCAAGTTAGCCAATAAGGTGATCACCAAGCTCGAAGCCGATTTGGAAGAGTCAAGAAAGGCAAAAGAAATAGCCGACTCCGAGATTTCCAAAGCGTTCCAAGCTGGGAAGGACGCCGCCTTGGAAAACTACATGGAGGAAGTGCCCAAGTTTGAGAATCAGGACTTCAAACACGGCTGGCTCAAAGCCCTCACTGCCGCGAATGTGACATTGGCGCAGCCGATTCCATATGAGCAGGTGGACGTTGAGCCGCTGGAGTCTGACCCTGAAGATTGATTAGGGTGATATTTTGATTTTTGTTAGGCATCTTAGATGCATAGTTTTTGTAGGTTTTGTTAGTAGATTTTCATTTCTTTATTTCAACTAGAAGTTCAAATGTAAAGTAATTTTCATGTGTAAAATGACTACTATCTGTACTCAATTTATTAATGAAAATTTCCTATGCTTTTCAGTTTACTGCATATACTATTTGTCTTCGATTTATTAATGAAAATTCCTTATGCTTTTCTGTCTGCGGCATATGAGTAAATTAAACATCCGATAGATTAACCGAATCAATTAAACATCCTATGCTTGTTTTTGCTATTTAGCCGAATAAATAAAAGAATCGGTAGTTAACAATTGGGAAAGGTACATGAATATTCAATAAAATAACGAGTAAATCGACTCAAGGCCTCGACGTCTGGCCGATTAGATTAATGAATTTGCCCTTGCTCAAGCTAATGTATGAACTGGAACGCCGAATGCTATTAGTTCATGGAGTGGCTAGGGCACTTGAGATGATCGGTTCTAGGCCTGGACATTTGGCCGAATAGATTAATGAATCTGCTCTTGACCCAGCTAATGTATGAACTGGAACGCCGAATGCTATTAGTTCATGGAGTGGTTGAGGACTCACAACTTGATCGGCACAAGGGCTCGACGTCTGGCTGATTATATTAATGAATCTGCCCTTACCCCAGCTAATGCATGAACTGGAACGCCGAATACTATTAGTTCATAGAGTGGTTGGAAACTCACAACCTGATCCGCGCAAGGCCTCGACATTGTTTGGCCGATTAGATTGGTGATTCTGCCCTTACCTTAGCTAATGCCTGAACCGGAACACCGAATGCTATTAGTTCATGGAGTGGCTAGGACACATGAGATGATCGGCGCCAGGCCTGGACATTCGGCCGAATAGATTAACAAATCTGCCCTTGACCCAGCTAATGTATGAACTAGAATGCCGAATACTATTAGTTCATGTAGTGGCTGGGGACTCACAATCTGATCGGCGCAAGGCCTCGACATTTGGCCAATAAGATTAGTGATTCTGCCCTTGCATTGATGAGGTCACCTCAGGGGTGCTGCACCCGTAAAGAATAAATGTTGTAGGTGCTGGGTATGCGGAGGGGCCATTGTTGCGTTCAGAGCTAATAAATTGAGGGAGGAAAAGAACAGTGTGGACGACTGTGGATGGCAAGAAGATTATTCTTCAACAGTAGAGGAGAAGGGAGAACACTGGCAGAGTTGGACGCAGAGATGAATCGAGGTGGCGAGCCTACACGTACGGGGAGTAGGACGTCGAGGGAGAATGAAAAACGCTAGTCGCCACGTCGTCGAAGTAGGTCACCCAGAAGGGAAAAACAGCAACGGGGCAACTCCCATTTACCACGCTCGAGAGGAGAAACCAATATGATGTCGCGCTTGTTAAGTTTTGCGATTTTTGTGAGGAGCAAACCGATGACAGAAGCTCCACGAAGGGCGCGCCAAATTCGGAGGCCCGTTCGGCCCAAACGTATCTTGTACGGATAGGACTCCGAATTCGGAGGCTTTTATCTTGGCCAATCGTGAATTCCACGAAGGGCGCTCAAAATCGGGAGGCTTGTTCGGCCCAAACGTATCTTGCACGGATGGGGCTCTAAATTTGGAGACTTTTATCTTGGCCAATCATGGTATCCACGAATGGCGCTCCGAATCCGGAGGCTTACTCGGCCCAAACGTGTCATTCACTAAAGGCGCTCTAAATTTGGAGGCTTTTTGTGTTGGCCAATCGTGTCATTCACAAAGGGCGCTCCGAATTCAGAAGCTTTTTCTGTTGGCCAATCATTTAATTCACGAAGGGCGCTCTGAATTCGGAGGCTTTATTCGGCCCAAACGTGTCATTCACAAAGGGTGTTCCGAATTCGAAGCCTAGTTTGACAACCTACTCGATTATTGCCCCGTCAGGAGCCATGATCACTACGCCCGCTAAGAATGGCAACGCGGCGGGGCCGGGGATCACCCTCCCCATCCCCGATCCTCGATGGTCGAATTTTCCCTGGCCCCGGCCCCGGCCCCGATCCCCGACGTGGAATCTATCACTACCCCCACCCCCGCCCCCAACGGGGATCGGGTTTTCCCGACCGCGAGCAATCCCCGGCTAAAAAAAAAAAAAAAAAAAAAATCAGAAAATACAACAACAACATCATCATCCGAGACAAATATGAAACAGATCTAAAAACAAAAAAAAATTGTGAAACAGATCTGAAACAAATCTGAAAAAAAATAAAAAACAAAAAAATAAAAAATAATTCAGAAAATACAACATCATCATCCGAGACAGATCAGATCTGAAACAGATCTAAAAACAAAAAAAAAATATGAAACTGATCTGAAAAAAAAAATCAGAAAATACAACAACATCATCATCCAAGACAGATGAGATCTGAAACAGATCAAAAAAAAAAAAATGTGAAACAAATCTGAGACAGATCTGAAAAAAAAAAAAAAAAAAAAAAAAAAGAGATCTAATTTGTGAGCGGCGGTAGTGGTCGGCGACGTCGAGAAAGGAGGGAGTGAATGAGAGATGCTGTGTAGTGGCGGTGGATCTGAGAGAGAGAGAGAGAGAAGTCAGTGAGCCAGAGGGAGATGAGAGACGGAGACGGGGTAGAGAAGAGAGAGATAAGATCAAAGATGAAATAAGGTAAAGTCAGTGCTTATCAAAAGAACAAAAAAAAGGTAAAGTTAGTGTTTTATATATATATATATATATGTATACAAGGGTAAAATCATAATTTAATATCGGGGATAAACAGGGCCAGGGATCGGGGACGGGGCAAGGCCGGGTACAAGGCTGGGGCACTGATCCCTGTCCCCGGCCCGAATCTGTTCGGGGATTGATTTTTAAATACCATCCCCGTCCCATCAGGGGTATTTTTCAAGGAAAACCCGCTCGATTTGGGGTCGGGGTCCCCATCAGGCCGGTTTCAAATTGCCATCACTAACGCCCGCCCTACTGCCACGTTGGTTGGATGATCCATCACAATACAACTACCAAATGTCCCCAATGTAAATTCTCCAGTTCGGCTTAGGTTGAATTTGACCAGACTTAAAGTTGGCGAGACATCCAGTGAATTCAGCCACAAAGTTGGCAAGCACTTGCCCCTTGATTGAGGTTCTGGGCAGAAATTGAATATCGTACTGGCTGAGTTCAAGAGCCCATTTTGAAACGCGCCCTCATACTTCTGCACTACGGAGTACTGACCGGAGGGGGTAGTCCATTAGTACCCCAATGGTATGCCCTTGAAAGTAATGCATCAATTTTCTTGCTGCCATGACGAGAGCAAGGACAAGTTTTTCCGACGGAAGGTAACGTGTTTCAGCGTCAACCATTGCTTTGCTCACATAATAAACTAGCCGCTGCTCCCCTAGTTCTTCCTTTAACAGTACGGTGCTGACGGCCCGGTCGAAAACTACTAGATATAAAATGAGCGGATCACCTGCCGAAGGTGTTGTCAAGAGTGGAACTGATCAGAGATAAGTCTTCAAACCATCCAAAACGGCTTCGCACTCAGGGGTCCATTCAAAAGCTTTATCCTGCCGACAAGTATGAAAAAATTGTCGGCAGCGATCTGTGGAACGACTGATGAACCTGTTGAGTGCGACGGCCATTCCCATCATCTTTTGAACCTCCTTGACCGACCGAGGAGAGCCGAGTTCTAGAATTGCTGTAATTTGCCTCGGGTTGGCTTCAATTCCGCAGTGGTTAACAATGTAGCCAAGGAATTTGCTAGATCCGATGCCAAAGGCACATTTGGAAGCGTTGAGCTTCATTTTATATTTGCGAAGAATGCCGAATGTCTCTTCCAGATCAACTAGATGAGTTTGCTTTTTTTTAGACTTGACCACCATATCATCAATGTACACTTCCATAGTACAACCGAGTTGCTCCTTGAACATGGCAGTGACTAGTCTTTGGTAGGTTGCTCCTGCATTCTTCAGCCCGAAAGGCATAACCTTATAGCAATAGGTTCCTCTTGGGGTGAGGAATGCAGCTTTGTCTTGGTCCTCCGGATGCATGGCAATTTGATGGTAGCCTCTGTATGCATCCACGAAACTCATACGTTGATGATATGACGTTGCATCTACGAGCTGGTCTATTCTGGGAAGGGAAAAGCAATCATTGGGACAAACTTTGTTTAAGTCCGTGAAATTCACAAAAACACGCCAAGTTTCATTTTTTTTCTTTACAACCATAATATTCGACAGCCATGTAGAATAGGTCACTTCGCGGATTGCCCCGGCATCAAGTAACCGGTCAACTTCTTCAATAACGGCAGTAGTGTGTTCCGCGGCTGAACGCCGACTTTTTTGAATAATCGACTTACATTTGGAATCAACGTTTAAGCAATGCTGGGACACAAATGGATCCACACCCGGCATCTCATATGGTGACCATGCAAATACATCAAGGTTGTCGAGTAAGAAGGAAATTACCTCCTGTCTGTCGACTTTATTCAAGGAAGCACCAACCATGAAGAACTTGTCAAGATTCCCGTCAATTTCGACCCGATCCAAGGCTCCGATTGCCTTTTCACTTAGGAGTCGCCCAACGTCGTCGAGGCTCTCTTGATCCAGAACCTCAATTGAATTCACTTCCAGCTCTCTTGGTGTCTTTGCAGCAAGAAGATAATATGTCTGCGCCGATTTCTGAGAACCTCGAATTTGCTCAATGCCGCGTTCAGTCGGAAAGTGAAGTAGTTGATGATAGGTGCATGGCACGGCCTGCATGGTATGCAGCCAAGTTCGTCCCATGATGAGATTATATGACGAAGGAAACTTGACAACCAAAAATTCTACATCCACTGATCGGGAGCCCACCCGAACTGGTAGTGTGATTTTGCCCAATGGATATTCTGGATTAGCGTTGAAACTGAATAACGGATAATAAGCTGGAGAAAGGTCCGACTCAGTGAAGCCGAGTTTGACGAAGGTCTAGTAGTACATAACTTCCGAAGTACTCCCCTGGTTAATGAGAACACGTTCAACGATGAATCAGTGAACGCGTAGTTCGATGACCAAGGGATCATTGTAGGGGAGCGTTACGCCAACCAAATCAGAATCATCGAAAGTAATACTCACAGTTTCATGGGGCCGTTTAACTGGTGTGATTTGCTTTTGGGGGTTAGAATGCGACTGAATTGTATGTACCGCGGATGCTGTCGGCAAGCTGTATATCATATGGATTACGCCGAGTGGAGGTGAATCCTGCCGTAAAGTAAATGTTTTGGTTGAGTTGTTCTTTCAGACGTGTTGCTTAAGCCGACCGTCTTGTACCAACTCCTCAAGGTGATCCTTCAACGCATAACAACTATCAGTATCATGACCATGGTCTTTGTGATACTCGCACCACCTATCCCATCTCCTCGTGTCGGGAGGTCCCACCATCTTGGGTGGCCATTTAAAGAACGAAAGGTATTGAACTTTAGACATAACCGTACTGATCGACTCCGACAACTCGGTATATTTCTTGTCCGCGCGCCTTATGCGCCTGCTATCCACTTGAAGTTGTTCATTAGCTCGGTGTGAACATTGGTCAATTGATCGACGCAAATCTCATCTTTTGTCTCATTTAGCCAAATTCCGTGGTTCAGGGCTCCGGGATGGTACAGAATTTATCGGCTGAACGATTTCAGACGAGGCCGTCTTGTTGGCCTTGTGCCCAGCTTTAACCTGCAGGGCGTCATCTTCCACTTTGCAATATTCCTCGACTTTCTTTATTAACGACCAAACTGTTTTTGGAGGCCTTCTGGTCAAGGAGCTGCGGAGGGCACTATCAGGATGCAATCCCATTTTAAAGGCGGTGATGGCCATAGAGTCATTACAGGCATCATCTACTAGATTAAAGCATTCCCAATAGCACGCTGAATACGCACGTAGGGTTTCCCCTAGTTGGATTTGCATTGCCCAGAGAGAATCGGCCTGCTTCGGTTGGACCTCATTAGTGATAAACCTTGCCCTGCAGGATTTTTGGAGTTAATGGAAGCTCTTAATCGATGCCGATTCCAATTTATAATACCATCTGACGGCCAATGGTCCCAAACTGCTTGGAAATATTTGACATATGAGGGCCTCGTCGTCTGCATGAAGCGTCATGGCTTGCTTATAATGACGAATATGATCAATGGGGTCCGATTTTCCATCGTATACAGTGAACGATGGAACTTTGAACTTTTTGGGTAACACTGCCCTTGCGATCCGTTACACAAAGGGGTCATGTTGATCCTCTTCATCTAAATCATTTCTTCTTCACTTATTCCGTGCACGCGAACTACCTTCGGAAGAACTGGAGACTTCGACTCATCCCTTCTTTTTGGATTCTAGGGACGACGAGTCAGAATCACTACCACTATCATGTCTCCGAACTCGAGGTCATTGACCATCCTTTCTTAGAGGTCGTCCTAGATCTTGGCGTGCAGCCTGTTGGGATTTTCCCCACGGTTATGTCTAAAGTTCAATATCCGGCTCCCACAATTGCCCAGACCTCACCCTCAACTTCGGCACATGAGACAATGCAAGCGATTGTGGATCAGGCGAAGCAAAACGAACAGAGGTTGGAAAACATGATGGCTGAGAACAAGCGCCTTCAACAGGATTTGGCCTTAGAGGTGGAAAATCCCAACAGGCCACGCACCAAGATCCGGGATGACCTCTAAGAAAGAATGGTCGACGACCTCGAGTTCGAAGACATAATAGTGGCAGTGATTTTGACTCATCATCCCCAGAATCCAAAAAGAATGGACGAGTCGAAGTCTCCAGTTCTTCCAAAGGTAGTCTGCGTGCACGAAATAAGCGAAGAAGAAATGATTCAAACGAAGAGGATCAACATGACCCCTTTATGCGACGGATCGCAAGGGCAGTGCTACCCAAAAAGTTCAAAGCTCCATCATTCACCCTATGCGATGGAAAATCGGACCCCACTTATCACATTCATCATTATAAACAAGCCATAACGCTTCATGCAGACGACGACGCCCTCATGTGTTGAATATTTCCGAGCAGTTTGGGACCATTGGCCGTCAGATGGTATTATAAATTGAAACCGGCATCGATTAAAAGCTTCTATCAACTCCAAAAATCCTTCAAGGCAAGGTTCATCACCAATGAGGTCCAAATTAAGCACGATCTCTTTGGGCAATGCAACCAACCGGGAAACCCATGCTTTAATCTAGTAGATGATGAATGACTCCATGGCCATCACCGCTTTTAAAATGGAAGAAAGTCGAGTCAGAAAAGTGAAAAATGACGTCTTCTGGTCAAAAGTGGGCACAAGATGGCCCGTCAAATAAATTGAGCTAAACGAGACAAAAATCAAATAACCAATGTTCACACCGAGCTAATGAACAACTTCAAGTGGATAGCGGATAAAAAGACAAGAAATATACGAGTTGTCGGAGCCGAGCTTATGTCTAAAGTTCAACACCTTCTTTCTTTAAATGGCCACCCAAGATGGTGGGACCTCCGGGATAGGTGGTGTGAATATCATAAAGTTGTTATGCTGAAGGATTAGGATTACCTTTGGTACAAGACGCGGTTGGCTTAAGCAACACCCCAAAAGAACTACTCAACCAAAAATATGATATACAAGATCCGCATACAATTCAAGATCCTAACCCCAAAAGCAAATCACAGAAACGCCCTATAACGGAGTATTACTTTCGATGATTTGGTACACTCCACAATGATCCCTTGGTCATCGAACTACGCGTAAATCGATTCATCATTGAACGTGTTCTCATTGACCAGGGGAATACTCTGAAAGTTATGTACTACAAGACCTTCGTTAAACTCGGCTTCACTAAGTCGGACCTGTCTCCAACTCATTATCCGTTATTCAGTTTCAACACTAATCTAGAATATCCATTGGACAAAATCACACTACCAGTTCGGGCGGGCTCCCGATCAGTGGATGTAGAGTTTTTGGTTGTCAAGCTTCCTTCACCGTATAATCTCATCATAGGACGAACTTGGCTGCATACCATGCAGGTCGTGCCAAGCACCTATCATCAACTACTTCGCTTTCCAACTGAATGTGGCATTGAGCAAATTCGAGGTTCCCAAAAATCAGCGCAGGCATGTTATCTTCTTGCCGCAAAGACACCAAGAGAGCTGGAAGTGAATTCAATTGAGGTTCTGGATCGAGAAAGCCTCGACGACGTTGGGCAACTCCTAAGTGAAAAGGCAATCGGAGCCCTGGATCGAGTCGAAATTGATGGGAATCCTAACAAGTTCTTCATGGTTGGCGCTTCCCTGAATAAAGTCGACAGGCAGGAGGTAATTTCCTTCTTACTCGACAACCTTAATATATTTGCATGGTCACCATATGAGATGCCGAGAGTGGATCCATCTGTGTCCCAGCACTGCTTAAACGTTGATCCCAAATGTAAGCCGATTATTCAAAAAAGCCGGCATTCAGCCACGGAACACATTGCTGCCGTTGTTGAAGAAGTTGACCAGTTGCTTGATGCTGGGGCAATCCGTGAAATGACCTATCCTACATGGCTGTCGAATACTGTGGTTGTGAAGAAGAAAAATGGAACTTGGCGTGTTTGTGTGGATTTCACGGACTTAAATAAAGCTTGTCCCAAGGATTGCTTTCCCCTCCACAGAATAGACCAGCTCGTAGATGTAACGGCACATCATCAACGTATGAGCTTCCTGGATGCATACAGAGGCTACCATCAAATTGCCATGCATCCGGAGGACCAAAATAAAACTGCATTCCTCACCCCAAGAGGAACCTATTGCTATAAGGTTATGCCTTTCGGGCTGAAGAATGCAGGGGCAACCTACCAAAGACTAGTCACTATCGTGTTCAAGGAGCAACTCGGCCGTACTATGGAAATGTACATCGATGATATGGTGGTCAAGTCCAAAGAAGAGCAAACTCATCTAGCCGATCTGGAAGAGACATTCAGCATTCTTCGCAAATATAAAATGAAGCTGAACGCTTCTAAATGTGCCTTTGGCATCGGATCCGGCAAATTCCTTGGCTACATTGTTAACCATCGCAGAATTGAAGCCAACCCGAGGCAAATTATAGCAATTCTAGAACTCGGCTCTCCTCGGTCGGTCAAGGAGGTTCAAAAGCTGATGGGAATGGCCGCCGCACTCAACAGGTTCATCAGTCATTCCACAGATCGCTGCCGACAATTCTTTCATACTCTTCGACATGATAAAGCTTTTGAATGAACCCCCGAGTGCGAAGCCGCTTTGGACGGTTTGAAGATTTACCTCCGATCAGTTCCACTCTTGACAACACCTTCGGCAAGTGATCCGCCCATTTTATATCTAGCAGTTTTCGACCGGGCTGTCAGCACCGTACTGTTAAAGGAAGAACTAGGAGAGCAGCGGCCAGTTTATTATGTGAGCAAAGCAATGGTTGACGCCGAAACACGTTACCTTCCATTGGAAAAACTCGTCCTTGCTCTCGTCATGGCAGCAAGAAAACTGATGCATTACTTTCAAGGACATACCATTGGGGTACTAACAGACTACCCCCTCCGGTCAGTACTCCGTAGTGCAGAAGTATCGGGGCGCGTTTCAAAATGGGCTCTCGAACTCAGCCAGTACGATATTCAATTTCTGCCCAGAACCTCAATCAAGGGGCAAGTGCTCGCCGACTTCGTGGCCGAATTCACTGGATGTCTTGCCGACTTTAAGTTTGGTCAAATTCAACCTAAGCTGAACTGGAGAATTTACATTGGGGACATTTGGCAATTGTATTATGACGGATCATCCAACCAACGTGGCAGTGGGGTGAGCGTAGTGATCAGGGCGAGCGTAGTGATCATGGCTCCCGATAGGGCAATAATAGAGCAGGCTGTCAAACTAGGCTTCAAAGCATCGAACAATGAGGCCGAATACGAAGCATTGTTAACCGGCTTACGGAATGCACTTCTCCTTGTTGCTCGGCGTCTACTTATCTTTTGCGACTCAAAGCTAGTCATCAACCAATTGAAAGGGAAATACGCAGCCAAAAATGATCGTATAGCAGCTTACATAAAAACAGCGAATTCTTTACTAGCAAAATTCGACCATCATGAATTAAATCAAATAACCCAGGATCAGAACACATATGCAGATGCCCTGGCTTGCTTAGCCTCCGCCATTAACTTTGAAATTAAACAGACAATTGAAGTAGGATTCATCCCTAAGCCGAGCATTGCCTCCTCAGAGTCAATTCAAACCAATATCATAGAATCAGGTCCAAGTTGGATGGACCCTATCACTGCATTTTTATCTTCCGAACAGCTCCCGACAGACAAGAAAGAAGCGCACAAACTGCGAAACAAAGCCTTACGATATTACTTAGATCCGCAAGGAAAGCTCTACAAAAAATCTCTTTCTGGTCCATACCTAGAATGTGTTCATCTAGGTAATGTCGAAGAACTCTTGACTGAAATACACGAAGGTAGTTGTGGTGCCCACTCTAGTTGGCGTTCTTTAGCTCATCAAGCTATAACACAAGGGTACTGCTGGCCGACCATGAGAGCTGATGTCGAGTGTTACGTCAAGAAATGTGAACAATGCTCGAAGTTTTCCCCTTTAACCCACTTGCCTACTGAGGAGTTAAGCTCAATCACCAGTCCTTGGTCGTTCGCTCAATGGGGCCTTGATATCATCGGGCCATTGCCACGAGTCCCAAGGAAAAAGCGATTCTTGATTGTCGCGACAGATTACTTCACAAAATGGGTCGAAGCGGAGACACTAACACATATTCGAGATACTGATGTTAGGCGTTTTGTATGGAAAAATATCATAACACGATTTGGCATTCCAAGAGTACTCATTTCAGACAACGGCACCCAGTTTGATTGTGGCGTCTACCGAGAATTATGCAACACATATGGTATTTGGCCCTATTTCTCCACCCCGGCTTATCCACAGAGCAATGGTCAAGATGAAGCCTCTAACAAAGCCATCTTGGACGGCATCAAGAAGAGGCTGGAGAAAGCTAAAGGCAGATGGGTCGAAGAATTGCCTAGTGTGTTGTGAGCTCATTGCACTACTCCGAGGCAATCCACTGGGGAAACGCCGTTTGCTTTATACCTCGAAACCCAGGTAATTATCCCCCTAGAGATCGGCCTCCCAACCTTGAAATCGAAAGTTTTTGTTATGGGCTGAAATGACATGATATTGGCCTTGGATTTGACTCTGATTGAAGAGTGACGAGACCGTGTCCTTGCATCTATGGCACGGTACCAACAATAGCTCGCTAAGTCGTATAATCAACGTGTTCAGCTACGCCGTTATACACTAGGAGAATTGGTCCTCAAGAAAGTACTTCCCGCTGCCAGAAATCTGGCTGACGAAAAACTGGGTCCTAACTGGGACGGCCCCTATTAGATCGATTCAATCGCAGAAACAAGGGCATATCGACTCAAAGACATGAATGGAAGAAGCTTGTTGCGCCCATGGAATTCCACACACTTGCGCAAGTTTAATCATTAACTTGTACGGCACGACAGCCTGTTTTGATTTTACATCGTGTGTATCTTTCTTTTTTCAATATAATGTTCTCTTTCCCAGTGAGTTCTGATTGTTTGAAAAAGCCTCCGAATTCAGAGCGTCTTTCGTGAATGACACGTTTGGGCCGAATAAAGCCTCTGAATTTGGAGCGCCCTTTGTGAATTACACGATTAGCCAATAGAAAAAGCCTCTGAATTCGGAGCGCCCTTCGTGAATGACACGTTTGGGCCAAATAAAGCCTCTGAATTCGGAGCACCCTTCGTGAATAATACGATTGGCCAACACAAAAAGTCTCCAAATTCGAAGCGCCCTTCGTGAATGATACGTTTGGCCAACACAAAAAGCCTCAGGATTCGGAGCACCCTTCGTGACTGACACGTTTAGGCCAAATAAAGCCTTTGAATTCAAAGCGCTCTTCGTAAATTACACGATTGACCAACAGAAAGTCTCCGAATTTGGAGCGCCCTTCGTGAATGACACGATTGGCCAACACAAAAAGCCTCCGGATTCGGTGCGCCCTTCGTGAATTACACGATTGGCCAACAGAAAAAGCCTCCGAGTTCGGAGCACCCTTCATGAATGACACGATTGGCCAACACAAAAAGCTTCCGGATTCGGAGCATCCTTCGTGAATTACACGATTGGCCAACAAAAAAGCCTCTGAAATCAGAGCGCCCTTCGTGAATGACACGATTAGCCAACACAAAAAGCCTAAGGATTCGGAGCGCCCTTCATGAATGACACGTTTGGGCCGAGTAAGCATCCAGATTCGGAGCACCCTTCATGGATACCACGATTGGCCAAGATAAAAGCCTCTGAGTTCGGAGCCCCATCCGTGCAAGACACGTTTGGGCCAAACAAACCTCTAGATTCAGAGCGCCCTTTGTGGAATTCACGATTGGCCAAGATAAAAGCCTCCAAATTCGGAGTCCCATCCGTGCAAGATACGTTTGGACCGAACAAGCCTCCAAATTCGGAGCGCCCTTCGTGGACCGATTGGCCAAGGGAACGGGCCTCCGAATTCGGAGCGCCCTTCGTGGAAACCACGTTTGGCCAAGACAAAATGCCTCCGAATTCGGCGCTCTTTTCGTGAATATTATAATTGACAAGCATAAACGCAGTTGACGAAAAATGAAAGATGATCATAGCTGAATTTATAAACATAAATTGAAACAACATGCAAACATTTAAAATAATATGTTTCATTGAATTAATTGATAATACATAATTCATTTCCAATCTACGTTAGAGCGGTACAATATGTTCAATTTTATTCGGCATTCCCCTCGTCATCGCTCTTCTCGACTTCGAAAGCTGCAAAGGAAAAATGATGACCCTGATACAACGGCGACACCGAATCAACGCCTACTGCCCGAAGAGCCTCTGCGGCCTGGAGAGCCTTGACCCACCCGTGCTTAAATCCACGATTCTCGTATCGGTAGACCTCATCAGCGAGCTTTTCCTTAGTCTTCTGTATCCCAACGCTTCGGCCCTCATAGAAGCCTTGTTCATAAGCCTTGGTTTTTGCAGCCTCTATTGCAAACATGTTTGCCGTATCTCGATCGGCAATCGCATGACTTATAAGCCGTTGGGTCACCCTTTCTTCCATAATCGGGTTAGCTTGGCCGGCCAACTGTGTCTCGGCAGTTTTGACCTTTCTTAGCTCACGCTCAACCTTTTCCGTGCGAGCTTCTAAGTTTCGAATGCGTTCATCCTTCTGCTTTATCTCCCGCCGCGTGACACGTAGACGCATACCGATTTCATATGCGGTATACAGCCCTTTTACCGCTCCATGGATGCCCTCCCGAAACACTTCGAAATCAGGTCGACCAACCATCGATTGTTGGACTTCTGGTGGAAAAATCTGTCGAGCGAACTCGACTGCCACATTTGGGTCGTGAACAATTGAATCCGCTTCCATCATCGGTTTGTTCCCCACAAAAACCGCAAAACTTAACGAGCACGGCGTCACATTGGTTTCTCCTCTCAAGCGTGGTAAAAGGGAGTTGCCCCATTGCTGTTTTTCCCTTTTGGGTGACCTACTCCGACGACATGGGGACTGGCGTTTTTCATGCTCCCTCGACGTCCTACTCCCCGTGTGCGTAGGCTCGCCACCTCGATTCATCTCTACGTCCAACTTCGCCAGTGTTCTCCATTCTCCTCCACTGTTGAAGAATAATCTTCTTGCCATCCATAGTCGTCCACGCTGCTCTTTTCCTCTCTCAATTTATTGGCTCTAAACGCAACAATGGCCCATCCACGCACCCAGCACCCACAACATTTATTCCTTACGGGTGCAGCACCCCCGAAGCGACCTTATCAATGCAAGGGCAGAATCACTAATCTCATCGGCCAAATGTCGAGGCCTTGCGCCGATCAGGTTGTGAGTCCCCAGCCACTACATGAACTAATAGCATGCGGCGTTCCAGTTCATTAATCTATTCGGCCAAATATCCAGACCTGGCGCCGATCATCTCATGTGCCCCAACCACTCCATGAACTAACAGCATTCGGCGTTCTGGTTCATGCATTAGCTGGGGCAAGGACAGAATCACCAATCTAATTGGCCAAAAAATGTTGAGGCCTTGCGCGGATCAGGTTGTGAGTTCCCAGCCACTCCATGAACTAATAGCATTCGGTGTTCCAATTCATGCATTAGCTGGGGCAATGGCAGATTCATTAATATAATCGACCAGACGTCAAGTCCTTGCGCCGATCAGGTTGTGAGTCCCCAGCCACTCCATGAACTAATAGCATTTGGCGTTCCAGTTCATACATTAGCGAGGTCAAGGGCAGATTCATTAATCTAATCGGCCAAAAAATGTCGAGGCCTTGCGCAGATCAGGTTGTGAGTTCCCAACCACTCCATGAACTAATAGCATTCAGCGTTCTAGTTCATGCATTAGCTGGGGCAAGGGCAGATTCATTAATATAATCGGCCAGACGTCGAGTCCTTGCGCCGATCAGGTTATAAGTCCCTAGCCACTCCATGAACTAATAGCATTCGGAGTTCCAGTTCATATATTAGTTGGGTCAAGGGCAAATTCATTAATCTATTTGGCCAAATGTCCAGGCCTAGCGCCGATCATCTCATGTGTCCCAGCCACTCCATGAACTAATAGCATTCGGTGTTCCAATTCATACATTAGCTTGGGCAAGGGCCGATTCATTAATCTAATCGGCCAGACGTCGAGGCCTTGAGCCGATTTACTCGTTATTTTATCAAATATTCATGTACCTTTCCCAATTGTTAACTGCCGATTCTCTTATTTATTCGGCTAAATAGCAAAGACAAGCATATGATGTTTAATTAATTCGGTTAATCAATCAGATGTTTAATTTACTCATACACCGCAGACAGAAAAGCATAAGGAATTTTCATTAATAAATCGAAGACAAATAGTATGTGCAGTAAACTGAAAAGCATAGGAAATTTTCATTAATAAATGGAGTACAGATAGTAGTCATTTTACACATGAAAATTACCTTACATTTAAACTTCCAGTCGAAGTAAAGAAATAAAAATCTACTAACAAAACCTACAAAAACTATGCATCTAAGATGCCTAACAAAAATCAAAATATCACCCTAATCAATCTTCAGGGTCAGACTCCAGCGGCTCAACGTCCACCTGCTCGCATGGAATCGGCTGCGCTAATGTCATATTCGCGGCAGTGAGGACTTTGAGTCAGCCGTGTTTGAAACCCCAATTCTCGAACTTGGGCACTTCCTCCACGTAGTTTTCCAAGGCGGCATCCTTCCCAGCTTGGAACGCTTTGGAAATCTCGGAGTCGGCTATTTCTTTTGCCTTCCTCGACTCTTCCAAATCGGCTTCAAGCTTGGCGATCACCTCCTTGGCTAACTTGAGTGCGTCTTTGCTCACTTTTGCCCTCTCTTCAGCGGCCAGCCTTAGTTGGTCGGAATTCCTCGCGCTCTCGGCTTCGGAGTTGGCTCTCGCACGTTTCTCTGCCGCTTTCACTGCCTCGGAATCGACTCTTTGAGAGGCTTCTACAGCCTTGCTCTTTTCATTTTCAATTTCGGCTTTCAGCAAGCCAATCTATTCTATAGCGTCATGTTGACGGCAACCGATTTCGGCTATCATTCCCACCATCTGCAAAATAAGGAAATAAAGTTACAAAAAATAATATATATATATATATATCTAGGCGAAAGAGTGTAGATAAGGCAAGTAATGTACCAATAAGGCCGATTGAGCGGCAAGTGCAATTGACAGCAGATCTGGCTCAGCCCGAAATGTGGCTCGGTCAACCGGCAAGGAAATTGAGGAGGCCATGCTCAAGGCCACAGCCGGGTCCTTCAAAGCCGACGCATCAGAGGCAATCGGCATATTCCTTATCTTTAGTTGAACAGTGAACAGAACAACCAAGTCCGATTCCTCAATGCGCGGCCGTTTATCGATTTGGTCCTCACCAGAGACGGCTTCTCGCTCAGCAGGGCGCATTTTCCCTCTTTGCTTAGCCTCCTGATCGCCCTGTTCCACTTACTCCGTCTTGACCATTTCGGTCTAAGCCGTTTCTTTCTCAATAACAAGCAGAGAGGACTCGGCGACGGCAGCGGGTGGAGTTTCCGATCAGATAGCTTCGGCTCTCCTCCGGGCGGCCATCCTTTCAGCATTTTTCCTTCTGGCAAGTTAAATGAGCAACTCCCCAACCATATTCTCAGGATACGCGCCAGGAAGGTCTCCTAAGTCTGTAAAAATGTCTCCAAATGAGACGTCCCCTCGGCCGGAAGTGAACGGAGGGTTGGATGAATTAAGGCCGGTTTCCTAAAAGGCCAAGTTTAGAGCCTCGTCTACCTCAGCTTCTGACTGGTCCGGCTCCTCGGCGGTCTCTTCGGCTACTTATTCTTCCACCTACTCCGAATCGGAAGCTTCCAAACCAATCTGCCTTAGGTTTTTGAAGTTGGGGAAGATAAGGGCCGTAAGTTGCTGTTCGCCCCTCGGAATTATAATATTGTCTACCGCCGAAAACGTTGCGTAAGTCGGCTCGTATCTCAAAAGAATGTAGGTCGCCCTCCCTTGTTTCTGAAGGCTTGGATGGCCAAAGAATTGGAGTGCGATTTTAATTTCCACAAGTACGGCGTCGTCAGCTGAAACCAAAACTTTCTTCAAATCGTTGCCTGTACAGATAAAACGGTAAGTACATAAAAGAAAAGCCGAATAAATATATAATAATAAAAAATAAGAAGCTATACGGCCACCTGGTTCATCTCTTCATCTTGGCACGAGATCCAGGCAATCTTCACCCTCGCCAAATTCCCAGTTGTCTCGGACAACGACCATTACATCGTCAGTACGCTTGCTAGAACTGGCAAGCATAGTCACTAATTTTGGTCAGTATCCTTGGCCCTGAGAAAATAGCATCCCTGTCAGCCAGAAGATTTGGCTAAGGCATAACAATGCCAAATTGCAGGTATACCAAAGTTAATCCTAAGGCGTCGGTTCAACTCTATAATCCCTATTATGATTCGAAAAAATTTTACATTAGATTTGGAAGGGATTAGACCCTAGTGGCGATGGACGGTCCTTAAAAATGGGTGAAGGGGAAAACGAACTCCGCCCTCAGCAATTGATAGGAGAAGAAAGATGATTGTACTTTCATCAGTCCTCTCTATATCAATGGTGTTGTCTGTCACGAGTGACAGATAGACGTCGTTGGGGATGGAATAATGGCATTGGAAACCAGAAATTCGATCCGCATAAAGGAGTTCTTTCAAGTGTTTTGACATCTTAGCCAGCCTAAGGATTATGCAAAACTAAAAATAAACGAGGAAATAGGATTCGAAATGAAAGAGAAGAGAACTTACAAGAAGCAGAAGAGACAATGAGAAACAGAAGAAAGTTGCAAAGGTCGCGAAATTGAGGTATATCGAAAGGCAAACCATAAGCTGTGAGTATTCAAAAAAACTTACATTCGAAGGGACAACATAGTTTCAAATCACATTTAACGAAGAAAACGTACGAAGAGGCGAAAAGATGTAATGATGCCTAAAAAGCGTATGTTCTGACATGCGTTGGAATGGAGTTAACCGTCGTTCTTTCCTTGTCTTTTTAAGTTCGAAACCAAACATGTCGACTAACTAGCGTTAATAGGATGTTTGGGAGGCAATTGTGGGAGCCGAATATTGTTGGCATACGTGCAATAAAGCCAAATGACGGTATGAGGACAATCAAGGACAGAATTTGTATTCGGCTCCATTCTGGACGATCGCAAAACCGAATAGACTAATCGACCGAAGAACCAATTGAACAAAAGCCAAATAAATAAACATTTAATGAATTGGGGGTGGGCCCGACCTTGAGGCCCAAAAGAAAAATATAAATAGAGGAGCATCAGCTAAAGAAAGGTATGTAAGAAAAAGTAAGATTAACTTGAGGTATAAGCAACCCAGAGAGTATACACTGACTTATCCGTCAGAGTGTTAATTCCAGCACTTCCGACCAGAGCGTTCATTTCTTTTCAGGTGCCTAACTAAGGATCAAGAGCGTCCTATAGGATCCAGAGAGTATTTCCATGCGACAATGTTCTCTGGTCCAAGCATGTTGCTTGGAGTGGTATCATCTCGTGGCATAAAGTCGTCAACGACTACCGAAGGATCTTCCGTCACGCCCGCCATGGATGTGCTGGAGTATTCCCACAGACGACGTCAATTATGGAGAAGTGGTTTGAAAATACTCTCTGGATCCTATAGGACGCTCTTAATCCTTAGCTAGTCACCTGAAAAGAAATGAACGCTCCGGTTGGGGATGCCGGAATTAGCACTCCGACGAATAAGTCAGTGTATACTCTCTGGGTTGCTTATACCTCAAGTTAATCTTACTTTTTCTTACATACCTTTCTTTAGCTGATACTCCTCTATTTATATTTTTCTTTTGGGCCTCAGGGTCGGGCCCACCCTTAATCCATTGCACGTTTATTTATTTAGTTTTTGTTCAACTGGTTCTTCGACCGATTAGTCTATTCGGTTTTGCGATTGTCCAAGATGGAGCCGAATACAAATTCCATCCTTAACTGTCCTCATACCGTCATTCAACTTTATTGCACGTATACCAACAATATCCGGCTCCCACAATTACTTAAGTTATAAGAAAAAATAAAAGAAATGAAATGAAATGAAATGATTGTAATTTCCCCCATTCTTATTTGAATAAGTAAAAAATAAAATAAAATAAATGATTGTGATTTATCTCCTTATTTAATTAAATTTTATCAGAGACAAGAAAAGAAATTAATTTATATTATATTACCAAAATAACTTTTTTATATTTTCAATCATTTTATTTCTTTTATTTTTACAGGGACAAAATCAATATTATAAAAATATTGATTTCTTTTCTTTCGCAATCTCTCCGGGAAGATTAAAACTGAGAGTTATAAAAGAAATGAGTTTTCTTCCGTTTCTTTCCATTTCTCCCTATATCTCTCCACTTAAATTATCCAAACAAGTAAAAGAAATACATATCTCTCTATTTCTTTTTTTTTCTCTCCAAATCACTCAATTCAAACATAGCGTTAGACTCTAGAAATGCAATGAAATTTGGGTTAACCAAACTGTAAATTCATACAATCAACTATATGGGATTTTTCCCCCATTGATGAAAATATCAAATATTGTAACCTGAACATGATTAACCTAGGTAGCATATTTTAGCTTTTCTTCAACAAGCTCAATACAATGGTACAAAACTAACTCAACGGGGTTTAAGACACATACAGTGTCCATCGCAAGTCGGTCGTAATCCTTCTTGTTTTCTGCCACAATACCCGTCACTAGGGTTCGGAGAGGTAGAAGCCATTCATTGTAGGCCTTCTGTAAGTTTTTCTTGGACAGCACTCCGGTGTAATTGGTATTTCCTGTGGCATTTGTCACCATAGTCAGAAATACACGTGGCACTTAAACAGACCTCCTTTCACTTTTGACTATTAAAAGGTCTATCTATTAAAGGCAAAATTCAGTATAGGTTACAAATATTCAAATATCTAGGGGTTTGAACAGATGCTCCAATATCTTGGTCGATTCTGTTCATACTTCAGAGGTTTTCGAAGTTACAGTTACGAAATCATGCAATTCACAAAAACTACTCATGTAAGCATTTGGTTCAATTTGGGGCTTTACTTCATGCATATACTATCACGATTCGAATACGATAGTGTACAAGTCGGTGATCAACTATCATAATAGACAGAAGTAACCCTTACCTGTTGACTCTTTCATCAATATGAATCTGTACAAGTTGAGGGCAGAGAGAACCTGCAGAATATGATACAATACATGTCATCCAAATAAAACAAGCATTAAAGAAAAATATCTCAGATGAAGCAATGGGTTCAGATCTTAAAGATGACTCTGTTTCTTTGTGATTAGAAAGACAAAGCTCGGATTCAAGAAAACTGTAAATTTAAATGCCTATCCTAACTTTCAAACCTCAAACTCACTTAGAAAAACAAATTCAATATTACAGTAACATCAAACCAATTACAAAGAGAGAGAGAAATACCGCATCACCATACTCAGGGAGGGATGGAGGACCTCCCATGGGTGGCCTCAGAATCAACTCTACCAATTCAAGGGCACCAGCATTCCAAAATGCTGCACTGTCGCATGCATTATTCTGTGCATGGATTACTTCATCTCCTATTGAAATCCTTCGGCAATTTTCCATGTGCATCTCCTTTCTCACACAATCAATGAGAATTGCAATCTGTATAACGATGTAGCCAACACTTCAAAAGGATTAATTAAAAACCCCAACCCACATGCTCAAACACCACGTCAGGTGACCTTAATGACTTACCATGGACGATGAATCAGTATTTTTAATCAAAGCCATTAAAGTGTCAAATCTTAGAGAAGTTGGAATATCTGCAAGAACCTGGTTACGAGAGGAAAATAATGCAAATGTCAATAGCTAAGGACAAAAAACTATACAAAAGAACTTCAGAAAAATAAGGTATTAGAATGTGCTAAATTCCAAGGAATTAAATTACAAGTGATCAAGGATTGGGATTATATTCTTCATGAGTTAACAATTTAGGTATAAGATTCACATTTACTCACATTCTTTTAATGTTAGCATCAAAACTAACTAGCCCTGCATTAGGCTCTATGGCCACACATCCCAGAATCAAACTGAAATAATCAAAATATTTTGCCAAACCGTATGAATGCTGTTTTGAAGAAACAAATTGTCTAGTGAATAGAAAGATGACTTCATTTACTCAATATGAGTCTATAAACCCAAACACGGGCTAAATTCAGCTAGCCCAACCAGTTCATTAATTATCAAGGAAACCACAGGATCTATTATTACTGCTTTATAAACTGATCGAGAAAATTGAAAATACTAAATCCTCATTTGATTTTGAAATTACTAAATCTGTAATTTGTTTTCCATTTAATTGCTGTTCATTCTTCTTAAGAACAAACACACACCACGAAAAAACACCCAATGGCAAAGAAACATGTTTGCCTATCCAAATTAGAGCTCTAATCTTTTCTTGGTAAATCTCCCATTCAGTGATAATAAATCTGAAACAACAATCAGATTTCAAATGAGCTAATAATAAATCTGAAACAACAATCAGATTTCAAATGAGCTAATAATAAATCTGAAACAAAAATCCAATTATGTTACATAGAACAAATCGAGGGAATGCCATAATAAAATAGGCTTAGCTGAATTTTTTCAGAGCGCATATGTACTAGGAGAAGAGATGACATGATGAATTGAATTGTAATATCTTGATGATCTATCATTTCACAGCCCTATGCTTGACCAAAGCAACTTAACAACTTGTACACAGGAGACTATACACAGTTTCAAAGCACAGAATATACCCACCAAAAAAATATAAAAAATTAAAAAAAATTACCTTTTTCAATGCATCAAAAGCATTCCTCCTTAGCACTGCATCTGGTGCATAGATAACAACCATCTCAACAGCCTGAAGTGTTTCTTTCAACTGTTAGAGAATAAATGAACATGAAATTCGGTATATATATACACAAGAAATGGCATGAGACTACCTGCAAAGTAGCAAGAAGACTAGGCATATAAATCGAACACTCCACATGTTCATTATTATATTCATGGGAGACATTTCCATCAACAATGCAAAGAAGGAAATTGATGGCCTGCTTCTTCAATTCCCATGGTAAATTGCCACATGAAAATATGTTCCTTAACATGCCTAGTGCTTGCCACCTTTTAGTCTGATTACTGGAAAGTTCAGCCTTGACAGCAGCCAGATCCTCCTCAGCAGCCTGAGCAACCTCATTGGATATATAACCCCAAATCACTAAATCAAAAGGAAATGCTCCATGTTAAGGAAACCAGTATTTGAGGCAGCCAAAAAATATCAGAAAACCCAAAAATAAATTTTGAAAATGCAACAAAAGGAAAAAAGACTATCAAAAACTACAAACCTGATAGAGATGCTCCATGCTTGACATGAGAAAAACAACGCATGTAATCATCTCCATCCGCTGTACATTATGTGTTTGAATCAAGCAACAAAATTGAACGACATTATTGGGAAACAAAACTTTGGCAAGAAATAAAATGAAATTTTACAACTTCACAATATGGTTCAAAGTTGCAATATTTGTTGTATAATGTCCATGGTTATGGAATGAGGTAATCTTAATTTAATTTGTTACAAAAGCTGGGATAGCAAAACCCTAAAAAAAGGTAATTGATATGCAAGTTTTCATTTTCCCTTGGATAATGTTTTTAATGAAGTTTCTTGAAAATTTGTGACACCAAGAGACAAAATTTTCATAGGTATTTTAGTTCTATACTTGGTTTTTAAGTCATGTTGTTAGGATATACAGACTATCATTGAAGTTTTTACCATTCTTTCACGACTAGGATTTCCATTAAATCACAAGTACAACTAAAACAATCAAATAACCCTTTCTGGTGTGATTGAATATGATGCTGTGTTACGACTAAAGCCAAAGAGATGCAATCTAAAGACTTGAAATCTTCATTTTAACAATTTGAGCTCATATTATGCTATTTTGATATCTATACGAGTAATTACCTAGTGAACTAGAAAATAGGTTAATATAGCACAATGGCAAATGGGGCTTAGAATTGTTTCTGAGTATGACAAATGCCATGTTACATGATGTCATAACAACCATTACAACACCCTCACAGTAACAGCCCACATGGCTGTAATTTTTAATACCACTTATCTTTCTGTCCATAACAGTAACAAAAGCATGGTAAAGCAATTACATACTGGCTATATAATACATAGAGATCTGTACAGGTTGTTAGAACCATGATAGATAACATATGAAGTGATAAAGTATATAATACAATAGAGTAAACAATGTGAATTTACCTCCAACCACAGTTCTAGTAACTGTATCAACATCACAGCCTGTTATTAAACCAAGATATGACAAATTACAAAATCTGAGGAAGTGAGAAAGCTGTAGCATCAAACTAAGACAACTTGAAATTTTATCTCCAATGCCAATTGAAACAAAAGCCTGCAGAATAAGGAAGAATATCACTGCAAATGTAACAGACAAACAAAATCAAAGATCAAATCAACACAAATTCATACTAGCAGTCATAGCTTGAAGTAAAGCAGCTAGATTAAAGAAAATTAAACACTAAAAAAAAACTCCAGTTTGGTAATGAGTATCAACCATGATTTGTAAGACATACAGACCAAGTACAGCACGGAGTCTTTCGTTTAGTTTGCCATCCTGTTGCATAGAGTGAAAATCAGGTTATAAGGATCTGAAAGAGATTCAAGAATAACCTTATGAAGCAGGAACAATTTTGTCAATAGTGTCACAGACCAACTTCACACAAACTGCTTGTATTGAATTGGCAACGTCAATTGATCTGTTTAACAAATCCTCATAGTCTGTATCTCCTTCATCCAACTCTGAAGACATGGCCTTCAAAACATTGATGATAACAGGAACTGCTTCTTTTACTTGCTCAAATTGGCGTCTCTGAATGGAAAGAAAAACTGGAGACCAGAAAAAATGTAAACCAGAAACTTTCTTAGCTGTCCGCAAACAAAAATATGAATTTGCTATATCTTAGCGTTACCTTTTGCCAGTCCACTTAGAAGAGGAGCAAAATAACCAGGAGCCTTAAACATCTCGCTTGGAGAATCTAATGCCTGGTCAAATTGTAGAGAAACGTCAATGAAGCATTGATCCATGAAATCAAAAACCTACTAACTGGTAACAAGTAGCAAACAAAGCTAGAGGGAGGGGATCAAGCTGCCCAAAATTACTAGATCATCGTAAATTGGAGATCAAAAGATGATATCACTTGAAAAAAGTGAAACTTCACTTTGGAATGGATGATTCAAATTGCTACAAGGTTGATTTAAAAACATAGGTATAAAATAAACACAGGAAGTATATGCAAGCAAAATTTGAACAAAAAAGTCACAAATAAGCTATTTAAAAGGGCAAATGAATACCAAGATTAATCATTTTAATAAATGTTTTACCAACTTGAAGAAATAAACACTCAATGATTTTGGATGGTCAGCAAGACTAGTTTTGAAATAATTGTTAAGATATAAACCAAACCAAATTAAGTCTTGTGTTCCATTCAATTGGAGTGGGGTCAGGCCCGGCCCTGAGATTTCCGGAGCACGAAGCCCACAATCAACTAATAAGTATCACTTGATCATTTGGGGCCCTTCACAATTTTTTTTTTTTTTTTTTTTTTTTTTGATTCAACGGAAATTTATAAACTACTAAAACAGAGAGTAACTAAACATAGCTCTTACAAAGTAAATAAACAACCCAAAGGAAAACACAACCTAGGCAAAGTAGCAGCAGCCTATAGCAAGAAAGAAAGAGAAAAAGAGCCGAGAGAATTAGGTCTGGGTTTGGGGTTATGTCCTTTTTGTTTTCTTAGTTTTCAATTTTTTTTTTAATTCTTTTAAGAAAATTCCTTCCGTTTTGGACAGATTGGGCTTACGGGCCCTTAGATTTTCAAATGGGCCAGCTTATTTTAAGTTAGTCGGGGCCCTTTAATTTGTTTTTGGGCTTAAAAGACACCTAGTATATTACACTAACCCATAATAGGAGAGGGCCCTTTTTTTGACCTATTTTGGGGGGCCCAAAGCCATGGCCTGGTTGGCCTGGTGCCAGGGCCGGCCCTGGGTGGGGTTAGCTATACGTTTCTTTTTTCGTCATTCTACTCTGTCCAAGGCTACAAGCTCAGTTAAATTAAATAAATTTATATCTTTTTACTACAACATTCCATGTCAGTTTAGATCTTCCCTACTCCCTAACATTTCCATTTATGGTGATCATATATAATTGTTAAGATATCAAAACACACACACACACACAAACCCAACAAAAAAAAAAGGGGGCAATAAATAATGAGTTTAAAATTTTCATTGGTTTTCAACCTACAAAGATAAAAATTCATCCTACTGCCCAAATGTTCTTTGATCAATTGAAATGATAGTAGACTCTAGTTCCAATTACAATATCATTATTATCATCTAGTAGATTCAAATACTTAAATAACCCACCCTAGCATTACAGATGCATTAACTTTTTTATTGTTCAAACACAGAACATGCATACATTTATCACCACTACGATGAATTTTTTACCACATAGATATGACATGCAATGAAAAAAATGACTACTGAGCCACAATAAGCATTTGGCCCCAACAACTACCCACTACTACAGGGTACATCTACAAGGTTCTTCAATTTTCTGAATATTTGTTTTTCTATGAAAAATATGTTTACTAGTGTGGGTGGGAAAAAGTACTCACTTCTATGAAAAATATGAAATTAGATTTCCCAAGGAGGGGCAAGTCCAATGCCAAGACACACTTGGCTCATAATCTCAAGAGTATGAACTACTTTTTCCGGAAGCCTAGGAAATTTTCGAAGACCTAGTCTTACTTTTTGACCTGCCAAACGAGATTTGAGCAGTCTGCTTCCACAAGTATTACAAATACCTAAGGCCTCATTTGACAAGTCGTGATTGTAGTCTAAAAATCAAAAAGTTACCTAAAAAAATTAACAAATATCTAAAAGTCAAAATTTTCTTTTCATTCACTCTACTTTTTACACATCTTTTTGTAAAAAAAAATCAAAAGTCATCCAAACATATTAGTTTTTTTATCTCATATTTTATCCAAAAAAAACTACTAAAAAAAAAGCCTGTTTATTCTTAACTCACTACTATAACATCATTACTAAAATCTCTAGACCAAAAGGCTTAACAAATAACATTATTCAACAACTACGATATCATAAATGCAGAAATCGAAATCTTGTAGTGAAGGACTTCTTATTGAAAAGGGAGCAAATGAAATCAATTAGGCCAACAAAAAACACAGAATACCTCACACAGAATCGAAAGCATGTCACGTGGACTACAAGTCTCGATGAACCGATCAATCACACTCCCAGCAATCTCTAAACATCTCCGAGACACGCAGGCGAACCTCGCAACAGCCTTTGGCAACTCGAACGAAAGAGCATCAATGACCGCCTGCAACACCAACAAAAATCCAAATTCAACATGAAATACAATATATTAATCAGCACAATAAACTAAAAGTGAGAAACCTGGTCCAGTGAAGGCGAAGTAATGAATTTATGAATTTCCATAAGAACTTGGAAAGCATCGTTCTCCGAAGAATCGTTATTTTCGGTGACCGAATTAAGGAAGTCAGCGAGTTCGGAAATTGATTTCTCGGATTGGCGGAAATCTCCGCATTCGATTGACTGTTGGAAATGTAATTGATATACAACATTAGCAAACCCTATAATACATGTATATATATATATAGAGAGAGAGAGAGAGATTACGGTGGAGCATGAGATTAGGGCTTGTTGAAGGCGGAGGAGGAGGAGGGGTTGAAGAGAGGAGAGCTCGGGAAGGTTTGCTTCGGAGAGATTGAGAGCGTTGAGGCTCTCCATTGACATGGTGTGACTTCTTCGATTATGCTACTGATCTGATGCTGTAGAACACTTCTTCTCTCTCCCTCGTTACTGTGACTGTGATCAGTGTGTGTATGTAGTGCCTCAGCTACCGCCTCGAGCGAGTTCGCGGGAATGATTGTGTTGTGTTTGGTTTGGTAGAAAAAATAAATAAAGGAACTTCGCAAAATAAGAGAAAAGTGTTAGGCCTGTTTGGTAATATTTACGTTTTTAATTTATATTTTTAAAAATTTTATAAATTAATTTTTGTTTATTTTTAAAAAATATAAATTACAAACGTATTTGGTAATTGATAAAATATTTTTAAAAATTTAAAAATATAAAAAAGAGTGAGAAATGACAAGCAGTGGCAAGTGGTGGCGAAAGACGGTGGGTGGTGGCGAGCGGGTGGTGGTGGTGGTGGTGGCAGGTGGGTGGCGGATGGCGGGTGGTGGGGGCGGGTAGGTGGTGGATGGTGGTGGTAGGCGGGTGGGTGACGATAGCAGGTGGTAGCAAGTGAGTAGTGGGTAATGGTAGCGAGTGGGTGGTGGTAGCGGTGGTGGGCGGTGGTAGTAAGTGGGTGGCAGATGCGCGAGTGGTGGTGGTGGGTGGTGGCGGGTGGTGATGGTGGGTGGGTAACGATGCGCGAGTGGTGGGTGGTGGTGGTGGTGGTGGCGGTGGGTAGTGGGTGGTAGTGGCAAGTGAGTGACAGGTGGCAAGTGAGTGACAGATGGCAAGTGGTGGTGGGTAGTGGCCGGTGGGTGGTGACAGTGGCGGGTGGTAGCGAGTAGGTGGTGGTGGTAGGTAGGTAACAAGTAGGTGGTGGGTGATGATGGTTGTGGTGATAGCGGTAGTGGTGATGGGTAATGATGGTAGTGGTGGTAGTAGTGGCGGCAGGTGGGTGGTAGTGGTGGGTGGGTGGTGGTGGCGGGTAGGTGGTAGGTGGTGGTTGCGGGCGGTGGATGGTAGTGGCGGGTGGTGGGTGGTGGCGGGTGGATGGCAGGTGAGTGACGGGTGGTGGTGGTGGCGAGCGGATGGCTGGTGGTCGGTGAGTAGTGGGTGGTAAGTGGTGATGGTGGTGGTGGCAAGTGGGTGGTGAGTGGTGGCGGGGGGTGGGTGGTGGGTGGTAGTGGCGAAAGACCATGGTGGAACATGATGACAGGTGGTGGGTAATGTTGGATAGTAAAAAAAATAAAAATTCAAAACGAAAATACATTTTTTGAATTTACATTTTTTTTGCCAAATTTATAAACTGAGACCACTGATTTATAAATCAAAAATTTACCAAATAAGTTTTTATTTTAGTTTTTAAATTTTTGTAAATATAAATAGAAAACTGAAAACGTAAGTGTTACCAAATGACACCAACATTTCATTTGCTTGTCGGGTTATTACCCTAATAAGGGCTAAAGATGATAGTACAGACTGTAGAACTCCTTTATACATTATAGTTTTTAAGGATAAATTACAAATATATATGAATTGTTGTTTGTGGTTTGTAAAATTATAAATATTTCTCTGTACGAGCACGAAATATTATTCTCGTATAATTCTGTTGATCAAGTCTGCGTTCCTCCGTACAACGTCGCTTTAATCCCTGAAAACACAAACATGAGCTAGCCGACGGGTGTGTATCGGATACCTCTCCGATGCCTAAGTCAGAAAAATAGATAAATAGACAAAAGCTCTATGTATTCGGAAATCAAAGTTATGTTACCTCTCCATAAGTGATGTTGTGAGCTTTTTATAGATTCTGCGTGGCACAATCTTAGTAGGACTCTTACTCTTTCATGTAAAGTCCTCTTAGGAATCACATTCCTGAAAGATAATACTTATCCTTCAATACTCCCCTCACTGCTTAAACCAAGTGAGATGGTTTTACCATGGTCGGATTCCAATACGACCGAGCTAACATAAACATGCTAAAGCCGCAGACTGGACCGAGCTCTAACTAGCTCGGTTCTTCCTTTCACTACGTGTACCTCGGTTTGACATACTCCAACTGTGGTGTTTACTTACTACCGTGCTAACCGTAGTAAACCCCTGACTAAGCTAACGATAGCTAGGTCCACCGCAAGAAGCCCAAATACCTTGGTTCTGAATACCATGACCGAGATAACTACATTTACTCTGTCTGTTGACTTTAATCACACTTGGACCGTGGTAACACTTGCCAATCCCTTTTCATACTTGGACCGAACTAACTATAGCGCGTTAAGATCGCGCTAACCAAAGCGAGGTCCACTATGAGAAGCCATCATACCTTGGCTCCAAATACTACAACTAAGTTAACTATGGCGTTATGACCGTGGTGACCGTCATTACACTTGGACCGAGCTAACACTTGCAATCCACTTGCTAAGCTCTTTTTACTGCGGCTGACACCTTTACCTCGGGTGATATCTTTACCTCGGCTAACATTGCGGTCAACCAAGTTACTTCGGCTCTTCTCTCCGTTTGACTACCTTGCTTGGTAGCTCGGCCATAGTGTTGACCGCCGCTAGGAAGTAGCTAAGTCCCGTAGCTAGGTCCCGTGGCTAGTTCTCATAGCTAGGCCGCGTAGCTAGGTCCAATAACTTGGTTCTGTAGCTAGGTCCTATAGTTAGGTCCCATAACTAGGTCTTGTAGCTAGGTCCTGTAGCTAGGTTTTATAGCTAGGTCCCATAGCTAGGTATCGTAAGTAGGTCCTAAAAACATCTTTGACCGCCACTCCAACCTAGCTCAGCCCAATTTGGCTACACAAATGAGCCTCACATTCTCTGTCATAATTTTTTATTTAATAAAATTAATTGAAAAAGTTAAATTTCGAATTGTTCACCTATATAATAATAAAATTATCTGAATTATTAATTAAATTAAAATTTTAACATTATTAAAAACTGTTAATTATCTTAATGATTTATTAATAAAATAACCTATTTGTTATGAAATTATAAATCTGAGGGAGTATAATATAATTTTTAGAACCAAAAGAGATAATCTATAATTTAAGTCAATTTCAAAAAGTGTGTTTATAATTTACTTTATTTTTTAATTATGTTATTTTGGAGTAAAATTGAAAAATCTCAATTAGAAATGTGGTGGAATTGTTATTTTTAAGGTGGTGTTTGGCAAGTGGTTTTGGGGCTAAAATAGCCAAAAAAAAAAACAAAATAGGCTATTTTAGCCACAATAAATAAAACATCACATCCAATCCATAATCATTACACTTTTCTCTTACAAAAAAAATCAAAAAAGCTAAAAAGCCAAAAAGCCCTTTTCAAATCAAACTTTTTAGCCCAGACTAAAATAGCCAAAAAAGTCAAAAAGCCAACCCACTTCCCAAACGGAGGCTTAATTAGTTCTTTAGTAATTAAATTAAAAAAATGATATTTATTAATAAATCTCATATTACAAATAAGTACTTTAATTAGTCTTAAATTTTTTTATTGATCTATTAAATCCTTTTAGTGGAGAGTTTCTTTCTGCATGGCCTTATTTTTTATTTTGGTAGTGTTTTGGTAGACAGCTATACACTTTTATTAATGCCACAGGTATGATGTGATATTCCAACGTGGCAAGTATTAATGTGATATTCTAAAAAAATTAAAAATTCCTTAACGTACTTTTCTTAAATGTGACAATGTGGTGGGTATGATATAACACCCTAAAATTTTACTCAAAAAAAAAAAAAAAAAACTTTAATACTATATATTTTTTCCTAATATGACAACGTGACGAGTATGATGTGACATTTTAAAAAAAAAATTTCTTAGTGTACTTTTTTCAAACGTGATAATGTAATGGGTATGATGTGACATTCTAAAAAAATTAAAAACTCTTTAGTTTACTTTTTTTAAATGTGACATATAACCCTCCAACGTAGCAGGTATGATGTGACACTCTAACAAAGTTAAGTTTTTTAGTGTACTTTTCCTAAATGTGACACTCTAATGTAATGTGTATGATGTGACACTAAGCCTTCGTTTGGGAAGTGGGTTGGCTTTTTGACTTTTTTGACTATTTTAGCCTGGGCTAAAAAGTCTGGTTTGGGAAGGGCTTTTTGGTTTTTTTGACTTTTTGGCGTTTTGGTGAGGTGTCCATATGTAATATTACTAAATTGCCCCTGGTATTAAATTTTGTTTTTATTTGGGCGACTGTCTTGACAGTGATGTCACCAACCCAGGCTAAGTTTTTTTTTTTTTTTTTTTTTCCTACAAATAATTTTTCATGTGGTTTTTATTTTTATTCTATTTTTAATTTTAATTTGTTTTCATTTTCTGTAAAATGATAAAAAGTGAGGTTTTATTTCATTGTCCTGTGTATTTTAAATAATTTAATTTTAATTTAATTTAATTTATTTTTAATATTCAAATTTAATGCGCAAAAATTTAAATTAAATATTCAAAAATATGTAAATCGTAAAAATTTAATCAATTTAAATAAAAAAAAATTTATTTTAACAACAAAATTTAAATAATTTAAATATTCAAAAAATTTAAATAATTTAAAATGTTAATATTTTAAATTTAAAAACAACTCTACACTTAAGTCGTAACCAAACACATAAAATGAAACTCAATTAATAAATTATTGAGTTAACTCATAACCAAACACATAACTCGCAATTCCATACTACTTTCACAACTCTACACTCAAATCATAATATGTTAAATCGTAATATTTTATTTTAAATATTTAAATAATGTAAATAATCTACAAAATTGAATAAGTAAAAATTTAAAATAAATATTCACAAAATTGAAATCGTAAAAATTTAAATAATTTTAAATGTTAATATTTTAAATTTAAAAACAACTCTACACTCAAATCATAATCAAACACATAAAATAAAACTTAAGTAATAAATTATTTTTAAAACACATAACTAAACACATAACTTGAAACTCCACAGCACTTTCACAACTTTACACTCAAATCATAACCAAATACATAACAAAAAAATTGAAATATTTAAAACTATTTTTATAAAATAGAATTTGAATTTATTTTTATAAAATATTTTAACAAAAAACAAAAAAAATGTTTTAAATTTTTTTTTTCAACTTTGTTTTTTCTGGGAAAATGTGTTTTTTGGGAAAATTTTTATTTTTTGTTTGTGCTGCCGCATGCCCCTCTTCATGAGGGGTAGTTTCATAAATTGCCCTGACCGTTTATTGTTGCCAACCAACTGTGGCTCTTTTGTCCTTTACTGGCTAAATTAGCCTATTTTGACATTTAGTGACTAATTTAGCCCGGAAGCTTTTCCCAAACGATCCCTAAAAATCTCTTTAGTATATTTTTTTATAAATATGACATTCTAATATGGCGGACAAATGAGTCATTACATATTCAAAATAACTAAATGAATCATAATAAAAAAAAAATGAGACTATATAAATTATAAGTTCAAAATATTAATCAATCTCCCTTAAAAAAAGATAGGAACACCTTTTTAATAAATTCCCTTATAATATTTTAAACTAAATCATATTATTTTCTTATAGTCTAATAATTCATGATTAACAAAATTACTACCTTTACGAATGAAGCACACATTATTGGTTTTTAAAGAATCTCACATCAATGGCCCGTTTGGTGCAATTGTTAAAATATATTATATATTATAATTTAACAGATTATAAATTTAATTAGAAACTATTAATATGTTTGGTGTAACTGTTGGATTATAAATTTAAGTTGTTGACTGATGTTTGTTAAATAAACTGTGTAATAGTTTTTAAATTAACTTTTATTTTTTATTATTCACTACTTGTCTACATTTCTCATTAAAGAAATAATAATAATAATAATTCATAGTCCATTTTTTTTTTCTATTTTTTTTAAAAATAAATCCAAGAGTATAACATTAAATTAACATGTCAACAGCAGAAGCTGATAATCAGAAACAATGGGTGAGCAGTTTTTCAAAATCAGATTTTTTTAGTTAAAATAAGTTGCTAGAATCAGAAGCTGTTTGAAATAAATTTAACCAAACAGTTCAAAATAATTTTTCCAAAGGTAGAATCTATAAATTGGCCGAAATAAGTCACACCAAACACCCATAATATAGAAAAACATTGCTTATTTTTTTCTCTAAATTCTGTAGAAAATCGAAAACCACTATGCGGTCTTTTGGCAACTCACAAAATAGTTGCGTTTTTGCAGCCAAAAACGCAACCAAATAGAAGCTACAAAAGTTGGAACGCATTTGGGAATTTTGCAAAACGTAAAATGTGAAATTACATAACTACCTTACCTATTTTAACAAGTAGATAAATTAGCCACACGGGTTAAAAAGTAATTTCCTAAGTTGTGTGGGATATTTTGATCTTTTTATTGTGACATGACATCATAAACAAATATTAACAAAAAAAATAAAAAACAACTCTTTACTAACTTCCTAAATCACTTTCAAAAGAAGCCAAAAAACTTAATAAAAAGTAAAAAATTAAGGTTGCGTTTAGGAGAGTTTTGTAATTATGATTTAAGAGTATGAGTTGTATTTTGAGTTTGAGAGATTTAGAATTATGATTTGAGTGTGAAAAATTTATTTGGTAAAGAGTTTTGAAAAGAGTTTTGATTTGAGTGGGGAATTGTTGATGTGACATTTGATATTTAATACAAAAATTTACAACTCATAACCAAACATACAACTCAAAATTATTTTAAAGCAGGTAAATTTTTTTTAAAAATTCAGAAAATATTTTTTTCGGTTATATAAAAATTAACATATCAATTGCAAAAAAAAAAAAATACTATTCCGGTCAACCGGCCGGACGACCGGTTAAGCAAAATTTACAAAAAAAAAAATCTAAAAAGCGTGCCTGAGATAGAGTTCTCTGTAGAGTTTTGGAAACGTAATTCAAAAACTCCTACCAAACATTACATTCACATGTAAGTGTAGAATCACATTTACAAAATACAACCGAACGGAGCCTTTTATCATTTTTCCAAAACACCTCCCTATCGTGTTTATGTAATCAAACGATTTCAAACACGTAAATCATATTCTAGGAACTTCGTTTGCAAAACGTGTATCAAGGAACTACCAAAACAGAATAGTGGGAAAAATGGAACATAGAATATATACATATATTGTGTGTTTATATATAATGTAATGACTCCAAAAATAAAATAGTTTACATAACATCTCTAATATGGAAAAAATAATAATAATAATTATTAGAATATAAGTTCGAATGTATGACATCGATTGAAATATAAGAATATATTATGAATTAAATAAGGTATAAGTCCATAAATTTTTTTCCCAACTAAATCTCTTTAAAATGATTAATATAATTATGTGAAAATAATAAGAGAGTATTTTTCTAAACCTAATGGTAGGTTAGTGTGTTAGATAATGTCTCAATGGGACCACATAATTAAATGTGGTGTTATCATTTATAAGAAGCCTACAATTTAAGTGATTCAATTTAGTTAATAGGCTTAAGGGTATATATGTTATGGACCTAATGTGTAGATACTAATTGTATAATTTCTATTTCTATGAGGGGCAGAAATAGAAATTAAAACATATTGGTTAAAGTTGATTTTCATTCCTTTTGAACTTCCACAACCTTTCAGTTTTGAAAACCAATAAATAGAAATTAAAACCAATAATGGTTAAAGTTGATTTTCATTCCTTTTGAACTTCCACAACCTTTCAGTTTTGAAAACCAATTACAACCTTTAAAAGGTTATGGTCCCTATTCCTTCCCAAGTGGAAAAAAGAACACTGCCATTTTTCTAAATCCTCTCAAGGAGAAACATAAGGCACCAAAGGGGAAATGATTAAAAGGCAATAACATAATCAATAACAAAGAGTTTATTGATAATCACGCTTCCGTTTAACCGTTCATCAATGGATTCAGGTATGTCATTTTGTCTTGATTTCTTGATAATACACATGGTAAATGATCCGAAGTGTAAGGTTTATGTTCTGAAATTTATGTTTACAATTGGTATCAGAGCCAGCATATCATGTGTCTTATCAGAATTGATATGCTTTATTCATTCTATTTAGTTTCCTGGAATCAGATTCTGAATTTTTTTATGGATGTAAATTCTGTTTTTTCCTGTTTTGTTCTGTGAAAATGGCAATCTGCTTTCTGGAATTGTAAAATGATTCGGTGGGCAGTTTTTTTTTTTTTTTTCTCTCAAATGGATAAACATCATGTATTTATATATATATATATAGATATATCTTGTGATTTGATCGGTTTAATTTTGAACATCATAAATAAATAATAAAAAAAACTATTTGTTTTTGGACCCGTCAATTCTATTTATATATGTATGTATATAATTGGGATTGCTGCAGATTATATAATATATACGGGGTCACAAATTTAGAAATCTTTAAATTTAATGTAATTTCATACAACGTCTACAGAAATTTAATTTTCTAACATTCTCAATATAAGTCAATTCAAACAAGATGTCACAAAAGTGATATCTCTTGTCTAGATTGTTTTATATGGAATGTTTTGATGTTCATGTCTGTGTATCTCATGCGGGTATTTATCGGTCCAAAGACATGATTAAGACTTGGCAGAATTACACACACATTTTATGGTGATAAACATGTGCCAATTGTCAAAAAAACCTAATGTGAATAATAAATCCATCAAAAGATAGATTTGTTATTTGACATAACTTATTGTTAATGTTTGATCATTATAACAAGAATACCACTTACAGTTAATATCACTACCCAAAGGCTTGGTATTAATGTTGTGCTAGGTATCTTGAGATGTTGTCATTAAATTAATTTATTTAGAGATTATCTGTTTGGTAACTTAATGTAAGCATAATTGTTTATTCCTTTTATTTTCTTTTCTATTCAGCTTTAATGTCGACTACTTCAATCTCTGCCAACATGAACAATGTTTCAATGTTAAATGGAACAAACTTTAAGGACTGGCAAGAGAACATATTGATTGTTCTCGGCTGCACGGACATAGACTTGGCATTAAGGATGCCAAAACCGAATGCTCTCACTGCACAAAGTACTCTTGAGGAAATTGTGTACTTTGAAAAGTGGGATCATTCTAACAGGCTAAGTCTTATGATCATGAAGCGTGGGATTCCAGAAGTCTTTCGGGGTGCAATAACAGAGGATGTTATCGTTGCCGGTGAATTTCTTTTAGAAATTCAAAAGCGTTTTGCTAAAAACGATAAGGCTGAAACAAGCACGCTTTTAGCAAGCTTGATTTCAATAAAGTATAAAGGCAAGGGTAATGTTCGCGAGTACATCATGGAAATGTCTCATCTTGCTTCAAAACTTAAGGCTCTAAAGCTCGACCTATCTGATGATTTGCTCGTGCATTTAGTTCTCATCTCTCTTCCTGCACAATTTAACCAATTTAAGGTCAGTTATAACTGCCAGAAGGAGAAATGGACTCTCAATGAGCTCATTTCATTTTGTGTGCAAGAGGAAGAGAGATTGAAGCAAGAAAGGACTGAAAGTGCTCAACTGGCAAGCACCTCCAAGCATACGGGCAAAAGAAAGCATAAGGGAAAGGAAGTTGCTATTCCTCAGGGTCCTAACCAAAGAAAAAAGTAGTGCAGATGGTTGTTTCTTTTGTGGCAAGCTTGGAACGTAAAGAAGGATTGTACCAAATACGTCGCCTGGCGTGTAAAGAAAGGTACATTTCATGTTTTGGTCTGTTCTGAAATAAATTTAGCTTCAGTACTAAGAAACACTTGGTGGGTAGATTCTGATACTACTACTCACATATGTGTTTCTATGCAAGGTTGCCTGAACTACCGAAAGCCAACTAATGCTGAAAGATACATCTTTGTGGGTGATAGCAAGTCAATAGAAGTGCAGGCAATAGCGCACTTTAGATTATTACTGAAAACTGGTTATTATTTGGATTTATTAGACACTTTTGTTGTACCGTCCTTTAGACGGAATTTAATTTCTGTTTTTGTATTGGACAAATTGGGATATTGTTGTTCTTTTGGAAATATGAAGTTTAGTATGTCTATTAATTCCAATGTTGCTGGTTTACTTAATGTGTTTGATAATCTATATTTGCTCGAAACTATTGCATCTTATAATGCAACCTTGCACGTGGAATCACGAGGTACAAAGCGTAAATTAACTAAGGAAAATTCAGCCTCATTATGGCACAAACGCCTCGGTCACATCTCTAAATCTAGAGTTGAGCGCCTTGTGTCTGATGGAATTTTGGACTCTCTTGATTTTTTAGATTTTGATGTCTGTGTTGAGTGTATCAAGGGAAAACAGACCAAAATAAAGAAATATGGTGCCCATAGGACTACAGATGTCTTAGAATTAATTCATACGGACATTTGTGGCCCATTCCCTGTGGCGTCTTGGAATGGTCAACAATATTTTATCACATTCATAGACAACTATTCCAGATATGGGTATCTATTTCTTATCCATGAGAAATCACAGTCTTTGGACGTATTCAAAAAATTTAAGGCCGAAGTTGAGTTACAACTCAACAAACGGATTAAAAGTGTCAGGTCTGACCGTGGTGGTGAATACTATGGCAGTTTTGATGGATCAAGTGAACAACATCCAAGACCGTTTGCAAAATACCTGGAGGAATATGGAATCGTCCCACAATACACCATGCCAGGATCACCTAGCATGAATGGTGTATCTGAGAGACGAAACCGGACTCTTAAGGATATGGTAAGAAGTATGATCAGTCATTCTACTTTACCAGAGTCCCTCTGGGGTGAGGCTCTAAAGACAGCAACTTATATCTTAAATCGGGTGCCAAATAAAGAAGTTGTAAAAACACCTTATGAGCTTTGGGTTGGGCGAAAGCCTAGTCTAAAACATTTGCATGTGTGGGGGTGTCCTGCTGAGGCGAGGCCTTATAAACCTCATGAACGAAAATTGGACTCTAAAACCATTAGCAGCTACTTTATTGGCTATGCCGAACGATCACGGGGTTACAAGTTTTATGATCCCACAAATAGGTCAATATTTGATACGGGAATTGCAACATTTTTTGAGGATGTTGAGTTTGGGGGGAGAAATCCAGTTAGAGACATTGTCTTTGAAGAGGAAGCAGGAGTAATCCCACTTCCTACTACTATTTTTGACCAATCACAGGTTTCTATACCTGTCATTGCTCGAGAAGTAATTTCGGATCCTCAACCAGACAATGTTGTTCAAGATAATATAGTTCAAACCCCCATTCAAGATGAAGTAATTATTCTTGAGAAACAAACTCTACAACCTCAACCTTAAGAATCTGTGCCATTAAGGTGATCCACAAGAGAAAGGAGATTTGCACTTTCAGATGATTATATTGTATATCTCCAGGAACATGAGGTAGAAATGGAATGTCGAAAGATGATCCAATCAACTTTCGTCAAGCCATGGAAAGTTCCAACTCTCATAAGTGGATAGAAGCCATGAATGAAGAATATAAGTCTATGCAAGACAATAAAGTTTAGGAACTTGTCTCATTACTAGTTGATGCGAAGCCCGTAGGTTGTAAATGGATATTTAAAACCAAAAGGGATTCAAATGGTAATGTGAAGAGGTGTAACGCATGTCTTGTAGCCAAAGGCTTTACTCAAAAAGAAGGAATTGACTTTAAAAAAACTTTCTCTCCAGTTTCTTCGAAAGATTCTTTTAGGACAATTATGGCGCTTGTTGCATATTTTGATCTTGAGGTGCATCAGATGGATGTCAAAATAGCTTTTCTTAATGGTGACATTAAAAAAACAATTTATATGGTGCAGCCAGAAAACTTTGTGTCAGGAGACCCAAAGAATATGGTTTGCAAATTGACTAAATCCATCTATGGACTCAAACAAGCTTCTCGTCAGTGGTACTTCAAATTTCATCAAGTTCTCACTTCGTATGGTTTTGAAACTAATGTTGTTGATGAATGTGTGTATCACAAGTTCAGTGGGAGTAAACACATATTTTTGGTTTTATATGTTGACGACATATTGCTTGCCACAAACGATATAAACTTATTGCATGACACCAAGAGATTTCTATCTAAGAATTTTGAAATGAAAGATCTTGGTGATGCTTTCTTTGTATTAGGAATCGAAATACACCGAGATTGTTCTCGGGGTATTCTGGGATTATCACAAAGGAGCTATATCGAAAAAGTACTCAATAGATTTGGCATGCAAAATTGTAAATCAGGTGAAACCCCGGTTGCTAAGGAAAACAAGTTTAGTCTCAGCCAATACCCAAAGAACAGTCTTGAAATTCAAGAAATGCAGAAGATTCCTTATGCCTCAGCTGTAGAGAGTCTAATGTATGCTCAAGTATGTACGCGTCCGGATATTGCGTTTATAGTTGGCATGTTAGGCAGATATTTAAGTAATTCTGGCATGGATCATTGGAAAGCAGTCAAGCGTGTTACGCGATATTTACAGAGAATAAAGGAATATATGCTCACATATAGGAGATCGGATAAGTTAGAGGTCATTGGATATTCCGACTCCGATTTTGCTGGATGCCAAGACAGTAGGAAATCCACATTAGGCTATATTTATCAGTTAGCTGGCGAAGCAATTTCTTGGAGGTCTGCAAAGCAGACGCTCATAGCTTCATCCACCATGGCCGCAGAATTTGTAGCATGTTATGAGGCATCAAACCAAGGGATATGGTTGCGGAATTTTGTCACTGGGTTGCATATTTTGGAAGGCACTGAAAGACCACTTAAGTTATATTGTGACAATAAGTCTGCAGTTTTATATTCCAATAACAACATGAGCTCGACAAAATCAAAGCATATTGATATCAAGTTCCTAGTTGTAAAATAAAGAGTTCAGAGTGGACAGATTTCCATAGAGCACATTGGGACAAACTCCATGATAGCGGATCCACTTACAAAGGGACTACCACCCAAGGTCTTTCATGAGCACACTGCTCAGATGGGTGTTGTTCTATTTGAGAACATTCTGGTTTAGTGGGAGTTTGTATTTATATTACTACTTTATGTCAGCCTTGAGTTTTATCTATGTAATTAGATTAATTTCTGCAGAAATGAAATATTCAGTTTATTACGCTCTGTTACGTATTGTGAAGTATTGATCTCAATAAAGTTAAGTAGGACCAGTTGGAAATAGGCATGTATGGATCACATCACATGTAATTTCCATGCTACGCATCCATGATTGATCTATGTCATTTAGCTGTATTAGTATACGTGACCATTTGTGGGTCGAGTTACGATTGATGTAACGAAGACCGCTTTGATCCTATATTAATATAGTTAATGGACAAGATTGTTTGGATACCCTCAAGTTATGATAACAAATTTCTGAGCTCACTAAAGTTAAGCACATTTTTCAGGATACATATGTGGTCCAGTGGGAGATTGTTAGATAATGTCTCAATGGGACCACATAATTAAATGTGGTGTTATCATTTATAGAAGCCTACAATTTAAGTGATTCAATTTAGTTAATAGGCTTAAGGGTATATGTGTTATGGACCTAATGTGTAGATACTAGTTGTATAATTTATATTTCTATGAGGGGCAGAAATAGAAATTAAAACATATTGGTTAAAGTTGGTTTTCATTCCTTTTGAACTTTCACAACCTTTCAGTTTTGAAAACCAATAAATAGAAATTAAAACCAATAATGGTTAAAGTTGGTTTTCATTCCTTTTGAACTTCCACAACCTTTCAGTTTTGAAAACCAATTACAACCTTTAAAAGGTTATGGTCCCTATTCCTTCTCAAGTGGAAAAAAGAACACTGTCATTTTTCTAAATCCTCTCAAGGAGAAACATAAGGCACCAAAGGGGAAAAGATTAGAAGGCAATAACATAATCAATAACAAAGAGTTTATTGATAATCACGCTTCCGTTTAACCGTTCATCAATGGATTCAGGTATGTCATTTTGTCTTGATTTCTTGATAATACACATGGTAAATGATCCGAAGTGTAAGGTTTATGTTCTGAAATTTATGTTTACATAGTGTAATTTAGGTTTTGTTTGGTAAGTGAGTTGAGACTAATTTAATTCACAAAAAAATAAAATAGATGAAAAAATCAATAACATAAAATGTCAAATAAAAACTATAATCATTTCACTTTTCACAAAACTTAAAATAAATAAATAAATAATTCTCAAACAAAACTTTTTTAATCATATTAAAATAGCCTGAAAATAAAAAAATAAAAAAAAGGGATGGTCTCATTTAAAAATATGTTACTTTAATAATTTTTAAATTATTTACAAATAATAATAATAATAATAATAATATAACAACATATAATAATTTTTTTTATTAAAATGTTGAGATATTTATGCGCAATTCTTAATTTATGAATTTATACTCTATTAGTCCTAACTAGGATTTTTTTAGACCTTTAAGTCCCATTAAATTTTTAATAATCAAAATTGGATTTTAAATAATGATTGTTCATAATTTATGATTATTTATAAATGAAGACGATAATTTGACATTTATTTTGATATTCAAAACTTTAAAACATTAACTTTCAAATTTAAAAAACTAAAAAAAAAAATATGTGTGGAAAAACTGAATTATTTTTTGTGCAAAACTGAAAATTTTATTTATAAAACATCATGATTATGGAACACTAATGTGCAAAACGGAAAAAAAAAACTTTAAAAATAGAAAAATTGATAATATTCTTAGTTTTATTAGATAGTTAAATCAAACCAACAAATAAAAGAATAAAACTTTTAATCTTATGCTCTGTTTTTTTTATCAGTTAGTGAAACAATTATTTAAAATATTACTATTTAAAATTGATAATGTTCTTAATTTTAAAAATTAAGAAAAATTAATAATATTTTCAATTTTACTAAATAAACTTATTAGTTCAAATTTTTTTAAAACCTAAACTATTATAACATTTATAAATACAACTTCTAGGTAATTAAACTCTAAAATATTTAAGCCTCACAACGTAGGGGTGAGCAGCGGATATAATGATCCGCCAAAATCGACCGAACCGAACCGATCCGCCGCATTTTGGACGGATGCGTGATGACGAGCGGACGATTGCGGATTGATTTTCTCCAATCCGCCAATTTGGCGGACAGATGACGAATTTAGGAATGGCAACGGGGCGGGGCGGGGCCGGGGATCTCACTCCCCGTCCCCGATCCCCGATGGTCGAATTTTCCCGGTCCCATCCGATCGACGGGATCCTATCATCGCCCACCTCGTCCCCAACGGAGATCGGGTTTCCCCGACACCGAGCATTCCCCGGCTAAAAAAAAAAAAAAAAAATTCAGATGCCTCACACACACAGATCTGAAACAAAATTATCATCAACAAATACATATCAGATCCTAAATTATCATCAACAAATACATATCACAAAATTATCATCAACAAATATAGATTTAAACTTAAAAAAAAATAAAAAAAATTAACACAGACAGATCCCACACACAGATCAGATAGATCACACACACACAGAGAGACAGATCTAACACAGATCGGCGGCAGCGTCGGTGGGTTCGGTGGTGGTGACAGATCGAGATCGAGAGTGGCTGGCTGTGGGTTCGGTGGTGGTGGCAGTCTGCGGTGCGGTGGTGGTGATGTCGCCGTCAGTGAGAGAGAGGGGGAGTCGGGGCCAGCGGTGGTACTGACGTCGCCGTCGGTGACCGCGAGGCTCTCGATCAAACACTGATAGAGAGAGAGATCGGGGATTGATTTTATATATAAACATAAAAACAGAGTCGATGAATGAATGAGGGATGAGAGAGAGATGAGAGACGGAGGTGATAGAGAGAGATCAGAGTCGATGAATGAGGGATAGAGAAGTGAGCTACGTCAGTGAGGAGAGAGAGCTCAGATAGACATTAAATTAGATATAATATAATATAGTAGATATCTATATATATAGACTAGTAGATTTTATTAGTAGATATCTATATATATAGACTAATAGATATATTATTAAATATAATATAAATATAATATATTATATGTTTAGTGCATTCCAGCTGCACTGCACACTCCTAAACATATATATATATATATACACGGGACCAGATTTCGGAAAAATTCCGGGCGCAGGATCAACATCGATTCGCTCGTGATAGATCGGGGATTGGTTTTTAAATACCATCACCTCCCCGTCGGGGGTATTTTTCGGGGAAAAACCGCTTAAATCGGGGTCGGGATCGGGGATCCCCGTCGGGCCGATTTCAAATTGCCATCCCTAGACGGATTTGAGGTTCCTTTGGCCGCAACCGAACCGCCAAACCGCGAGCACCCTTAGTAATTTATAAGACTTTGTGTTTTCAATTTGTTTAAATATTTTGTTTGTGTTTTCAATTGAAAAAGAGTTCAAATATTCTGTTGAAAAAAAGTTTTGAACTTGAATATATTTTTTGAATTGAAAAAAATAAACGTATTATTTATCTATATTTTTTGATTTTTAAATCTAACTTTAAAAGTAATAAATAGAAAATATGATATATGATGGTTGGTTTTTGTTTTCAAAAACATATATAAATGTAACAATACAGAGACATACAATCTCTACTATTGCTTTATTTATGGTTTTGGTGGTTTGAATTGTTTTTATATTTCAAGAACCACTGATTGTAATACTTTATGTGAATGAGACATGCTATGATTCTAATATGTGAATGAGACATGCAGTGATTGTGATAATCTAAAGTTTCAAACTTTCTTTCTTTGGATGAGGCATGCAGGCATGCAGTAGTTGTAATACTTTTTTAAGTCATTGAGTGTAATATATTTTTTTTTTTTTTTTGAGGAAGTGCACAAGCTAAACTATGTTGAAAATTTATAAAATTTCAAACCGCCAAACCGATTCGCATCCATCTGCCAAACCACCAATCGGCTCAATCCGTATCCGCCGGATTGGCGGACGGATGTGAATTGATTTTTTCCAATCCGCCAATCTAGTAGACGAATGACGGATGACGGATTGAAAGTTCCGTGGCCGTAACCGACCCGCGCCTACCCCTATCACAACGAGGCGAATTGGGCATGACAACTCGTCCTTCGCAAGAGCAGGAGTTTCCTAGCAGCCAAACAGACGGATTTTTTCTCTCCAAACTTCTAATATCATCTCTCTCTCTCTCTCTCTCTCTCTCTCACACGCACACGCACACGCACACGCACACAACTTGAACGCAGTGTTTGCACTTGGAAGTTGCAGTTGCCCTCACCGGCAGTCCAAAACGATCCCGTATGATCAAAACCTTCTCGATCTAGTCGCCACCGCGAGCCACTTCACACTCCGCCACTTCAATTTCTCCGGCAACCGTACGCGGCGGCGATGGAGCCAGACGTGAGCGTCGAAACCAGTTGCATGATCCGAATCGCGGTCCTCCCGATCGGACCAATCCCTCCCTCCCACTTCCGAGACTACGCCTCGACGCTCGCTCGCCACCACAAGATCGAGCTCTCCACGATCAGTTCCTTCTACACCGAGCACCAGAAGAGCCCCTTCTCGAACCAACCCTGGGACTCCGGTAGCATTCGGTTCAAGTTCATGGTCGGTGGATCGGCGGCGAGTCCCTGGGAGGACTTCCAGTCCAATCGGAAGATCTTAGCTGTTATCGGTATTTGTCATTGTCCTTCATCTCCCGATCTCGAATCTGTCATCGAACAGTTCTCTAATGCGTGTAAGAGCTACTCTTCTTCGCTTGTCCAGCGATGTTTCGCTTTCTGCCCCGGCGATTCTCAGGTTCGATTCTGTTTGTTTCTTGTGCTGCATTGATTGCAAAAATTCATACTTTTTAGGAAACATGGAAATTGACTTTGGGATTGGGATTTGAGAGTTTTGAATTGGCCACAATTCTATGTGATGTGGAATTAAAAAGGGATGATAATAAGAATAAATGTTAGTTAGAGTGGAAATCAACAATGAATTTGAAATTGATCGATTTTTCTTCAAGCATTGAGTGATCTTGTGAGTGAACCCACTGTATTGTTTGTACCAGAATTGTCCTATTTATGTATGCTGAAATGCAATTAACTAGGACTGAGAAGACATGTATCCTCTAGGAGATTTAAATGATCATGAGTGAGAAATTTAACTTTTGTGGTTGGAGATACCACTGCACTTCAATGCTCTTGAAGCAGTGTAACTGAATTTGATTAGAACTTGGGAATGCAGAAGACTTAGCATAATTGTTTCGATCACAGAACGGAGTAATGTCCATCTAAATGCAGGACTATAGGGAGCACGGATACGGATACGGGATACGGATACGGATACGATACGGATACGGCGATACGACAAAATTTGAAAAACTAGGATATGGGTACGGCGGGGATACGTTCGTAAAAAATATTATTTTAACAATTTTTAGTAATACAGTATGCATAAAAATAAAGCCTAAAGCAAAAGATAACTTGATAAAGAAGAAAAATTCCTAAAAAACTAAGAGTCTTCAAAGTCAATAGCTTCAACTTGTTCCCCTTCATCAGTGAATATCACAGACCTTAGCTAAAGCCAAAAAACCATTAAATAAAAATTTCAGCAAATATACTTTTTTAAGTCATCAATGATAGCCTAGGAAGCACGGATACGGGTATGGTGATATGGGGATGTGAATATGGCGATATGTCAAAATTTGAAAAAGTATGATACAGGTACAGCGGGGATACATTCGTAAAAAAAAGAAAATTATAATTTTAATAATGTAATATACATGAAAATAAAACTTAAAGTAAATTAATAAATAAAAAGAGGGATTCCTATTAACCTAAAAGTGCTCAAACATTTATAAAACATTCAAAACTAAAAGCAAAAGCAAAAGCAAATGCAAATTAAACATCATCCTTACATGCCAACACCAAAAAAAGAATGAAAGCAGAGAGAAGAAACGTAAGAGAGTGAGAAAGCGAGAGAGAAGTGAGAGAGACAACAAGGATACATCAATTTGACAAATTCTATTACTTTAACTCTCACTATATTCCTCTTATCAAAGATCTAAACAAAATATTATAAGTAATATGTAACTTCGAGTATTCGATACTTCAAAATTAATAAAAAATTAATTAAGAAGTATCCGATACTTTTAAGAAGTATCCGATACGTATCTGCGAGTATCCGAGGAGTATCGGTATCCGATAAGTATCCGATACGGATACGTCACCCTTTTTGAAGTATCCATGCTTCATAGTGCAGGACTGTGGCTCCTACTGTTTTGAGGATTTTGTACTCATTTATGCATTAATTAAGTTTTTTCTATTTCGTGTCATATGTATTTTCATAAATATATATATATTTTTAATGATTAAGAAGTAATCTTAAGGATTATGAGTTCATAAAAATTACTTGTATGGATGAATAGGTGGAAGTGGGAACAAGGGAGAAGAACTACTATGTGAACTAGGTGGTCCTTTTGAAATCACATTCTACAGTTTGTATGATATATATACACATAAATCATTTTGGTGTTTAATGTTCCTGGGCCTTTATTGATCTTGTTCTAAATTTTGCCTGTAGGCTGTAGTTAAGAAATGATAGTATTATACTTCTTCTCATGCTCAAGTTGGCAATCAACATTGGTACTGATCTAAATAGAAACAAATTTATTTACCTTCTTGGGTATTTACTCTATAAATTTTTACAAGAAAGTATCAAACTTTATTGCAATTTTGTAATTGGCTATAACTGAGAAAAATGTTGGTCTGTAGGGAAAAAATAGTGAGTCTAATGCCTTTTTAGTGTTGGTTTTAATGAAGTTTGTGTTATATGACAATGTTGTATGTTTGAAACATGCTGGTTCTGTCTTTCCAATGCTGGTTTTGTATGAAGTTTTTGTTGGATTTTGAGTGGAGTGTTCTCTTGTTCATTGTTGAAATTGTTTGAGGGAAACATCTTTAGATTTGATTTGACTCTTTTTTCGTGACATGGATAAATTACTTACTTTATATTATGTTGCAGCTAGAGGATAACAGCAGAAAAGAGGGTAATTTAGTTCTGTTTCCTCCTGCTGATCGGCAAACTCAGGAATTCCACTTGCACACAATGATGCAAGATGTTGCTGCCTCATTGCTGATGGAATTTGAAAAGTGGGTTCTTCGACCAGATTCTGGTGGAACTATTCTGAAGACACCTTTAGACTCTCAAGCTAGTCTCAGCTCCGAGGAGGTTTATGTTTTAGGTGTCTTAAGGATTTGATTCTATGTTCACCTTTGATTCTCCTATTTCATTTAGGCTTCAGTTGATTTTAAGACGCCATGCATCCTGAATATTGCTACTTATCATTTTGATTGACAAAAATGCAGGTGATTAAGGCAAAAAAGCGTAGACTTGGTCGTGCCCAGAAAACTATAGGGGATTACTGTTTATTGGCAGGATCACCTGTTGATGCCAATGCCCATTATTCTACTGCATTAGAGCTTGCCAGGTTGACTGGGGATTATTTTTGGTATGCTGGGGCATTGGAGGGCAGCGTTTGTGCATTACTGGTAAGCATACTCTACGAAACATGATCATGTAGGATTTGTTTTGAGAAAAAAATTGATAAGATAGATACTTGCACTCATATACGAGTGCTTGTACAATGTGCATGGTATGCAAAGATCATCTACATGTATGATTTCCCCACTACTATAGTTTACCGCATTTCATTTGAATTGACAAAATATGAAGATTATAGTTTGGAGGTTTCCTATTGACTCTGGTTCTTGCTTCCTTTACACAAGTTTGTACCCTTGTCTTCCTTTAATCCATCATACATATCCTGCATGCATTTATTTTAATGTTCTTTGTGTTCTTAGGTTGACCGAATGGGCCAGAAGGATCCAGTTCTAGAGGATGAGGTTAAGTACCGGTACAATAGTGTCATCTTGCATTACAGGAAATCATTTATACAGGATAATGCACAGAGGTATTTCTTGCTTCAATCCTTTTGGTGCATCTTCTTTTGAATAATTGTGATGCTCCAACGGTTGTCTAATTGTACTAGATATGTGTATAATATCTTGTATGTGTCCTGAAGTGTGGGAATATAGAAATTGTTTTGACATATATCATATGTACATGCATACCACCCTTCCCTGACTATGGATCATGAATTGAGATCTAGTCAGTTAAGACTTCATGAGGAAGTTAGCAAAGTAAAAATAAAAAGAGGGGAAATGTGGCAACAAAAGTATCTTAACAAGAGAAAGGGAATGACATTGCATTCAATGTCAATGTATTTCTTCTTTTGGCCTACTTCTACATTTCTTATTGACCTCAGGTAAGTATTAGGTAGAAATTAGAATGAGGTATGGTGCTATCAAGTGTAGCTTAGAACTAGGAGTGTTTGGAAGCTGCAGGTTGGTGAAATACTATGAAGCACGAACAATACATAAAAAAAGAAAAGATATGGGTATGACTAGGATACATTACTAAAAAAAAATTCTATAATTTTTAGTATTGCATCATACATGAAAATAAAACCAAAAGGGAGAGTACATTCATATAGTTAATATATGAGGCAACAACATAGTGTTAATTGGTATGTTGTGATGTAGTTTTTTCCCTCAAGGGCAAGGGGCGGCTTAGCTTGGGTCACATTGTAGAAAAGAATTTCACATTGCTTGGTAAATGGTTATGGGGATTCCTGTGGGAATGCAATTCTTTATGGCATGTGGTTATCAGAAGCAATAATGAGTTACAGGATAATGGTTGGGATTCTTGTGTAGTTGATTGGGAGAATTATTGCTGTCCATGGGAGTTTATTTCTCAGGGCCTCTTGTGTTTTTCCCACTCGTTCTGGGTAATGGGGAGAACATTCTCTTTTGGGAGGATGCTTGGAGGGGGAATGGTTCCACTAGCTCATTTGTTTCCACGTCTGTATATTTTATTTAGAGCCCACAATTTCTCGATCATCTCTATGATCTCTTTTTCTAATATGATTTCTTAGAATTTTTAGTTTTTTAGAAATATAAATGATCATGAGGCCAATTAATTTGCTTCGTTGGTATCTCTCATTATCCAATGCATTATTGATTAAAGGGTACAGACTCGGTGACATTTTTCTTGCAAGTAATTTTGTGATAAAATTATTGATGATTTTGTCCCTCACAAGTTGATGTGAAGTGCGTGGGTCTCCTCTCCCTTAAGGTTAAAGTGTTTGTATGGACCATGGCTCAGTAGAAACTTAGTACCAATGACATGGTTTAGAAAAGAAGGCTAAATTACTTGTTACACCCATGGTGTGTCAGATGTAAATGGGGCTGTGGAGAGTATTGATCATTTGTTCGTGCATTGTCCCATAGTTTTATAATTATGGTCGAGGGTGATTTGTTTTGCGAAGTTGGATTGGGTTGCACCTTCTTCTTGTGTTCATATGTATTGATTGGAGAGGCTTTCGTTCAAGTGATAAAGTGCGGGCTCTTTGGAAATGTGTAGCGTGTGCCCTTCTACTTTTTTTGTATTATTTTCTAATTTTCCTCTGGTTATTAATAAATTTCTTTTGGTTGTCAATCCAAAAAAATGTTGGTTAATTATGTAATTTAAGCTATATAAGTTTGAAGAATACTGTTATTCAGATAACAAAAACTTCTAGTGACTTAATGTTATTTTTTTGAGATTTATTTAATGCTTATTATTTATTGTCTTTTCATGTTTATTCACTTCATAATATATGTAACCCTCTCGATGGTTATCTTCGTAATTATTTGGCATGCAGAGTATCTCCCCTAAGCTTTGAACTTGAGGCTACTTTGAAGTTGGCAAGATTTCTCTGCAGGTAGGCTTGTTTAACTTATCTTCTATGGTGATGACTGCAACATACTATCGTACGTGAATGAATTTAGCCTGTAGAAGTGGGATGATATCTTGGAATCTCTTGATGGAAATGTGCAATGAATATATAGGTATAAATTAATGAGGCTATATTATTTATACAATGCTGCCTGCATCATTTTATTCTACATTTTATCAAGGTGTGAATTGTACAGATGTTAATTTTTTGGCATAAAGATAGAAAAAAAGACATTAGATTTTAATACTTCTACCTGCCATCATATTTTAATGCTTATAAATTTAGTTAATATTTTAAGATCTACGTAAATTAAGTGAATTTTGGACCCAAATTCTGGATTGGATTTTTGTCAAACTTTGGATCACATTTCGGTAAACAAGGTCATTTCAATATTTTAATAATTTTAGCTGGAAGTTTGGACTAATTATTTTAAACTTTAGCTAAAATTCGGTGAAGCTCAAATGATCACATTGACATTTAAAAAATTTTGAGAGTTAAAGATGACCAGGAATATGGAAAGTTTAGATTTAAATTGGACCTTGGTACCAGTAAATTTCAGGTACCATACAACAGACTACACTTGCCAGATCACATTCTGTAAAATTTTCATTTCATATCTACAGTATGTTATTGACTTTTCATTAATTCCTATTGCCATTATTCTATAATTGTTAGACATCACTAAACCAGTCAATTACGCAGTCTTCACTTCAATTATGGGTCAGGATCCCCATAGATGTGTCTTTATTCCTTGGGTTAGGGAACAATGTAGAAGGTTGAAATGCAGTTATAAGCTAAGGATTTCTGTATTACTGTGATTTTTAAAATTGGTTTTTCACTTAAAATATTTTGTTTATTGATAGACGTGAGCTGGCCAAGGATGTAGTGGAGTTGTTGACAGCTGCTGCTGATGGAGCGAAATCTTTGATTGATGCCAGTGACCGACTAATATTGTATGTTGAAGTAGCTCGTCTTTTTGGAACTCTAGGCTATCACCGGAAAGCTGCCTTTTTTTCAAGGCAGGTAGCTCAGCTGTATTTGCAACAAGAAAATAGACTGGCCACTATCAGTGCCTTGCAAGTGTTGGCAATGACCACAAAAGCATATCGTGTTCAAAGTAGAGCATCTATTGCTAGGAGTTCTCTTCCCAATGTGAGTTTTAAAAATATGGTTTGGCATATATGATTATGCGACTACTGCCATTAATTTTTGCATTTGGGATGAACTTTTCACATTTGGGAGCTTGCCTTTGAAAAGCTAGGAAAAATAAACATTTATTGTCCTTTTATTTACAAACAAAATGCTGCATCAGCTTCTACTTAGTCGAATAAGGTGCCATGCTAATGTGCATATGCTAAATTCTATTGATGTATGGTTTTCCCATACCACTTTCTCTAGAACAAGGTCCCGATGGATTTTAGGTAGGAGATTATAGTATGCTTATACGTTTGATTTCTTGAATGACAACAAAAAAGTATTATTGCAAATGTAAGAATAAGAATTTTTAACATCCATTCACAGATTGAATTAAGTTCAATATTGGTCAGAACTCCAAATTTGACAGAGAAGCTTTGCAGTGGATGGTCTGGTTAGAACTGACATGGTGTGATAGATCAGCAGGTTCTATACTGTTTTCAGTTAATTATTCCACATTCTGAATTTGTATCTGTTCTTTCTTTATTTAAGGAAATTGTATCCACTCATGTTGATGGTGGGAAAACGCATCATCACTCCATAGTCTCACATTTTGAGTCCCATTGGAGCACCCTGCAGATGGTTGTTCTAAGAGAGATACTGGTGTCTGCTGTCTGTTCTGGAGATCCTCTTGCTGCATGGAGTGCAGCAGCACGCCTGCTTCGATCTTATTCTCCTCTAATTACTCCTCCTGGGCAAAATAATCTTGCGAGTGAACTTGCAAATTCTGCTGATAGACTCCCTTCAGGAACTCGCTGCGCTGATCCTGCCTCACCTTTTATAAGGTATTTGTACTGTAGGTTTAATACTTCTCTAGTATTGAGCAAGAATCAAGTTTTCTTCTGTGCTTATTACGGTCCTGTCGTTACATATTCCTTGGCAAGATAAAATTATAAGATGCTAAATGTCTTCAATTGGCTAAACATATAACCAAGGACATTGAACAAACTGGGGCAGCCTAGTTGGATGGAACCCCCTTGGTGATTGTGTCAAAAAAAAACAAACAAGGACATTGATCACATGCCCCCCCCCCCCCCCCCCCCCCCCCCCCTCCGAAAAAGAAAAAAAAATCATTGTTGGATCCCTCCTATACTTTTTCACATTTTCTTTTCAAAGACTTTTACCTATTTGTGCTGTCAACTTTTTAAATGCTTCCAGGTTGCATTCCTTTCCACTCTATCCCTCACAAATGGACATCATAAAACGCAATCCAGCTAGAGAAGATTGGTGGGCAGGATCTGGTCCCTCAGGGCCTTTTATTTATACACCATTCAGCAAAGGAGAGCCAAATCATAGCAGTAAGCATGAGCTGATTTGGGTTGTTAGAGAGCCAGTCCAGGTGTTAGTGGAATAGGCAAATCCTTGTGGGTTTGACTTAATGGTTTATAGCATCTATCTGTCAGTGCATTCTGGAAACTTCGATTCTTTTCCAATTAGTGTAAATCTCCCAACTAATTCTTCGAAAGTGATCACGTTGTCAGGAATTCCAACTAAAATGGGGCCAGTGACAATTCCTGGATGCATGGTTCATTGTTTTGGTGTAATTACTGAACACCTTTTTAAGGATGTTGATAACTTACTCCTTGGAGCAGCACAAGGTCTTGTTCTTTCTGACCCTTTCCGCTGCTGTGGGTCTGCAAAGTTGAAAAATGTATCAGTTCCAAATATTTCTGTGGTACCCTCACTGCCATTGCTAGTGTCACACGTTGTAGGTGGTGATGAAGCTGTCATTTTATATGAAGGTGAGATTCGTGATGTGTGGATTAGTCTGGCTAATGCTGGTACTGTTCCAGTTGAACAGGCACATATATCACTATCAGGAAAAAACCAAGAGTCTGTTTTATCAGTCCCTTATGAAACTTTAAAAAGTGCCCTTCCTCTGAAACCTAGTGCGGAAGTGACAATACCAGTAACCTTAAAAGCGTGGCAGCTTGGTTTGGTTGACACTGATACTGCTAGCAAAAATATCTGGAAGCACAGGGAGGCCAGCTAAGGATGGAAGCAGCCCAATGTTGTTGATCCGCTATGCAGGTAATTTTCCAACCACAACTGTAATAGGAAAATAACTTTTGTTTATTATATTTTATTAATATAATTTCTTTGCTCTTGTAATCTTGGTGTTTCTAAGTTTTTTCAGTTCCTAGTTTTAAGCAACAATTACATCAAATATATGGCTCTCTTCTGGGAGCAGCAACATTGTGATCTATGGTCTGGGTCTGGGTTTGAATTATGACGAGAATTTGCAAATCAGACTGAAGCCACATTCCAACATGCCCTATTGACCTTGCCCACATATTCAATGATGGATCCTGTTTTCTTAACCTTCTCCCAGAGTAAAGGGAGGGTGCTTTAATCAAACTTCCCCACCCCTTTGTGGTACTTGTTTACTCTCATCTCAAGACCTATTTAACGATTCTGAGATTTGATGAATTTGATGCTTAGGATGTCATTTGGTCCAAATTTCTGGTTGAAGACACTATTTGGGCAAAAATGTTTGAATGCTTAATTGAAGTTCCTCTTTGTGTGTTTCTCTTGCATCTGTTATCATAGTATTTGCTTAATTTGAAGTGCCCCTTTTTCTCTTGTGATTGACTAATTCTGTGATATCCCACAAATCAATATTAGTGATTGTTTACGGCTTTTGATACACTTTTCTATATAGACATTGAGTTTGTTAAAAAGGCGTGTTCGTATTGCTTACCCTTTTCAATCTTCCTGTCAGGGCCATTGGTGAATTCAGGAGAACCACCTACAGATGGGTCTGTTGTTCCCCCTGGTAGACGCCTGGTTGTTCCTTTGAACATTTGTGTTTTGCAGGGCTTGTCCTTCGTGAAGGCCCGTTTGCTGTCGATGGAAATTCCTGCACACATCGGCGAAAATCCTCCTAAGTTGGTTAATGTGGAGAATGGTTCTTCCGAAGTTACGGTTTTTGATTCTTCTGAAAGTAAGACTGATAGATTAGTGAAGATTGATCCTTACAGGGGAAGTTGGGGGCTACGTTTTCTTGAACTCGAGTTGTCTAATCCAACTGATGTTGTGTTTGAGATTAATGTTTCTGTCAAGCTAGAGAAATCTAGAAATGAGGATAATTCTAGTGTTGACTGCGATGCAGCTGAGTTTGGTTACCCTAAAACAAGAATCGATAGGGATAACACTGCAAGGGTACTAATACCTCTAGAGCATTTTAAATTACCTGTTCTGGACAGTTCGTTCTTTGTGAAACATACCCAGAGTGGGACCCCTGGTAGAAGTTCAAGTTTCTCGGAGAAGAATGCTAAGGCTGAACTGAATGCTTCGATCAAGAACTTGATTTCCAAAATTAAGGTGAGGTGGCAATCTGGACGGAACAGCTCTGGAGAATTAAACATTAAGGACGCCATACAGGCTGCCCTTCAGACGTCTGTCATGGATGTCCTGCTACCGGATCCATTGACGTTTGGCTTTAAGCTTGCTGAAAGTAGTACAGGACGTGCCAAACTCAGTTCACCTAAGGAATCTGTTAATCAAGTTCAATCCCCTTCGTCTAAAGGTTCTGTACTTGCGCATGACATGACTTCCATGGAAGTTCTGGTCCGAAATAACACTAAGGAAATGATAAGGATGAGTCTTAGTATTACGTGCCGAGATGTAGCCGGGGAGAACTGCATTGAGGGCAAGAAGGCAACTGTTCTTTGGTCAGGTAAGATTCTAGCATGTTGTCTTTGTTCAACTATCTTTCAGTAGATAGCAACCATTTAACTCAATTAGTTAGAAAATACTCTTTTTTAATTTTTAGGAAAATAAGGAAATATCAGAAAATTAATTATTTCTAACTTTCAAACCAAGGAAATAATCTCTGATTTTTAGGAGGAAAATAAGGATTATATTAGAAAATATCATTTCTAACTTTCAAAAACTTTTTGAGTTTTCATAACTTTTTCTTCAAGGGTTATGAATGGACTCCCTAATCGATTAGCCTATTATTGGAAAATGGGACCAAATAGTATGGAATCGATTACATGGAAATTTTATATGCCAGCATTCAAAATTATTATGGATGAGCATGTTTATTTATGCGGGTTTTTTTTTTGGTCTGATCTATTGTTAGGTGTTTTGAGCGGTGTAACTGTGGAGGTTCCTCCCCTAGAGGAAATCAAACATTCGTTCTCTTTGTATTTCCTGGTTCCTGGCGAGTACACTCTGTTAGCTGCTGCTGTGATTGATGATGCCAATGACATTCTGAGGGCTCGTGCACGATCTAGTTCATCTGATGAGCCAATCTTCTGTCGGGGGCCCCCATTTCATGTCCGAGTAAATGGAACTGCATAAACTGTATCATTTCTTGCACCTATTAAACACGTGTCGGCTCATATTTTTCCTGAGGAAACTACTGATACTGTCATTTGTGCCATTCCATAATTTAGCTTGTCAAGATTTCATTTGGGTGTATATTAGGATGTTCTAGAGTGCCTGTAAATTCATAGTGGACATTAATTATTGTGATTTCCTTTCAATGAGTGTTGTGAATTTGAGGCTTATAAGAAATTAGATTGGTCACTGTTCCACAAATTGAATATTACCATCATATAAATGATTCCAGTTTGGCGTCTGTTGTACGTACAAACAGAGAAATTGTCATGCTTTCATGGTGTGGTTCGGGTCATGAATCAGTTGCTACCGGTATGGAGGTTGAATTTTTAACTCAAGCAGACCAACCAACCAGAGCTTACGGTTGACTCCAAACCACCTGAGGTTAGAGCCTGTCGACTGTTTTTGTCTGGACAATGGCTCTGCATCTTTTGTCCCGTTTTTTGTCTCATCGTTTGTTCCATACTCATTATTATTATTAGAGCATAGAACAGGGGATCCCAAGCTGTCCACAAGAAGTTATATTCGACAAATATATATACAGCAGTGATTTAGACCCCTCAAACTTCAATTCCCACCAACCCACACACATGTGGTGGGTGGTGATTGGAGGAGAAGAAAAAAAAGAAAAAGAAAAAGAAAAAGAAAAAGAATAAGCGACCAATTAAAAAAGAAATGGGGTCAAATGGGGTCCCAATCTTTATTCATATATATATACTAGCGGCCGAGCACACGCGATGCATGTGCAATTTCTTTTAGAATTATAATATAAATTTTATATTATTTTTTCTAATAATATACATATAAATCATATGAGTAATTATGTATAATGTAACATTTGATATTAACATATTTGATAAATAAAATATATGTACATTAAAATATGTACAAATCTTAAAAAAAAATACAACATTAACTAATGTTAACTAAAAGTGAAACATAGGAATGGCAAGTAGATAGATTTCGAACATGAGTGCTAAAAATGACCTCTATATATATGCATGCAGGAAATTGAAAATACGGGTGTTTCTATTTTAGCGCCATTAGTTTCTTTCTCTCTGATTTCTGTGAGAGAATTCAAAGTCCAATGAGGTAATTCAGTCTAAGAAAATAATTCTTTTAGCTTTCTTAGACGGAGTTCTATTTTTTTTTAATATCAAATGTTCTTCCATTGCTAAATTGCTTTAGTGCTCTGTAACTCAGTAGTTGAATGAATTACAGGGGCATAGCCCAATGGTGGTGTTGATGCTCTGGATGTGTTGATGTACATAAAGAAAATTAACAATTTTAAAATAAAATCACAGCAATTATAAACTCAAATGTCGATATAAACAAATAATAATAATAATAATAATAATAATAATAATAATAATTTTATTTTATTTTTTAACCGGATAACACAATAAAACATTTCATTTTCTATAAATTTTTATAGAAAGTATAATTAATAGTATTACAGGAAAAAAATACAACACAAAATAATTGTTGTGATTATAAATCTAACACTCATACAGAATACTTACAGTCAAAGTAGATAATTGTCAATAAAGAATCACTCGAGAAGTTGTTTATTCTGAACAACACAAAGTCATAAAGTAACCTGTAAAAAAATTAATAGCATTTCACCAAAAAAAAAAAAAAAAATTCACAATTATGGTTGATAAGCCTACTATCTGCCAATTTACAATCACAATTTTTACTACTAAAAAATAAACAAATATTAACTCCACACCTAGGCCAAACAAAAAAAAGTGAATAGGAGAAACAAAAAAACAAAAAAAAAAAAAGAAGAAAAAATACCAAATAGAAATATACGAAACAGGGAAATGAAAAAACAAAAAGAAGAAAAATCCAAATTGTTTAAGTACAAGTCTAAACAATTGCATACATTTTATGATTCACAATTTTGGAAAAAAAATTGAACCAAATAGGAAAGTATGATTACACAAAAAATACAAAAAAAAAAAAAAGTTCAAGACACTCATTTTATATGATTTTTTTAAGAGCATAGAATTTTATTTTAAATAACAAACACAGAAAAATTGCAATAGTGCAAACAAAAACAAACAAACAAACCATTATTTTTTTGTGTGATGCAGTAATTGGAAAGCAAACAGGGAAAAAAAGAAAAAAAAAAAAGAATAGAAGCACTGTTTTTTTATGCTCATTGCTTACCGCATGTAGGTATGTAGTTCCTTTTGTGTGATGCAGTAATTGGAAAGCATCAACCCGGTGCGGAAGTTCAAAAAGCATGCAAAATACAGTGAAGATACAGGGAAGTTTCATAATTTTTGTATGAAAAATACAGTGAAGTTGTACAATACTTTTCAGTGAAATCAAATGCAAAATGCAATTCAAGGGAGATGTTGTAACTGCTTCTGACGTGGAGAGTGGGAAGTGGAATTGGTGTTTTAATTTATCATTTTATCTCTAATTAAAATTGATGTAATTGTATGAAGGTCATTTTACGAAAAATTGAGAAATTTTTTTTAGGAGCGGCTTCATGACACTAAAATTGTTGTTCCCTTTTAATAATAGAATAGACTAGCGGTTAAGGCACACACGATGCATGTGCAAATTCAGCAAAAAGTTATATTATTCTTTTATTATATTTTTTAATAATAATATACATATGTATTATAAGTGTAATGTAATGCAAGCTAAATATTTCTAACTATGTGTAATATAACATTTACACATAAAGACTTTAAGAGAGAGAATTGGTTCATCCATCAAAAAAAAATAAAAAGAAAAATTGAAAAATTTCACATCATAATGTCTACATGTTTCCATCAATAAAACTTTTTTAAAAAAAAATCACATTATAAACATGTAGATTTTTATATGGCGGTTTGTATGAAAAAAAATTCATAAAAATATAAGTTTAAAATTCAAATTATAACGTCTACATATTTTTTTTTAATTTTGTTTTATTTGTTATTTTTTCAATCAACATGATCAACAAAGTAGAACAAAAATGTCTATGACTGAGAATATAAAAAATTCAAGACTCTTAAACAATTTAAAAAATATATATGAAAATAAATAAATAAAATTTTCAATCAATAAAAATATTAAAATTAATAATACTTAAATCATTTACCATCAAAGAGAAACAATAGTCTTGTTTACACTTTCTTTGTCATCATTCTTGAGAGAACAAAAATAGTTTTAAAATAGTCTTTTTATATTAGTTTTTAAAAAATAAATTCTAAAAATATTGTTAGAAAATCAAACCGGCACACACAACAATCCAACAACCATTCTGCGTTGTACAGCAACCTCCCTGCCCGCTCTCTCTCTCTCCCTCTCCCTCTCCCTCTCCCTCTCTTACACACGCCACCACGCAACACTAGAAACCATTCGAACTATCGAATTGATTTTGATTTGATTTGGAAAATGAAAAATTTAAAATTCTTCAACAATTTACAGAATATATAAACAAAACATATATGGAAAACGAAAAAACAAAAATTTCAATCAATGAAAATATAAAAATTAATGATTCTTAAATTACTTACCATCAAAGAGAAACAATAGTCTTGCCCTGTCTTCTCTTTTTTTTTTTTTTTTGTGAAAAACAATAGTCTTAAATATGTTAAAGATGAATATGCGTTTGAAAAGGTGTTTGTGGATCGTGTAAAAAAAAAAAAAAAAGGTGTTTGTGGAAGTTCAGAATTGGTTTGGTTGAGATATGTGAGGGAACGTGGATGGGGTGGGGTGGATGTATTTATTTATTTTTATTATCTAATTACAGGTGGTAAAAGCTTTTAGAGACAAAAGTTGGGTTTCATGACACCAAAATTGGTGTTGGCTTTTAATAATAGAATAGATATATATATATACAGTTGTAAATCTGTTAGAGAAGAAATCTAAGATTGTAATGCATAAGGCATACAACAATTTCAATCTTAATATTGCCCTTTTTGTCTGAACAAATGACAAACTCAATTTGGATTGAGTTGGTCTTACTAAAAAATAAGTTTTTTTGGCTTTTTTCTTTTGGGTGAGGAATGACAATTAGAATTCATATTGAATGAGAAATATCAAATAAATAAAAATAATTATAAATTAATAAAGCACAAATAAAAAACTGTGGGTTATTAGAGCAAATAAAAATTGTACCGAGTGTAACTAATTGTAAAATTTACACTCATTTTGCAATTAATTTCTCTATTTCCTATTTATTCCCCTTATATTTGATCCAAATTAAGGCTATGTTAAGAAACAGTTAAGGCCAAGTTTGGCTAAATTAAAAAAATACAATTATTTCATCTTTTTATCTTTTTTGGGTCACATCAATCAATATTTTCTCTCTACTTTTTTTACAAATAATATAAGAAAAGTCAAAACATACACTTATTTAGTCTTCCCAAACTTGGCCTAAATTAGCCAAAAGTACCTTTCATACAAAAGTCAGTCAATTCTCCCTACAATTTTTTTTTTTTTTTTGGTATAAAAAATTTAAAAATTACTAAAAAAATCTAATTTCCAAACAAACCCTCAGTTCCGACCAACCGTCATATGGAAGTTCGGTACTTCTCTTTTCCCGGTTCTCTCTCTCTAAGTTCTCCCTCTCTCCTCTTCAACATCAAACTGAGATGACTTCTTCACTTGCAACAAAACTTCGATTCCAATAAGGTCTAACGATCAAGATCGGGGTCAGATTCACCCATAGCATATGGGCTAAAAGATCGATGAGAATCCAAAATCTCAAATCTCTCTTAACTCTCATCGAAACTTGCCGAAATCTTCCACATCTGAAGCAAATTCATGCAAGATCTATCATTCTTGGCCTAACCTATAACCAATTCATCCTAACCAAACTTGTCAGTTCGTTTTTATCAATCCCATGCCTTGATTACGCGACAGGACTGTTTGATAGAACTCACGAGCTCGATGTTTTTATCTGGAATGCGATGATCAAGGGCTATTCTTCGTCTCAGAGTCCGATTATGGCGATTCTGATGTATAACAAAATGCGGGTTAGCGAAAACGTTGTGGCGGATAATTATACGTACCCTTTTGTTTTCAGAGCTTGTGCTAATGTTTTTGCTGTAGAGAAAGGGAGAGAGGTTCATGGGATTGTTGTGAGAATTGGGTTCGATTCGGATCGGTTTTTGCAGAGTTCTTTGCTTAATCTTTATACTGTGTGTGGTGAAATTAGGAGTGCACGGAAGGTGTTTGATGAATTTGAGGGGAAAGATGTTGTGTTTTGGAATGCTATGATATTGGGTTATTCAAGAGAAGGGATGGTTTTTGAAGCTTTGGAGGTTTTTGAGGAGATGATTGAAATGGGAGAGGTTAAACCCAATGAAGGGACGATTTTGAGTTTGATTTCGGTTTCTATGGTGTTGAAAGATTTAAAAATGGGGAGGGAAATTCAAGGGTACATTAAGAAAGAGATTGATTTGAGTAAAGGAGTAAAATTGGGTGCTGCATTGATTGATTTGTATTCAAAATGTGGGCGTTTGGATGATGCAAGAAAATTATTTGATGAAATGCCTGAAAAGAATGCTGTTGTGTGGAACTCTTTAATTTGTGGGTACTCTAAAGCAGGATCTTTGCACGAAGCAATTGATCTTTTCAGGGAAATGTATAATTCAAATGTAAAACCTGATAGGTTTACAATCTCTGCCTTGTTAGGTGCATGTGCACAAACTGGTGCTTTCAATTTAGGAAACTGGGTCTGGAAATTTGCTGAAAACAGTGGAATTTGGGATACCCATATTGGGACCTCTTTGATAGACATGTATGCAAAATGTGGTTTTATTTTGATGGCAAGAGAAGTATTTGACCAGATACCTAAGAGGGAGAGGACTGTGGCTACATGGAATGCCATCATCTCAGGATATGCTTCACACGGGCATGCTGAACCTGTGATAGAGCTCTTCAATGAGATGAAAAGATTGGAGACCAGACCAGATTCTATCACCTTCCTTGCTGTTTTACATGCTTGTGCTCATGCGGGTTTGGTTGAGAAAGGTAAACAATACTTTGATTCGATGAAGTATTATAAGATCACCCCGACCGTTGAGCACTATGGCTGCATGGTTGATCTTTTAGGCCGAGCAGGGCTTGTAAATGAAGCCAAGGAGCTTATTATGAGAATGGAGATTGAACCAAATGCTACTGTATGGGGAGCATTGCTCAGTGCTTGCAGTATTCATGGTAATGTCGAGATTGGTGAGTGGGTAGCTCACCATATCTTTAAGTTGGATGCAATGGATGGTGGGTCTTACGTGCTCTTGGGGAATTTGTATGCAGCGGCTAGAAGATTTAATGGAGTTAAGGCAGTTAGAGAGATGATGGTGAAAAGGGGGATATGTAAACCTCCTGGATGTAGCATGATTGAGATTGATGATGTTGTTCATGAGTTTCTTGTTGCAGACAAGTTACACTGCAGGTCACTAGAGATTTATACAGTTTTGGATGAATTGAGCATGAAGCTCAAGATAGCAGGCTATGTGCCCATGGTGGTTGTTCTAGATGAAGAGGGTTTCATATGAAAATTTCCAGAAGAAAGGGAAAATCAGGGGAGCAGTTTATTGCCGTGATCCTGCACCTGTGAAAGATTTTTAGTTTCTGAAGATCTTCCTTGGCAGTCCATGGAATTCAATATCTATAGCATGCTTTCAACTCTTTCAGTTTGATGCAGATATGGACATTTCTTTGAAGGAATTTTATTGTGTTTTCGGAGTTATTAGTATTAGTCAAGACTTGAATAACTAAATGCTAAGAGCTTGAGCTGACAAGTGTGAGAATGCACATTTGAGGCCATGGGAAGCCACTTTTTAGTGTTGTACCCAGTCTACCCCTCCGGCACCCCAGATTGACAGAACCACCATCTGGTAATGTCCCGTCTTTTAAGATATTTTGTTACCCTCTGACATATCTTTTTAAGTGCTGATAAGCTGAATGGCTTTTTTGCGGGGAACTGAAGCATGCACTTTGTCAGTGGTTGTAAGATCAATGTAGAAATGAACATTACAAATGCAAAAAGGTATAATGCTCCTTGGGAAGTGCTTATCTGGAGGTGAGACCCTTGAAGAATTACCTTCTATAGTCAATAGCTTTTACTCATGTTGTTTTATGTTTGTATAGTAGAGTTCTGCTGATTATTTATTGATTGTGATCGTTCTTAATTTGAGGAAAAGGTACAGTTTCGGTTAATACAGAAATGATCAGCCTAGGATTTTATTTAGTCAAGGGACAGGCTTATCATACCAAATGGATGTCTTAGGTGGTTAGTCATCCCCACCCTCCGATCCCCTAAAAAATATATATATATTTTTCTTGCTATGAAGTTTCATTAATTTATAGATAGCTTGGGATTAGTTGGTCTTACGATACTTTCCTTGACCAGAAAATGTCAGGATCATTATCAGACTGGATATTTTAAGAGCCAAATCATTTGCAGGGTATATACCCTGCTTGAAGCAGTTACTAGGATTTAAAAAAGACAACCCTTGAATTTGTCACTTTCACTTCTGGTCCTTGCGGCATTTTAATAATTGTTCAAGCTGAAGATAGATATTCTTGTTGTCAAGTTTTATTCACTTTTAACTTTGGTGATGCCATGGTTTTCTTGAAGATAGTTTTTTATTTTATTTTTTTTATGGTGAGGGATGGGATTAACATTTTAGGTATGGAATTTTCCAAGTCCCTGCAACATTACTTTCTCCCACTGAAGTAGAGCATCGTGTGGGGTTGGCCTCTTGTTGGGGCAGTTCAAGTAAATTGTTTGTAGCAGTTTTGCAGTTCAAGGGGGAATGTCTGATGAGTGTCAGTGTGTGACATGTGGCCAAATTGGGCTCACAACTTTTTTTGAAATGTCCGTACTTCTTAATGTATATGTATAATTTTGTCTAAATCAACTTAAGAGTCCGTTTCAATTTTGCAGGTCATAAGCAAAATGTTGTGAGTGCACAAAGGAAGGATGAAAGCTCTCTAGTCTGTTAGGAGGAAGAATACTCAATGATTTAACTTCTTACCCACAAGAAGCAAAGGAAAAAGATATAACAAAAACAAAGTAAATTTCCTCTCCTGCTGAAAATCACTTTTTATTATGGGTTATTGACTTATTATGAAAATTAGTATTATGTTGAATTTTTTATCTTTAAATCATAAATATATAAAACTATATATTTTGTGTATATTGCCTGTATGTCGTGTCTTGTATTTTTTAAAAATTGTCATGGTAGGGTGTCTGTGTCACATTGTGGTGCATGAATGTTAATTTTGTAATTCAATTAGTGCTGATAGTATAAATAAATATCATTATGTGAGAGAACTCTAAGGCTCTCATCTTTCCCCATTTTCTATTCTTTTACACTCCCTCTTCTCCATCTTTTCTGCAAGTCACTCTCAGAATCAACCAACAAAACAACTTATTGTGGGTATGAAATAACTCTTATTAGCATAGTAATGTGGTTAAGCATGGATGCTCATTTATGATTCTTTGAGTAGAGGACATGGATTGATTTGATTGGTTTGGTGAGATTGGGTCTTAGTCAATGTTGTTGATAAGGTTCTTTATGAGTGGTGAAATGTTCCAATGCTGCAAATATCACTGGAAATGTTCCAATTCTTTAGGTGATTTGGTTTATCTTTTATTTCTATATTGAAAAATGCTATGTATTCATAATTTTTATTTTGAAAATTATTTCGAAAGTGGAGGCCTCGTTTGGAAATAGACTTTTTTAGTAACTTTTTAGTTTTTTTGGCTAAAATGTGATGTAAAAAAAACTAATATGTTTAGGATGACTTTTTGATTTTTTACGAAAAGATGTGCAAAAAGTAGAGAGAAATGAGAATCTTTAACTTTTTGATATAGGTTGTTGGCTTTTTAGTTTTTTTAGTAACTTTTTGACTTTTTGACTAAAAATGACCTTGCCAAACGAGGCCTAACGTGGGCCACACCCACAATGAATGTGATCCATTAATGTAGTTTTTTAAATAATTTTTTGAATATGTAGCATAATTGTTCTATATTTGGTTTACCTTTCATGTCCTTATTATCTTCCTTGGCAAACTTAAGTCGGCTTATTTTTTCTGATTTCTTTTTATTTTTAGTAAATTTTTTCCAATTTCATTAAAAAAATTTACTTTCTTGCTTGTTTAAACTAGACGATCTTAAAAATTATATATATATATATAGAAAAAAAAAAACTCTACTAAAGATGAAAATAAGTTAAATATAATAACTTTAAAAAAAAACCCTAAAAACTTGGTTTTGTTTTGTTTCTAATGGACTTTTTTCAAAATTTTAGAATCCTCTAGTCTAGATGTACGTAAAATGTAAAAAATAAAATAAAAATAGAGTCAAAATAACAATAATAAAAAATCACTAAAGACAAAATAAGCCAACTTATAAGGACGAAGTTGATGATACATATTATGGGAAGAGACTGCTATACCAAAAAAGGTGCATACCATATGCACAATCACTTTCAAAAGTTAGATATTTAAAAAAAAAAAAAAATGAATTTAATCCATTAATTTGACTTGGCCAACATCACATTGGGAGCAATAATCAAACACACTAGCTTCATAACAATTCACTATTAATCACAATAAAAAAATTAATAGGTTCATAACCTATTTTGATTGGACAATATAGGTGGCTCTAAAATTATTTCAAACCACAATATGACATAACAATATACAAATAAAAAGTCATAATAAAAAATCACTAAAGATATAATCAAGAATATAATACACATCTTAAAAGTTTGTGTCCACCATATAATTCTCCAATAATTGTCGGTAGGTTTAGGTCATATATCCACTACAAAAAACTACACTTTTGGCGACTAATTTTTTAGTCGCCAAAACCCCTGATTTTGGTCGCCGAAGATATTCCCCGACTAAAACTTTTAGTCGCTAGCTTTGTCGCGGATACGTTGTCGGCAAAGGTAATGGCGACCAAAAAAATTTTTCGTCGGCATAAGTGCAACACAAATGGCGACTAATATGTTGGTAGGCAAAACTGTAGGGTATTAGCGACTAAATGTCATTTCGTCGCCGATGACTGCCATTGGCGACTAATTCTTAGTCGCCCAAGGTGTGAATCAATTCAGAAATAACATTTTCAGCTACCATTCTTTTTGTCGCCAAAAATTGAATTTTTATCTACGGCGACCAAATTATTAGTCGCTAAAAAGTTTTATTTTTAGCTACCAAATTTTTAGTCGCGGAAAAGTAGATTATTCTTTAGCTACTACAGAGTTTAGTCGCGCATTACGTATTGAGTTATGTTTTGGCGACTAAATATTTAGTCGCCAAAACTGTAGTGAGTTTTTACCTACTAAAATTTAGTCGCCAAAACTATTGAATTTAGTCGCCAAAAGTTTTTTTACTTTTTGCTACTAAACAATTTGTCACCAAAACTTTTTTCATTTTGTTTTAGCCAAAATATTTATTTCTTCTTTTAGCTACCAATTGTTTTGTCACCAAAAATATCTATTTTTTTTTTTGTTTCATTTTTTTCATTTTAATAAATTTGTTCACAACCTATATGTATTCACCACAACCTGTGATAGGTATAGCAACAAATCAAGATATATATTATCACCTATTCATGTTTCACTTACAACCATCAAACAAAAATAAACACCTTACAATTTAAACTTATATACAAACCAACTAATATATTCCAATTACGAATAATAACATCATACATTCCAAATGTCCTACTAAAACAATGTCCTGTACACACAACATTCTGACTATACTATGTATTATACTGACCATTTGGCATGGTACAAATTACCATGGTAATATGTACCACAACAAAAGGTAATCTATATATATCACCAAAGCAATTAAAACAAGTTCCAAAAATTATATTTATGATTCATCCAAATTCCACACAAAAAGTAGAGGACGTCCAAAAACTTTCCAATGTTGCACAACTGTGAATTATCTTCCGGACAAAAATATAGAAGATCCACATGTCAATGCCAATAGCCATCTACACAACAAAAATTATACCCATTAGTTCCATTGTAAACAAAAATTTTCAACAAAAAATTACAACCATCTACACAGCACAAATTGCAAGGATGTCCATTGTAATTGAAATTGTATTTAGGGTTACTTTGAATTTAGGAAGTATTTGTTACAAAAATTTCACTATTCAAACTAGGACACACATTTAACCAAGCGGCCCGGACTGGGCAATGAAGTCCAAATTACAAGTGAAGCAAAGCCCATTAACAAAAAGAGGCGCTTTGATTCGCTTTGAATCTCAAGATATTCGTTTCAATTTAGATAAACGAAAGGCCGCTAAGACTACTAATTGACCCAACAACGAGGTACCTATGGCTGCAATGAGAGTTCTAATCAGTCCACACAACTAGAGGAACTTCTTTATCTGAACCATTTTTAACATGATCAGAAAGAGGGATGAATAGAAGAGGAGAATATGAATCTAGGAAGCAAGGAAGGCATTACTCTACTGAGATGAATACACTTCGAATCTATGTTCATTTGGTCTTTAAATCTTCTCATGTTGGATACATATAATGTAATGATGATAAAATATTTAACAGGATAGCGCAGACCATTTCTTCGAATCCAAGCATAACTGGACCTGAATTGCTGTGCAAGCTTTATGATATGGATGGTGCCTTAAATCCTTTAATTTTTCCTACTCATTGTGCATGGTTTTTTGTTAAGGACATGGCAATTATTTTTTCTTATACCGTCTCTTGCTTTGGGTGTACTGTGTCAAGAAATGAAAATGTTTTCGCTCAGTTGTATGTTGGTTCTTCACAAGCAGATCATGGAGATAAGTAAGTCTTTATGTACATAGTGACACAAAAATGAATGGTAGATGACAAGCATTCATTTTGATAAACGCTCTTTTGTTCCCTCTCTAAACGCAGGTAGGAAATTCTTTAAAGCATGGTTAGTTTTTGAATCTATGTTCAGTTGGTCTTTAAATGTTCTCATGTGGGATACATATAATCTAAATTTGTTTCTCATTGTGCATGGCTGGCAGTTGATACTTCTAGATGTCATATCTGCCATGTTAGGTTCTAGGTTTTAACTTTTATAAGGTGCAAAATAAGAGGCAGAATTCTCTTCTATAAGGTGCATGGCTGGCAGTTGATACTTCAATGTGGCATTGTTGTTACTTTTTATTTTTTGGAATATTATTGTCTTACTTCATATAACTTACATGGCAGCATATTTGTATGTAGTGTTTGAGATGCCACATTGAAGCTTCATATTAAAGTTTTTTTTTTTTTTTTACCAAACTCGTGCCTTTCTAACCCATTAGTGTTTGTTTTGAAAACACGTCTTCTCATTGACGTCGTCATTTTTAAAACATGCATAACCATAGTGGATGCTGTGTTTTTAAAACTCCACTCTAAACCTGAAGTCATATTTTTAAAACTTAACTTCATTAAACAACTTCGATTTTATAAAATAAGTTCGAAAGTACTTGTCAAAGTAGATCTAAAGTGTCCAGACGAAGTTACCTTATGGAAATTTGATTACGGTCCTTTCTGTAATGTATCGAAACACCAAGTCGTCTGCTGCTAAGTCTACTCACATTATGCCTCAAAACCTATTCCAAGCACATAACAACAAACAATTTGCATAGCAACTCAAACAACAATTCTATGTCAATATGATCCATATTTTTTGTAGAACTTGCATTAGCTTATGAATAAAAGTATGTTTACCGAATAGTAGGATGACCACTTGAACCCTCCAACAGGGTTGTCAACCGTGACACCACATCGTTCAGATGATTCAGTTGTACTTGTTGTGCCTCTCGTGCTTTTTTTTCTTCTTCGACTTGTTTGATCAGCTCCTCTCTTTCCCTCATAATGTCCTCCCGATCTCTTTGGCGCTCCTCTTTCTCCTTGAGCAACTCCTCGTGATCTCTTCGGCGCTCCTCTTTCTCCTTGAGCAATTCCTCGTGATCTCTTTGGCGCTCCTCTTTCTCCTTGAGCAACTCCTCGTGATCTCTTTGACGGTCCTCACGAAGAACCTCCAATTCCGTTCTCATTGCCTCCACATGTTTATCACGTGCTCGTGCCGCACTAGAAGTTGTCGAAGAGGGTTGTGGCCCTATCCCACATCCACGCAAGTAATTTTTCTTTGCCCGAGGACTTGCCTTGAAATTTCTTCGGGGGTCAATGGCAACCCCACATTGGTAGCTACGACTTGTAGATTCACCATATCATCCTGTCATGGCAAAAAAACAATGAAGTCAAGATGGTTAAAAGAATTGAAAACAACTTTAATAATTGATATGCAACAAAATTTGTTTCAACATTCAATACTCACATGTAGCTCACCACATTTGGGGTCAATCCAGTCTCCCGTCTTCTTCGACTTGTGTGATTTCTTATAAAATTCGGGGAAATCTATATCTCCATCCTTATTTGCCTATTTGGTTTGAAAAATTTCCATTGATGAAGTAGTACATAGTAATATTCAAAAAAAAAAGGAACAATCAATCATCGATTACATTACTAAATTAACAATTTCTCACCATAAGCGACATTGCTATAGGAAATGATCGCGATCCACTTGTATGATTATAGGGGAGCATACCCCTATTTGCTTTACCAGCTTTAGAGCGTTTCTAACAAGACAAAAAAAAAAAAAAAAAGTTGGACATATTTCAAAAAAAAAAAAAAATTAGTAAGATTTTTTACATATTAACACAGAAATTAATTTCAACAATGGGGTCTCTAATTAATTTGTTACCAAGTGAGATTCGTCTTTCCAAGCAACATCAATCAGATATTTCCAGTCCTCGAAGCTCACTCCACTAGGCGGATGACTATAGGGGTCATCAACACCCTTTTCCTCAAGTTCGAGGAACTCTTGCTTTAGATTGTACCTCCAGTCCTTGTATAGCAAATATGCCTTTCTATCGAGGATTTCTTGAGCTTGCTCATCATTAGCAAAATCATCGCCGATAACAAACTTGTCCTACAAACATAAAAACAGAATTAGTGCATCATTTAATTTGAGGAATTATAAATAACTTAATAAATACATTATGGCAAGAAGAATCTCATACTAGCACGCCTTGGACGACCGCATCTTTGGTACTTTCATCGATTTTTCTCCATGATTTCACGCTCTGAAGAGGGCACAACCGTCTAATTTGCAATCCTAACTCATTCGTCGCTGGGGTGGCATTCCCTCCGGTTATTGCGTTCAACACCCGATTGACATACACATGTAATTTCTCTCCTTTTTTCCGTTCTATTTTTTTCTGCACTCCTTTGCCCAATGTAGGTCCTCGTACGCGAGTTGACCTTTTTCGCCCTGGTACAAAAGGGTAAGCAAGTCACAAATTACAACTCTTGCTCATGAAATACGTGAGAGTATTGGTTGCTGCTTCATTACTAAAAAAAAGGAAACACCTAATACTATTAATTATGTAGTTACAGCCATTGGTTGAAGTCCCATTCAATTGGTAACAGTTACACCATTCATGGCTTTGTATCAAATTTCAACCACAATCAGACGGTGCATTTCACTGATGCTCTGCGAATCGCTAAGTCTTCATCTGCTTACGTTCATCTGTTATGCTCGATATACGCTCAATCATCCGTGATGTTTTACGTAGGCGAGAGAAGATGCATGGAGGAAGAGGAAGTTGGTCATGCGCCTCTATGAGCTTATCAAGTGCATTACATTACATTCATACGTTACGCTATTCATCTTACATTACTCGCAACACCGCTGTTCTCATTTCGCCGCTTCTTTGCTACACTGTTCTTCATCTGTTGTTATGTTGATCTGTTCTGTCCAGCCTTCAGGATTATTTCCCAACCACCCCCAAATTGTTCAGTACATATGGTTGCAGCTCTCATTGATGTTAATATTAATACACATGGGTGGAAGGTGGAGTTAATATAGGGAGTGATACCTATACCTTGCATCTCATTATGTATTTGTAATATTTTCTTGAACAGCTCCTATATTGATAGCATGGCTTATCAATGAAGAATGGTGTTGTATGTTGTAATCCACCACATCTGGCAGCACACATCATGTTTGACCCTTTAGAATCTGCATTTTCAGCTAGTTAAGCTCCTTTGTCTCTTCTTAGAAACTCCGATTAGGTCCTTTCCATCCCCACACTATTTAGTGCATTGTCAAGTGACTTGTCAAAGTGATATTAGTGAGTATACTGACAATAGGATATTGCTTGACTTATCTAGCATGTCTGTTTATTCTAGCACAAATATTATTTATCTAATTTCTGAACTCTTCCTAAATAGTCAAATAGTTTGTAGAGACCTTAGCCACGGCTTTCTAAGTTGGCCACCTTGTTAAAGGATGTAATGGTTGTTTTGCATACTATGTTTTTTGAATCACATTTGGCAAAATTATTTATCACATGGCTAGATAGCTGACTTACGCACGCAAAAAAAAAAGGCAAATTTTTTTTCTTTGTAAACAACTAAGTTCAATGCTCTTACCCACGCCACCAGGCTGCGTCTCCTCCACCACTGTTTGTGTATCATCTGGTGGCTGCGTCTCATCTGAGCACGTCAACGGGGTGCCAATCCTAGGTGGACATGCTTCAGAGGCTGATGTTTCGCCATGACTTGTTGCTCTCTTCCGCCGCCCCGTCTTGATTCCAGGAACCATGGTACCTACATAAAAAAATTACAAACATACATGAGTACTCAACGCCACATACATCACTTACATTTACATTAACAGGAATTCTATAAATTTGTTTGGATCACAAATTTCAGTAGTGCTTGCCATCCCACAAAACTTAGGCCATTTTCTAATGTTATGCATGCACAAGTGCACTTAATAGCAGTTATTAATTGCTCATTGTGTCGAGCAAGCATAGCAACCTCACACTTAAAGAAGTCTGCAGTGGTCAATTAAGATTTCAAGGATTAAATGTGAAAAAGAATGTGGCTCCAAGCACTAGAACTTTCATGATTGGTTCCTACTTCCTACTAATATGCAGTGTAGGCAACAGAAATTCATTCATTATTTTTTATAGTTGCACTGAGTTAGCACCTAGGCAGTGAAGTCAAGCACCACCTTGGTACCTAAATCAGGCGATAGCCAAAGCGACCAAGCTTGGTGATCATATGATGTATATAGTCCATCAACAATTTATTTATTTATTTATTATTATTATTTTGAAGAAGCATAGATAACAGAGTTAGGGGCAACCTAAGGCTAGCACAAAGCATGTACCAGCCAAGCAACCAAGAATCGCCGCAAGAACTCCCGATTCGATTTGATTCGGTTAATTGAGGAGATAATGTTTACATCTATTGTGTAATGCAAAATTCAAGCCTCATCTTTAACATAAGATACAAATAAAAGTTCATGCTTTACAATTAGAAGGCAGAAAGGTCATTACTAGTGCTGGTGCGTCCAGGGCACCAGGAAGAGGGAAGTTGCTACAGAGATTCAAATGGCGTTCATGTCCTACTCTAATTAAATGGTGCATTCGAGATGCAGTAAACTAAAGCTTATCTTGATGGCTGTGCGAAGGTGATCTGATGATCTGGATATGCGGGTTTTATGTACAAGTCTCGAGGCGAATTGGCTATCACGGAGGTCTCACCGTAGCTTTTGAAAAGGGCTTAAGTGAAGTTATTATTGAAATAGACTCCCGGATGTCGAGAAAGTGATAAAGGAATGTCCTCCGTGAACTTCCTCTAGAAGCTTTGTTGAGGATACACAAGACCTTTTTTCAGAGATGTACATGCAGTATAACACATCTTGAGGAAGGATTCAATGTCTTGAATAAGCTAGCCAAAGTGGGAGCAGATCAGATGGAACCACTTATGGTGGTGAAGGATCCTCCAGATGTGATCAGGAGTCAGATCATATGGAACCACTTATATCATCACAAACATACATGAGTACTCAATTCCTGTTAATAGCCTGAATTTTCGTTTGCCAAACAATGCCATAGTAGGAGCATTAGGATAAATACATGTGTGCATATGATATTGAATTTATTATCTTGTTATTTTTTTTAAAGGATATTTTTAAGATATCCTAAAAGAAAAGATTAACTTGCTGATAAAAATCAGCCTGAGATCATTCATATGTCTATATTGCATCAAACCACATTTTCGGTTGGTGAGGAACCAACAGAGACACAGCAACACTACAACAAATGAAGCACAAAACAGCAGCTAACAAGAGCACCACACACGGATATGAAGCAGCTAACAACAGCAGCAGAATAGCTATCACAAGTACCAGACACAGATACTAATTAATTATGTTCCATTATACTTTTGTCCCTTTTGTCTACCTTCATGGGAAGGAAGTAGTTGTTGAGTGCAAATTTGATGGTGACCGCATTCAAATCCATAAAAATGGGAAAGATATACAGTTACCATATGATATCTACTTTTGTCCCTTTAATGTACTTCACACTCAAGAACTTCACACTTAGCAACCATATGATATCTAGTTACCTTTTGTTTCTTAGGATTCTATTAGTCTGGATCATGCAGTGAATACCAATCATATATTTTAACACCAATTTTCTGCTTTTTGTTTCTTATGAATACCAATCATGCCACTGTAGAAGCAACTTTTAAAATTGATATTAGTACTTCCCAAGGTTACTTCACTTGGTTCTGTATTGATAATTAAACAATCTCCAACCACATCCTGACCCTTGAGGTTTTTAAAGAGGCACAGTATCAACATATAGTATTATTGCAGAAGTGCACCGTCGGTCTTATGATCAAAACAAATAACAAATAACAAATCAGAAATCTTCTACAGCTGATTTGTTCAGTCTCCTATAGTTGACAACAAATAACAAAGTTCGACACTTCATTTTTGTTTCCAAATCAGCTGAAATTTAAGTAAAGGAAGCAAAAATAATTAGTAACATTTAAGTAAAATTTAAACAACAGTACTGAAATTACCGGCGATTGTTATGTCATCATCGTCAAAAATCTAGCACAACAAAGTGACTTAAAACTCCTGGTCCGTATCTGTATCAAAGTCACTCGTAATCTCATCATCTTCTTCGTCATCACCGGCGATTGTTACGTCATCATCGTCATCACAGATGAAAGCATCATCCATAACACGCTCGGATTGTACACGCTTTTTGGATTGAGAAACTTCCATTGAAATAATTTCAGGTTCAATGTCATCCCGATGCAAAACAACTTCATCATCAATAGGCTCAGTTGGTACAACAGTAGTGGTTTCATCTTCTTGTAACACTTCATCAAATTCTGGCACATCCAGCTCTGGCACATCCCAAATTCGTCGATGTTGAAACTTTTCTACGACTCGCCAATTCGGCCCTAACTTCGTATCATGAACGTAGAAAACTTGTTGAACTTGGCTTGGGAACACAAACGAGTCATCTTTATACCATCGACTTCTTATATCAACAGATATCACATGTGGTTCGACACGCAAAGTTCTGCTACTGCCGGTGTTATACCATTCACATTGGAACAAAACAACCCGATGTCCAAACAAATATGTCAGTTCCCACACTTTACAAAGGTAGCCGTAGAACTTTATCAATTGGCCTTGGTGGTCGCCTTCCACTACCAACCCACTATTTTGACATTTACGACGGTTATCACGGTCGATAGTATGGAATCGGACGCCATTAGAAATGCACCCCTCATATGTGTTCACCAAGGCATTAGGTCCATTGGCTAATGACCACATTTCATCGGTTGCTTCGGGTGACTTTTGATTTCGCAATTGGTTCATCTAGACAAAAAAGTATGTCATGTTAATTCAAACTTGGAATAACGTAAGGTTCTATGCAAAGTATACACTAGCGAGTTTAAGCTTACGCGATCTTTGAACCATTTAGGAAATTCTTTGCATTGTCGCGTTGCAATGTTGCATGAACTTCCATATTTTTGTTGCAACACGAGCTTGTGTTCCCTAGTTAATACAACATAACTCATAAGTAATTTGAATAATGGAGACTTTAAAAAATAAAAACCATGTAGAAAATGTATGTTGCATATATGATGAGGAATCATACTCTAGATATTCGTCCACTTCCAAACTATTGTGCAGGATAAACCAATGAGCCAATTCGCGGCCAGCTACGGACACATCAATTGCCCTTGGGAGTTGACCAAAAGGACGAACGTTTTGAGTGAAAATCGCCAACCCCGGCCCATTGTCACCCCCATCGTAGTTCCTTTCGTCCCGGTTAAACACCGTTTCAATTCCATCTAAATACATTGAACAAAACGTCGTACACTCTTTCGATATGTAGCCCTCATGGCGAATCGAACCTTCTGGCCGAGCTTTATTGCCCACAAATCCTTTAAGAAGTCCGAGCATCCTACATGTAAACATCAGCCTGATCATTAGTATGGTCATATTGAAGTATATTTTAAATGGAAAAAAACACCCCCATCGTACTTATACCTCTCAATAGGATACATCCATCGATATTGCACAGGCCCTCCAAGCAAAGCCTCATAAGGCAAATGAATTGCCAAGTGGACCATGACATCAAAAAAAGCAGGAGGGAAAATCATCTCAAGCTTACAAAGTATAAGTACGATTTGTTCTTGCAATTTCTCCAAATCAGTCACCTTCAATGTCTTTGCGCACAACTGTTTGAAAAAAGTTCCCAACTCAAACAATGTGGTCCCAATCTCAGTAGGAAGGTATCCTCGCATCCCAATGGGAAGAAGTCGTTGTAGAAGGACATGACAGTCATGACTCTTGAGGCCAACTAACTTACCACCATTCGCGGTGACACAATTGGATATATTTGCCGCATAGCCATCAGGATACTTAATCGATTTCAGGAAATCAGCAAACCCTTGTCTCTCCGCCGGGGACAATGTGTACAATGCCGGAGGCTTCTCGAAAGAGGCATTCGCATGCCTTATCAAGTGTAACTCCTTTCGTATTTGCATGTCCTCCAGATCCAAACGTGCTTTGTATGTGTCCTTGTTCTTGCCATCTACACTCAATAGTGTCCCAAGCAGATTGTCACATATGTTCTTCTCTATGTGCATGACATCAAGGTTATGGCGAAGCTTAAGTGTTTTCCAATATGGTAGGTCAAACAAAATGCTTCTTTTTGTCCAGTTCGGAGTTGGATTTTCAGTCCTTTGTCTTTTTTGGTTGGTTGGATGCTTTCCATACGGCCTGTACGTGCCCAAACTAATTTGTTCAAGTATTTGTTCTCCCGATAACTCTACAGGTTTGGACCGATTATCAATTTCACCGTTGAATAGCTTACTTCTTCGCCAATTATGGTTCTTAGGTAAGTACCGCCGAGCACCCATATACCCTATCTTACTTCGCAAGCTCTGAGATGAAGCATCCATGTTACAGTTAGGGCAAGCCAAGTAACCTTTTGTACTCCAACCAGACAAGGAACCATATGCAGGGAAGTCATTGATGGTCCACATGACTGCTGCATGCATTGTGAATATTTGGTCGTTTGAGGCATCATATGTTTGCACACCATGCTCCCACAAATTAGTTAACTCTTCTACTAATGGTTGCAAGTAAACATCGATATCTCTTCCAGGTGAGGATCGTCCAGGAATAAGCAATGACATCATCACAAATGGATCTTTCATACACTTCCATGGGGGTAGATTGTAAGGCATTAAGATTACGGGCCACATGCTGTACGATGTACTCATATTTCCGAATGGATTGAAACCATCGGTGGCAAGCCCTAGCCTTACATTCCGAGGATCTGCAGAAAACGTAGGATGCAGCCTATCAAAGTCCTTCCATGCCTCACCATCAGCTGGATGTCGCAAGACTCCATCATCCACACGCTTATCTTTGTGCCATCTCATATGTGCGGCTGTTTTTTTTGACATGTACAATCTCTTCAACCTCGGTGTTAAAGGAAAGTACCTCAGTATTTTGTGTGGAATTTTTTTACCCGTCTTGTCGTTCAACTTGTATCTAGACTCCGTACATGTAGGGCAATTCTCCCTCGCCGCGTTGTCATTCCAAAATAGAGTACAATCATTCTTGCATGCATGAATGGCCTCATATCCCAAACCCAATTCACGTAAGAACTTTTTTGCTTCATAAAGGGTCCATGGAACAGTTTCATCACACTTTGGTAGAATGTCTTTGAAAACTTGCATAACCATATCGAAAGATTTGTTGCTCCATTTATTGTACACCTTCACATGAAGCATCTTAATTACGAAAGACAAGATGGAGAACTTTTCACACCCTGGATATACTTTGCGTTGAGCATCATCAAACAACTTCATGAACTTCAACGAATTGTGCCTCTCCGAACTACTACGTTCTTCATGGATATGATCATCCATGAGACCACTCATATAAATCTCTTCTAACATGGTAGGAAGTTCACCCACATTTTCGTGATTGGCTGTCATTGTAGATGCGTTGCTTTCAGTAGCATCGTTTCGCATAGTAGGATGATCACGAAATACTGCAACATGTTCGCCATGGTGCACCCAAGTTCGATAAGAACATGCGATTCCTCTTCGAAGCAAGTGCAACCGTACAACGTGTGGAGTAAATTTTGTGCCGTTCAAGCAATCAACACAAGGACATCGGATTTCATCATGCGGGCCTAAATTCTTCGTAGCGAACTCAATAAATGACTGAACACCTTGAAGATACTCTTTACTTTTTAGTCTATCCTTTATCATCATCCAACTCTTGTCCATTATTGGAACAGTACACATCAATCAAAGATGAACACAGGAATGGAATGACAACTTGGAAAAAATCTTTGTCTTGGAAGAGAGCTTAATTAAGTTTAGGGGTTCGATTAGCATTGCAATAATGAAGTGAACGAAATAGTAATAACAACTGGGGATGTTTCGCCTATTTGTCAACTGCATGTAGTTGGCTAAGTTCACTAGTAACTTGGCATGCATTCATAAGCAAATGTGACATACATGAACATTCTTTGTGAAGTCATCTTAGAGGGAGACAAATAATTGTAACTTTATGTAAAGAGAAACTAAATGTCAACTATAAATGTCAACTTTGTTGGATGGATTAACTTTTCAGCAGAAAAAATATGCAAGCTCATCAGAAATGACGGATGTAACTTCTTAATATTTTTAAAGATTGAATCACAAAATAATTGCACAATAAAATTAAAAAAAATTATTTTATGCCACGATAGAGAGAAGTTTCCGATATCAACAGACATAAACATGACAAGATATCAAATAGTAAGAAATCATTTTCCACATTTTATTCTATGTATCGGAAAGGAAATGAGAATAAAAAGTCGTAATATCTTTGTTTAAAAAACTCTACTCACAAACAAATTAGACTTTTTAGTCTTTAGAGCTCCTAAATTAAAAAGCCTAAAGGATGAAGGTTTAATAGGTACAGATCCACATTGTTTTCATTTTAACCATTGGCTCCCAAGTTATTGTCTTCAAACATGCAGTTTAGTTTATTTTATGATTCGTAAGTCTTCCCAAAGTCTGGAAGCAAGCACAAACACTAAAATGTGAAATACTACTTGAACTACTTGGGAAGACTTAACCGTTAAGGAGTCCAAGAGGAATTTCAACAAAATTCCCAGCAATTACTACTTGAACTATTTGAGATGCAATACTTTGTTCGTGCTCAGTTGAGAACTTTGTAAAGTAAGGAAGATAAGATGGAAAATCCCATATCAAGTAACCCAACTGTTTGAAAATAAAAGCATCAAGAAACAGCATGAACCGTTTCGTCTCCTAGATGCCCTGTTACGTGATCAACAAGAAGCTGGAACTGGAGAGGGTTAGAACCACTGTTCCCAACACTCAACCCCGATACAAAAACAACATATTTGTCTTCTCTTGTTTGCAGTCAACACTAAAAGATTTCAGACAAAGCTTAAGGAAAAAGCAAAATGATCAAAATTACTTCCAACGAAGACCATCAAAATGGTTGTTCCACAAACACAGTACCCATTTAAATATTTGAGAAAAGATCAAACTACTTAAAGTTTAGTGCACGTTTCCTTCTCTATATCCTTTGACGAAAAGTATATGTGTTGGATCTTTAGACCAAACTTTCAGAAGTATGGCACATTTAAACATAGGATAAAAGACCTATAGAGCATGATACAAAGGACAAAAAATCATTTTAAACTTGAGGAAAATAAGACAGACCGAATACAATAGGAAATGGCACAAACAAATATGCAGACATAGCACCTCTTCTTTTAGCAAGGGTTCTTAGCAGTTCATATGAACTACAAGTCCACTGAAAATTAATTAATTGATCTACATCTTCAATTTTTGGACTTCAAAAAATTATCAATACATATATAATAGGGTTAGTTTGGAATATCCTAAAATAGAGGCACATTTGGTCACAATCAAGAATCAGAACAAGGGGCAATCCGAAATTTTTACCAGACCCATTCACGAAATCATAAAAGCCCTAAAATTTTTTTGCGAAATCAACAGAAAATGAAAAAAAATAACGATTAAAAACCCTACAGAAATCGTTAGAGTCACGGGGATGGGAGACGACAACGATAAACAAATAGACAGACCCAGATGGACAGAGAGGGAGAGAGATCAGAGAAAAATACATGTCGTGGTGGGCTGATTTGCGATTGCTCGTCGTGGCAAAGACCGTGGTAATCGGCGGTCAGGTTTGGTATGTACTGCTGGTGTGTGAGGTCTGTATATGTTGGTGTGTGAGACGAAACAGTTCCAAAACGGGTCTGTGAAATAAATACTGGGCGCGAATATGTAATAAGTTTCCCTCTAAAAAAAAAATTCGAAGATTTAGCGACCAAATAAATGTTTGTCGCCAAAATTCCTTAACAGCGACTAAGTATTAGTCGCAAAAAGCATCATAATTTGGCTACTAATCAAATGTTTCGTCGGCAATAGTTCCCATACAACGACTAAATCAGTTTTAGTCGCCAAAAATTCATAAAAAAAAACCCAAAAAATTGGCGACAAATATGTTTTGTCGGCAAATGATACAAAACAACGACTAAAATGAAGTTTGGTCGCCAATAATAATATACGGCAACTAAATTAATTTAGTAGCTAAAAATTTTCCACAAATGCCGACTAAATTATGTTTTTGGTCGCCCAATACGGTGCTTTTGGCGACTAAAATTGTTTTGGTAGCCAATTTTAGTCGCCAAAAGTGCTTCTCCTTGTAGTGATCTATAGTTTAATCTTGTAAGTATCCTATATATAGGGAAGTTTGCCCAATGGCTGTGAGATTATTGGCATTTAGGTTTAGTCAACCTTATGAACATCTACAACTGACAAAGTCCTTTGATGACTATTGAATTCATTAGCTTTGTTTAGGGTTTCCTTTTTTTTTCACTTTTGACCTTTTTTTTCCCCTTTAACAATTCACTATGAATCATAATAAAAAATTAATAGGTTCATAACTTATTTTGATCTGACAATATAAGTCGCTCTAGAATTATTTCTAACCACAATATGACATAACAAAATACAAATAAAAAGTCATAATAAGGAATCACAAAAGATATAATCAGGAGTATAATACACACCCTGAAAAGTTGGTATCTACCATATAATTCTCCAATAATTTTCAGTAGGTTTAGGTGACATATCTATAGTTTAATCTTGTAAGTATCCTATATATAGGGAAGTTTGCCCAATGGCTGTGAGATTATTGGCATTTAGGTTTAGTCAACCTTATGAACATCTACAATGACAAAGTCCTTTGATGACTATTAAATTCATTAGCTTTGTTTAGGGTTTTCCTTTTTTTTTTTTTTTCACTTTTGACCTTTTTTTTCTCCCTTTAACAATTCACCATGAATCATAATAAAAAATTAATAGGTTCATAACTTATTTTGATTTGACAATATAAGTGGCTCTTGAATTATTTCAAACCACAATATAACATAACAATATACAAATAAAAAATCATAATAAAAAACCACTAAAGATATAATTAGGAGTATAATACACACCCTAAAAGTTGGTGTCTACCATATAATTCTCCAATAATTTTTGGTAGGTTTAGGTCATATATCTATAGTTTAATTTTTAAGTATCCTACATATAGGGATGTTTGCCCAATGGCTGTGAGATTATTGGCATTTAGGTTTAGTCAACCTCATGAACATCTACAACTGACAAAGTCCTTTGATGACTATTGAATTCATTAGCTTTATTTAGGGTTTTCCTTTTTTCTTTTTTCTTTTTTTTTTTTTTTCACTTTTGACCTTTTTTTTCTCCCTTTAATTTGTTGTTTTAGGTAGTTTTGGTGAAGATGCTAACAATATCATTATTTAAAAAATAAAAAAACAAAAAATTGCATACTATTAGTAAATTTTACCCTAAATAGTGGAATTATTGGATCTTTTATCGGCCATTTTATCCCCACTTCTATTCATAGAATAGTAGCGTCTGATTCATTTGTTGTTTGTTGTTTGTTGTTTTTTGTTTTTATTTTCCGAAAAATAGAGAAAACTTTTTTAGCTAATTATTTTCAAAAGTTGTTTTTTATATTTTTTTTAAAAAATAACCTAGGAAATACTAGAAAGTAGTTTTTTGAATTTTCAAAAATTATTTCCCCACAAAAATAAAAACGATAATTGTTTTCAAACTTTTCATTTGTTTTTTTACTATGAAAAATGGAAAGCGGAAATGATGAAAACGAAAACACAACCAAATATGTCTTATTGTTCAACGGAGTATTTTCATGGTTATGTTGATTGTTGGTTTCAGGTTGTTTTCATGGTTAGAACTTACCAAAATGGGAGGAACACTCTTAATATTCATTTTAGCTTTTGAGGTTTTAGTTAATAGGCTTAGTTGGTTAGTCTGGTAATGATCTGACTTGACTTCCATTTGGGTTGGAAGGTGGTGGGAAGACTACGGACCCTTGTATTATAGCCCATAATTGGTAAAAGAATGCATTAAATGCCATTTTCAAGTTGATAAGTTTACGAACATAGCACCAACTACATAAATTATAGATAGAACAATATGAGTGAAACTGTTTCTTTTCCACTCATCTGATATGTATGGTCAAAGATTATTTTATGTGGTTAATTATATGATTGATTTTGTATCTGTAAACTTCTTGTTTTCGAGGTACATGAAGTATAGCAATTGATAAAGTTATGAAATAATTATATAGTAGTTGAAGCTATTATAAATCTTTTACTTTTTGTGGTAATTGATACTAGGAATAGAAAGTTATACTTCAATAAGATTCACACTCATTCATTATACTTAGAAAGAGAGGACCTCATTTACTAGATTAACCCTTATTACTGTGGCCAAATTTTCTAATTTTTTTAAATTAGAAAAAAGAGCAACCAAAAGGCCTCTTGGCTTAATTTGAGCAACCTTACCAACTCCAAGCCCCTATTAAGGCAAGAGCCATAAATTAAAGAGTTGGCAGTTGTTATTGTTTTATATATTCCATAAAAAGGAATACTATTCAAAGTGTATTACACATTGGTTCAAAGTTCAAATAAAACACAATATAAGCTAGTGCTTATAAATTTACCCCAACTTGATATTCATTTGACTACCAAATCACCAGTGCTTATAAATTAGGATAAATAACACTTTTTCTTTATTGAGTTTTAAAGTTTCTCACTTTGGTTATTAATGTTTTATTTTTTTCACTTTAGACCCTAACATTTCTAAATTTTTCCACTTTACTCCAACAACTAATGTTTGTCTAATTTTGAATAGAATATGTCATGTTGGTTGCCATATGGCGTAATAACACATTATTATAGAAATTTAGATAAATTACACTTTATACCCTTGAGTTTAAGTACCTTTAAAAAAATTTCCCACTTTAGTCCCGAACGTTTATAATTTTTCTTAATTTACTCCAACAGCCAATGTCTGTCCAAAATCTGTATCTAAACTGTTATACCTAAATGTAAATTATTAACTCATTTCAAATTCACTTAACATTCTCATTCTCTATCTTTCCAAAAAAAATGTGTGAGGGTCAATAACTATCATTTGATAATTTCCAAAACAGTGTCCTCCTCAATGCTATTATTCCCTCTCAGAATCTCACTGTCAAATTGTGTCTCAGTTTTTCACTCTTAGGTCGTCCTCATTCCAAAACCTTGCTTCTTGGCTCTTCTATCTCCCTCTCTCTCTCTCTCCATATATATATATATACTAGCAGTTGGTACACATGCAATGCGTTACATGTGATTGAGAAGGTGACAAGATGAATAATTGAAATTTTGAGCATCATAGTAGTTTTTTTACAGTGACAATTTTCATATTGTCATCATGGACATTTTGATGATAGAAAATCTGTGACATCTACACCATTTCAGCTTCACTTTATATATATAGTATAGATATTATCAGTGTGGTGTTGTAGTAGGTGTGCATGCACCATCAACATCATGCAACAGGAAATGTGTCTTTGTTTGTCTCAGTGAATCCTCAGTTTTGGTTGCTTAAGTAAGCAAATGGGTGTGACATTTCATAAGGCAAATATAGGGGGGGCAATGAAACACACAACATCATCTTCATCATCATCATCAAAAACACATGTGCCTCTCTCTCTCTCTCTCTCTTTTCTCTTCACTATTCTTTCTCTCTCCTTTTTTTCTCTTTTGGATTTTGCATTTTTTTTTTTTTTTTTGGTCTATCACATATCATGTCAGCTACATTAGTTGGTGGGGTAGTTGTTGCCTTTTTTACTCTCTCAATTCTTCCAATTTCAGACCTTTTGTAGGAGCCTGCATTTTTCCACTCTTCAATAGTGTTATGGATACACGTCTTTCCTTTGTATGTAAAGTCTTGTTTGGTGAAGATTTTATGAAGGTGTGCATAATGTTTTTTTTGGATAAATTAAATCATTTAGTTACCGTAATTTTAATTTCATGAATTTTTACTTTAATTTTTTATTTTGTTTGTATTTCAGACGAAAAAAATGACACGTGTGAAGCCAACTAAATGGATTAAAGTGTAATTCAGGTGAAACTACATAGACTACTAGTGCAATTCATTCATTTATATTTTTTGGTAGGAATTGCTAAAATACCCATGTGAGTTACACATGACTTCTTTTTTTTTTTTGGGTCTAAAATGATAATGACAATTAACAAAGAGACTACATTGAAATATAATTAGAAGTGTGAGTTTTAAATTGATGAAATTAAAACTATAGAGGAAACTAAAGTGAAGTCTTGATGAAACTAGAGGGAATTTACCCTATTTATTTTTTCTTTTGTGAAGAGGGGACAATTTTAATTTATGCCTTTTAACTCTTAACTTGTTAGAAGTGCAAAACTATGGGAAATTGACAATCATAATTTCTAAGGGTATGTTTGTTTTGCAAATAAGAGGGTAACTCCTGCATGTTCTGGCATTATTCTGTATCTATTAAATGGATTAATTACCCTCGTATGCATGTTGTATTTTCACAGTATACTCATCCCTATATAACCTATCCATTCACCATGATTAAAACTGGCAAACAAACAAGGCCTAGTTTCATAAAATGGATAATTATTCAGCCCAATTCATCTTTGTTGCACGATTTGATTGAGAGTACCACATACATATTACATGACTACTGAATACTTATTTTATTCTATTTTTATTATTTTTCTTTTTTTGAAAGCATGCAAAACTAGGACTGAGCATTGATCATCAAGGGCATCTAAGGTTCTGTTTGGGTGACCCCATTTTTATGTTCTTTAACTTTATCCAAAGGTAAACTGGGCTGTCACACACAAGCACTGTGAGAGAGATAGATAAGTGATTTTGTGGTCCATGAAAGAGAGAGAGCTTTTTTTTATGTGCTTTTGTGGTCCAGCCCTTTAGAAAGGCCTAAAATTTAGGGAAAGGGGAGGACAAATGAACATGTGTGGTCTATAAATGCCATTCATGGGATGGGACAAAACTCATCCAACTAACTCTTTACCCAAAAACCTTATCCCATCAAAGCTAAGGTTCCAAAAACAACTCAAAAAAATAAAATAAAAATAAAAATAAAAATAAAATTCACAAAATCAAAATTATATATATGATTCTCTCTTGCTCTCTAAATTTTTTTGTCATTTTAATCATGTTAACCTCCAAATATTAGGAACATTTCTTCGGTGCTAGTAATTGTTACGAAATGAAATGATTTCTCTTTAATCAGAATAATTATATTCGCAATAAGTGCGTCGTGGAAAAGTATATATTCATCGAGCTAGGACAAAATTGAAGTCTACGATTAGAAACATAAGATTCATCGTTACAGATAAGGTGATCACATCAATTGTGGGGTAGTGCCTTTATGATTTTATCACGCCTAGAGGAATTAGACAATTCACTATTAATATATTTTGACTCCCAAAAAAACATTTTTTTAAAAAAACAAAAGGGTCTATTGAGCAATTCAATCTAGGTACAATGGCAATGGGAAAGGCAAAAAAGTTTGTGATTGCTACTGTTTGTCTATTTATTACACTATTTGTAAAGGTGGGGCAAAACAAAAAAAAAAAAACAGTGAAATTACCATGGACTGATTGGGCTGATGCACATGAAATAGATGATGATTTTGTGGTTCTAATTGTATTAATTTTATTATTTAATTTTTTATATTATGTCAATTTAATTTAATTGATAACACTTATTAAGAAATTGAATAGAAATTAAGAGTAAAATGATATATTCAAAAGGAAATAGATTATTTAAAATTAAACATCAACCTTCAATAATGAACTATTTTGTTCTATGATTTCAGTCTAATTTCTAAACAGACATTATTAATTGAATTAAGTTGACATACTATTTAAAAAATAAATAAAATTAAAGATAAATTTGATATAGTAATTAAAATTACAAATAGTAAGCCGACACAATAGGGTTATCATAAAGTCAAGGTTCTTATTACATTTGTCCAAAAGGAAAAGGACACTAATTACAATTTTTTGTTTTCTTCTTTGGTACCTTATTTGGAATGGAGCTAAATAGGAAATATTGAAGGGCCACTTTATGATTATTGAGTTCTAATTATACAAGTCATAAGATAGTTTAATATTACTAGAAACAAAAAAAAAAAAAAACAAGAGATTACAATTTACAATGACTTTACAGTTTAGGAAGTTTGTTTTTACACGTAAATGAATTTTAATTGCAATTGCTTCAAAGTTTATGTAACTTGTGTGTTTAATATATTTGGAAAAAAATAAATGAAATATCAATCTTTCTAATCAATTTTATGAGTTGACATGGAAAGGATATTCTTCAGGATTTAAAACTTGATGCAACTTGATCAAAAAAGATCCTTTCTTATTTTATTTCCCCAAAAAATATATAAAAAAAAATAAATAAATAAAATGACATGAATGAAACAAAATAAAATTACTTAAATAAATTTTTAAAATTTTTTTTTTTTACGTTTTCAGTTTTCTGTTTATATTTACAAAAATTTTAAAAACTCAAATAAAAACTTGTTTGGTAAAATTTTTGATTTATAAATCAGTGGTCTCAGTTTATAAATTTGGCCAAAAAATGAAAATACAAAAAATGTGTTTCCGTTTTGAGTTTTGAGTTTTTTTTTTTTTTACCACCCAACACTAGCCACCACCCGCCACTATTTTCTACCACCGTCTTCCGCCACCAACACCCACCACCCATCCCCTACCACCACCTACCACTCGCCACTACCATCCACCGCCCGCCACCACCACTAGCCACTACCATCCACCGTCCGCCACCACCACCTGCCACCTACTTGCCCCCCCCACCCACTATCCACCTCCCCCCACTATCCACTACCTGCCACCACCAGCCACCAGCCACCTGCCACCACCAGCCACCACCACTACTACTACTACCACTACAACCACTACCACTACCACCACCATCACCCACCACCCACCCGCCATCCACCTGCCACCACCACCCACCACCACCACCACCCGCCATCTGCCACCCACCTGCCGCCACCCACCACCACCACCACCACCCATCCGCCACCCACCGCCACCACCACCACCACCACACCACCCATTCGCCACCACTCACCACCCGCCACTCACCCACCCATCCACCATAACCACCACCCGCCATCCACCACCCACCGCCACCACCACCCACCACGCCATCCACACCACCCATCCATCACCACCACTACCACCACCACCCGCTACCTACCCGCCACTACCACCCACCACCACCCGCCATCCGCCACCCATCTGCCACCACCCACCACCACCACCACCACCACCCACTTGCTACCACCCGTCACCCACCACCACCACCCACCACCCACCACCACTTGCTATCCGCCACTCACCTGCCACCACCACCCACTCGCTACCACCCACCACCCGCCACAGTCACCTACCCACCCACCACCACTACCACCTACCCGCCACCACCCACCACCACCACCTACCCACCACCCACCGTCACCACTTTTCACCACTATATTCTGCCGTCACTCGCCGCCACTTGCCGCCACTTGCCATTTCTCACACTTTTTTATATTTTTAAATTTTTTTAAATATTTTGTCAATTACCAAACGCGTTTGTAGTTTATATTTTTCTAAAAATAAACAAAAATTAATTTATAAATTTTTTATAAATATAAACTGAAAACGTAAACGTTACCAAACACACAAGCAAAAATATGTGCAGTATGCAGAGATGCTTATGACTTCTTCTTTGTTTGGGACAAATTGCATTCCTTTAATATACCACTTTTATTAATAAATAAATCTAATAGTAACAATTTGACTTTAAAATTTTCATGTTTTTGTCAAATAAATAGTCTTTTAGGGAAAAATCAACAATTTATATACACTTTTTTTAAATAATTAAACTATTAACGCTGTATTTGATTGGAGGATTTGAGAAAGAATTTAGAAAAAAAAAAAGAAAAGTACGGTGAAATATAAATAAATATACCTACATTTCACCTAATTTCATACACATTTTTTTTGTTTCTCTTTCTAAATCCCTCTCTAAATCTCTTAACCAAACACAATATAAATCTCTTATTTTTTCCTGGACTACTCACCACTTCCTTTCTCTCTTTCTTTCTTTCTCCCACCTCTATTTTTCAACCACCCCCACTGCTTGCCAATGAAACCCACAACCTCAATCCATCACTTGCACCACCTCCATCTACCCCTGAAATGGACCTACCATCGCCTCTCTGCCTTTCCATCCTTCTTTTTATTGTCTGTCTAACTCTCGGTTTTTCTTCTTCAGCCTACCACATTTTTATGACTAAAAAAACATTTGAGATTTATGCAATATCATAGGAAAAGAAGTGGAGTTGCTTTTGGGCATGACATAAAGTATAGTGATTTTTTATTTGTACTCTTCATCAAGCCTTAAGTAGATACCTAACCAAATATTTGACATTACCCAAAAGGTGGAGACAATTTCAAATCTCACAAACCTTTCCTACATTATAAAACCTTTACAAGATCATATTCAGCACCTACCAAACATTAAGATCATCATTATTGGACAACATCATTCATTTACGAATGTGGTTACCAAACAAGATCATAATCAAAGAAAATTGATTCAATACTTCTGAAAAAAGTCTATATAGTACTCTAAGTTAATAGTTATTAGTCCATGCAGTACAATCTATCATTTTAGACAATATGAGAAATATCCATTTAACGATAAATGTGAACAATTGTTTGAGAAATACTTAATAATATTCTCTAACTAAGATGTTTTTAATAAGCATTGGCACGCTTTGATTTATCACGACGGTGCACAAATCAACTGCTATTAGTTTAGTTAGTTAAAACATTTATGAGTATGTTTACATATTGGATCTAAAAGAAATTTGTAGAATAAAAAGAAAATTAAAGAGAATTATGAATGTAATAAAAGTTTTTTTTCACATTTCTTTTTCCTCCGCAAGTTTTTTTTTACCAAATTCTCCAAGAACAACCTACTTCTCTCTAGAAAGTCAAAGACTGGAGTTCACAAATATGAATTTAAATGCAAAAAGCAAGCCATCATATTTTTGCAATATTTTTATTTTTATTTGGTGCACTTAAATTTAGTATTAGCCAAGAATACTATAATAAATGATCAATCCCAAAGTTTGCTATGATGCATTTTTTTTTTTAAGCATATTATTCTTCATCAATCCCAAAGTGAAAAATCAAACAACAATTTTGTATTAGCCAAGAAGATAGAGACAATGGCAAATCTAATATAAGACTTTTTCTACCATAAATACAATATAATACATGATCAAACTTTTGTTTTTTAATATAAACATACTGGCCCCACCAATTAAATTAAATTAAGTTGTATCTACCAAACACAAAACTTCATTATTTACAAGAGAACATCATCACTTTTAACAATGTTGCCTTCTTATAATTGGAATATCCTAATACTTTTTTGTTAGCATGATTGTCGACACATCAAAACTCTATCATTAGTGACCTAATAGGCACTTATTTTATTAATTAATTCCATTAGGATATTGGGAGCTGTTATTTCCACATCCCCAAACATCTTTCACAATGGCATTATTTGGTAGAAATTATTGTAAATTAAAATAATTTATATCATAATTAATTCATTTAAATTATTTTCCTCTTAAAATGTAGGGTAATTATCTATATATGCATAATCTAAAAGAATCTCTCTCTCTCTCTAGTTTTTCAATAATTAATTAATTTAAATTATTTGATGTCAATCAAGTATAAGATAATATTTAATAATTTCATAATTTTATAAGGTCGTTGGACAAAGCAAATAGCTAAAAGGTCAAAAAAGTAACTAAAAAAATAAAAGGAAGAGGTACCGATAATTCTTATATGTTGGAAATATGTTTCAATTAGTCTCATAATTTTTTGTGTGATTCATTTAGTCTTTTTAATGTGTAATGACTCATTTGCCTTTATAATCTCATTAATTGTTGTTGTTTGTTGGAGTGTTACGTTTGAAAAAAATATATTAATAAGCTTTTTTGAGTGTTACATTAAAGTGTTACGTTTGGAAAAAGTACATTAAGTAGTTTTTTAGTGTTTGTTACATTGGAGTATTACGTTTGAAGTCTACATTTGAGTTTTATGTTTGGAATGTACATTAGAGTATTACATTTGGGAAGAATACACTAATTTTTTTTTTTGAAGTGTTACGTTTAAGTGACAAACATGATCCAAAAATTAAATCTAACTTCCCTAAGATGGGATCCCCAATGGGGAATGGTAAAAATATCCCCTAAATCATACCAAAATCCAAAATAGGATCTTACAGTAAAGTTGTCAAAACAAACAAACTTATTAATATATTAAAAAATCTAAGAAACTAATTGAAGTAATTGATTCTCATATGAGATTTTCTGATAATTTTCAACCAAAAAAAAAAAAATGTTAAAAAGCCACTGAAACACAAGTCAAACACACCAGTCCATCAAGTTTTTTCTATTAGAAAAGTCATTTCTAAATATGTTAATTTTTTTTTCACACAAAAAAGACAAAAGTATAAAAATACTTAAAAAAAATCAAATTCCAAACCACGCTATATAACTTTGTTGATATAGTGCACTCAACTAATAACAGTGCAAAAAAATTTATAGGTAAGACAATGTTGATTTCCTTTTATTAAGTAGTTAAAAGACAATAAATAACTTTGTTGACACTAAAAATATATATTCTCGGTCGATTGTATGTAACAAATGCAGAGAATTAGTCCAACGGGTGCTAGGTTTAAAGACCACGACTTTCCACCAGTTTACAAGTGAAAAGCGAGTGAATATGAAGTCTAGAATACAGAGCAAGTGACAGAAATCAAGTAGTCAAAAAGATAGACGTGGCAATTGTAGTTTTCTTGTCGATTCGTCAAGTAATGAAGTGGAATGTGGCCAAACATGGCCGAGGTGTCAAGCCATAAAGTTAGCATGCAAGGCATATAGGATACGTGTCATGTTTCCTAGGAGGAGAAAAGTTGTAATAGAGAAGTAGTTACTAGCAGTTGCAGAGATTATAGGCATTGAAGTGGAAGTAGTTGGCTATATGATGGGACATGTGGTAGCAGAGCAGCAGTGGAGTTTGAAGACCAGCAATATAAAAGCTAGGAATTCGAAGTTAGAAGGCCTTCAAACAAATTTGCAATCCTTATAGCATTAGGAGTAACTTAACTTAGTTAGTTCTTACTTAGGAGTAGTCTATCTGTAGTTCAGTTTCTGTAACTAAGAATTCTCTGTCGATTGTCATGTACATTGAACTGGGAGTTTAATTTTATTGATTAAATTCCAAGTTTGTTTGTTCAACAATTGATTTTCAGTTTATTCCTTCTTGTTTCTTCGCATTACAGCCTCCAAAAAAGTCATTGAATCTGTCAAGGCATAGAACATTCAGACCACAATTGTTTGATTTGTTGTTGTTTGTAAAAGTTTAGCTTCTCTGTCGAATCACCCTAGTCGATTTGACCCAGACCAGATTTTTTGCTAACAAACTTACATAATATATTTTGTGATTTCTCATTTATTATAAATAATCACATGATGTTTCAAGATTACCTAATAATTTTTTAAAATGATTAACAACAACTGCACAAAGCACTTTGACATAAACCCCTATAATAACAAATTTATAAGAAAAATATTTGGTAGTTCGAATTTATGTGGCCCGAATAACTTGAATGTATTAAAATGACGTTGTCAAAACGATGTTGTTTTAAGACATTTGAGCCATGAAAATTTGGCCTATTTAGGGGTGTTTGGGAAGGAAGTTTTTTGGGTTTTTTTGGTTTTTTTCCACTAAAAGACAAATTGGTTACAAAATTAAAAAAAATAAATCCAAACAAAATATCACATAAAACCCCATAATCATTTCACTTTTTCTCTCACAAACATCACATTCAATCACAAAAAAATTCAATTATCTTTCCAAACACAAAAAAAAATTTCTCCAATAATATCCTACAACTAAAAAAACCTACAAAAAAACTCATTTCCCAAACACTCACATTGTTGAATTCATAATCACCTTCATAAATTGCAACAAATGTAAATGCATCTTTTTCATATATATCATTGTATTTTGTTAAGAAAATAAATTAGCAAAAGCAATAAATTCGGGAAAATTCTATTTTCACATATCAAATTTCCTTACTCTACACACTTGATGAATTTTTTCAGAATTACAATTTTATCCTTTAACAAAATTACCATCTCACCCACCACCATCTCACTCACACATCTTACAATTTCTCTATATACATCTTACCCACCACCATCTCACCAGTCATTTTACCGTTGGCCACCGCCATAGCAGGCTGAGAATTTGAGATTGGGACACAAAATGTCCTAAATCCCCAACCACACTACAACATCAATTGATTGAGAAAATTCCAAATCTTGATGGCAAATTGGAATTTGAACCTCATGATTCCACATATATGTATATATGTGGAATGAAAATGAAAATGAGGAAATTTCAGATCAATTACAAAATTGCGCTTGTTACTCTTCAATCAAATGTGCAAATCTTCAATGTTGATTACAATATGGATGCATTTATATATATATATATATAGAGAGAGAGAAAGTGAGAGAGAGGTACCCCAAAAAATGAAAGATCTGGAAAAGGAGAGTGGTTACTTTCTTTGTCAATTGTTAGTAGTAAATGTAAAATCTTTGGAACTTCAACGCGAAGGGTTGTGTGAGAATAGCTGAGAGGTTGGGAAGAGGTAGTGGTTGATGTCGTCACTGCCGTATTCGCTGGTAGCTAGTGTAGTTAGGGTTAAGATTTTTAGAGCGAGAAAGGATGGAAGGAGAGGATGTGCACAGAGAAGGTGAGGGTATATTTGGAATATGAAATATGTGAATTGAGATAAAGAAGTAAAAATCAAATTACTAAATGCATGAATTAAAAAAAGATATACATACAAATAATTTAGTGTGTGAAAATAAAATTTCCCATAAACTCGAAAGCATTTAAAACGTGAGGTACATAGGTTAAGTTATTTACGGAGAAGGGACTTCAAATACCCAAAACTAATAAAAGACAACAAATCCATGGCTGAGCTGTGGATGGATGTTGAAATCAAAATGGAATAGTTTTGAATGCCACTTGTTTAATATTGGTCCTCCAACTAATCACCTAATAAATTTTATTTATAAATTAATGAGATTTACAGTAATAAAATGTAAAATAAGACTCAATAAATTAATATGATTTGCGTCTTTAATTTGTGAGGAAAATTTATAAATTACGGGACAAATTATGTTCCTATAATTTATCTCATGCCCATATGATCATTATAGTTCTAAATGTATTGATTTTATTCTCTAACATTTCAAATTGTGTATATTTAATTCAATTGACGATGCTCTTTGGTGAGCTTGTTGCATGGGATTGAGACATAGAATTAAACTTATATATGATTTATTAGTGAATGTCGATTTAATAATCAAATATATATCATTTTTAATCAAATAATTCAGAGATTATTTATATTAAGATTAACCGCGCATTACATAGAAATTGAACTAAACATATTATTCCATCTTTTAAAAGTGATTTAGGATTTGATGTTTGACTTGAAATCTTATATTCCATTTTGAATCATTTATTAAGTTAACATAATATAAAAATTATAAATCAAAAACCAAAATTGTTATAATTGAATTATAGAGGCCAATTTATTATGAGTGACAATATATAAAGATTTTTTATATGTACATTAATCTTCTCACAATCATAAAAGAACGTAATCACAAGACATTGATGAAATTGTGATTAATTTATAATACCATAATTTAAATTGATGAAATTGAATCTTATAATTTAATTTATTATTGGCATGAAACACTAATATCGTGTTTGGATATTGGGTAGAGATTTATAAAGAGAAGAGAAAAAAGTGTGTGAAATTTAACTATATTTTATTAGTATTTTATTCATTTTTTTCTTTTTTAAATTTCTAACTAAATTTATAAATCAGGATATTATTATTATTATTATTTACAATTTTTCAAAAAAAATCTTAATTAATTTAGTGGTAGCAATTTTGTTGATGGCGAACGGTGCCGTGAGGCTGACGGCAGGGCCACCAACAACACCAAATGCGAAACAGCGGAATGAATAAAGCATCCCACGAAAAATTATTTGGTGCTCCGGACGTGCCACTCCACCAATCATCATATATCATGTTTTTTTTTATTATTTTTCAATTACTTAATATAAAATCATAAATCTTATTTTCTCAACCAATCAAAATATTTTTGAAACACCACTTGCTGTGCCTTAGAATCACCAAATAACTTCTCATCCCCCACCCCTTGTGGTCCCCACAGCCTTTGAACCAATTGTCATCTTCTGTCATGGGCCCACAACATGTGGGGTCCACTACTAAGAGCATACAGTGCCATTGATTAGTCGGCGGCGGACCACCAAGTCAACGTTTTTGAAAAAATGAAGAATAATTATTCAAGTGTTTCTAAAAATAAAAAATAAAAAACCAAACAAACAAACAAACAAACAAACACAAATATAAGTGTGATTTTATTAAAATTTTATTTTAAATATATTTATATTCATATTTATTTTGACAATAAATGAGGAGTGACTAGATGTGATTTTGAGAGATGGTGATAAAAAATATCATCAAAAACACGAGATTATGTAATCATCAAAAGTAATATTTATTAACCACGACAAGAAATGAGAATAACCGACACTAATAATAAAGTAATGGGTAGAAGTTAGAGAGAGAGTAACAATACGAGAAAAAATATTGAAAATTTGTTTTTAAATAAATTAAACTAACTTTTTCTTATTACAAAGTAAATTTTATTTATTATTTATAACATTTAAAAAAAGGCATGACACAATTTTTTATTTGTTTTTTTAAAGAATTTATAATTATAAATATAAATATTACTAAACACTCATATAGTGTTTATTTTTTAGTTTAGGCGATAAAATTTAATATTTTTATGTTGATATTTTAAAAAATTGTATTAAAAATGTTAATTCATAAAGATTATTAAAAAATGGTACTTATAATAATTTTTCTGTTGTGTGTGGTCTATACTCCTGTAGGTCCACGTTTTGGAATATCATTGGATGTGTCGTGGCGTGTCCATCGAACTGGTCCCCACTTTGTGGTCCAAAGCGACGAGGGAATTACGCGTGTCCTTCTGTCCTTTTCTCCGCGAGTGGCGGAGAGGAGGCGACGTAATTCTGGACCCCACTCTCCTCCTCGAGATTATTATATGGTAAAAACGGACTATCGTATAATTTTGTGATCGTCCAATAGTAAATTCGCAAATGATATAGAAGGTACGGTTTTTTAATTTTTAAATTGGGGTACTTACCAATTAGTCCTGTTAACTAGACTTATTTACCTACAGGTCCTAACTAATAAATTTAACACTATAAAAATAAGAGAGTGATAAATTTATCATCAAAAATTTATTCATAAAACAAAGAGACTGATAAATTTATCACTATAAAATTATTCATAAAAAAAAAAACTGATAAATTTATCTTTATCACTTAATAAATTATATCAAATAGGACTTAATGGGTAATAAGTCTCCAAAATAGGACCTATTAGGTAATAAGTCTCCAAAATAGGACCTATTAGTAGTTTACCCTTTTAAATTAACGTTTAGATAAAAAAATCAAAAAACATATTTGATTTATCAATTTATTTTTTCTCTCTCCTCTCTTCTTCTTTTTTTTTATTAATAAATCAATTAATCATTTTTTTTGTCTTCTCTCTTTTCTCTCATTCTCTCATATTTTATACATCAATCAATCAAATTTTCTGACACCCATCTATTTAACTACACAAAAAAAAAAAAAATACACAAATCATCTAAAAATTATTTTCAAAACTCATAACCAAATAAATTTTTAATTTTTAATAACTTATCTTTTCAAAATATAACTCAAAACTCAAAACTCTTTTCAAAAATTAAACCAAACGGAGCCATAACTAGGGTTAATTACATTAATGGTCCTCCTATTTTTCTCAAAGTTTAAATTTGGTCCTTATACTTTGAATTTTGTCAATTTGGTCCTTGAACTTTCTTATTTGTTTCAATTTGATCCTTACAACTTTATTATACCCTTGCCCCTTAAGTTTTATCATATTATAATTATTTTTTTTTTCAAAATCTGTAATTACAAGTGCTTATTTATAATTTTAACAATAGCTTTGTTTATTATTATATTCTTAAATTGTTTGATTTTAGACTCACTATATATGCTTCCAAATGCAGACTAATTTATTAATAAATCTTGTAAAATTTCTCTTTGGAATTCTACACTTGTCTTTTCTAAGGCTATTTACACCTTAATGCTAGCAATTTTCTAGTTATAAGTCACTATGGATTGTCCAGACGCAATAAAAATTTAATCTTTTTAACTGATTTTGTAATTCAAAAATATATATTAAACTATTATTTATTTTTATAATTAAATAAACTATTATTTAAATTTGTAATTAAAACAAATTTAACGTAACATTTTAAGGATTGATACATTAACTACTAAATAGATAGGGCTTTCGGTAATTAATCAAATTTTTTTCTATCTATTCAATTTTTTACCCTATCTATTTGATTTTTTAATCTTTTCAATTTCAATTTTCCTTAGCTATTTAAATATTTGTCCAAATAAAATTCTATCTATACAAATTTATTATCTGTTTAAATATCTAACCAAATTTGACTATCTGTTGCAATTTGTTTCTTCATCATCATAACAACAACAACAATAACAAAATGAAAGAGAGATCAGAGTTTGGTTAAGGTTTATCAATCACAGTTGAATCTAAAACACGGTTGAATTAGAATACTCATCATATCTCTCAATAGAAAATGAAAAAAAAAAATATTGAAACAAAAACATTAGAAAACAAAGAATTATTAGACTTAAATACAAAGAATCATGAAATGTAATCCATCGTATTGTTGCAATTTTTCTCATTATATAAAATTCTATTCAATTTAATCCAAACAAATTAAAACAATCCTAAAATGAAACACACGCATGCAGAGAGAGAGAGAGATATGGAGGATTTGCAGAGAAACCCTAGAGCACTGAAGAGACAAAGTGACTTTAGCTTGTAGAGCACATAGTTGAAAACTCCCTATTTGTTGAAATTTTTGAAGATCGTAGTTTTAAAGATCGTAGATCTAATGAAACAAATATAATGGATCAAGATTTGAGCTATAAAACACAAAAAATGAAAAGAAGAGAGGGAGAAATGAGAAATGAGGATCTTGTCAATACGGGCCACCATTAGAGTGTCGCTAATCACAACAATGTTGACGACATGGCTGCTAAGCCATTGAAAACTATGACCAAGCACCACGGTAGAGGCATCCTCAAGAATTTCCACAGATTGTCGTCAATCTAGCAAAGGTCATCCGTCGCTATACTTTGTGCTCTAATTTGCATTATCAGCCCCATCGTATTCACTCGTTGCCTAGATCTATTGAATCTCCTCCACCAATGCAGCCGTGAAACTCTAACCCTAACCCTAGAGAGAGAGAGAGAGATACAAAAAAAGGAAGAAAAGAGATAAGCGATGTCATCTATAGCGGCAAAACCCATTGATGAATCGGTGGCGATAGTGGTTGTACCGACGATTATAATGGAATTGGTGAATCGCGTAAAGACGAAATAGTGGTAGAGTCAAAATATGTGTGTGTGTATGAGAGAGAGAGAGAGGAGCTGTAGAGAGTTTGGTTAGGGTTTAGTTTGGAAACAATATATATACATAGATAATTTGGTCATTTTACGAGAGTTTGTCCTTATAATGTGACATTTTAATGTGACATTTTACGAGAGAAAATTCAAAATTAAATTTTTGTACCGAATACCCATATATATAATGTGACATTTTAATTTTTTTAATCAAAAAATTAATACATAAGTAACTCGTGCATGCATAATATAACCAACTAATAATAAATTATTACTTATCATGTATAAATCTCAATCCTATTATGACGACATTAACAATGACAGGGTTGAGTGATTAAATTAAGAGCAATGCTAGGTATCATGAGAAATCTTTCATGAAAATAATCATGAAAGTTTTGTGATCTTTGAATTACACTTAAAATAAAGCACCACACATTAATCAAGGTAATTCAAAGATCATAAATTTTTCATGATCATTTTCATAAATTTTTTTTCATGAATCCTAACTTTTCCCTTGAATTAAAATTAGTTGGTGATACCATGCGCTTGCATGATAAGGTGATATCACCGCTACGATCAAGTTTTACTCCTGCTTGGTGTGCACACACAGCAGCATGGTAAATTTGATCCCACCAGATAACGTCTCAACATAACCACAAATGTATCCACGCGCTGTTATTTGTTTTACAAACCAACCAAACGACTGTTGGGCCACGTCAACGATTCTCCACCGTACGATCAGATTAATCTCCCTGGCACCTAACGACCCCAACTACAAAGGTCCACGCCCAAACGCGACTCACTATTTACCTCTCAACAAGCGGTTTGCCGAGCTGTTTTTCTCCCTGAAAACCGCTTTTCCCTCCATAATATATGCTTCTTTAGCTTCGCGAGAAAGTCATATCATTCCTCATCTCTCTCTAAAAACCACAACTCAATTTCGATCTTCTTCTTTGCTGGTTCATTTTTGTAGTAACAAATCATAGCTATCATCTCATGTTTCTCTACCTATATATATATATATGTATACGTTTCTCTCTCTATATTCGTCTCTTCCAAGTCCATCTCTCTCGACTGTAAAGGCTAGCATGGAGTAACTTTCTCTATAATACTTTGCGAGTGCAAGACTGGATTATATTATATAGCTTTATCGATCTTCATCTAGATATTTTGAATTACTTTCTCTCTAAACTGAATTGCATATTATCTATATAGTTCTGTGTTTGTATGTCCTGATTATGTTTGTAATGAGATGAAAGTATTGTTATGAGAGTATTTTTTCTCGATGGCGTATCAGAACCATCTATCTCAAGAAATGGCGCTACATCATTTCTCAGACCAGCACTTGGGAGAGAACACTTCGGTTTTGCGAACTATATTGCCGGAGCAGCTAGGTCAATCTTCGCCGGACGGTTCAGGAAAGGAGCGTAAGGACTTACAGAGATTTATAATGGAGTCCGCCGGGAAGACGGCGGAGCACCACCACCAACCACCGCCGCAAGTCGGCGTTGGACCGACGTGGCTCAATAGCGCGATTCTGAGGCAGCAGAACCAGTACGGGGAAGCGAATTTCCTCAATCTACACACGAACTCCGATTCGGCTGCGTCGAATCAGTGGCTCTCGAGATCGATTCTTCAGAGGAACGTTAGCGATGTTAGGGACGACAACGATTCGATGATCGCCGCGGCGATATCGCACGAATCGGCTGATTTGAACAACAATCAGAATGATAATAGGAATATTGGGAGCAATCAGGTGGAGAACAACGGCGGAGGAGGAGGTGGCGGTGGTGGAGAGTTGACGGAGAGCGATGTCGGCGGCAGCGATGGAGTTATGAATTGGCAGAATGCAAAGCACAAATCTGAAATTCTCTCTCATCCGCTTTACGAGCAGTTGTTATCGGCTCATGTCGCGTGCTTAAGAATCGCGACGCCGGTCGATCAGTTGCCGAGGATCGACGCTCAGCTCGCTCAGTCGCAGCACGTGGTGGCCAAATATTCGGCTCTCGGCCATGGTAATATTGGTGATGATAAGGAGCTTGATCAGTTCATGGTGAGCTTTTAGTACTCTGTTTCTGTTTTATCTTCATCATTATTTTCTCTGATTGTTTGATTCATTTTTTGTTTGTATTGTTCTTCATTTGTGTGGACTGTAGTTATTAGTTGGGTGGTATGGTTATGCGATTTATGAAACTGAAGATGAATTTATTCTGGGTATGCTCATCCGGTTGATGAATTAAAAGTTTTCCTATTTGTCTCTTGGCCGTCACAAATCAGACCAAACCAATTCACTAGGGGAAATTTTTTTCCCTGATATATTTTGAACTTTTTTTTGGTTCTATTTTGATCATATAATCTTGGAAATTATATCTTTATTTCCCCCCTTGTTTTTTTAAGAATTGGTAAGAGGGGATAGGGAAGGGAAAGTTGCATAACGCTACAGTAAACTTGAATTCATGCATCACACCGGGTAAGGGAAATTGTTAGTGATGTTGGTTTTTTTTTAGTAACCTATTTTGTGCAAACGGATCTGCATTGTAACACGAAGACTGGCTGGAGCAAAGACATTAAAGACTCTTGTCTTTATTTAAAAAATTGTGTGACTGTGAGCTAATTTAGGTAACAACGAATTTCATACAAATTTTAAAGCTCCTTTGTCAGTAGGGTTTGAGCTTATGAAGAAGTATCAAACACCTGGTTGTGCTATAAGGATGTAACTAGTTAGTTTGGGTGACTCCTTACTAGGAACTAAATTCTTTCTATGATTGTTGATATAACTCTCCGTTTATTTTGTCCAAAAACATTTTTAACCTAGAAAAAGTTTTCCATAGAACTCTTTTTTGATGTTTTTCTATGTGTGGTTGCAACCTTGAATTGAAACTAATGTTCCAGTGGTGGTGTTAGCGGTGGTGATGGGGTGGTGGTGAGATGGTGGTGGTGGTGGTGGTGGTGAGACGGTGGGTGGTGGTGGTGGTGAGACGGTGGGTGGTGATGGTGATTGTGGTAATGTGGTGGCATCAAGCCCGGAAAATATTTTCTACCTTTCCAACCCAACAAGCTTGTGTTCCGTGGACTTTAATTTTTGGTCGTACCAAACACCAAAAAGTGTGGGATGTGCTTTATGCCCAATATAGCTTCTTACGCTTAGTGTTAATCATGCAGAAATTTGAACTGCATTTTGGAGCAAAAATTTGATAAATTTGGATGATGTAGGAGGTGGAAAATTTTAACAAGGACCTAATAAGGGGGAAAAAAATGCAACTGTATCCAAAACAGTGTTATTAAAGGCGTGCCTAGGCCCAGTGCTCATCAAGGCACTGAGGCACAATCAGTGCCTTGAATTACTTATGTTGAACCTTGAATTATTTGCTTATATTAAATTATCTATTTTTTTATCTTGATGAGCCTCTCTTTGATGAAGCTTGCGCCTAGGCCCTAGGAAACCTTGGTGCTTCAGTGTGCCTATCGCCTTTAATAACACTGATCTAAAATGAAGTTAGTCAACTGATTCCATGAGCAAAGACTAAAAAATGTTCCACTGATGATGAAGATTTCCCTAACAAGAGGTATTCTGAAAGCTGAGAGTGTGTAAGCCTTACTCTTGAGTACCTTATGTACAGTTAGAATTACTAGCAACCCTTTATTCTTCTTCTTTGAGAAAGTAATTGACAAGAATAATAAATCCCTATCCTCTGATCGAGAAAGCTTCAGGCTTGTTTTCTTAAGATAGTAATAGAATTGCTGCATTGACTGTCACTTGAGGATACTTTGAACTCATACTCGATTGGATTTATTTAGCTAGTCAACATGGGAAGTATGCAATTAATTTTATTCTTTATCTGTCTCTGTGAAGCATGCTTAAATGAAATTTCCAGAAAATAATACATTTGAAAAAACTGAAAGATATGGAAAGCAAAAATGATGTCATTGAAAATGAAGAACCTTTTGAATGAAATTGGAATCCAATATGGCTTTTAAGGTTTCTCATTTTGATTTATTTCACTCACTGTATTTGGTGGGAGACACTGAGCATATTTTGAGACACTGATAATGCCAGAACTAGTTTTTGCATAGATTGCCTTATAGTTGTACAAGGACAAAGGCTATAAAGAGTTTTTCATTCATTTTTTTATTTTTATTCATCTAGTTCTTAAGGAATATAACCAGACAGATTTTTGTTTTTCCACCACATGATATGTGTGGCTAATGCATGGCTGCAATGCATTTTTAAGGGACCTGAGTCTTTTGTGTCATCTAGTTTTCTCTGTCTCCATGCAGTCCATGTTCCTAATTATGATGCTACAGCCACATGAAAATAATGTCTATGAGACAACTCTGTCTAATCTTCATTCTTCATAATATAAATCCATATAAGCGGTTGCTGAAACTATTATAGTTTCAATTTAATTGTATGAACACTACCATAATCTTTCAATTTGTGAATTGTTGTTTTGCAAGCTAAATAAAATGAAGTGCATGGAATGGAAACAGATGATTCCTCTTCCTTTCAATAGCGATTAGTGAATATGAATTTCATAAATTATGCATTACATTGAGAGTGCATACTCAAATTTGGTCCAGAGGAATTTATACATCCATCCCTCTCAAAATATTTCCATTGTTCTGGTGTTGTATATAATTAATTTGCCTACATGATAAAAAAATGGAATGCTATTTGGAAGGGAATATTAAGATATCCAATATTCCCCTAAGTTCAATTTTTGTTGGGATGTTTTAAATTTTCAGAAGGGCTCTTGGGAACTTCAGTTGACATGGTGGAATTATGAATCCTTTTCATAATAAATTTGCAAAGTTTTTTTTGTCAATATACATCAAACCTTCTGCTTTCCTTTTTCTTTTGTTTATAGAAAACACTAAGCAAGTGGCAGCCTTCTTGGTGCTTCACATGATTACTTACCGATACCCTGATGAACTTTGCTTCTTACCGTGGAGATGTTTCCACATTTGTCATAATAACATTTGTGTGGATTATACAACCTAAATTATTACAAGAATAAGACTATAACATTGTGTTATACTTTGAGCAATTCCTCCATGAAAAATATTGTGTTATATAACTTTGAGATATATTTTGATAGATAAACATATCCTCTGTTCAAAAGAAAGTGATTATTCATAATGTGGTCTTAATTCTCATCTCTTATCTCTTTATAATGTAGACACATTATGTGCTATTGCTCTGTTCTTTTAAAGAACAGCTGCAACAACATGTTCGTGTACATGCAATGGAAGCAGTAATGGCTTGCTGGGAGATTGAGCAGTCCCTACAAAGCTTAACAGGTATGTTTCATGATTTTAAGCTTTTTGGACTTGTTCATTTCTGACAAAAATTGCACTTTCCTTTTCATTGTTTGAAATGCTTTTTCCACAAGACAAATTTTGCTTGCTTCCTTGTTCGTGTTGATGTTGATCACCATACCTTTTTAAACAGTTTGAGACTACTAGTGTTATTACCTTCTAAATTGAAGTTTCCGTACCTCTTCATGACTTAATATTTTTCTGCAATCTTTTTTATCACTATTTTTTTGGTGAAAACCCATATTCTATGGTTGGGTACTCCAAAAACCTTGTATTCTTAGTTGACCACAATAGATTTCTAATCTTGGACAGGTGGTCTGATAAAAAAATTTTGGAGGTTAGGAAAATTTACCCTGCATAGTTTCTATCTGATTTAAAAACCCTTTCTGTATGTTTCACAGGAAGCACCTGTAATATATTATATTATTGTGTAGTGCAAGTTTATGTCCCTTGAAAATACTGTTAGTTATGAAGAATTCCTGTACATGTAGACACAATTTTATTACATGGAAATGCCCCTTTGTGATCAATTTTTTTAGTTTTTTTGTCAAACCAAATGGAGATTGAATTTGCTCTCAGTTTTATTGAGATGAATGTGAATCATCCTCAAGTGACCATTCACGGGGGAAAAAAAAATTAAAAATGAAGGAACACTTATTGCTTTCTATATTTTGTGGATAAACCATTGCTTCTAGGGAACTGGGCTTACCATTTTAAACTCTATGCATTGGCTAAATCATAAAATACTAAAGCAAATTCTGCTTTAACATGTTACATGAATAGGTGTTTCTCCTGGAGGAGGCACGGGGGCAACAATGTCTGATGATGATGATGACCAAGTAGACAGCGACACCAACATGTTCGATGGAAGTTTTGACGGACCTGACACCATGGGATTTGGTCCTCTTATCCCAACAGAGAGCGAGAGATCCTTGATGGAACGTGTAAGGCAAGAGCTAAAGCATGAATTAAAACAGGTCTGGGACTAAATATTTGGTTGTGTTATGTTTTGTACATTTTCAGTGTCATCTACTAACATTCTTTTCCTTTTCTTTTTTTCGTTTTTTTTAAATATAGGGTTACAAGGAAAAACTTGTGGACATTAGGGAGGAAATTTTACGAAAGAGAAGGGCTGGAAAACTCCCTGGTGATACCACCTCTGTCTTAAAGGCTTGGTGGCAATCACATTCTAAGTGGCCATACCCAACGGTAAGTGTTTGCTTATCACTCCTTTAGACTCTGTGTTCAGTTTGGTGAATGGGAAAGCACAATGAACTATTTGTTTGAATGAGTTGCTTTAGTGCTATTAGTTTCAGATTTGGTTGGGTAGAGCAATTATGGTTTAGCATTAAGGCTTCAATTAAGTTTAGGCAAGCTTGTCCTCATGTGGTCTTGGTAACTTTAAGTCCGTTTGGTAACCTAGGTGAGAAAGAAAAGAATGAAATGATTATAGTTTCTCACCATTGTGTTTGACACGTGTCATTTTGTTTTTATTGTTTTGTATTTAGATGGGCAATTTATTTATTTTGAAAAAAAAATTATAAAGCAACTTTGGTGTCTCACCAAATCTCTCAAATTTTAGTGAGAAACAAAATATGAGTTTTAAGAAAGGACTTTTTTTCATCATTTCTCATTATTTTTCACCTTCTCAATCATTCAAACAAGTAATAGAGTTCAATCTTTCCATTCTTTCTTTCTTTCACTGAACCCCTCAATCCAAATGGACTGCAGCCACTCAATTCACCTTTTATTGTTTAACTAAATTCATCTTCCTATCAAAAACAAAAACAAAAACAAAAACAAAAATTCATCTGTTGAAGTGCTGCTTTCGACAAAAAATTCTGATGAGTTTCTTTGAATCACTGTGGTTAATTCATATCTTCTAGGAGGAAGACAAAGCAAGATTGGTACAGGAAACGGGCTTGCAATTGAAGCAGATAAATAATTGGTTTATTAATCAGAGGAAGAGGAACTGGCACAGCAATCCTTCCACTTCCACAGTCCTGAAGAGCAAACGCAAAAGGTACTCGAATTTAAACACGTGTGTAATTTGATTATTTTACATTCCTCAAAACCTTCGACCGATCTTAATTTGAAACAAAGTAATGCAGGGGACAGTAGCGGTGACCGTTTCTTGTGAGCAAAAAGGACAAATCTGAAGACAATCCACAAATAATCTTCCTTGGTGCTTCCACTACAGTGATAATCCAGCATTGGTACATATATCTATACAGGGTTCATTCAAGAGAACTAATATCATGGATATGGGTAATGACAAAGATACGACTTGTGTGACACGTACGTCACAGCTATGAGCAGAGGACTTTGCAGATGTTATACTGAACAAGATGCTGCGATATCTCATTAGGAAGTTTAATTTTAAGAATATATGACAACAAATTTGAGTTGGGTATGTTGGTGGTCATTATTTTTGTTTACACTTTACATATAAATATGGCGGGGGTGTGGGTGTACAGGGTAATAATCTCTTTGATAGTTGGTTACAGTTATTTTGGTTATTATAAATCTTTTGGCAGTGTTGTAGTCTAGTAATTTAGTATTCAACTTGTTGCATATGCTTTCACTCTATAAAGGATTTGTGAAGTTTTTGCAAGAAAATGGATACGTGTTTCTCTACAATGGTTGGCTTCTCTTCTGGCTGATTTGAGAAACAAGTTTCCCCGGAATCGGAATCGGATACTTTTTTTCTTTTTCTCTACTATGGAATGGAAGTGAGTTTCGAGCAACTCCACAACAGTCATTGCTAGCTGCTCTGCTTATTATACCTTTTCCTTATTTTTGAATTTGGTGGTGAAATTTTGTTCGGTCACATAATTGAAAATATGTGGAAGGTGTTCAGAAGTATAAGGAATCCAATTAAATTTTCATAATTGGAGTTAAATCTAAAAGGATTGACCCCCAAGGATGTACATAGTTTACTGGCAGGGAAAGGCATGAAATAGTGAACAAAGGGCCAAAAAAGTGTGAAAAATCAACTTCAACTATAAAAGTGTTTGGTATCGTCTTCAAAAATTGTTTTCTTTTCTTGAAACGATAAAAATTGAAAATAATATGGAATGTTTCTGAAAAACTGTTTTCGAGAACATTTTCACTCTATTTGATTTTGAATTTTCAAAAAACAGTTTTTTTTTTGAGTTTTTTAATATTTTGTGCTTTGTTATTTTTTTTGAACTATTTCAATAATTTAGTTATTTTTATTTTTTAGATATACTTAATCTAAATGTATTTAAAAAGTAAAATATTTATAGAAAAAATCTAAAAAAAAAATTTAACAAATAAAAAAAATTACACTGAATTTATATATATATATATATATTTTGTATTTGTAAAAAGATTTTGTCACTAATTTTGTACTTTTAAAATATATTTAGATTAAGTCATTTAAAAAGTAAAAACAAAAGTGATTAAAATATTAAAAAATTCACTAAAAATTTAAAAATATCAATTGAAAACTCAAAAACTGTTTTTGAAGAACTTAAAAACCAAAAAGAGTATTTTTTTTTTTTTTTTGTAAAACACAAATTTTGAGAACATTTTTTTGAATTTTTAGAACTACATCACAAAAATAAAAATAATGTTCGTCTCCAAACCAATCACAATTAAATATAATTAACCAAGTCATTTAAGAGCCAGGCTCGAACACCTTTTTTTTTTTTTTTCTTTTTGTGTCTCGCTTTTTGGTAGTATTGGTTGGTTATGACATACATCATTTTCTTTTAATAAAATCAGTTTTTTTTTTTTTTTTATAATAAAAAATAAAAAATTAAAACAACATAAAAACAAATATTAAAGACTGGCAATTAAGTTCGATATAACCAAAGCAAAGTCAATGATCATCACCAGCATCATAGAAAAGCAATGAAACATACAAAACACAAAATTGTGAGAATAATGAATGAATGAATGAAACATTTACAAACAAGTTTTCTGAACACAAGAAATTAAAGACTTGTACAATATAAGAATCATAGAAAACAAAAACAAAAACAAAACAACCTCTTTTTTTGTTTTTTTGGTAAATGCATGACTCAATTACAAAGTGCTGGGGAGTGGAGCTGCAAACCTAGCTGCAAAATGATGATCAATTACTTCTATATGATCATCTCCATTATCAAAATTTAGAGCATAGCTTTGTGGATCATAGAGAAACTGCATTCTTGATCTCTTCTTGTTGTAAATCCCATGAATGCTGAACTGTCTGATGAAGTTCTTCCACTTTGGACCGGCCAAAATTTCTGAAACTTCCCTCAATTTCTTGGCTTTCTTCATAACCCAACTCTCTTTCATCTCCCCTTGTTGCTGCAACAGATTATACCATTGTTGTGAATCGTTGTTTCGGTGCCTTGTAGAGCAAAGTAGCCATAACCATCCACAACCATGTCTTGTGCCATTCTCTTCATTCATATCTTCCATGTCTTCTGAAGGCGGAGTTTTGCTAAAAGAAGCTTGTTTATCAAGCATGGCGAGAGAGAGAAAAAGAGAGAGAGAGAGTTTGCTTTGTTATAAAGAATTTCAATTCAATAACAACACAAAAAAGAGCGAACTATATATAACTATAATTTGAGAATTGGGGTAGGACTAGGTATATATAGTTTACATGGTAAGTGACGGATATACCAACACAGAAAGAGAACTCAACCTCTAATTATCTTACTGACACGTGTGTGAAAAAATAAAAATTATTAAGTGGTTCGGAATTACTATTTTGATCCCGATCAATTATGAGTAGTCACGTCTAATAAAAAATATCTTTACTAAGAGATAAGATGTTTAATTTATAAATACATAATATTAGAATAACACGATCGAATTATTGTAAAATATCAAAAATATTCTTATTGTAAAATTTAGATCGAGGTTAAGACAGCAATCGGGAATTTAATGATCAATCCTTTTAAAGATTCACACCCACCAAGGCATCTGTGAAAATAATTGCACATGATTGGTCGGAAATCAGAATGCACCTAAAAAAGACTTGTTCTCTCGTTGTTGTGTCCTTGACCTATGCTGACAGCTTTGAGGGGGGTCGATGATCAATGCTTAGTTGTAATGTATATTTTATTTATATGGAGGTTTTAATATATATATATATATTTTAGGCAGGCCTAATTGCAGATTTTGCAGCTGTGGCTGAAGAGTTATCCGTTAGGAGACAGTTAAATAACAAACAATTGTTGTCTCTTTTGCTATATATAATATATGTATAATGTATGTGGCTTTGGATTTATTCGTTACATGCAAAGAGGTGTGCTTGGCATGTTTTCTTGCCCAAAACCCTCACAACTTCCTGACTTTTCTATTTGTGATATTATTATTAAAACACACACTTGTTTGATCGGGATGGGATATATAGAGGCATGAACAAACAAAAATATGTGGATCTTATCCTTTTTTTAATAGAATAAAGTTTGGGAGCTCGAAATCGAGCTCCCCCGAATCCCCCGAAATTCAGGAGGGAGAGAGAGAGAGAGAGAGAAGATCGGGGAAGAGGAGTAAGAGAAGAGAGGGGAAGAAGCTCAAAGCCGTCAAGCTCTGGCGTCGCCTGCGCCTCCGCCCGCCTCCGCCTCCCCCTCCCTCTCCCTCTCCCCTAGTTTGTTGGCCCCCTCCCCTTCTCTTCCTCCCCTCCCCCTCCCCCTCTCTTCTTCTTCTTCTTCTCTTCTCTTCTCTTCTCTGCGTCTGAAATGGAAAAAAAAAAAAAAAAAAACGAAACGACGTCGTTTCGGGGGATTCGGGGGAAGGGGATTCGAGCTACCAATCAAAACTGTTTTTAATATATGTTTCTTTTGTTGCGGAAGTTTATTATACACACTTTTTAAAAAGGAAAAAGTTGGGAATCATGAATTTTTTTTTATGAAAATGATTATAAAATATTTATGATTCTTAGATTATCTTGATCAGTGTGTGGTGTTTTATTCTAAATGTAATCCAAAGGTTACAAAGCTTTCATGATTATTTTCATGAAAAAATTTTCTTGATATCTAGCATTGTTGTTTTAAAAATGTTTATCATGTCTATCTTATAATTAAAGAGTAAAATGACATAACTTTATATCTTTTAATCATAACTAAAAAAATAAAAAATAAAAAGTTATAACCAAACACTACATGAGGCATGACTGACATATCAAAATAATGTAATCAATGGTTACATATATAATAAAAGATGTTTATTGTAGAATTCTGATGACTAGATATGAAATCTGATAGTATATTATACTTTTCAAAAATACTAGATATTTGATACCACCCTGATATTTCGCACCACATAATATGGGTCATTCATTATTTAACGATCAAAATAATCACGTAGCTCTTTTCTCATACTATATGGTGCGTTTCAATAGAGTGATTTGGAATTTTATCAAATTATCGATTGATCAGATAGTGTCAATTTTTTAAAATTTTTTGCAAGGAGATGGTCGACCGAAGGGACAACTGGGGAGACATCCGGCCGATTGTTCGATGCTCAAAAGCTAATAGCTCTTTACAACAATTAGGTGAAAAGTTTCAACATCCTCAATTTCATAAAAATTTAAGATATCCTCAATTTGATAAAACAAAAATGAAGCGTTGGAGCACCAGTTTTGTATAATTTTTCATCAAATTTAAATTTAATAAAATAAAAGATGAATTATTGAAGATGGTCTTATATTGTTCGTGGATGCAACTACAATAATTGTTTAGTGGTAACCATAATCATATGGTTTGTGAATTTAGATACACTACAATATATAAAAATTTTAGAAACTAAATTTTTTGATTGTTAAAAGTGAAAATTTTGCGGCAAAAGATATTTAGGAGCTAATTTCTATCGTTGTGAGGATAATCGCTAAAAGGTCGTCTCGAAAAGTAAAAAATAAGGCTTTTAGTGACAAAGATTTGAAAATGTCACTAATAAATACACTTTTGAAGAAAAATAATTTGGTCTAAAAAATGTTTATTTTTTAAAACAAAAAATTCGGTCCCAAAAAAATAATAATTCATCACTAATATTCAATTTTCTTTATTAAAAATATAATAGCGATACTTTTTGTAACAAAAATATTTGGTTCATAAATAATAATTTTGTCCCTAATACTTTAATTTTTTGTAGTGATAAATGTAATAATTTATGTGATTTTTTTAACTATTGTCAAACATAATCTTTTATTTATTTATTTATTTTGGAGACATGTAAATGAATGTGCCAATGTACCTTAAATTCACAATTCAATGTTCTGTCACTAGCGTAACTACTTTGATTTTAATATAAACTTAAGGATGGAGCAACCATTATTTGTTAATGATGATACTGCTGAACCTTGGAGCGCGAGTCGGGTTGACTCACGCTTCCTGCATCGTTCCCCAGTCACTCTCATTGGAGTACCTATAAAAGTGTTCAACGAGGAACAAGAGTCCCTTAGCGGACCCTTCAACGACCAAGTTAGAAGAAAGAGAGATTGATGATGTGTAGAGAGATAATAAGAATAAAGAACTTAACCTTTTATGTGTCTTGGAAGCCTCCTTATATCCTTTGTTCATCATTTTCTTATCCACTCCAACTTGTCATGTTGGCCAAAAGTCTATGCACTACCTTGCCTTGTTCATGGTGAGGCTGCCCGTTTCGACCTGAAGGGGTAATTGCATTTAATGCTGCAGGAGTCTCATTAATGGTTGATGTGTGGTGCAATAACTTTGTAGGATCTTTGTCTACTTACGTAGCTGGTTCTTCTCTTGACAAGTGTTCAGATGCCATTGGTTCTTGGTGCAACATTGGGTTTTCAATGGTGTTGGGCTTTAGTGCTTGAATCATGAATTGGGCTATAAGTGGTGGGCCAAAAGCTTCTATGGGCCCACCGATGTTAGTAGTCCCCCATTTCCAAGTGCAGCTTCAGTTCAACGAAGGGAATAAGAAAGAAGATAGGGAGTATGTGGGGTCGAGTGAAAGAAGGGTCGACGGCAAAGAAAAGGGGGGGACCGAACGAGAAGACCGATCGAGAGAGGCCAACCGCGAAAGGAGAGACTGAGAAGACCGATCGAGAGGAGGGCCGACCGCGAAAGAGGGGACCGGGCAAGAGGTGGTGGCGACGCGCGGGGTTCGAGGAGCGACGGGACACGTGATGATGTGAAGTGAAATAAACAGGGAAGGGGAAAAGAGTAGTGAATCGTGGTGGTACACGTGGCATGATCTGGTGATAAGGGAGATGATACATTAGCAGGAAGCGAAGGGTTAAGACTAGGATAGGACGCGGAAAAGACGGGGGTGGAAACTTTCGAAAATTTCAAATTGGCGAAATTTAATCTCGATCCTCGGAATATAGGCAAATCGTGGGCATTTGGAGTTACTCATTTTACATACCTCTTTGCGAAAAACCAACACATCCCAGAGTTGAACTCATTTGTTTCGTGTGACACGCCCCTCCAACACTTTACGAACTTCCTCACGCTGGCGGCCGAAGCAATACACAGAAGCGTAGAAGAGATGGCTCGAAACGAAGCGCTAGCCACGAGGCTAGAGGCATTGGGTGAGGACGATGCAGTGGAGTTAGCGGAGCAATATAGGACGGAGAGGCAGGAGGAAAGGGGGGCGGAGCAAGCGGCGCAAGCCCGACCGTCTACCATGATCATAGTCACAAGGCCGATTAACTAAGTGGAACCTGACCACTGGCACACCAAGGCCGACAAGTCAACGTTTACGACAAAGAAATTGGAAGAGGTACGTAAGAAGTACCAGATCCCGGTGGAGATAGAGTTGAAGTTGCCCACATCAAAGGAGAGGGCATCGGATGCACGTCCGATGAAGTTTACGTTGTACAAGGAAGCGTTGCGGGGGGATCTGAGGTTGTTGCTCCCACAAATAGTGGTGGATGTGTTGAACCGTTTGGAGGTGGCGCCAGGGCAGCTAATGCCCAATGCATGGAAAATATTATTGGCCTGTGCAATCGCATGGCCACAGGCGACCGGGGGAGCAGCGATGACAGTGGAGGAGTTCTTTTCATGTTATAAGGCCTCCGGTCAACAAGAAACATGGGTGACCTTGCAGGCAGTGGTGGGCAAAGGGTTAGTGGCGGGTTTGCCATCGTTGGTGAAGAGGTGGAGACCGAGGTGGTTCTATGTATCAGCGAATGGCGAGAGGGGGGTGTGCACAACGTGGAAAGTTCCCACGAAGTCAATGGAGCCAAGGTTAGAGGCAAAGACCAAGAATAAGGTGAAGTGGGTGAATGAGTGGAGGGTATGAAATGGGATGACCTTATCCGACCTTCGACCTTGTTCGCCTTGAGTTTGGGGCCGCAGCCAACCGAGGAGAATCCTACACTGGAGGAGTTGGAGGCTCTGAGAAAGGTGCAGGAAGCAGAGGAGTGGAAAACTTTTGCCAAAGCAGACAAGTATAAGGAATCACAGTTAGGCCCTGCGCTTAAGCTGGTCATGAGGGAGTGAGTCCGACCACATCCCAAGTTGTTGGGAGATAAAGATCTGACGGATTTTGCGCTACTGCCGCCCCTAATGGATCCGTTGAAGGAGAGGAGAAACTAGGAGATAGAGGCAGTGTTGAAGAAGAAAAAGAAAAAGAGATGGGGAAGACAAGGATGAGGGGGAAGAAGCCATAGGCCCAAATGCCCAAGTGGTGATGAGCGCAGCGGAGCCAAAGCAAGTGGCAGTAGGTGAGAGATTGAGACTGCAATCACTCAAGATGGGGTATGTGCCAGAAGTGTCCCCAAGTCCTGGAGAAGGGAAAGTTGGGGTGAGCAAATAAGAGATGGGTGCCACGTTGAAGACCGCCATGTATCACATGCGCGCGATGGCCGGTCGATCGGTAGAAGAAGGAAGCGAAGCCAGGGTCACCGCCGACCGTCTCGTTGGGGTAGTAGAGGATGCGGCCGTGCGGTCGATGGCGTGATTTACAGAGGCCGACCTCCTGAGAGGGTTCTGCTCAGTGCAGATAGAGGCGACAACCTTGACGGTTGCCCTGCTGAATAAGGCAGCGCGCGCGAAGATGGAGGCAGAGCTGCTAAAGGCCCAGCTAAAATAGGTGAAAGCGTAGTTACAAAACCTAAGGGTTGAGACAACGGGCTGAAGGAAAGCCACGTGGAGTGCCTGTGCAAAGGGCCTGGAGTATGTGCAAAGGGCAAAGAAGATGGAAATACTGGCGATGGTGCAGAGCTACTTGGCAGAGCGTGCTACCACCGAGCTCGCCGTGACCAAATCAAAGCTGGAAGCGGTGCGCCACAAAGTGGTATCACTGGAGTTTGAGTTGGTGAGCGAGCAGAGGAAGCTAGGTGTAGACCAAGAAGCCTGCATCGCTACCAAGGAAAGGTTGGAAAAGGCCCTCGCTAACAACGAAGATCTGTGTGACTAGGTGATTAAGGATAAAGAAGAAGCAGATAGACGAATTGCAGAGTTAGAGAAGTCATTGGCAGAAGAGAGGGCCAAAATGGCATTTGAGAGGGCGGCGTACCCAAACTTATGTGTGGCAATTATGGAGCAATTTAAGGGGTCTGTTGAATTCCAGATGACCATTGACGCCGCAGTCGCCAGGAGCTTGGGGAAGGAGGGAGAAGGGGGTGCTGGGCCGTCGAGAGTGGCTGCTGAAGATAGAAGCGAAGAAGAAGTGATCCGAAGCTTTCAGCGGTTAGACTTCTACAAGCACGAGATGAGCCAGTACTGAGACAGCGGCTGGATGAGCTTCAAGTATAAGACGCAAGAGTTGTTCCCAGACATGGATGTCAGTCTCGTGAAAGTAAGAGAAGACGACATTGCCCAAACTCCCTTGGATGAGGGGGTTGAAGAGGAAGATCTCGCGTCCAGTGAGGGGGATTAAGAGTTGGGTGTTCTTCCTGCTTAAATGTAATTTCTGTAATGAAGTGTATAATTTTTTTTTTTTTTGAAGTAAATGTAATTTCTGTAATGAATTGTATAAAAGTGCAAGTTTGTTAATGAAACGACGAGTTCTGTTATTGTTGTTGTTGTTGTTATTGTTGTTGTTGTTTTGTTTTGTGTTTTGTGTTTTGTGTTTTTTTTTTTTTTTTTGTGAATGGTAAAGTTTAAGTGGTAAAAATGGATAAGTAAAGTTTGTGAATGTGAAATGGTAGAGTTCAAATGGTAAAAATGGACAAGTAAAGTTTGTGAATGTGAAATGGTAGAGTTCAAATGGTAAAAATAGACAAGTAAAATGAACAAGTTTTTGAATGTGAAATTGGACAAGTAACCTAACTTGCATAAATGGTAAAAACTCGTCAAGTATGAACTGTGATTGAAACCAGTCTGGCTAACACTAATTATGACTAATTATAATTGCATGCTTTGTTTGGATGAGACTAGTGTTGACTCAGTCTGGCCAAGCTTTTCGTTCTCAGTCTGGCTGAGCTCTTCATGATCAGTTTGGCTGAGGTTGGGAAGGCTTAGTCGGGCTAAGGCTTGGGTTAACTCAGTCTGGCTGAGCTCTTCATGCTTAGTCTGGCTAAGGCTTGAAGAGCTTAGTTAGGCTCAGCTCTTTATGCTCAGTCTGGCTGAAGCTTGGGTTAACTCGGTCTAGCTGAGCTCTTCATGCTCAGTCTGGCTGAGGCTTGGGTTAACTCGGTCTAGCTGAGCTCTTCATGCTCAGTCTGGCTGAGGCTTGGAGGGCTCAGTAGGGCTGAGGCTTTGGGTGACTCAGTCTGACTGAGATCTTCATGCTCAGTCTAGCTAAGGCTTGGAGGGCTCAGTAGGGCTGAGGCTTTGGTTGACTCAGTCTGACTAAGCTTTTCATGCTCAGTCTGGCTGAGGCTCGGTTAACCCAGTTTGGCTGAGCTCTTTATGTTCAGTCTGGCTAAGACTTGAAGGACTCAGTCAGGCTGAGGCTCGGTCTAAAACTTACAATTGAAATGCAACACAGATAAATGGAGATGTGAATTTGTTGTCATTAAGGCATAATCTGTCGATCACAAATTTACATCGTGTATGGAAAGGGCAAAAATAAACAAGTGCGCAGATCGGCCAAAGAGAACAAACAACAATTGAGTGATACAAAAACAGGGGACGCCATTACTGGAAATAACGCTTCAAGTGCTCGACATTCCATCGATGGGGGAGGTCTCTGCCTTCCATATCTTGGAGACAGTAAGTCCCCGAGCAGGGTCTGCCCTTGACAATATAAGGTCTTTCCCATTTGGTTGCTAGCTTGCCCTAAGTCGGATTTTTAGTGGCAAGCGTTGCTTCGCGCAAGACTAGGTCCCCCACTGCGAACTCTCAAGGTCGAACTTTGCGGTTATAATGTGTTCTCATTTTCTGCTGATATGACACCCATCTAACAACAGTTGTCTCTCAGAGCTCTTTAATTAGGTCGAAGTCAACCCGACGCAACTCTTTATTTAGTTCTGGATTCGGGTGTAAAACCCGAGGGGTCGGCAGGTCGATTTCTACTAGGATGACTGCCTTAGCACCGTATGTTAGGCGAAAAGGGCCCTCCCCAATAGGGGTTCGGGCGGTCGTCCGATAAACCCAGAGTACGTTTGGTAATTCCTCAGCCCAGAGTCCTTTAGCGACTTCCAACTTAGTCTTGATGACCTTCAGGAGGGAGCGATTGGTGACTTTGATTTGCCCATTAGCTTGGGGATGGCCTGGGGAAAAGAAGCATGGTCTAATGTTGAGCTCTTCACAGAATTTCCTGAATTTGGCATTGTTGAATTATTTGCCATTGTCTGAAATGATGGCTTGGAGGATTCCGAATCGGCATACGATCGGTTGCCAGATGAACCTGGTGGTGTTTCGCTTAATGATTGTAGCAAGGGGTTCTGTTTCCACCCATTTGGTGAAGTAGTCAATGGCAACCACAGCGAACTTGGTTTGGCCCCTACCAGTGGGCAAAAGACCAACTAAGTTGATGCTCCACTTATCGAAGGGGTAAGGATTGTTAAGTGTAATCAGTTCTGTTGGTGGAGCATAGGGAATGTTAGCAAAGCGCTGGTATTTATCACACTTTAGCACAAATTCGCTGGCATCTTGATTGAGAGTAGGCTAGAAGTAACCAATGCAGAGGATTTTATGGGCCAGAGATTTTCTACCCGAATGATTACCGCAAATGCCCTCGTGGACTTCTCTCATTACGTAGGTCGCTTGATTCGGGACTGAGACACGTGAGATATGGGCGTGAGAATCCTCGTTTATACAGTAGGCCGTTGATGAGGATGTAATTAAACGATCGGCCTCTGACTTTGGCGGCCTACTGTTTATCGTCTGGCAACTCCCATCATGTCAAGAACGGAAGGATGTCTGCAGCCTATGGGATAGGTTCGTTTTGGAGAAAGTGAACCTCCTGTTGGTTTGGCGAAGTAGCCGGATGGGTCAAATATTCAATGCGGATGCCATGGCTAAGGTCTGACTAGTCGGCCGAGGCTAATTGGGCTATTTTGTTCGCCTTGGAGTTTTCTAACCTAGGGATGTGTCTGATCTGGAAAGTATTGAAAAGGTAAACAAGAGGGAGGGCAATGTCCCTATATGTCTGCATCATGTCTTCTTTTGCATCGAATTCCCCAGTAATCTGCCCAACGATCAATTGGGAATCACTGAATACTTGGATATGGCTAACACCAATGTCTCTGGCCAGTCGAAGACCTGCGATCAAGACCTCATATTCGGCTTCATTATTGCTCGTGTCGAATAGGAAACAGAGGGCACACTTGAAATACCCACCATCTGAGATGGTGAGGCTGAGATCGGCCCCACTGCCTTCTTTGCGGGATGACCCATCAACACTAAGGGTCCAGGAATGGGGGTCTTCTACCTCAGTGTTGAATTGTGTTGGCGGAGGTTTGGAGTGAGATTGGTGAATTCTAAGATAAAATCGGCGACGGCCTATCCTTTGATCGCTATTCGAGGTCGGTAGGAGATTTCAAATTGACTGAGCTCAACGGACCATTGTATAAGTCTGCCTCACAACTCTGGTTGTTGCATGGCCTTTTTCAGAGGCTGGTCAGTGAGAACCATTATGGAGTGAGCTTGGAAATAAGGTCGAAGGCGCCTGGAGGCTATGACCAAGGCGAGGGCCATTTTTTCCAGCAGAAGATAGTTCTGTTCTACCCCCTTGAGAATGTGGCTAATGTAGTAGACTGGACATTGTACTGAGTTGTCTTCCCTGATAAGGCCAGCACTGACTGCAGTGTTTGATACAGCTAAGTAGAGGAAGAGAGTTTCGCTTGGGAGCGCTTGAGAGATGAGAGGGGTTGGTCATGCACTGCTTCAGTAGTTGAAAGACCTCCTCAGATTCGGTGCTCCACTCAAATGCCTGTCGGAGGATTTAAAAAATGGAAGACACTTGTCTGTTGCCTGGGAAATAAAACGGTTGAGGATGGCAACTCTGTCCGTAAGCCGTTGAACCTCATTGACCATTTTGGGAGACTACATTTTTATCAGGGCCTTGATCTTTTCGAGATTAGCCTCGATGCCTCGTTGGCTGACCATGAAGCCCAAGAACTTCCCAGATCCTACGCCGAAAGCGCATTTCTCTGGATTCAGCTTCATCTGATATTTGCGTAAGGTTTCGAAGGTTTCTCGCAGGTTTGCCAAATGATTAGAGGAGAGTTTACTCTTGACTAGCATGTCATCGACGTAGACTTCCATATTTCGGCCTATCTGGTGTTAAAAGGCGACATTGACTAGACGTTGGTAAGTTACTCCGACATTTTTCAAGCCGAACGGCATAACACGATAGTGATAAGTTCCTCTGTCTGTGATGAATGAGGTGTGTTCCTGGTCGGCCAGGTGCATCAGAATTTAATTGTAGATGGAGAAGGCATCTATGAAACTAAGCATCTGGTGTCCGGCAGTTGCATCGACTAGCAGATCTATCTGGGGAAGGGAATAACTATCTTTGGAGCAAGTCCGATTAAGGTCAGAATAGTCGATGCAAAGTCACCATTTACCATTGTTTTTGCAGACCAAGACTACATTGGACAGGCACCTGGGGTAGTCCACGTTTTTGATAAACTATGTATTCAGTAGTTTGTCTACCTCAGAGGCGATGAGGGCATTGCGTTCTCGGTGAAAGATGCACTGCCTCTGGCGGAAAGGTCAGAAATAGGGCTTGATACTGAGATGATAAGTGATGAAAGAGAGATCGATGCCCGGCATGTCTAAATGGGTCCAGGCAAACACATCGTTGTGCTCGGCTAAGAGAGCTGTGAGATTGGCCTTGGCCTGAGAGGATAGTTGGCTGCCAATCCTTGCTATTTTGGCTGCGTTGGTAGGATCAATAAGGACTTCGACAAGTTCCTCCACTGGTTCCCCTCTAACTAACTCTTATTCGTCTCTGACGTCGAGTCCTTTCGATGATCATAGCCTTCTTCAGCTTGACCTCTTTTAGTGAGGCGATGTAGCATTCTCTGGCCATTGTCTACTCGCTGCTTACGGTGCCGACTCTGAGGTCGATGGGGAATTTCATGGCTAGATGGTATGTGGTGGTGACAGCTTGGAAAGCGTTAAAAGCCGTGCGTCTAAGGATTATGTTATAAGTAGAAGGACAGTCGACGACAAGGAAAGTGAGTAGCTTGGTGGTCTACCGTGGATACTTTCTGATGGTGATGAGAAGATTGATGGAGCCTATGGAGGTCATCCAATCCCCTGTGAGGCCGACTAGTGGGGTACAGAGAGGGGACAATTTTTCTTTTCCGACCTTGAGCTGGCGATAGGTGTTCAGGAAGATGATGTCTGAAGAGCTGCCATTGTTGACAAACACTCGTTTGACTTTGTAATTGGATAGGAGAGCAGAGATGATGAGGGGGTCGTCGTGGGGGTAACGGATGCCTGTGCAATCATCCTCCGTAAAGGTGATGAGTTCAGTCCACTATTTGGGGTGTTTGGAGAAGCGATCCAATGTCGCGACTTATTTATTGGAGCCCTGTTTGATTTTTCTGAGTTCGGCTCGCTGGGCCGAATGGGATGGTCCTCTGCATGCGAGCCCGTCAGTGATGACTCTGATCTCTCCGACCGGAAGGGTAGGATTGCCTTGTACTCGGGGTTGTGGTAGGGGCCAATCATTGTCTCGCTTGGGTTGTGTGGGTTGTCAGGGGGGTATGTCAGCGGTGGCCCCCCGTGTGGTCGGTCTTTGGTCGCTGCTGGGGACGGGCTACCATGAACCTACTAAGGCGTCCCTGGCGTATCAAATCCTCTACCTGGTCTTTAAGGTTAACACATTCCTCAGTGTTGTGGCCGTGGTCCTGATGGAAACGGCAATACTTGGATTGATCTCGCCAGTTGGAGGGAGACCGTGATGGTTGGGGCCATTTTAGGTTGTAATCTCATTGGATCTGGTTCAAGACTTATTCCATGGGGGAATTGAGGGGGGTGTATCGCTCGAATCGACCGGGCGGTCGGGTAGGTGTCGGTCGGTCGGTCGGTCGGCTCGAGCGAGTCGGTCGGTATACTGAGGGGTTTGTTGGGTATATTGAGAGGGTCTAGTTTTGGATTCCTTTATTTTCTTCCTAGGGGTTGGATTTTTAGTTGTAGTATCTTGGCAGGCTGCCAAAGAGTCTTCAGCGTTCATATATTTTTGGGTTTTGGAGAGGAGGGTGGCCACAGTGGTTGAAAGGTTTTAGAAAGGGAGAAAAGGAAATCGGATGGTCATGAACCGGCCATGAAGGCTGTGAGGATGACCTTGTAGTCGTTTTCTGCCACCTGTAAGGCCTCGGTGTTGAAACAGGTGACAAAGTTACATAGTGACTCCCCTTCCATTTGACTGATATTAAATAGTTGAGTTGCCAGGCGCCGCTGGCGCTAAGCACCAAAAAAATGGCTCAAGAAGGAATCACTTAGGTGTTGAAAAGTAGAGACAGAGTCCGATGGCAGCGAACTAATCCATAATCGAGCTGACCCCTTAAGCGTCACGGGAAAAGTCCAACACATGATCTTGTCAGGAAAAGCATGGAGGATCATGAGGGTCCTGTAGGTCTCCAAATGGTCAACCGGATCCGTTGTGCCGTTGAATGAGTCGATCGAGGACATTTTGAACTTAGGGGGTAAGGGTTTGTCCTTGATAGAGGTGACAAACGAGGAGTTGGCCGTTATGGAGGGTTTATTCTGTGTGTTCTGCATGACTCCTTCAAGTTGGAGTTTCATGGCTCGGAGTTTTGCATCCCAAATAGAAACACTGGCACCTCTAGAGTGCAGGGGGGGTTGAACACTACTAGTCTCTCCTTCAGGAGTAAGTGCTTGAACTGATGGATGTAAACCCTAAGGTGGCGGGTTCATGTCTTGAGGTGGGGCTTGCAGACTCTCTAAGTTGGAGAGGTGGGTTTGTTGGAAAAGATGGCTCGGGGTTCATTCTCGATTGGGAGGGATATCTTGTGGTGATGGAGGAGGTATATGGAGGTTTCGTTAGAGCAAGGCGTTGATCAAGGCCTGGTTCTGCTCGGCCAAGCGGTTGATGCTGTTGGTGAGTTCTGTGAAGTACTGAGGTGAGATCTGTGAAGTACTGAGGTGGGTTGTTTGGGTTGGGAGGGTCGGTGTAGACACCCCATTTTTGACCGTCCTCAAGACTTGGACGTCACCGTTTGAACACTCGGTGATTATCCATGTTTGTGTTCGTTTGGAGTTCCTGGAGTTCTCGGCTACGCGCCTTGTCTCAGGATCTCCGAACTCGACCGTTTTGTGTCTGGTTTTGCATCAAACACTTGTGTTTTGCCTTGGAGGGGCAGGGAATGCCTTGTGAGGCATCCCCACACACCACCGGCAGTGGCTAGAGGCCACCGGCTGGTTTTTGTTGCCACCGGCAATGTATGTTGCCGGTCGGCACTCTTTGTTGCTGGTCGGCCATCAATTTTGTCAAAATGACATTTTTGGTCGGCCGACTACTGTTCAGCTGCTTTTGGAGATATTTTGAAACAGCTGGCTGGCATTTGCTTCCCCTCCATACACATGTATGGAGGGATGCCCCTCTTGTTAGCTTACATTGTAAGTTTACAAGATTGGCTCCTCTATAAGAGGAGCCCTTCTCTCCTTTGCTCAAGGGTTAGAAAAATTAGAGCTTTTTGCTTAGAAAATACAGAGGAAGCTCTGGTTTTAGGGTTAGGGTTCAATACATATCCTATCTCTATATTACTCTTGTGTGTGTTTTAGTCCATAATATTGCACACAAGCACCTAGTGCTTCACCTTCCTTTGGCTACTGAGATTCTAAGGGCTTGTTCTTGCTGTTTTTGATTGGATTGAAGCTTAAGGAGGCAACAAGACCACCATTGTTGAAGAAAGGCTTCAAGGGTAAGAAACTAGTCCTTTTTACCCCATTTTTGCATCCTATTTCTACCTATCTTAGAGCTATTTTTGTGTTTAGTGTATAACATAAAAAAGTTCTGTTTTTAGGCCCTCTTGATTGTTTGTTAAGAGTGTTTTGTGGTTTGGGTGTGTTTGACCACCCTTAGGCCTTGAAAGGCCCTTTTTTTGTGCTATTTTGTGCAAGTTCCGAGACTTTGGTGTTTGGGCCTCTTCACTACTGAAATCTTGAGGGATTTCAGTGGTGGGGATGGTGCCTTGAAGTCTCCAAAAGGGGAGGGTCACCCCCTCTCATTGTTGTCCTTGAAAGGGACCATTTTTGGTCTCTTAAGGGAGCTTATGTTTGAGTGTTTATTGGTCATGCCCTGGCTGCATTTCATGCTTATATTGCCATAATATAACATGGTTTTAAGTTGGTTTTGGTGTACCATGCATGCCTTACATACCTACCTTGGAATGCCTTGTGATTGCCTTAACATGCCTTAGGTTGTGTGCTTTTGTTTTAGCATGTTTTAGGCTTAGATTTGTGAAGCTTTTGTGCTTATTTTGCCATGCTTTAGGTCTGTCTTAGGTTGTTTGAGTCGACCCTAGCATGCATTATATAGCCTCTTTGCATTTTTGGGCTTGTTGGCCTTAAGTATGTAAGTGTATAGCATGTTTTGTTTGCTTTGATTTAGTGGATTGGAGTCATTTTTCATGTTATTTCAGTCCCTTTAACATGTTTGTATGCTTGCCTTGCATGCCTCTTTAACGCCTTATGAGCTTGTGTTGTATGCTCCTTGGAAGTGCATTTATGCATGCCTTTGGACTTGAGCCATTTAGATGCCATCTAGGTATTCCTTGGGTGTTGTTTAGGTCTGCCTTTGACTTGTTTTGAGTCCCCTTAGCCTTGTGAGGCTTGGTGGGTTTGACCTTGGTTTAAGCCTCTTGGCTTGCCTCAAGTACTTGGGCCATTTGCATGCTTTACTTGCTTCAATTAGTTGGTTTGGCACCTCTATTTTGTGCAATTTCAGAGCTTGTGTTGCATGCTAATTGTCTATTGTTTGGTCTCTTTAAGTGTGCTTAAGAGTTGCCTTGTTTAGGCTTAAGGTGTTGGACCATGATTGCATGCATGTGTGTGTGCATTTTGGCCTTCATTCCCTTGGTTTTGGCCACTGATTTTAGGCCTAATTAGAGTTGCCTAGATCATGTTTAAGTCCATCTTTTCATTGGTTTGCCTTGCCTCATGACTCGCAAGTTTGCTTGCATAGGTTGCATGCCTAGTGTGCATTGTTTGTTCACATGCTCATGTTGCATCCCTAGCTAACATGATTAGGTTTCATTGCATGCCTTGTTCCTTGATTTGGTGATAGGAATTGGGCCTTGTTTTGTTTGATTGGTTTGCATTTCATTTGACATGAAAGTGCACACTTGATTCTTTAGGCCATCATGCATGGAAATGCGTGATTGGTGGCCCGAGAATCGAGGCACATACCCCTTTGAGTCGCAAACATGATAGGGGGCATGATTGGTGCATACATTACTTGAATTGTATTGCCATGCAAGTTTTGCCCTCTGCTGCTGTGAGTTGCAGGTTCTGCAGGTATTGTTTGCCGACCGGCAACATTTTGTGCCGGCCGGCAGTAAGTCATCAGCCGATGGGTTCATTTTGTGCTAATGGCCACATCCTAGTGCCGGTGGTCATTCTACTTAGCCGGTGGTACTCCCCAGTGCCCTGAGAGGCATTCCTGAGACTCTGGCAGTTTTCAGAGGAGCAAAGCAGGGAAAACAGAGACAGACTATGCATGGCAGTGCGATTCCGAGCAAGTCCCGAGCATGCGCTGCATCTGACCCGCTTCCCGAGGGCTTTACTGTTTTAATTAGATTAATTAATTTGTTAATTTAATTGATCTGTAATATTTAATTAGCTTGCGTAGTTAATTAATTTGTATATTTTTTTGGTCCTTCCGAGTGAGGGCGTATTTTGTAATAAGTGTGCGTGAGTGGTATGCATGTCTTCCAACCCCCACTTCTTTCTTCCCTTTTATTTACCTGCTTATGATGGTAGATTATGGCACGTTTATTTTAGCATACCTTATGCAACGCATGCGTGCATCCATGCATTTGTCTTACATGCACCGGGCTCGGTACATCATACAAATCGCATTGTATCTTCAAATCTAACTTGAATACGTGCACCGAATGATTGCATTTCACATGCCATTTTAGGGTTAGCCGAGCCTATCCTAATCACATTCTGTATGCGATGCATTAGTCACTCTAACATGAACTAGGGCATGCATGTTTGCTAACTAGTTTATTGTTTTGGCACGGAGTACAATATAAGTATTTATGCTTTAGCATATTGCATGCGTGTGAATGTTAACATAACGGCATAATTACCATGTGGCTAAATGCTTATATGAGATAAACTGTTTGAATGCCTGTGGGTGGAGGTTAGGTTGCTTGAGTTGGAAAAACTCGTTGAAATCCGTGTTTTAGCCTACTTGCGAGTAGCAAAATCCAAAGCACTTTCAAAACAAACGGATATGCAATGCTTATTTCCAAATTAGGCAATCTAGTCTATACTTTTGTGTTGTGCGCATCACATAGTAATTCTAGGCTAATAACCGGAATAAGAACACATAACGTTTTCAAAATCGGATATCATGGTTAGTAGAGGCCGGTCTTCGGACCGGGCAAAAGGGGGTGCTCATAGCTGACCTTCCCCGATCGTACCCAAGCTCCCGAGCCAAGACAACTTTGGTGATGACGGACACGTGGCCTTCGGCACCGAGTCAGGGTTTCCTAAATTTCCCATTTAAAAAAAATATTTAGGTGGCGACTCTGTATTTGACAAAGCAGTCCATGTTTGGCACTTCTTTTCAAAAATCTGTTTTCTCAAACGATTTGCCAGAGTTGGACTCTTTGGTTTAGATTAAGAACCGCAACAAATAAAAAAAGGGGAGTCCGAACTGTAGCATCGAGGTCCCTCGCGGGCGCTGCTACAGTCGGCTTGGAGGTCGATGACGTTACGTTGAGAAGCCATGTGTGGACTCGCCTTTTTCCTCGCCCCCGCCTTTCAGAAAAGGTTCAAAATAAAACCCTTACAGTTTGGACTCCCGTGGTTCTGAATTTAGTCTCACAATTGCAATATGAAAGTGATAATTACCAAAGAGTCCAAATCCAGCAAACCTTTTTAGAAAATCGATTTTAAATCAAATAATGCCAAAATTGAACTGCTTTACCAGATTACAGAGTCGCCACCTAAATATTTTGTTTTTGGAAAAATTTAGGAAACGCTGACTCGTGCCAAAGGTCACGTGTCCGTCATCACCAAAGTTGTTTAGGCTCGGGAACTTAGGTACGAAGGGGGAAAGTCATGAATTGAGCACCCCCGCTCGCCCGATCAAAGATCGGCCTCTACTAATCATAATATGAGTTTTTATAAATATTATGTGCTCTTGTTCCGATTATTTAAACTAGCTTTACTATGTCACGCACACAAGCAAGTATAGACTAGTCGCAAGACTTGGAACAATTCAACTCATGTTTGTTTTCGAAAATGGTTTGAATTTGCCACCCTCAAGTGGGCTTAAAACATGATTTGCCACAACAAAGTGGGTTTAAAATGCACATTCGTTGAATTGTTCCAATTCAAATAACAAGCCTTCATCCATCGGCATTCATACAAAGCATATAGCCTCATGGCAAGCATGTGAAACAAGGAAATATGGCAATCATACTCATTTAAGTATGCTAAAGCATAAAAACTCACCGAGTACTCTAAGCCAAAACAAAAACTAGTTAGAAAAATGCATGATCCTAACTATGTTAAGAAGCCTAATGCAACACATACAATGATGTAACTAAATAGGTTCGGCTACGTAATCATGGTATTTGCAACATGTTGATAGCATATTTTGAAACACGTATTCAAAGAAGTATTGAATTAATAATGCAGTTTGAATAATGTGTCGAGCCTCGGTGCATGCAAGACAAATGAATGGATGCAAGCATAAGGTATGCTAATCAAAATATGTCCCTAATCTAACCATCAAAAGCGATTAAATAGAAGGGAGAAAAACTTGGGGTTGGAAGACATACGCACACACGTACACTTATTACAACGTTATGCCCTCGCGAAGGAGGCTCTGAATGAATAAAGTAAGCAACTAGCTACGCTAATTAAGCTAATTATTACAAAACAAAACTACTTAACTAACTTATTCTAAGCTAATTAAATATTACAAATCAAATTAATTAGCTAACACTTTAACTAACTAATTACAAAGCGAGTAAATTAGCTATCACTAATTAACCAAACAAAGCAATTAAAAGGCCTCGGGAAGCGAGGGATGCATGCATGCTCAGTTTCTCCTAAAAATGCCACCGCATTGCCATTGATCGCCTCTGTTTGCACTTTTTTGAACACCAACAGTGTTATTATCTCCCAGAATGCCTCTGCTTCAACTCAGGAACACACTTGTGCAAAATTTTCATTGATGACTAGTCGGCTACTATTGGTGGCCGGTCGGCTACCCCTACCCCGAACTTCCTTTTTTGCTATAACAGAGAGCAAACAAAGGCAAAGCAGTGTATTCTCAAAGGTTGTCAGTACAGTTATTCTCCTTATCATCACACAAGCTCAAAGGAGTGTAACTCTTGGCCCTTGAACCATCAACCAAGCATTTTCCATGCATTATGTCTAAGGAACCAAGCTTGTACAAGCTTAATGGGTGCAAAACAAGACTCAAAAGGACCACCACCCTATCATGCATGATCAAGGGTGATGGTGACCAAGGAAAGTGGCACATTTCATTACTTTGAGTATGAAACGTCCCATTTTTCTCGTGTTCGAATTAACGTCTGATTCGAACACATGCAATGCAACATGAAAGATGTTTATCTTGCCTCTTTTACTCGTTCGTTTTGTTTACTCATTTTACATTACTGATTCATTCTTTAATCGATTAAGTCTATTGGTAAGTGTCTTCTAAAGCGAAAGAAGTGTCAACTAAGGGGTAGTTCAAGGCATGAGGGAAGCTTCATGCTGTAACAAGCTCGCGAGGGAACTCACGGGTTACACACTATAGTTCGGACTCGATTTTGTTGTCACGGTTCTAAATCTGAACCAAAGAGTCCAAATCCGGCAAATCGTTTTGAGAAAAACAGATTTTTGAAAAGAAGCGCCAAACATGGACTGCTTTGCCAAATACATAGTTGCCACCTAAATATTTTTTTAATGGAAAAATTTAGAAAGCCCTAACTCGGTGCCAAAGGCCACGTGTTCGTCATCACCAAAGTTGCCTCGGCTCAAGAGCTTGGGTACGATTGGGGAAGGTCAGCTATGAGCACCTCGCCTCTCAAGACCGCCTCTACTAACCATGATATCCAATTTTGAAAACGTTATGTGTTCTTATTCCGGTTATTAGCCTAGAATTACTATGTTATGCGCGCAGCAAACAAATATAGACTAGATTGCCTAATTTGGAAATAAGCATTGCATATCCGTTTGTTTTGAAAAACACTTTGGAATTTGCTACTCGCAAGTAGGCTAAAAATACGGATTTCAACGAGTTTTTCCAACTTAGACAATCCAAGCTTCACCCACAGGCAATCAAACAGTTTATCTCACATAAGCATCTAGCCACATGGTAAACATGCTGTCATGATAGCATTCACACACATGCGAGATGCTAAAGCATGAAAATACTTACATCGTACTCCGTGCCAAAACAATAAACTAGTCAGCAAACATGCATGGTCCTAATTCATGTCAAATTGACTAATGCAACACACACAGGATGTAATTAGGGTAGGCTCGGCTAACCTAAACATGGCATGTGAGATGCGATCAATTGATGCACGTATACAATTTGGAATTGAAGTACAAATGCAGTTAGCATGATGCGCCGAGCCCGGTGTATGTAAGACAAATGTATGGATGCACGCATGCATAGCATGAGATATGCTAATTTAAACATGCCCTAATCTACCATCATAAGCGGATAAATAAAAGGGAAGAAAGAAGTGGGGGGGTTGGAAGACATGCACACACACGCACCCACACTTATTACAAATTTGCCCTCGCCCGGAGGGACCAAATAAATATTACAGATAATTAACCTACAGGCTAATTAATTATTACAAATTACCTAATTAGTTAAACAAACTAACTAAGCTAGGAAAAATAGTAAATCGACTCGGGAAGAGTGCCCAATGCAATACATGCTCAGGTCACGCTTTAGCGCCCGCCATACATAGATCGCCTCTGTTTTCGCTGCTCTGAAGCGCCAAAGTCTCTGAATTTCTTCCCTGGACATTGAGGAACACCACCGGCTGAGTAGAATTGCCACCGGCAGTGGGATGTGGTCATCGGCTGTTGATGAGTCCATCGGCCACCAATTGATTGCCAGCTGGCACTCTGTGCAGTCGATCGGCAAGAAATTCCTGCAGAACCTATTTGACAGCAGTAGAGGACAGAGCCTTGCATGGCAATGTGATTCAAGTCATGTATGCACCAACTATGTCCCTTATCATGTTAGTGACTCAAGGGGACATGCTCCTTGGTTCTCGGACCACCAATCGCGCATTTCAATGCGTAATGGCCCAAGAGACCAAGTGTGCACATTTTGATGTCAAATGCAATGCAAACCACATAATCACATAAGAGGGCCAACCTCTATCATACTCATTTCAAGAGGCCAAGCATGTACAATACAATGCAATTTCTAAGCATGTGAGTATGCGAGCTAGCATGCAACATAGGCAATGCAATGTAAGAATGCAAGTATGCAAACACACATACAAGACAAGCATGCAAACTAAGTAAAGGGGTGGACTTAAACATGACTTGGGCAGCCCTAAGTAGGCCCAAAACAGTGGCCAAAATGCAAAGGAAATGAGGCCAAACACACATACATACATGCACATGTCAAGGCACAAACCTAAGCATTAAGCAAGCAACTTTCAAGCACACTTAAAAGAGGCCAAGTATGGATAACTAGCATGCATAGAAAGCTCTGAAAATCATGCAAGAATATGATGCCAAACCAAGCAAACAAGATAAGCAAGGCATACATAGAAGATCCAAAATTCGAAGCAAGCTAAAGGGGTATTGGACCACTCTTAGCAAGACAAACATGGCATGCATTAAACAACTTAAAAAACAGATTTTTTAGCATGTTAAAGCAAGGCCAAAAGACTACTTAGATGGCATCTAAGTGGCTCAAATATGAAGGCATACGCAAATGCTTAACATGGAGCATAAGGCACAAACTCTTGAAACATCGAAGAGCCATGAAATGCAAGTATACAAGCATGCTAAGTGGACTGAAATGACATGGAAAATGGTCCCAACCTGCTAAATCAAAGCGAGGATGCATGCTACACATTCACACACTTAAGGCCAACTAGCCAAAATGCAAAGGAGCTATGCAAAGCATGCTAAAGCCGACCCAAACAACTAAGGACAGACCTTAAACATGGCAAAATAAACACAAAAGCTTCACAAGACCAAGCCTAAAGCATGCTAGAATAATGGTTTACAACCTAAAACATGTTAAGGCCTAAACATGGCATTACAAGGTAGGTATGCTAAGCATGCATGGTGTACCAAAACCAACTTAAAACCATGTTATACTATGACAATATGAGCATGAAAAACAGCCAAGGCATGATCAACAAACCCTCAAACATGGTGCTCCCTCAAGAGGCCAAAAATGGTCATTTTCAAGGACAACAAGGAGAGGGGGTGGCCCTCTCCTTCTTGGGACTTCAAGGCACCATCCTTACCACTAAAATCCCTCAATATTTCAGTGGTGAGGAGGCCCAAACACCACAGTCCCGAAGCTCACTCAAAATAGCACAAAATGGAGCCCTTTAAGGCTTAAGAGGGGTCAAACACCTCCAAACCACAAAACACTTTAAACAAACTATTTAGAGGGCCTAAAAATAGAACTTTTTTATGTTATACACTAAGCACAAAAACAGTTCTAAGATAGGAAAAAATAGACTGCAAGAATGGGATAAAAAGGGGTAAGATTGTTACCCTTGAAGAGCCTCTTCAACAATGGTGGACCAGCCCCTTCCTTAAGCTCAAAACAGCTCCAAAGCTTCAAGAACAGACCTCTAGCCCTTCACAAACTAAGAGAAGGTGTAACATTATGTGTTTGTGTGCAATAGTAGGCCTAAACACACACAAACACAAGAAAATGAGAGATATAGATATAGGAAGTATGTATAAACCCTAACCCTAATCCAAAGCTCTCTCTGAACTTTTTCTAACCAAAGTCTCTAACCCTAAGGCCAAGGGAGAAGGGCTCCCCTTATAGAGGAGCTAATCTTGTAAAGCTTACCAAGGAAGCTAACAAGAAGGCTATCCCTCCATACACGTGTATGGAGGGGAACAAAAAGCAAGACAGCCGTTTTAAAATATCTGCAAAAGTAGATGAACAGTAGTCGGCTGCTCAAAATTGCCATTTTGACAAAATGGACTGCCGACCGGCAACAAAGAATGCCGACCGGCAAAATACATTGCCGATGGCAACAAAATACCAGCCGACGGCCTCTAGCCATGGCCGGTGATGTGTGGGGATGCCTCACAAGGTATTTCTTGCCCCTCCAAGGGAAAACACAAGTGTTTCGTGCAAAACCAGACACTAAACAGTCGAGTTCGGAGATCCTGAGGCAAGGCGCGTAGCCAAGACCTCCGGGAACTCCAAACGAACACAAACATGGATGATCACCGGGTGTTCAAACGGTGATGTCCAAGTCTTGAGGACGGTCAAAAATGGGGTGTCTACAGTTGCCCCTCTTTGACAGAACTCGAAAGTCATAACAATGACGGGAGTGAATGTCAAAGCCCAGAGACGACCCATTTTTGACAAGGCCGAAGACTTAGACAAACATGCAAGACAAAGAAGATATGCGCCCGAAGGCAGGGGCAAAATGCAAGACAATGCACGAAGCCGAGCATAACTTATGATCATGCAAAGAAAGCTGTAACGAAGCATACATGCGATAGTTCTAAGCACCAAACTACACTACAATGCAGAAAGGATGTAAGAGAATTATGCAATTCTCAATACGTCTCACGCGGAGGATACAATACCTGTCCGGTTCGTCTGGTTCCACCAGTGGTAAATGAACCGTACATACAATATCGTGCCTGCAAAGAAAACAACTTAACAGGTATGATATTGTTAGCAATATGGATGACAATGCAAGAATGAATGCAAAATGATATGCAATATATACAAAACAATGTATGAATAATGCAAATGAAAATGCAAACTATATGCAAAGCAATTGAATCATGATCCAATCATGAGCGGTTCAAAACCACACAGATGTCAAATAGGTTGATGGAGGTAACAAGTCCGTCTACCATAGAACGATCAACTGAACTATGAATAATGTAGACGAACACAAGAACAAGTATTGAAGGAATGACATAAGTGGGGAAAACAACCCGCTGAAGAAAGAATGATGATCCTAATGCCGGATGCAAAATTACACTACAATGTAGTATATGCGATGGATATGGCATGCAGCCAAACCAAATCTTGCCTAGGAAAGGCATGTACACAAACAAGCCGCGGCTAACATAGAACGATCTACTGAACTATGCTTTGACACGACAAGTATGGGCACATACCAGACCAAGCTCAACATGGAAAGGCGCAAGCCATAGGTGGAAGGTGATGCAATGAATGCATGCAATCTACAATGCAATGGATATGGATACAATGGATATGGCACGCGGGCCAAACTAAATATTGCCTAGGAAAGGCATGTACACAAACAAGCCATGTCTAACACAGAAAAGGTGCCGCAACCCTCAAACCAACATACCAACGTGGAATAGGCGCGTACACATGCAGAACTATGCTTTAACGTAAAAAGTAAGGGCACATACCAGACCAAGCTCAACAAGGAAAGGTACAAGCCGTAGGTGGAAGTGATGTAATGAATGCATACAAGCTATAATACAATATCTACAAATATGCAATGGAATGGATATTTACAATGGATATGGCACGCGGGCCAAACCAACTCTTGCCTAGGAAAGGCATGTACGCATACGAGCCGCGGCTAAAGTAGAATGGTCTACTGAACTATGTTTCGACGTGAAAAGTATGGGCACATACCAGACCAAGCTCAACATGGAAAGGCGCAAGCCATAGATGGAAGTGATGCAATGGATGCATGCAATCTAAAATGTAATATCTACAAATATACAATGGAACGGATATTTACAAAAATGCATGACAATGCGGTATGATGCGATATGCCGGGGAGAATGCAATGGATGCATGCAACTACAATGCAAATACATGACCATGCACTACTTACAATGGATGCATGACAATGCACTATGATGCAACGGCTATGATTGCAGCTTTCCCTATCTTACCAATAGGGCGATATACTAGGTTGGTTCAATATCCATAACTGAAGCGCAGACATGCTGCTTCAACCTATGGGGCTTCCATACAGATTTCAAGCCGAGGACACACCCCTGGGTATTTAAACCAGAATTTAGTTTCGGAACTCCCGAACCTTTGCGTTCTAGGCATAAGCCGTTCGAACTCTAGTTTCCACCGTCCCAGTTGGTCTTCTAGGAACTCACCGCACACACAGGCAGGTGGCTTTACCAGACCACCGAAAGTCGTTTGGGCACGACAAACACCAAAGGAATTGCACCTTTAGAGGATTTAAGGTCTCCTAGACCGGTATGCAAAATGTATGCATGACAATGCATGTTTTTTGTTTTTTGGAATGCAAATGATGCATGATGTCGAAGTGCGCGACAATGCAAGTTTACTTGAAATGCATGATAATGCATGAAAATTTGATGCACGGCGACGCGCGGCTTTAGATGCATGACAATGCAAATGAACTGAGAATGCATGAAGATGTATGATCTCGAGATGCGCGACAACGTGCGGCTTTTGAGGTGCATGACAATGCGATCAAGCGGGTTTACGGTCTCGCCAGACCGCACGTGTTTTTGGTCCTGGCGAACCGTGGCACGTTTTCGGTCCCGCCGGACCCATTTTGGGGCAATGCATGAATTGAGATGTGGTGCACAAAACAGTGCGATGCGCAAGATCGCGCGATGGAATGCATGCCAAATGCAATGAGATGCACAAAACAGCGCGGTGCGTTTAGACAATATGAGTGAAGGTCTTGCACCTCCCAAGGATTTTAGGTCTCGTAGACCGTGCGTGTTTAAGGTCTCGCCAGACCGTACGAACAAAACAATGCGATTGAAATGCAATGCACAAAACAGTGCGATTAAAATGCGATGCACAAAACAGTGCGATTGAAATGCGATGCACAAGACAGTGCGATTAAAATGCTATGCACAAGGTAGTGCGATTGAAATGCGATGCACAAAACAGTGCGATTGAAATGCGATGCACATGAGGGCAACTTTTGAGTCTTGTAAAAGCCAAAAGGATACGAGAAGGATACACCTTGCACGAATTCGAGTGCCACGCACAGGAGACACGATCTGAGGCCAAAACGGAAGCCGGTTGAGTGTCGGGAATGCACTGTTTTGCACTGTTTTAAGCAATGAAGGCTCTGAATCACTCATATAACCCAAGAAAAGGTGTAGAAGGCTCAAACCAACTGTAGGAGACCACTGGCTGTCCACTGGCCATCAGAATGCATCACCGGTCGTCCATCGGCCATCAGACAATTCCATCGGCACAAAAAACTGCCGACCGGCAAAGAGTGTGGCCGACCGGCAAAGAATTCCTGTATCGGGGCAGTTTTGACATTTTGCTACAGGTCTTTTAAAATAGGGTTTCTAACCCTATTTTCTTCACTTGTGCTTGGTCGAAAATCCCCCCTCTATCTCTCTAGGCTATTTTCCTCCCTCGATCTCCTCATTTTCTTGCGTTCTAGCCTCGATTTCGTTGTTCGATTCGCGAATATCTTCACGTTTCAAGGGTTTTGAACCGAACGAAACTTCGTTTCGGTGTCTCTTTCTTGATTTTCGCCACTCGGGGCTTTTTTCCCTCGAGTTTTTCTTGATACCCGTGACTTTTCCTCACCTCGGCTTTTCCGGCCATTTCCGACCCTCTCGGGGTTGACTTTTTGTTAACTCTTCATATTCTTTCCTATTTTTCCCTCTTCCGGCCATTTTCACATTCTCTTCGAGATGGCGGATGATCTTCCAGAGGGTGGGGCTCCTCCAGAGCTTGAGATGGACCCCGAGGCCGAGCCCTTGCCACTCCGTATTCGGCCGTTCGATCCGGAGACCTACAGGCCCGCGGTTCACATGATGCTCCCTGACAGACTACGCCAGTTCCGGAGCTTTGAGAGGGGCATAGCACCTGAGTTACTACTTCGTGAGCCCGAGTCACACTTGTCGCACGGCGCCTCCGAGGTACATTTTTCCCCCGGTTTCAATTTTTCGCAATGTAGAATGCTTAAACTGCTATTGTTGATTCTGTTCTTTAATTGCTTAGTTCAAATGCCCTGATGCACTGTACACTGTAGTTGATTGTGAATACACTTGCAACTGATAACTGCTTGAATCTGACACGCGCACACACACTGCACTAGCCCTGAATTGCTCAAACACATTGACACAACACATACTGCACTTCACTGTGGGCACACCGGCACCCGGTATCTGCTTGATTTCTGAAAAACGTGCACACATGCCGTATCTGCACTGAACCACTCAACACACTGACACACCACATGTCGTAGTTTATTGCTAGTACACCGGCACCCGATGTCTGTTTGAATCTGAAAAACGTACACACACGTCACATCTTTCAACAGACATATCATATCTTTGTAGTTCCCGACACCCAATGCCGGCTTTACATTTGAAACGCGCACACACACACACTATATCTGTATGCTTCTCAAAACTGCATCTTGAATATTGCTTCGCAATTGCTGTTTTTGATTGCAGGGGGACTCCCATACCATCCGCGGGTATGGGAATGTCATTGTTCAAGACTGGTACACGGAGTTGCCAGACGCGGTTCTCCATATCGTCGACGAGGCGGGTTTTGGCATCTTCTATAGGGGGCTCTCCCAGCTTACTACCTGCAGGCCCTTGCTCGCTGCTTTAGTAGAGAGGTGGTGGGATACCACCAACTCCTTCCACTTCTTCATTGCAGGGGACATAACGATGACCCCTTATGACTTCTCGATGCTTACTGGCATCGGGGTAGGGGGGATCCGATTCCCTTCGACACTGATATGGATGAGTGGGACGCCGCCGGTATTCGTGGCTCGGCCTCCCCTTGCTCGAGCAGGGTTTGTCAAATACTCCTGGTTCGAGAGTCGATTGGGACTCAATGAGCCTTGGAGGAGGCGCAGATGACCCCAGAGGAGGTAGATCAGTATGCGCGGGGCTTCATCATGTTTCTACTTGGGACGACCCTATTCGCCGACCTGGCAAACACCGTGCCTCTATGCCTATTGAGCGCATTGGCGGATGTCAGGCGGATCCGCCACTACAATTGGGGGGGCGCAGGCTTGACCACTTTGTATGGTTATATGAGTTCTTCTTCCCGCCTCAGCGGACAGCTCCTCGGCGGATACTGGCGAGCTTAGGAGGTACATCTTCTTCCCCTTTTACATTTCTGCTTCCTACTTTACATTTTCTGTATTCTGTACATTGCACGGTCTATCTCTCACTGACTATATACTGCACACGCGGCACACACATATACTCTGCTTTACACTGACTGTACACTACACACACTGTACACTCTTCACAATACATTGCACAACACACGGCTCTGCCATTTTTGCTTTATTCTGTATTCTGCTTTATTTGATAATCATACTGATATCTGTTCTGTAGTTGTGGATCTACGCCTACTTTCCCAGGCTTGCCCCAGTACCCGATGTGGAGATCCCGCTCGACGTCCCCTTTTCTCATCGTTTTGACGTGCAGTGTGTGCGGAGACCCCGGGAGTCTTTTATCTTCTTCCACCGCTACTTCAACACCATCACCGCCGCGGAGGTATGTTCAACTTTTAGAGTTTGTTTAAGCTTCTCTTTAGCACTGTATTTTCGATGACAGATAGATAACAAACTGCATTTGTAGCCACAGATCACCTGGCAGCCTTGGGCCCCGTTGCTGGCTGTGGTGAGAGACCACTACGAGAGTGCTGAGGAGATTGCCCGTCTCCGGATTCTGTTGGAGGGCCCGGTCTGTCGAGCTTGGTACCTGGGGGAGCGCTTCTTGCGTCAGACCCTGGGTTTACCGGAGCAGATAGTTCCGGGTCCGCCTCCTACACATATGAGGCATACAGAGAGGCTTTCCTTCACGCACCTGAGGGAGTACACCGTTGGCTGGGGCACGGAGCATCACAGAAGCGAGGGCGATTACGCTAAGTATGTCCAGACCTACATCATGCGACCCTTGGGTGGTGATCGTCGAGCTGGGAGGGAGAGGCCAGCAGCACCGGCAGCTAGAGCGGGAGCGTTGAGGAGGGCTCGAGTCCGTGGTAGGGGTGGAGTTCATCGAAGGCGGGGGATCGGCTGGCCTGCTCTGCCCACTTCACTGTCATGCAGAGGGCGGGGTGGGGCGACCTACCAAATCCCCTTTGCTCCTGCCCCGGCTGATCACGAGTTGGTTGATGTCCTTGACTTGCCTCCGGTATGTATCACTTTATTTCGCATCTTGTACTGTTATTTCATTTTAGTTTATTTGATATTCCGCAGAATACTGATGCATCTGATACTTTTGCAAGCGTCCTCCGAGTACACCCGGCAGTCATTAGAGCTGAATGCCTCCATGATGGGGATGCTTCAGCGGACCTTCGACCTCTTGGCCCTCTACAGTATCTCAGTTTCATTCTGACCACGGCCTCAAACCATACACAAACTGCTTTACATGATCTGATGCACGACACAACACCTGATAAACTGTTCATAGCATTCATACACTGTATTCACACACTGTACTTATGTATTGATTCTTGCTCTGCTTGTACTCATCTGATTCTGCAGCGATATACTACTCACGGCATTCACACCTTTATTACTTATACGTATTACGGATTGATATCTCGCTCACGTATTTTGCATTGATATACTGCTCACGGCATTCACACACTGTACTCATATTCTCGCATTGATATCTTGCTCGCAGCATAATTCACGATATCTTTCATGCTTGTATTCTACATTGATATGCTGCTCATGGAGTACTGATGCATTTGCCTTTTATGCTTTTCAACCTCCTTTCCAGATTACGCTGGCGGGTGGTGTTCCAGCTGGGTCCTCTATCCCTGTTCGAGGAGGGCGTGGAGACACTGCACGTCCCCGTACCAAGGAAGGGCGTACTCATGTTGGGAGTAGCTCTCGGGCACCCATTCCTGATGACAAGGATGATGAGTCCGAGTTCGACTCCGAGGCAGAGGCAGAGGTGGGATCATCTGAGGAGGAGACCGGAGGCGGTACTGACTCGAGTTCTGATGACGATGCTGATGATGCTCCTGGACTTTCGTCCAGGAAGAGAACGAGGACAGATTGACAGCCCCGGAGCCATTTTTGACATTCGATACAGATTTTTACTGTTCTTCTTTGTTTTCTTCTTTTCTGCACTTTCCCCTTTTGTTAGTAGTTAGGGTACTTTGCACTGCCGCAGGGAGATTTTGTTTCCGAAACTTATGTACTTGAAAAGATTATGAAATGGAATAAACTTTTTGTCTAAAAAAGTGTTTACATTTGTGTATCGCATGCATTGCATCGCATTACATCATATCATATTACATCTCAAGGTAAATGAAATTGATCTGTTGTCTGAAAATTGAGCACTTGTAAATTGAGCACTTGTACTGTAATAATCAGATGACCATCCAGCAAATAGCAAAACAACCCAAGCAAATCACTGCTTAATTTTGAACACACAGCCCTTACTCTACTGGGGATTAATCTGCATCTGACCGTAACGATGTTTGGTTCATTACGCACGACAAATCTTGAACAATGACCCCAATCGACGACAAGGCGGATTCTGAAAGCAGTTGCAGTTGAAACACACTCAGATGCCCCAAATTTTCCCTTTTCTTCTTTTGTTTCGCATACAATGTAGAGAATGGCACAACACTCTGAGCATAAACGATTTCAACTTTTGAAGAGGGGTTCTGCAACCGGGGTATCGAGCCTAAAATCGAACACAGCGGGAAAGACTCAAACAAAAGGTGAGCGACCTGGACACAACGAGGCACTTCCGGAAAAGACTCAAGACGAAAGTTGAGGTAAACAAGACAAAAGACGCGACACACGAACGTGTTTATAAAAACAAAAGACCTCAAATTTCGAGGAGCCAGTTCCTCCGGGTATATTCCCACCCTTTTCTGATTTGTGATTCTCACATCGCTCGGCCTTCAGGCTCGGTTTTTCTCTCAAAACCCTCTTGCTCACTTCTCTTTCCGCTTACACCTCTCTATTCTTTATTCTCTCATTTTTCATCCCTCCCCAGGGTGATTGATGGATGAATAGGAGGTTGCGGGTTCGTGCCCAACACTGTTAGCTCACGGCTATTTCTCCCGGTGGATAGAGTGCCCTTCCGGCAAGTATGTTAACGGCGGGAAAAAGACAGAAGACATGACTCAATTGCGCCCCTAGTTCATCACTTTGACCATTTTTTTGTTTTCTAAAATAGTTTTGGCCAAAAATGAGAGTCGGATTAACATACTTGTTCGATTTTTGATTCGAAAATCATACAAGTCAGGCTGTGAGCACTGAAAATTTTCCTTTTTGGGTCCAAGAAGATGGTCCGGTTTTGGAAAAAAAGAATAGTTTTCGAGAAAATAGTCAACTTCAGTAAAAATTTTCAAAAACTATCTTTACAAACAATCAATGCTTGACGAGCAGGAACTTACCCTCGAGATGCGCAACCTCGGATCGGAGGCAATGGAAAATTGCCCCTTGCTTGAAGGGGGGGTACATGGCAACAGAAAGTTGCCCCTAGTTTGGATGGTAACTTGTGGCAACGGAAAGTTGCCCTTATGCAGATGGTGCCGCGACATGTCAGAAGCGCTTTTATCGGTGACAAGCGAATTAGAAGACGATGGTGCGAACCAATATATGGACACGATCCTTTGTAGAGCAATGGTGGCTGGACTTCAGGATGAAGTTGCCCACGTATCCCAAACATGGGAATCAAGCCTACATAGTTCACGGTTGTTACAACCGAATTGTCGGATGCAGAGGAAGCAAGGATGATCAAAACGATTACATGGACTGGGGCGCTGTGAAAGCGTCGGGGGCTAGACTTCAAGATGAAGTTGCCTACGTATCCCAAACATGGGAATCAAGCCTTACGTAGTTCCGGTTAAGGTACACTCGGGTATTAACCTTCACTTTTAGGCTCTAACTTTTGCCAAGGCGCCCGATGTGGGTTTTCGACCTTGCGAGCTTCTTTTTCTTCTTTTCATTCTTTTTCATTTCTTTTTTTTTTTTATTATTTTTTTTGTTCTTTTCTTTGATTTTCTTTTGCATTTCTTCATTCTTTTCTTTTCCTTGCTCTAACTTTTGCTTGGGTCGCCCTTCCGGGTTTTCAACCCAGCGAGCCTCTCAAAGGGTAAAAGTGTAGCATAGTCCATGCCAAATGGTTTTGAGATCCTGAAGTCGTCTGAATCCAGGAGAATGGCTGTTGTACCGATTTGTGGAAGGATCCATCACGGTTGCTTCACGAGCCTCTGCTGGTGAGATCTAATCTTCTTGATCTGAATTTGGTACCTCTTGCTCGAGGATTGCTTCGATTCGGGCCGCACAGGCCTCTCATGGCAATTGGATGTTGAACGTTTTGAACGGATTCCAGGTTTGCAACAGATAGGTTGAATCTCGAGGCTGAGAACGATCCTTGGCTGCACAATCTCAAGAGCAATTCCACACAAGTCTTCACAGGACCGCGCAAAACATTTTGTTTTTGAAATTTTTTAAGAAAGCGACAAATCGCTCGCGCTGAAGATAGTGTGAAACCAGTCTGGATCAAGCCAGGGTCCTTCTTAGTACTCACGCTGATAAGCATGATTTCATTCATAAAAAGGCTTAGCATGCCTACCCTTCTCTCAAATATGATCAGGTTTTGCAAAATGCGAGGAATTCCTCCATTTTCGTTTTTTATCACCGCGGTGTTCAAAAGGGGTTTTAAAAAAAAATTAGGTCATTACAATGACGTTCAAGGCACAAGAGAGTAGGTAGAATGTACTGTCGTTCCATTTGCCTCCCCTGGCACAACTAACTCACACTGAAAGCAAGCATGAAAATGAGATAGCCACAGCTGTTTCATTCAGATTTGTTGGTATAACTGGCCCCTTGGCAAAGACAGACTCAAAAACCAAAACGGGTAATTACAAGACAAAACGGTGTTCGAGGCAACAACCCTGGAATCACCTAACATTCTATACAAAAAGGGGGGGTTGACTCACTATAACAAGACAGACCCGTAAGCAAAAGGACTGACTCAAGACAATGAGACAGACTCAAAACAAAACAAAACAAAGACTGACTCGACACCCAAGCCAGAATTTACAAAATTGGTGTTCGCAGATGCTCAAAAATGCGTGCCAGACGCCACATCCAAAATGCACCAGGCACTGCCCGCAGGCGGTTCACTCTCTAATTACATACTCGCAGTATCTGTGTTCTCAAAATCCAATAACTGGGTAGTAACGGACTTGGCTGAGGTGGGCAGAAGGATAACCTCATTATCAATCAAATCCTGTACCTCATGACGGAGGCGGAAACAATTATCGGTAGCATGACCAGTTTGTTGGTGGTACGCGCAGTACAAAGCAGCATCATGTGTAGCAGGGAGATTCTTCGGGAGGGGCCGAGGCTCCAAGGGTTTAAGGTGTCCCCTCTCGGCAAGGATCTGAAGTGCCTTGGACAATGGCATATAGAGAGCATGGAAAACTCTGCGCCCTTGGGACAGGTACTTTGAAGTCTGAGCATTTTTGCTAGACGCACTAGCAAATGGGTCGGCAGGCACTGCCTTAACTTTCTGGTCCTTCCCGGGTGCAGGGTTGGGAGTAGGAGGAACTGTTCTGGCATGACGGGGCCTGTCCCGGTTCTCTGACTGACTTGAACTACCCTCAGGTGGGATGGGGAAAGCATCCTCCACAGCTTTTGTTGCAACTGCAGATATCTGTTGCTTGTTCATCCCCTCGGCTTTCAAAGCCTCGACTGCCCACAGCAATTGTTCGATAGGATTGGCATCTACCTTCATTTTGTCTTTACCTCTGGCCTTGGCCTGATCAAGGGTTTAGGTTGACGTTGATACGTCATTGTTATAGTTGGAGGCCATCTCCGGTTGGCTGAGTTCAATCACGATCCGTCCCAACAATGGGCTCTGGGTACAAAGCTTCGCATATGGTGCGGTGGTGGCAGAACATTCCATAGGCGAGATCCGCCACGGACCTCTGGAGATCACCTATCATCCCCATCAATTCAAATGTAGTAAGCTCGCGAGCCTGATATAGCTGAGGGGTCCAAACCGAATGTGCGGCAGGCGACCTGGATGGATGCAGCATATCAATATTGGTCTCACTGTGGGGTGATTCCTTGACCCAACGCGGCTGTCATAACCACGATCTCTTCTAAATTCTGCATCATCATAGGTCTTGCCTCTAAGGGAAACACTTGACTATTCGAACTCTTCAATCGAAGGAAAAACAAGCGACATTCATTCAAAACGGATCAAACACAAAATTAACAAGCAGACTCTACTCTCGATCATTGTTCCCCAAAAATCATTGTCTCACAAAAACTTGAATCAAATATCTCTGACATAATCGATTCTCGAATTGATACCGGTGTGCCTCGGTTCGATACTCAAACTCGCAAACTGGTATATGCGTTCCCTGTAGAGATACACTCTAAAAGCACATAGCAAATAAGTGAGAGCCAATACACCCCTATGTTGGGGTAGGGTTTCCCTGTCCTATTTTGTCAGGAGCTAGGGTTGTACTACGACGCAATGTTTCAAACAACCTAACATCGGGTAAGCAACCGTCCTAGTTTGGAATGGTCACTATGGATTCGAATATGCACTAGGTCGAATGGTCAAGGGTGCCCCAGAAAGCGGGTTTGTGTTCTATATCTTGGCAGAGAGCCGTAACGGTCGACCTTATGGTCATGCCTTGACAAGACAAGCCTCCAGCAAACCGCTCAGGAATAGCAGATGGCCAACACGGTGTCCTAGGCGCACCAATGCACATGCAATGCAAAGAAACACATAAGTGTAGTCAAAACAGGATATCACGAGTTCGAGTCAAACTCTCTAAACTCCCCAGCAGAGTTGCCAGAAACTGTAACAGGCCCGCTTGGGAACTCACGGGTTACACGCTACAGTTCGGACTCGATTTTGTTGTCACGGTTCTAAATCTGAACCAAAGAGTCCAAATCCGGAAAATCGTTTTGAGAAAAACAGATTTTTGAAAAGAAGCGCCAAGCATGGACTACTTTGCCAGATACAGAGTCGCCACCTAAATATTTTTCTAATGGGGAAATTTAGGAAACCCTGACTCGGTGCCAAAGGCCACGTGTCCGTCATCACCAAAGTTGCCTCGGCTCGGGAGCTTGGGTTCGATTGGGGAAGGTCAGCTATGAGCACCCCCTCTCGCCCGGTCCGAAGACCGGCCTCTACTAACCATGATATCCAATTTTGAAAACGTTATGTGTTCTTATACCGATTATTAGCCTAGAATTACTATGTTATGTGCGCAGCAAACAAGTATAGACTAGATTGCCTAATTTGGAAATAAGTATTGCATATCCGTTTGTTTTGAAAAACACTTTGGAATTTGCTACTCGCAAGTAGGCTAAAAATACGGATTTCAATGAGTTTTTCCAACTCAGACAATCCAACCTTCACCCACAGGCAATCAAACAGTTTATCTCACATAAGCATCTAGCCACATGGTAAACATGCTGTCATGATAGCATTCACACACATGCGAGATGCTAAAGCATGAAAATACTTACATCGTACTCCGTGCCAAAACAATAAACTAGTCAGCAAACATGCATGGTCCTAATTCATGTCAAATTGACTAATGCAACACACACAGGATGTAATTAGGGTAGGCTCGGCTAACCTAAACATGGCATGTGAGATGTGATCAATTGATGCACATATACAATTTGGAATTGAAGTACAAATGCAGTTAGCATGATGCGCCGAGCCCGATGTATATAAGACAAATGTATGGATGCACACATGCATAGCATAAGATATGCTAATTCAAACATGCCCTAATCTACCATCATAAGCGGGTAAATAAAAGGGAAGAAAGAAGTGGGGGGGGTTGGAAGACATGCACACACACGTACCCACACTTATTACAGATTTGCCCTCGCCCGGAGGGACCAAATAAATATTACAGATAATTAACCTACAGGCTAATTAATTATTACAAATTACCTAATTAGTTAAACAAACTAACTAAGCTAGGAAAAACAGTAAACTGACTCGGGAAGAGTGCCCAATGCAATGCATGCTTGGGTCCTGCTCGAAAGCGCCCTGCCATACATAGACTGCCTCTGTTTTCCCTGCTCTGCCCCTCTGAAAACTGCCAAAGTCTCTGAATTTCTTCCCTGGACATTGAGGAACACCACCGGCTGAGTAGAATTTCCACCGGCAGTGGGATGTGGTCATCGGTTGTTGATGAGTCCATCGGCCACCAATTGATTGCTGGCCGGCACTCTGTGCAGTCGATCGGCAAGAAATTCCTGCAGAACCTATTTGACCGCAGCAAAGGACAGAGCCTTCCATGGCAATGTGATTCAAGTCATGTATGCACCAACTATGTCCCTTATCATGTTAGTGACTCAAGGGGACATGCTACTTGGTTCTCGGACCACCAATCGCGCATTTCAATGCGTGATGGCCCAAGAGACCAAGTGTGCACATTTTGATGTCAAATGCAATGCAAACCACATAATCACATAAGAGGGCCAACCTCTATCATACTCATTTCAAGAGGCCAAGCATGTACAATGCAATGCAATTTCTAAGCATGTGAGTATGCGAGCTAGCATGCAACATAGGCAATGCAATGTAAGAATGCAAGTATGCAAACACACATACAAGACAAGCATGCAAACTAAGCAAAGGGGTGGACTTAAACATGACTTGGGCAGCCCTAAGTAGGCCCAAAACAGTGGCCAAAATGCAAAGGAAATGAGGCCAAACACACATACATACATGCACATGTCAAGGCACAAACCTAAGCATTAAGCAAGCAACTTTCAAGCACACTTAAAAGAGGCCAAGTATGGATAACTAGCATGCATAGAAAGCTCTGAAAATCATGCAAGAATATGATGCCAAACCAAGCAAACAAGATAAGCAAGGCATGCATAGAAGATCCAAAATTCGAAGCAAGCTAAAGGGGTATTGGACCACTCTTAGCAAGACAAACATGGCATGCATTAAACAACTTAAAAAACAGATTTTTTAGCATGTTAAAGCAAGGCCAAAAGACTACTTAGATGGCATCTAAGTGGCTCAAATATGAAGGCATACGCAAATGCTTAACATGGAGCATAAGGCACAAACTCTTGAAACATCGAAGAGCCATGAAATGCAAGTATACAAGCATGCTAAGTGGACTGAAATGACATGGAAAATGGTCCCAACCCGCTAAATCAAAGCGAGGATGCATGCTACACATTCACACACTTAAGGCCAACTAGCCAAAATGCAAAGGAGCTATGCAAAGCATGCTAAAGCCAACCCAAACAACTAAGAACAGACCTTAAACATGGCAAAATAAATACAAAAGCTTCACAAGACCAAGCCTAAAGCATGCTAGAACAATGGTTTACAACTTAAAACATGTTAAGGCCTAAACATGGCATTACAAGGTAGGTATGCTAAGCATGCATGGTGTACCAAAACCAACTTAAAACCATGTTATACTATGACAATATATGTCACGCCCCGAACCCGCCCCTAGAAGTTCGGTGACGAGACCGGCCAGTAACCTTAGATTACCAAAGGCCTTCCTGTACTAAACATGAATAAAAGGGGCTCGCGGAAGCGAAATAAATAACTAAGAGTCCAAGAGCTGTGCGTAATATGAACATTTATATACATGCCAAAAATAAGGTTAATTACCCACATTCAGTTACAAAACAAGCGACAAAAGATCATGTGTAGCACTTAAATACATATACAAAAACAAAAGACAAAACTCTGCAAAACGGCCTTCCAGGCCTAGCCCCAGCTCTGAGGCATCCAAAACTCTGGTTGGCTTACAAAACGGCGGCTCAGCTTGAACTCCGCCTAGGCTTGACTTCCCGGCTGCTCACCTATAAATACATATATACGGGGGTGAGCTAAAGCCCAGCAAGTAACAGTAACGTAAAGGGGTTAGTGAACGAATTCCAACATTTCTTATAAAACCGTAATAAAACATTCATAAACATAGTCAGTCATCAGTCATCATATAGAACATACGTAATGGCGTACTCCATAGATCATAACATAACGTATCATAACATGTGTCGACAAACGACTAGAGTAACCGGTCCCGGACACCGATTAAACACATACCGAGATCTCGTAAACTGGTCATGGGCCTACATATCCGCCGCCCCCATGACTCAAGCGCATGGGCCTACTGGCGTCTATGTCGCCCCCACAACTAAAACTATCTATGAACGACATACTAAATAAGCAATCAAGACATTCATTCACGTAAAACATTATCATTTAAACATATCATAACATTTATCATTGAACATAATTCATAATAACATATCTTTAAAAATGTTACTTACAAGGTTTCGCTACCGATTACCGGTCTTTCCGTCTTGTCCTCGCAAACATCCACATATGACACATTCTCATCATTCAACATCAATATACATAATTCATGCCATTTCTTTCTTCTTTCACATACTATCATATTCTTTTCATGGTCAAATCAATCTTCTTTATGTTCACTCATGCTCATAAGATGCTAATTGATGCCATTAACATGCTAGAAATCATATAAAACAACTTTCCAAACTTTCACGAAATAAGCCTTCCGCCGAAGCGCCACATGTCCTTCGGCGTCAAAGACATTTTCCCAAACCGCCGAGAATCGATTTTCCCGCCGAGGAGCTTCCCCACGCCGGCGGACCTGTGAAACTCAGAAATTCTGGTTCTTCTTCTTCATTTCATCCTTTCCATAGAAACATTAATTCCAAGACATAAAACCCAAATCCCAAAATCCTTGAAACCCATCTTAAATCAACATAAAAACTTCCATTCAAAACCCATATAGATCATTAGCAAAATTAACCCATGAATTCAAATGTAAAATTATAATCTTGAACATAAGAGCTTCATTTGTAACTTCCATGGAGGTTTTACCTCAAAACATGCCAAATAAACTTGATTCATAACATATAGGCTCAAATTCAACATAACTTCTCTTTCAAAACCATGATCTTGAGTACATCATGCAAGTATTAACAATCTATGTCAAGAATTTCTTACCTTGATTGCTAGATTAGAGAGACTAAGCTTGAGTTCCTCTTCCTTTCTCTTCTTTCCCCCCTTTTCCCGAATTCTCTCCTCCTCTCTCTTTCTCTAGATTTTTCTCTTGTAGCTCTTGAGTCAAATGGTCAAACATCCCTATCTCTTAAGCCATATATCATAATAATCATTTAAGGCAAAATCTTTAGCCAAACAAGGCTTTACGAATCAGACAGAATCCAGTTCTCAATTTATCGTTTCGAATGGTTCTAAATATTCTCGGTAGCACATAGACATGTTCAATTTCATTTTCTGAATTCGTTACGGTCATCGATTTCAATCCCGAAGTTGTCATTTCAACAGATATTTTCCTCAATTCAGACAGATATCCTTCAATTAAATCATATAAACACATAATTAGGTACCGGTAATTACGTCCTACAGTTCCGGGTCATTACATTCTCCCCACCTTAAGAAGTTTGGTCCTCCAAACTTTACTATCTTGGCAGAATTTCAATCATAACTCATAATCACATGTCATCATTCATTCCGGAGCATTCTATAATTCACAGAAGTTCATCATATGAGAAGGACAATTCAACAGTTCTATTCAGTTATTCAACTTAATGAGTAATTCTATAGCATTCAATTCCAAGTTAGTCATATAAATATAACAAATTCCATAGCAAAAGTAATAGCAAGGAATTTGTTCCATCACATAGTCAATTGTGTCATGTCAAATTCAACATAGTTCTACATTCAAGATGCCATTGCATAGGTAACTGGTTCTAATAGAAATTAAAATTGTAATCTTTGCTTTTGCGGTATCTTGTGTCTTATCGAAACTAAGGTGAAAACTCTTGCTTGTCTCAAGGTAGGACCCTCGAAGCAGATGTTGCAATCGTCTGTGTCATCATTGAATTGGTTCCACTAGCAAAGGATCTCTCATTTCTGGGATAAATTTGTGGGCAAGCTTTGGCAATGTGTCCTCTCTGTCCACATCTATAACAAACTCCCGTTCCACGGCGACATACGCTCCAATGCTGCTTTCCACATTCCTTGCAAGTAGGTACACCTCCCTTTGTGGTAGTATCATTAACAATTAAGTTTGATTTATCGTTCACGGAGCCCACCGATTCACTAACTATTTCTATTTTCTGTTTCTTGAATTTCTTATTTTCTCCTTCAGGCATGGTAGTTACTTTAGATGTCTTCAAAGCTGCAATATTCGTTTCAGCCATCAAGGCTCTATCCAGAACATCAACATACTTTTCTAATTTCAACACGTTCACCCTGTCAAGTACCTCTACATGTAGGCCACCCTCGAATTTTCTTGCCTTTTTATATTCTGTGTCAACCATATGTGGGGCATAGCGGGCTAACTCAGTAAATTTCGCTTCATACTCTGCTACTGACATTGTGCCTTGTTTGAACTGTTCAAATTCAGATATTTTCCTATCCCGCATACACTGTGGAAAATATTTTTCGTAAAATATTCCTTTGAATCGATCCCATGTCAAATCTCTATTTGCATCTCGAACTAGCATCCACCATCTTCGGGCTTCCTCTGTCAGAGTAAAGGTTGCTAACGACACCTTATATACATCAGTGCACGGAAATACTTCAAAAATTTTCTCTGTTTCTAACACCCATGCTTCTGCTTTTAAAGGTTCAATGCCTCCTGCAAATTCAGGTGGTTTCAACTTCTTATACTTCTGTGTCAAACTGATAATATCATCATTAGTCATTGGTTCCACATGGACAGGTGGTGGTGGAGGAGGCGGAAATGGCTGTCTTGGCTGTGGTTGGTTTTGTTCCTGTTGTTGTCTTACCATCCCAGTTAGAGCCTCCACCATTCTTTCCAATCGATCTAGTCTAGCATCAGATGCTTCAGTTTCATTTACATTCCTTGCACTAGTCTCCTCCATTTGTCTATAGAACCCATAACAATAGCACATTTCATTTTCCATATACTGTTTCCTTTACTATCTTACCATTCACATTTCTTGTTCCTCATATTCATAAAACACACACACACACACGTGCACATATGCTCATGCCATGCTCTATATCTTTTCTAATGCACCTAACAGCTCAATGGACACGTGTGTGGGAAATTAACTCGTGCGCTCTGATACCACTCTGTCACGCCCCGAACCCGCCCCTAGAAGTTCGGTGACGAGACCGGCCAGTAACCTTAGATTACCAAAGGCCTTCCTGTACTAAACATGAATAAAAGGGGCTCGCGGAAGTGAAATAAATAACTAAGAGTCCAAGAGCTGTGCGTAATATGAACATTTATATACATGCCAAAAATAAGGTTAATTACCCACATTCAGTTACAAAACAAGCGACAAAAGATCATGTGTAGCACTTAAATACATGTACAAAAACAAAAGACAAAACTCTGCAAAACGGCCTTCCAGGCCTAGCCCCAGCTCTGAGGCATCCAAAACTCGTTGGCTTACAAAATGGCGGCACAGCTTGAACTCCGCCTAGGCTTGACTTCCCGGCTGCTCACCTATAAATACATATATACGGGGGTGAGCTAAAGCCCAGCAAGTAACAGTAACGTAAAGGGGTTAGTGAACGAATTCCAACATTTCTTATAAAACCGTAATAAAACATTCATAAACATAGTCCCATCGGTCATCATATAGAACATACGTAATGGCGTACTCCATAGATCATAACATAACGTATCATAACATGTGTCGACAAGCGACTAGAGTAACGGTCCGGACACCGATTAAACACATACCGAGATCTCAGAATCGGTCATGGGCCTACATATCCGTGCCGTCCCCCATGACTCAAGCGCATGGGCCTACTCACCGATGTCGTCCCCCACAACTAAAACTATCTATGGACACCATACTAGATTCGCAATCAAGACATTCATTCACGTAAAACATTATCATTTAAACATATCATAACATTTATCATTGAACATAATTCATAATAACATATCTTTACGAAAATGTTACTTACAGTGGTTTCCTGCTACCGATTACACGGTCTTTCCGTCTTGTCCTGCAAACATCCACATATGACACATTCTCATCATTCAACATCAATATACATAATTCATGCCATTTCCTTTCTTCTTTCACATACTATCATATTCTTTTCATGGTCAAATCAATCTTCTTTATGTTCACTCATGCTCATAAGATGCTAATTGATGCCATTAACATGCTAGAAATCATATAAAACAACTTTCCAAACTTTCCTGAAATAAGCTTTCCGCCGAAGGCCCACATGTCCGCCGAAAAAGACATTTTTCCCAAAACTGCTGAGAAGCTGATTTTCCCGCTCGAGCGAGCTTCCCTACGCTCGAGCGGACCCTGCGAAACTCAGAAATTCTGGTTCTTCTTCTTCATTTCATCCTTTCCATAGAAACATTAATTCCAAGACATAAAACCCAAATCCCAAAATCCTTGAAACCCATCTTAAATCAACATAAAAACTTCCATTCAAAACCCATATAGATCATTAGCAAAATTAACCCATGAATTCAAATGTAAAATTATAATCTTGAACATAAGAGCTTCATTTGTAACTTCCATGGAGGTTTTACCTCAAAACATGCCAAATAAACTTGATTCATAACATATAGGCTCAAATTCAACATAACTTCTCTTTCAAAACCATGATCTTGAGTACATCATGCAAGTATTAACAATCTATGTCAAGAATTTCTTACCTTGATTGCTAGATTAGAGAGACTAAGCTTGAGTTCCTCTTCCTTTCTCTTCTTTTCCCCTTTTCCTAATTCTCTCCTCCTCTCTTTCTCTAGATTTTTCTCTTGTAGCTCTTGAGTCAAATGGTCAAACATCCCTATCTCTTAAGCCATATATCATAATAATCATTTAAGGCAAAATCTTTAGCCAAACAAGGCTTTACTTAATCGATGTAATCCAGTTCTCAATTTATCGTTTCGGATGGTTCTAAATATTCTCGGTAGCACATAGACATGTTCAATTTCATTTTCTGAACTCGTTACGGTCATCGATTTCAGTCCCAAAGTTGTCATTTCAACAGATATTTTCCCCAATTCAAACAGATATTCTTCAATTAAATCATATAACCACATAATTAGGTACCGGTAATTACGTCCTACAGTTCCGGGTCATTACAATATAAGCATGAAAAACAGCCAAGGCATGATCAACAAACCCTCAAACATGGTGCTCCCTCAAGAGGCCAAAAATGGTCCTTTTCAAGGACATCAAGGAGAGGGGGTGGCCCTCTCCTTCTTGGGACTTCAAGGCACCATCCTTACCACTAAAATCCCTCAATATTTCAGTGGTGAGGAGGCCCAAACACCACAGTCCCGAAGCTCACTCAAAATAGCACAAAATGGAGCCCTTCAAGGCTTAAGAGGGGTCAAACACCTCCAAACCACAAAACACTTTAAACAAACTATTTAGAGGGCCTAAAAACAAAACTTTTTTATGTTATACACTAAGCACAAAAACAGTTCTAAGATAGGCAAAAATAGAATGCAAGAATGGGGTAAAAAGGGGTAAGATTGTTACCCTTGAAGAGCCTCTTCAACAATGGTGGACCAGCCCCTTCCTTAAGCTCAAAACAGCTCCAAAGCTTCAAGAACAGACCTCTGGCCCTTCACAAACTAAGAGAAGGTGTAACATTACGTGTTTGTGTGCAATAGTAGGCCTAAACACACACAAACACAAGAAAATGAGAGATATAGATATAGGAAGTATGTATAAACCCTAACCCTAATCCAAAGCTCTCTCTGAACTTTTTCTAACCAAAGTCTCTAACCCTAAGGCCAAGGGAGAAAGGCTCCTCTTATAGAGGAGCCAATCTTGTAAAGCTTACCAAGAAAGCTAACAAGAAGGCTATCCTCCATCTGGCGTGTATGGAGGGAACAAAAGCAAGATTTGTTTTAAAATATACGCAAAAGCGGATGAACAAGATGGTCATTTGCTCAAAATTGCCATTTTGACAAAATAGACTGCCGACCGGCAACAAAGAATGCCGACCGGCAAAATACATTGCCAATGGCAACAAAATACCAGCCGGCGGTCTTTAGCCATGGCCGGTGATGTGTGGGGATGCCTCACAAGGTATTTCTTGCCCCTCCAAGGCAAAACACAAGTGTTTCGTGCAAAACCAGACACTAAACAGTCGAGTTCGGAGATCCTGAGGCAAGGCGCGTAGCCAAGACCTCCGGGAACTCCAAACGAACACAAACATGGATGATCACCGGGTGTTCAAACGGTGACGTCCAAGTCTTGAGGACGGTCAAAAATGGGGTGTGTACACATGCCATTGGTAATGAACCCTCAAAAGGGAATTAAACCATTAAGCATGAGCCTCAACCTTAAGCTTAAACAACCCTAAGGTTGAAACAACCCTCAAACAAATGAAAAAAAAGTGAAGCAATAAGGGAGATTACAGAGATGTTAAGTGCTAGAATTAGACATGAAAAAAAAAACATTAAAACATGCAACCAAGACACACAAATGATGCTCAAAGCCTAGAAACAATAAACTAGTGAAGGGAATTGCACCACAACTGTACAAAACAAAGCACAAATGACCCAAACAGAGATAAAACGGGTCAAAACAGAGGCAAAAACATATTGACTAAAGCTAAGTTAGGCTAGAGAAACATGCTAACATGTGAGGCAACTAGGTATGTAAGCAAGACAACAAGGAGGGGAGGCTAACCCCTCCAATTTTAGACTTCAAAATAAGGTTTTTATCACTGAAAAGCCTCTGAATTTCAGTGGTTAAAAGGCCTAAAAAGTTTGACTTAAATGTGATGAAAAATAGTACAAAAAGCTTTACAAGCTAAGGAGAAAAAAAAAGGAGGGGGACAACCCCCTAACTCACAAAGGCTCAAACCACCACTTTTATGCCTCAAAAATAGAGTTTTTTACACTTCAAAAACAGACTTAAAATAATTGAAAAAGATGATGAAGCAAGTATGCACAATAAGCTTAAATGAGGTAAGTTCTATACCTTTGAAGCAAAGCACAATTCAGCCAAAAATTCAAGCTCAAACCCCCTTCCAAGGCTCAAACAAAACTCCAAGGGACCTCAGCTCAAAGGTGGTCAAGTTTGGTTAAGGTTTAGTGTGCAAAAGTGTAAAGAAACTAAGCAAGTGTATGCAAAATAACGAGAGAGAGAGAGATAGAGAGATTTTTGGTCCAAAATTTCTAACCCTCCAAAATGGGGGAGGACACCCCCTATATATAGAAAATCAAAGTTGGAGCTTATATACATCCTACCATACACGTGTATGAAGATACAACTCAGTGAGCAACAGCTGGCACAACTGGCAAATAAATATCTGAAAAAGGGGACCAATGGCCGTCGACCACCACTGGTAGCCAACAGGCACAAACCATGGCCGATAATCCAGGGGGCTGGCCGACAGGTCATGCACTCCTCCAAACAAAAGGCAACAAGCTCTTGGTCCAAAAACATGCACAAAATAGACAAGGTTTAGAGGCTCAAAAACCAGGCGTTTTGCCGAGGAATTTGGGTGCTCAAAACGAATACAAACAAGCACAATCATCGAGTGCATAAACGATAGCGTCCAAGTCTTGAGGACGGTTAAAAATGGGGTGTCTACACCATGGATCTCGTTGTGACCATCCACCTTGATGGCCGGTGAGGAGGAATTATCGGGAACGGGTCTCCGGTAACAATGAGCACAACTGTTACCCGGAGTGAATTTCCCACAGACGGCGCCAGTTGATGATATTGCTGATCCCTGAAAGGCGAGTCGGGCTGACCCACGCTTCCTATACTATTCCCCAGTCACTAAGCTCACTGGAGTACCTGCAAAAGTGTCCAACGGGAAACGAGAGTCCCTTAGCAGACTCTCCGACGACCAAGTTAAAAGAGAAAGAGATTGATGATGTGTAGAGAGAGAATAAGAATAGAGAACTTAACCTTTTGTATGTCTTAGAAGTCTTCTTATATCCTTTGTTCATCATTTCCTTGTCCACTCCGACTTGTTATGTTGGCCGAAAGTCTATGCTCTAGTTTGCCTTGTTCATGGTGAGGTTGCCCGTTCCGACGTGAAGGGGTTATCGCATTTAATGCTGCAGGAGCCTTATTAATGGCTGATGTGTGGTGCAGTAACTCTACAAGATCTTTGTCTGCTTACGTGGCTAATTCTCCTCTTGACAAGTGTTTAGATGCCATTGATTCCTGGTGCAACGTTGGGTTTTCAATTGTGTTGGGTTTTAGTGCTCGAATTGTGAATTGAGCTCTATGTGGTGGGTCAAAAGCTTCTGTGGGTCCACCGATGTTAGTTAATATAATTTATAAATTGATGTTCCTGACATTATTTGAATAATTCAAGTATTTTTCTAAAAAGTGCATAAATAATTAATAATTTGAGAATATTTAAAAGATCGGGAAGACAATCAAAGTGAGAGTCATTATAATTTAAAAAGGATTTCGCCTTGACAATTATAATTAACCACTTTGTCTCTTCTTTCTACTCAATAGCATATTCTTTTCTTTTCTTTTCTTTTTTTCTTTCAACTCTAACAATTTCTTCTTTCTACTCAATAGCATATTCTTTTCTTTTCTTTTCTTTTTTTCTTTCAACTCTAACAATTACATTATCAAGTTGTATCACCGGTTTAATGCTTCTCTACTCTCGCTAGCATATCTTCCTACCAACCTTGACTTCTCTTTGCTTGGTTTCACAATCAATTCTAGATCCTTACATTTGAGGAAGGTCGAATTCACATTTTTCTAATTGTCTAGAAGGGTTCAAAACTCTCTGTACAAAATAGGGCATTAATATATAAAATAATCGAGATGTGTTGGGCAAATTCATAATTTGTCAGTTTAATGAAACTTGTGTTTTGGGAACTTCTTTTTATATCTGCAGGTCTTAATAAGTGAATTTATTGTTCAATAAATCCTATAATAATTAATAATATTTTTCAATAAATACTATTAAAAGAAGTCACAATTGTTAATTTTTAATGATAGTTTAAAAATTTTATCTCAAAAAATGTTACTAATTATAAATTTTAGCAATAATTTAAAAAAGTCATTACTAATTTTTAACTTGGAGCAACAGTTTAAAAATTTTGTTACAGAAAAACATAACTAATTGTAAATTTTAGCAACAATTTATAAAAATCGTGACAAAAAGTCGCTAATTGTCAATTTTTTGCGACATATGCAAAAAATCGTTACAAAAAATTATTTTTAATGACGATTTTATTAAGAGTTATTTTTAATAAAACTTTATGAGAATTAATGTTGTGTACAAAATAGGGCAACTAAAATAAGTCTTATTTATGGGAATTAATCAAGTCTTATTGAAAATAAATTCTAATAAAATCATCGTTAAAAATAATTTTTTGTGACGCTTTTTTATTTATGTCACTAAAAGTTGACAATCAATAACTTTTTTATCATTATTTTTATTGTCGCTGAAACTTAAATTGCTGACATTTTTTTGTGACAAATTTTTTAAATTGACGCTGAAAGTTAAAAATTAGTGATACTTTTTTGTAATATTTTTTTAAGCTGTCATTAAACTTATAATTAGTGATATTTTTTGTGACAAAATTTTTAAATTATCACTACAAATTAAGAAATAATAACATTTTTTAATAACATTTGATGAAAAATATCATTAATTATTATAAGACTTATTAGATAATAAACTTACTTATTAAAATCTACACATAACTGTCGTTTTATTTTTAAAATAACTTATAATGCTATCAGATGAGCAAAGTAAAATCTCATCACATTGGCAAGGTAAGAGTGTTTGACCAATTCAGTATAAAAAGTTGCATGAAAGATTTAAACTTCATCAAACCAATAAATCTGCAAAGTACTAGCGTTTTGATCAATTCGTGTTTTGGGGAGATAGATAAAAGTTAATTTTTTAATAATTTTTGAATTTTTTTACTATAAAAAAATAGAAAAGTGACATGACTCAAAAAAATTAAAAAGTCAAAAAATTAGCTTTTAACTAGCTTTGCCAAAACGCCCTCAGTTACAAAGTTGCATGTTAAACTTATGATATTGTTTGGGAACAACTTACTATTTTAATAATTTTTTAACTAAAATATGAGGTAAAAAGTTAATAAATTTGGAATAATTTTTTTATTTTTTATGAGAAGATGAGTAAAAAGTATAGAGCAAAAAAAAATCTTTAACTTTTTTTTGTATAATTTTTTGATTTTTTTATTAATTTTTTGACTTTTAAATTAAAAAGTGATATTCTCATTAAGGTCCAAAATATTAAAATTTGACAAGATTAAAACAAAAAACACCCATTTAATACAAAATTGAAATGAATAATACTATATGTACTAATTAGTATACTAATTAATGATGTGACATAATTTAAAAAGTTTTTGATATTTGTAATTTATATAATAGGTGGGGTCAATAATAATATCATAACTAATATTAATATACTAATTAGCACACTAATTAATACATATAACACCACTGAAATACCCAACCATCACAATCAAAAGGCAAATATCGAACATCATCAATACATAAATAAATCACATAAATGAGTATTAGAATCTAGGGAAAATCGGTCTAGGGTCCCTCACCCACTTTTCGTAATGGAAGAGATCCACAAAATTATATTTTGATGTGTAAGGTCCCTCAACATATATCAGATAAATTTGACTCCACGATTCCTCTCTCTCTGTCTTCGACCAAAATCCTTCAACCCATCTTCTCCTTTCAACTCCTTCAGGTCCACCGACCTCTTCATCTCCCCCACCGCCCTCACATCCATCGCACCACCACCGTCTTCGTCAACAAAGATTGATAATTATCAGGTAGCTTCACTTTACTTATCTGCCAAAAGTCGTTATTTAGAGAGAGAGAGAGAGAGAGAGAGAGAGAGAGAGATTTTGATATATCGAAGAAGATCGTAGACTTTGCTACAAAAGAACGATCCTTCTCCTCCAACTCCTCACACCCTAGCAACCTGCGTGTGGAACTCCGGCGTATGTAGCATCGGAGGTGATCGGAAAAAGAGGGTTTCAATTTTGGGGAAAAAAAGGATTTCGGGCTTACTACTAATAATTTGCAAAAATGGTCATGGCTTCAACAGTGAAAGTGGTACTTGGGTCAATTGCTTTTGCAATCTTCTAGGTATTGGCAGTTTTCAGCCCAGCTTCTTTACTGGCCATTGAAAGGACTGTAGGGTCCCTCTTAGGTGCCATGTTGATGGTAATTTTCCAAGTTATAATACCAGAGCAAGCATATGCTGCCATTGATCTTCCAATCCTTGGTCTTCTCTTTGGAACAATGGTTGTTAGTGTGTATCTTGAAAGGGCAGACATGTTTAAATACTTGGGTAAATTGCTCACCTGGAAGAGTTGGGGAGCCACGGACTTGCTTTGTCGAATCTGCCTTATTTCTGCCATTTCCAGTGCTCTTTTCATTAATGATACCTCTTGTGTTGTTTTGACTAAATCCAGAGAAATTCTTGCGAATTGCGAAAACCAGAGAAAATCTCGACTGGAATCTAGAGAATTTCTCTGGATCAAATTTTCTCTGGAGAGAAATTTGCTGGACATTGCCTCTTACTGATATGACATTATCTGAGAAACAGTGGTCTGTTTGAGCAGAGGTTGAAGGAGATGGTAGGAAGAAAATGTCAAGCTTCAAGCAGTTCGATTTCATCTCTCATTCTCTCTAGAGAAATTCGGGAATGGTCATTCTCTCCAGAGAAATTCTCATTATGAGAAATTATCTCCAGATACATGTTTTAACTGATTCATTTTTTAATCTTCTAGTATATTACTTTGTGCATCCAAACATTTTTGACTTGTTTAAACATGAAAGTACATTGTTTATTGTTGTCAATACAGTCCCAAATTGAGCTGGTCTGTGGTCATAAAACAACTAAGAATTTTCTCTAGGAGTTGAGTAAATTTCACTGGAGTGGAGAGGGAACTTCCAAATCCTCTTGTAAATTTGCAGTTCTTATATTGATTGATATGCTATACCTACTATTCCTCGTCTGTTATAAATCCTTGAATTTTACAAAATTATTTTTGGAATCTTGCTGAGTTTTTCAAATCTTGCTCAGTATTTCATATATTAATACCTTACTATTTGTTGAAACATTTTGTCAAACCTCTCCATTCAAATTCAAATGTAGAAGTTGAAGATCTCTGATTTGAGTGAATTTCTCTGGGCTGGTGAGGAAAATTTCTCTGGCTTTCAAAAAAATTTCTGAGTTAAAGTGAATCCAGAGAAATTCTTCCTTGGTCTAGAGAAATTCTGAGAATAATACACTATCATAGTCTCTGCTATTTCTTCTCTGTACCTTTTGGTTCAACTATTGAGATGTAGAAGCCTTGGATGTAAGTAAAATGAGAGAAATTAGGGGAAATGAGAAGAAAAGTAGATAAAGTCATCCAGAGAAATTTGGTCCAGATAAATTTCTCTAGGCCAGAATTGCTCTAACCAATTTTCTCTGGACTGAAATTTCTCTAGACCAAATTTCTCTGGGCCAGAATTTCTCTGGACCAATTTTCTCTGGACTGAAATTTCTCTGGACTGAAATTTCTCTGGATCAAGGTTGAGGGACCTTAGACATTATGAAAATATTGTTGATGGACCTTAGACATTATGAAAATATTTGGTGTCCTTTATGCTCTAAAATCATAATACCAAGGACCTGAAAAAAAAATACCCCTAGAATCTATCTATTTTTTGAAAATAAATTCAAAATTTAGTTAGGTTAAAAAATAATAATAATAAATACTTTATATGGCTAAAATAATTTTTGAAAAATCAAAAATATGTCTCTATGTTTTTTTTTTTCTTTTTTTTCTTGCCAAACTAATTTATAATTTTTCAAAAAAAATTCAAAAAATAAATTTTGAAAAAACAACTAAACAAATTCTTTTTTGTGAAAAAATTCAATTGCAATGAATTGAAATATGATTGAATTAACCCACATCAACAATTATATAATTATGATCCAATAAATATTCCTTAATAAAATATGTTTGTATATTTTTATTTGTGCCAAAGTTAAATGGACAGTACAAGAAAGATAAAGAACCACTATCATAAATTAATTTTGTGTCGATGTTTGGATTAGGATTAAAAAAAAGTACGTGGAAAAAGGTGGAGAAAAATTATGGACCACGATTCATATTAGCACAGCATTTTAATGTAATATGTTCCTTAAGCCCATGGTTAGGCTTTGCCACACATACATGGAATATGATTTAAACATAGGAATTGATTTTCAATTGGCAACTAACAAAAAGTCACAATCCATTGCAAATACAATCTCAATATTAAAATTAAAAAAAAAAAAATAAAACACTTTTATTAAACCTATACAAATGAGCCCATTTAACTTGTTTATTTAGATTTAAATTTGATAGGGAAGAAAATATCCATTATCCATTACAAAATTGATTAAAAAAAAAAATCAGTTTTTTTTTTACTTTTTAAAATGATCATTTAACTTGTTTTTCTTAGGTCTCGTTTGGCAAGTGGTTATTTTAGTCTAAAAACCAAAAAATTACTAAAAAAATTAAAAAGTCAACAATCCATACCAAAAGTCAAAGATTTCATTTTCTTTCTATTTTTTGCACATCTTTTCGTAAAAAATTAAAAAGTCATCCCAAAAATACTAATTTTTTTTAACTTATATTTTAGTCAAATAATCAAAAAATTACTAAATTAACTTATTCCCAAACGAGGCCTTAAAATAATATTTAGATGAGAATATTGAAATCCAAATGCAATAAAATGAAATATAATGAAATTAACCAACATCCACAATTATCCACAATTATATAATTATGACCCAATATATACACTTGCATACATAAATAAAATTTAAAATAAATTTTTTTTTCTAAAAAAGAACCAAACACGTCGTAATCGAAAGCATGAACGAACCCACTATTATTCCACCGAAATCTCTCGCGACACCGGCGGTGGCCGCTCAACGGTCGTCCTCTCCGCCGCCGTGGGACTCTCAATGCCTTTTCTAGCCGCCGATTCCGGCAACTCGAGGTTCTTAAGCCTCGGGGCCGATGCCCTCCGGCGCGGCGGCGACACCGGCAACCTGGCGGAGAAATCTTCGAGGTGAGCGCCCTCACATAAGCCGTCGTCGAAATTGAGGGCGTAGCTGAGTGGATCGTAACTGAAATCGGCGGAGTGGCGGCGAGCGGGTCGGCCCATACGGGAGATGAGGTTCCGGCACCGGCCCTTGGTGTCCAGGAACTCGGGCTTGGATCTGAACCAGGACGATGGGGATCGGAGCACGGGGCTCGATTTGTCGACTTCTGGGGAGGACAAGGAAGAGTCGTAGGATTCGAATCGGCGGCTGTGGCCTTGGAAACAGCAAGAGAGGCTCATTGTGCCCTTCCTCCGCCTGTGCCTCAGAGATGTAGTCTCTCGTTCATCCTCCATTGTAAGAGAGAGAGAGAGAGAGAGAGAGAGATGGGGTTTGGTTGTTGAGAGAATGATGGGTTTGTTGTTGGGTTTTGAAGAGAGAGAATGGAGAGACTATGGGGGTAACGGAGTATATATACGTTGGGGAAGGAAGGCTACAAAGGCGGATGAAGACGCGTGAGTAGTTTTTGCGGTTACAGCGTAATGTACGCGTGTGTATATACGTATACAGCTATGTATGTATACTGTATACTATAATTATACATGTATATTAGTATTAACAACTGGAGTGTGATCCCATCCACAATGGTCTAGTAATCACATTTTAGGTGTGTGGTGATTGGAATAATTATACTAATATTTTAATATTATCTTTAAGTAAAAAAAAAAAGAAAAGAAGATAATTTTCTCAATTTTTTGAACACCAAAAATTTGGAGTTAGAATAAAATTAATTTCAGGTCATTATAATTTTATTACTTGTAATTCAATAAAATGATAAAGTAGTGGTAGTGATAATAGTGGTGTAACTATGTTGATGGTCATATAAAGGAATAGTTTGTGACAATAGGGGTGGATGAAGTTGTTTTGGGGTGGGGTGGGAGGAGGGGGGGGGGAAGGGGGGTCACTTGTAATTCATCAGAATGATAAAGTGGTGGTGGTGATAATGGTGATTATGTGACTATGTTGATGGTCATATAAAAGAGTAGTTTGTACCAATTGGTTGTTGGCCGAGTGGTGATTGGAGCTCGGCTTGGAAGGACGGACTACGGTTCGATTCCCCGCAACGCCAATTGGGAGGGGACTTGAGCCTATTTATCGAATCGCTCCCGAATCGGATTAGTCGGCGATGGGTGGATCTGGGTGGTTGAACCAAAAAAAAAATAAAAGAGTAGTTTGTGACAATAGGGATGGAGGAAGTTAGGGCGGAGGAAGTTCTTGAAAGGGAAGGGGGTCACTTGTAATTCATCATAATGATAAAGTGGTGGTGGTGATAATGGTGATTGTGTAACTATGTTGATGGTCGTATAAAGGAGTAGTTTGTGACAATAGGGGTGGAGGAAGTTAGGGTGTAACTATGTTGATGGTCATATAAACGAGTAGTTTGTGACAATAGAGGTGGAGGAAGTTGATGGGTGGGGTGTATGTCTGGGTCTGTGTAATAGTTATAGGCTAGCAAAGGTTGGATTTAGTGTTTTGAAGTATTTGTTTCTTTGTGGCAAGTGAATTCAAGTTTCATAAAGAATAATTCTTACCATTTGAGGGACAGACTATGGCTTCGTTTGGGAAGAAAAAAAGTTGAGCTTTTTGGCTAAAATAGTCACAGAAAACAAAATAGACTTTTTAACCTAATAAGATAAAACATCACATCTAACCCATAATCATAATATTCTTTATCTCATAAAAAAGTCAAAAAAATCCAAAAGCCCTTCCCAAACGAGGCTTTTTAACCCCAAACTAAAATAGTCAAAAAAGTCAAAAAGTCAACTCACTTCCCAAACAAAACCTTTTTATTTTGTTTTTACTTATTTGAATTCATTATAATAAATAAGAGTTTTAGAGACCAAAGCAGCACATAAATAAACTAACAATCGTTTAAATTAACTTACAATCGGTTACTAGAAGTAATCGGAAAATAAATAATTGTTTACTGGAAGTAACTGAAAAATACAGCTTCTACTTGCATGCTTAAAAACTGAATTTTAAAACAACAAACTAAAAATTTTACAGAAACTGAGAGAAACAATGAAAGAAAATGTGAACTCTTTCTTCCTCTAAATTAGCCTTGACTGAGGAGTTTCTTTTATAGGCAATGTGGATAACTGTTAAACTTGTGAACTTGGAACTGTGATGCCCGTGACTGAAGCTGTGAGGCTTGTGACTTCAAATATTGGAAAATACTGTGAAACTTGTGACTTCTGAAAAGCTTGAAAATAAAAGGTACATGGGTGCTGAGAGCATTTTTCTGTGACCGAGAACTTTTTTATTTTTTTATTTTTTTTTACTTGCAGTAAGGGAACGTGACTGCACAGTTGATTGATGGGGAATCAATATATATATATATATAAGCAGTTTTTCTCAAAGTAAGAGTAGTGACTGAAGTTGATGTACATATGTGGAATCCAATGACTTTTTTAGGCATATGGGTCCCGAGCATCTTGGAATTGTGAACCATATGGATCATGACTGGTTGAGGCTTCAGAGGAGGCTGAATTATCCAAGGCTTCATCTTCAATTTGTGACTTTGCTTGGGCCATCAACAATTTGGCCATTTGAATCAATTCATCACTAGAGATTGACTTGACTTTGCTTTGGGCTTGGCCTTAGATGACTTGGATTTAGAAGGTTCAATGCTGATTGATTGGCTTCCAAGCCTGACTGTAGTGAGAGGAAGTGGGTTTCCTTGTGTGACTGAAGCATTTGGGTTTTGCTGAGACTTGACCATTGCAAGAGTTGGGGCATGAATGTTAACTGAAAATTTCTGCTGGACTTGTTCAATAATACAATGGGTTTTGAATACATCCCACCATTTAACAAAATGTTGACGACTAACTATGTTATTGGATAGACTGTATTGCCATTTAAAAATTCAAGGGACTTTATATTTGGCCATGAAATGGAGTAAACAAGGAAATTGACTTTTATGCTGGCTGAGCTTGTAAATGGAAGAGAAGTAATTGACTTGTTCTATTAACTCAAAAGGGATGATTTCTGGGATGACACCATGCTGTTATCACCACCTCAGGAACCAAGAAGGGAATTCTGATTTGAATTTGTGGTCAAATGAGAAAAACCAAAAATGACTATATGACTTATTTTAATGTAGGAGGATTTTGAACCAAGCATCAATGTAATCATGGTAACTATATTGTATATCATGGTTGGAAAGGTCTCGTAGCAGAAAAGGAAGACCCCATTCTTCCATGGAAACAATATTATGAATGTACAAGGAATGAAAAATGATTTTACTGATCTAGACTCGATCATAGATAGGTTTAATGACGATTGACTTATGGTGGAAAACAATATCCTTATAAAAGGTTATTGACTTATAGGCATAGAAAGGAGTGAAATGCCATCCATTAGGGAAATAGGATTTGACTAATTCGAGGACATTGTAGATATTTTTATGGACTGGTTCTTTGTAAAAAAGATTGAATGACTGTTTAAGAACATAATCTGTTTTTGGGGTAGACTTGTTAGGAGGCATTGGCGTAATTGACTAGCAAACAAAAAGGTTTGAAGCCAGAGCCAAAGTGTAACTAGGTTTAGGAATATTACCAAAAATTTGGTATCGGTTGACTAGATCAATTAGAGGTGCAACAATGGGTTGACTGGATGGTACAATGGCAAGAGGTTTTGTAGTAGGTTTGTGGCTTGACATCTGTAAGAAAAATGACAGAAGTAGATTAGCATCCACTGAGGACATTTAATCTATCCATATAAAAGTTAACTAGATTAGTGTAATGAGCAATGAAATTGCGATAACTTCTAATCTGATTGAACTGAAGGTAGGGGTCTTGACGAAAGTAAGGGTCATTTTGTAGTGACTTTAAACAGGATATTTTAATCTTATAATATCGAATAGTTTTGCAGTATCTTGTGACTTATAATCTGTGTGTAGAACAATAAGGAGTAGGCATGATGCATTATCCTCCCTGAAAAATTCTCGGGTAAGGAAATTAGGGATATAATTTTGACTATCAAGAATATATTCAATATCAAAATCAATAATATTTAAAATAGATTGCCATCGAGCAAAAATATGTTTATTAGCAATATTTTGAACATCTTTTTCCAAAACATATTTAGCACTTTTGCAATCAACATGTAATAGGAATTTTTTATTTAAAATGTCATCTTGAAATTTACTAATACATAAAACAAGAGATAAAATTTCTTTTTTAATAGTACTATAAATTTTCTATGCTTTGTTCCAAACACCAGAATGAAAACGAACAATTTATTCAGATGACTAGGGAATGATTTTCTGAAGGAGAATACCACCATAACCAACATCAGAAGCATCAGTCTGAATAATTTTGAATGAATTTTCAGTAGGAATGCCAAGACAAGGCAAGGTCTTGACATATTTTTTTACTTGTTGAATAATAGCAGTATGAGTAGAAGACCAAGGAGAAGGATTGTCTTTCAACCTATCAAAAAGGGGTTGACAAGTTTTCTTAAGGTCTTTGTAAAATTCAGCTATGTAATTTAAGGAACCTAAAAACTGTTGTAACTGGGTTTTGTCTAAGATTTCATTAGGGAACTTAGAAGCAAACTCAATAGATTGACTGATAGGAAGAATAGTACTTTGGTGGATATCATAACCTAAGAATCTAACTTTTGTTTGGAATAGCTTAATCTTAGGAGTAGAAATGACTGGACCATTATATTTGATAATATGGAGAAAGGAATTAAGATGTTTCCAATGTTCATCGAGTGACTTAGAGAAGCTGAGGATATCATCTATGTAGACAATAGAAAAATGACTAAAGGGATTACAAATTTCATTCATAATGTTTTGGAATTCACCAGAGGCATTTTTTAATCCAAAGGGTATGACATTCCATTCGTAATGGTCAAAAGGTGTAGTAAATGCAATTTTATAGCGATCATCAGGATGAATTTGTATTTATCAAAATTCACTTTTAAGATTAAATTTACTAAAGATAACAGCTTGACTAAGTCATCTAATAAGGTATTTTTTATTAGGGATTGGATAGCGTATCAATTCTAAAACTTTATTTAATGGTTTATAATTAATGACTGATCGTGGAACACCACGTTTAAGTTCAACATTTTTATTAACATAAAAAGTAGGGCAAGATCAAGGGGATTTGCTTTTACTAATGATATTATTGGCGAGTAAATCATTAATTTCTTTTTTACACATTTTTACTAATTCATTATTCATTTGAATTGGGCGAGATTTAGTAGGGATTTGTCGTTCATTAAAATTTAAAGTAAAGTGACCACATGTTTTTTTCTATCTCAGAAAGCACTAGATAAAGTAGAGCAAAATGTGGTTTCTAACTGTGTTTTAAATTTCTCAATTTTTGTTATAAGAATTGGATTAGTTAATTGAGTTTCAATTCGTTTATACTTGACTTTTTCTTTAAGGAATTTAAGTTGTTTGGTTAATCGGTTAATAGATTGAAAAATGGAACATTCTTTTAATTGATTTAATTCTTTGATCTCAGGAGGAGACAGAAATTTAAAAATTACAGTGTGACCAAAAGCTTGCGTTGTTATTCCATTATTAGTAGTAGTGAAGGGATATAATAAAAAGATAAATGGAATGTCTAAAATGACTTTATCTGTTAAGTTCCGAACTAAAACAAATGATGTTTTAAAACAAACATTATTTTGACAAATATGTACCATTGGTAATTTATATTTAATATGCATTTGACTTCCATTAGCAGAACTTAATTGTTCAGTAGATTTATGATAGTATTTGGTAGGGATTAAACCTTCTTGGATACAATTTAAATCAGCACAGTATCAATTAATGCAATGACTTCTGTTTCAAAATCATTAATAACTAATTTGACTTTCAAATGCCATTTTTGAATGTTAATTCGATTGATCATATTGAGGCGATTACTATCTTGATTATCATTGTCACTATTAGAGTGATTATCGAAGATGACACGATTGGGATCCTAACTAGAACTAGATTCATCATTAGAACTAGATTCATTAGATTTGTGGAAATCATTAAGACTTTTATTGATCTTTAATATGGCAATTTCTTCCTCTAAAGATTTGTCTTTAGTTTTTAATTCTTGAATAGTTTAATTTGGTTAATCTCATTTTGTAAATCTTGTAAGGTTACTTCTTTATGTTTTTCCTTTTTAAATCATTGTAAAGTTTTATTTAAACTAATAATTGGTTTTTCAGGACGATGTTTTTTATATTTATTTATGAGTAAATATTTTAACTTATTAGTATATTGTCTTTTTAATTCAGGATTTTCTAATTTCCTAATTAATTCGATTAATGAATCTTCCTCTTGTTTTGATTTACTATGAATATTGATTTGTTTACAGCAAGTATCATTACATCTTCATTCAATTTCATTGTTAGTATTATCAGTAGGAGAATAATAGGTAGAAGTATCACTAAAGGGAATATTATCGCTAGACGAATGACTAGATTGAACAGGAGATTGATTTGGAGTAGCGGTTAATTTAAATAGGTCGAGTATTTGACTTTGATGTTCGTCAGTAATTTGTAGTTGATTAAGCTTAACTTTAAGTTTTTCTTTTACTTTACATTTATTAGAATAATGACCATTTTTACCACAATTGTAACAAGTAATATCTTGAGTAGATTTTGACTTATTAGATCTTTTATGATATTTCTTGTTGGGTTTAGTATAAAACTTATAGGTGATTTGGTAAGTGAATATTTCTTTTTAGTATAACATTTACGTGAAGATTTCTTCTGATTATTTTTGCGTCGTGAAGGAGCAACATGAGCTAAACCATATTGTTACAAAAATTTCTTAATTCATATTTAGCTTTATATTTGTCTTTAGCAGCTTTTTGGCTAAGTTTTAAATCAATATACATTCTTAATTCTTCTTTTTGAATTGTGCTAATTATATCACCATAAGTTAAATTATCATATTCGATTATACTAGTAGGTTGACTAAGGACATCTCGAATTTTATGAACAAAAAGACTAGATAATCCATTAATAAATTTTTCTTTCCAAAATGACTTAGCGCAATCATCTTTAAGCATGACTCTAGAAGTAAAAACATCTTTATACCATCTAAAATCACTAAGGGTATGACATGTTAAATTACTAAGTTGATCATGGATACGAGAATGAATATTAGTCGGTGTACCAATAAAATGTTTTACGATAGTATAGATTAAAGTATTAATACCATCAGGTTTACTAGATCCTATATCTTCATCAAAAATGGGGAAATCATTTTCATTTAATTGAACAGCATGTTGAATAGATTCGTGTTAATCAGAAATGAGATATTTATCCCACCAAGATTCGAGCATACTAGTAAATCCAGAAGTAATTAAAGTAACAATTTCAGGTTGAGTGTAATTAGGATAATGTAAGTGTTTACAACCATGGATAAATGATTTAGTTTTTGGAGAATTTTATGTTCACTAAGACCATCGATATTCCATTCATATAATTTTTTAGCAGAACTAGAAAATTGATTATTAATATTGGTTTCTTCAAATTGAAGATCTGGAGGTGTAGGGCTAGGATACCAATTCTTTGTAAGAGTAGTGGAATTAACTTTAGGTTGTGTGATTCTATTAAGATTAGTGGTGTGGAATTGTTGGGTTAAGTGACTAATTTCATCATTTGATGTGTCAGAATCACTACTAGGTTGAACAGGTGGTTGTTGTGTTAATACGGTAATTCCTTTGTCTGTAGAAGAGGTAGACATTTTATTAAATAATTTTTCAATGGTTGCAACAGTAGTATTATCTTGAGTAACTAGGCTTAACCTTTTCTGAGTACTAGAAAGATTAATAAGAGGTTTGTCTAAATGTTTACTTGTAGAAGTATGACTCGTTGAATATTTTTCAAAAGAAGTTTCAATTTTATCTAATTGTTTTCCAATAGTTTTTAAACATTGATTAGTATAATTATTTTGTTCAATAACTTTTTTAACTTCAGAATCGTCACTAGGAAGCTTAAAAGAAGAAACATGAATTATGGTACCTTTATGTTCAATAAGTATGGTTTCTAAAGGAGGGTGACTAGATGTAATAACCATCACCACTGTTTACCGATTAACTACTGATTACTAATTGGCCACTGATTACTGCTAAATTGAGACTGATTGTGATTGGTGATTGAATTGATTGAAACACTAAACTGACTGACTGAAATCTGAAAATGATTGATTGAGTATATTGCCAAATTGCATGTCTATCTGTTCGTTTGGTAAATTATCTGTTCAGGTTTTATGTTTAAATTGCGAATTAAAGGCGTTATCGGCGGCCGAACCTGAAATTGGTTAGTGTTTTATAATCATTAGAATTAATGTGATTTTATGGCATATTTAATTAAAATGTGATTTGGTATGATTAAATTAGATTAAAATAAGTAAATTACACTAGTTGCATTATTTACCATTTTGCCACCACTACTGGGCCATTTACTTGACACTTTTGAGACTCATTCATATGCATTACAAAACATTTCCTCAGCGTTTTACTTGAGCCTTAGCCGACCAAAAGAGAGGAGAGGGAGAGAGTGAGAGAATTTGAGTTCAACTTGTTGATTTACTTGGAAATTGAAGGAATTGTAGAGTTTATTGCAAATTGAGCCTCTAGACTTGTGATTGGAGACCTAAGGTAAAGATTCTATCCCTTGGTTTATGTATTTAAGTTGTATCTTCATGAATCATGGAATTTAGTGAGTTAAAGTCTAGAATTGATCCTAAAATGTTGAATTGTAGCATATATCATGCATGCATGACTACATTGTGGCAGTTTGAGGTTGATTACATGGAATTTGGTACATGCATGTTCATATTATTGTTAGGGTCCATGTTTTCATCTTGTCTTTTGAAGATTTGGCTCATTAGAGCATGTATTGAAGCTTGAAAGTTGTTTGAAGTCTTACATGTTCAATTTAAGTCATGTTCATGAAAATTGGTTTGAATTTGAATTTAATTGAACTACCTTTGGGTCTTGATTTTACAAATTGAGCTTTAAATCATGTCATACTATGTATTTACAAGTGTTTTCCAGGAAATGGGCCCAAAGAAATTGAATTTGATTCATTTAAACTTGATTTTGAGCTTGAGGTTCAAATCTGGGAATTCCAGATTTTGAACTCACGCTCGAGCGGAGTGACTGGTGCTCGAGCGTGAAAATCGTGCTCCCAGCATTTTGTTGTGTTTTGTAGTCCGCTCGAGCGGGATAATTTACGCTCGAGCGGGACATTGTGTCTTACGCTCGAGCGGGTGTCGAGCGCCCTATCGAGCGTGATTTTCACCTATCCAGCACTTTTGACTATTTTGCAGTACACTCGAGCGGGTAAGTCTACGCTCGAGCGAAAACCTTTGTCTGCATGTCCACTCGAGCGGAGTAACCTAAGCTCGAGCGAGACCCCTGTTTTCTAAAAATTCTGAAAATGCTTTTAAAGTGTATATTTGCATCCTCATTTCATTCTAGACATTCTTAGGCCTAGTTTAAGGCATCTTAATGAGGATTTAGATGTAGAACCACACCGAGTCTAAGTAGGGACTAAGTCCTTGATTCCCGAATGTGAATTTAGTGTGTGTTCATCCTGTAAACTGTGTAGGGTTGGCATTCGGAGATGCGCTCTAACTTAACTGTAGCCTAGAATTCTGTGAGTAATAATTGTGTAAAGATATGTTCAAATGTATTTAAACTGCATCGCTTTATACGACATCGCATGTTCTTGATTGAATGTTTGTCCTCTATTCTGAACTATATTGTAACATCTATAGCAACTACTGTTTACTATTACTGCTACTGTTACAGAGATCTTTGTCAGTTTCTATTTTGGGACTTCTGTTTATTGTTATGATGGCCATCATTGACTGTTCGGTCTTTTAAGACCTCATTTCTTATCTTCGCTATGCTAATGGACGTATAGTATTATATTATGAACGACTGAAATACTGATTTAATGAACTGTTTTCAATACTATAAAGACATTCATTCTTAACATCTTTACGCATTATGTTATTCACTGGGCTTTAGCTCACTGCTCATATATATATGTAGGTGTACAGGCACCAGACCGGAGCTAAGAGCGTGGGTTAGATTCCCCTTTTTGTCAAGCCAACCACTGTGCCTCACTGCGAGGTTCCGAGCCTGCCAAGCTATGGCTTTGGGGTGTTTTAGTTTCCCCCATCTGTCCCTGTATTTGTTTTGCAACACTGTATAGACTGAATGTTTTTGTACCATACTGTTATAATAGGGATTAGGTCCCTGATCTGAATGATTGCACATGTATGTATAGACTGTTCTGTTATGAATGTGCATCTGAATAAAAAGTCTTTTTACATACAGACTGTTATAGCTCATTGGACATTATTTATTTACTGTTTTGGCTTCCGCCATGCCCCTATACTGTATCTTGTCTTCTTCATTAAGCGGGCCTTGGTAATCACGGATTCTTGGCGATTCTGATGCTAAACCCATAGGGACGGCTTTGGGTCGTGACAGTAGATGAAACAGAAGTATTAAGGGAAGTTTTCCATTTAAGTTTCGTAACAGTATTTACTTTTTGATAATAATTTTCTAAATAATCAAAGAAATTGATTTCTGTGTTGATTTCAGTCATAAATTTATACCATTTCCTGGTAATTTTTTATTGTTGTTTTCCATCATAATTCTGTCTATAGGTGTGTCTTTTTGACTTATTTGTTTTAGATTTAAACTCAGCATGAAGTTTATTAAGATTAGGAGTAAATAATTTACTCAGAGTTAATAGTTGTGGGTTGATAGGAAGAACAACTTCAAAATCAGTTTGAGTAAGTGAATCCTGTGATGTAGTATCTTCATCATGAAGATGTGTTTGGGTTGAATAAACTGGTTTACTAATTTGAGAAGTACATGAATTATCTATTCCTTTTAATTTACTATGTGTAATGTGTAGGTTTTGTGAGGAAGGTTTACAAAGGTGAAGTTTCCTATCTTTTCGAGTAAATAGAGGGGTGGTAAAGATTTCATCATCTTCAGTATCAGTGAGGATACTAGAAGTACTATGGCGAGAAGATTAACTATGAGGTCCATTAAATTTAATACACATAGAACCATCGGTGAATTGTTGAATGTGTTGAATATCCTAACTAGTGGAAGATTGTTGATTTTGGGAATAATTTTCATTAACTGTAACCTAATCATCAGGAAGAGTAATATCTTTCCAACAAATTATTTTTGGGACTGAAATGTTAGTTTCAGTAGTACTACCTTGGATAAGTAATGTTTTATCCTTTGGACTTTTGGTTAAAGCTTGAACATTCAGATTAGTTTTAATAAATTTGTAACAAATTCGATAAATTTAATCCATGTTATAAACATTTTCTAACATATTAGTAAATGCACCAGATAATTGAATATTTAATGTTAAAACTTTTAATATATGAGGATTTCTAAGACTTAAAGTAAAATCAGGGAAACAATTCAAATGAATAGGTCCTTTATGAAGGCATGATTCCATCATACCCATTAAACTATCATAATAATTAATAAAGCGAGCATCACGTAAACATAAAAGGGCAGAAATGTTTCGTCCTTGCAGGGTTAATGGTTTAATTCCAACTTGAATTAATCCTAAATGAATAAAATTATGACCATCTTTGAGATGTTTTCTAATTGACTCTTTAGATAATAATTAGCAAGTTTCACGTATCTTAGTTAAAGCATAAACTTGTTCAATAGTTTTGACTTGTAAATCTACATTAAAGATGGATTGTAAAAAACTAGTTTTGTAGATTTCTTTAGTTTGACTTTAGGAATATTCCAACTTAAATCAATTTTAATATCTTGAAATTCATATTCTTCTTCATTAATCAATACATCTGTACTAAGTATAGGAGTTAAAGTTGTAGATTTAGAGCTAACTGAAGAGTTACTTCGGAATAAACGACTCATTGTGATTTTGTAAAATTAATTTAATTTTCTTAAATTCAACGATAACTTATCATGTTTTCGCATATTATGTTTTCGCTCATACCCTCTCCGGGAAACCCCTGTGTCTATTAACTGCCTAACCAAAGGACTTACACTAGATGTAGGACAAAAGATGGGTGGCTATTAGTAAAGTGGGAGACAAAGATAAGGTAACAAGAAATAAGAAGACTGGAATTAAGGTACAGAACTCAACATGAGAAGAATTAAATTGAAATAACCAAACAATAACTCAACATATCAACAACCTGGCTCTAATACCAAAGCCAAGTTGTTGATAACTTAGACAAGTTGTTGATAATTGTAAAAAACTAGTTTTGTAGATTTCTTTAGTTTTGACTTTAGGAATATTCCAACTTAAATCAATTTTAACATCTTGAAATTCATATTCTTTTTCGTTAATCAGTATATCTGTACTAGGTATAGGAGTCAAAGTTGTAGATCTAGAGCTAACTCAAGAGTTACTTCAGAATAAATGACTTATTGTGATTCTGTAAAATTAATTTAATTTTCTTAAATTCAATGATAACTTATCATGTTTTCACATACTATGTGTTCGCTCATACCTTTTCCAAGAAACCCCAGTGGCTATCAATTACCTAACCAAAGGACTTACACTAGATGTGGGACGAAAGGTGGGTGGCCATTGCTAGAGTGGAAGACAAAGATAAGGTAACAAGAAATAAGAAGATTAGAATTAACGTACAGAACTCAACGTGAGAAGAATTAAACCAAATTTTTTGGTTTTTAAAAGTGAAAATTTTGTTGCAAAAGGCATTTAGGGACCAATTTCTGTCGTTGTGAGAATAGTCGCTAAAAGGTCGTCCCGAAAAGTAAAAAACAAGGCTTTTAGCGACAAAATTTTAAAAATGTCACTAATAAATAGATTTTTAGGGACAAAATAATTTAGTTTCAAAATGGTTTATTTTTTAAGACAAAAAATTTGGTCCTAAAATGATAATAATTCATCACTAATGTCCAATTTCGTTACTAAAAATATAATGACGACACTTTTGGCAAATTGTCTCTAAATTTTGGTCTTTAAAATTTTAATTTTTTTATAGTGATTGCACAGACACTAAATTCATATATTAACAATTCAACATTCACTATTAAATAATAAAATTTGTAGCTTAAATTTTTAGTATATTTTTAATAGATATTTTAAATTTAATTAATAACATTGGCATATTTATAGGCTAGCAAAGGTTGGATTTAGTGTATTGAAGTATTTGTTTCTTTATGGCAAGTGAATTCAAGTTTCATAAAGAATAATTTTTACCATTTGAGGGACATACTATGGCTTCATTTTGGAAGAAAAAAGTTAGACTTTGACTTAAATAGTCACAAAAATAAAATAGGCTTTTTAATTTAATAAGGCAAAAGATCATATCTAACTCATAATCATTATATTCTTTCTCTCATAAAAAAGTTAAAAAATCCAAAAGTCCTTCTCAAAAGAGGCTTTTTAACCTCAGACTAAAATAGTCAAAAAAAATCAAAAAGTCAACTCACTCCCCAAACGAAACCATAGTGAATTTTTTATTTTATTTTTACTTATTTGCACATACATTAATTCATATATTAACAATTCAACATTCAACATTCAATATTAAGGGGTTGTTTGGAATGTTTTAAATAAGTACATTTTTTGAATTTTTATAAAATATGAGTTGGTTTGAAATGATGCGGTAGAGAGGTAATGTGACTTAAATAAGATGATGTGATTTAAATAGGATAGTAACTTTTTGACTTTTTAACTTTTTTAAGACACCTCAAACAAGGCCTAAATAAGAAAATTTGTAGCTTAAATTTTTAGTATATTTTTAATAGATATTTTAAATTTAAGTGATATCAGTTGTGATTATTAAACGGACAAAATTTATTTGAGCTAATCCAATAATTTGGTCCCTCAAGCCGGCTACCTATCAAATAGTTAATACGTTTAGTATTATTCACTTAGCCTTTTTTGGATTTTAAACCCAATTTTTTTATTTTTAAACCCAATACATACGAATGTGTTGCATTAATAATGAATGAATATATTCTAATTGACTTTCGTCAGCTTGCAAATTACCAAATTAATACTCAGCACTAATGTGCAATCATGCAGACCATGATCACAATATTCATCTCTTTCGTATACAAATGGGATTTTTATTGAAAATTTTTATTTAGAAGTGTTAATTATAAATTAAGAAATTCATGAAAGAATTTTTTAACCCACTTAATCCCATATATTTATATTTTTATTTCATAAAGTTTTTTTTTTCTTGATTTACACTATTTTTTTAGACTCTTATACCCTTATATTTAATATTGATATTAATGTTGGAGGAGGAGAGAGAAGGGAAAGAACCAAGACATAGAAAATTTCATACACAAATTAAATAACATTGATATTATTATTTTATATTATTATATAATATAATGTGAATATATTTTTAATTGACAACACATTAAAAATAATGTGAACATTTTCTCTCATCTAATGTAATAATGTAAACGTTTACAATATGTGAACCTTCTTATTTTTAATTGATAACATATTAAAAATAACTTCATTATATTTTTAATTAACAACACATTCTTATTCATAACATGTAGTGATGTGAACATTTATGTTTTAGTATGAATATTCACATCATGTAATTAACAACACAATGACAAAAATTTATTTCAAATTAATATAAATATAATGATGTGAATATTCATTTCAATTACATAATGTGAATATTCACATCATGTAATTGATAACACAATAACAAAAATTTATTTTAAATTAATATAAATATAATAACAGTCAACATCTTGATACATGAGAATTACCAAAACATAATAACAATTAATATTAAATATCAACATTACTAAGTGGTAGGAGAGATTGAGGGTGTTTTGATCTTCTTACCTCAAATAGAATATAATGAAATAATAAAAAAAAAAAATAAATTAAATGAAATAAAACTCTTAGAAAAACAACTTTTTTTTAAAAAATCCCTATACAAATGTATGAGATTGAAAGAGTATAAAATAAAATAATAGTTAACATAGTAATTTTTATAATGATTTTGTCCCTGCCTATATCCACTCTTTTTTTCTTTCAACGAGAAGCCTTCACTGAAGTCGTTTGGGGAGTGACTATTCACTGAAGTCGTTTGGGAAGTAATTATTTTATTTGTTTTTTTTTTAAGAAATTTTACAAAAAAATATATATATAAAAAAAAGTATAAAAAGATTTAAAAAAAATACGACAACTTATAATAATTTTTGACTTTTTAATTATACTAGCCCATATCAAACACCCTCTAGGATCACTTACAATCCTTACATCATATAATAAATAAATAAATAAATAAAGTAATTGAAAATTTTAAGGCTCGATCCAAAACCAACCACCACCATTCCATCCTTAAAAAAGTTTACCTTAGGTTTCTAAGATATCTTTATTATGTAAAAATTATTTACTACACTACAAGGATGAAAATTAAATCTTTCATATGCAAAAATATAAGACTTTTTTTTTTGGTTTTTTTTTTTTTTGAACAAGAAAAAAAGATGTTATGAGGTGTCATCACTATATTCGTAGGCCCAGGCCTAGGGTAGTCAGTTGCCAGCCTGATTTAACATAACTCATAGGAAGGGACCCACCACCGAGGTACCAGCAGAACTCAACCATATGTCACAGACGAGTCCAGGATTCAATCAGAGTACAAAGTGTTGGTCCATTTTAGTATTTTTTATTTATTTATTTATATATCTTGTTCATGAATGGGTTTCATTACTTTGGTAACCTCTTATCTTGGTCATGAATGAGTTTCATTACTTTGCTAACCTCTTATCTTGATCATGAATGGAGATTAATTAGAATTCATGACCTTGGTGGTGAGTTAATTTTTGGAGTTTCTCTATTTTCTCTAGTTTAATGATCATCTTTATTTTTGGTGTAACTGTAAGGTCCTAGTGGCCTATAAATAGTTCTTCTCATCAACTATTTTTTACACCAACACATCAACTATTTTCTATACGAGAGAGATTACTAGCAAAGAAGGGTGTTTTTCTTGGTGGAGCTTTGGGTTCATCATCTTGTGCAGAGTTGGTCTGAACCATACGACAAGTGGTCGGACTGTTGTATTCTGGAGAGGACAAGTCATAGTTTTGTGACCGCTGTATCAGAATTTGGGTTCTTCTTATTGCAGTGGGCTTGATCTCCTTAAAAAAAACAAGATATTCATATCTCAGCCTGATTTATTTGTATCTCATTTTCTTTGCATTATTTATCAATAAAATATAATTTTTTTTGGTATTTTCACCAACAATTTTAAGGAGATCAAGCATGGAACAAATACCAAAAAAAATCAATGATGGAATTGGAGATCTCAATAAGCCTTTCAAGTTCAAAGAAGTTCATTTTAAAAGGTGGAAAGAAAAAGTTTTTTTTTACCTTAGCCTTTTGAAAGTTGCATATGTTCTTACCGAAAAGAATCCAAATAAAATCCCAACCGAGGAGATGAATGATGAAGACTACGAGGCACATGAAGCAAAAGTGGTTTCCTATAATACAGATGAGTATAAATGTCGCTTTTATCTCTTAAATTGTCTTGCTGATCAATTTTATGATTATTATGACACCACTTACACTTCCACAAAGCAAATTTGGAAAGCTTTACAGACTAAGTATGATACCGAAGAGGCAGGAGCAAAAAAGTATGCAGCTAGCCGCTTTTTTCGCTTCCAAATGGTGGATGGAAAATCTGTTGTGGAGCAAGCACAAGATTTCCAAATAATAGTTGCAGAAGTAAGATCTGAAGGCATCAAGATTGGTGACAACTTGGTAGTTGCAGGACTTGTTGACAAACTACCGCCATCTTGGGGAGAATTCTAAAAGAGCATGCGCCACAAACAAAAGGAGACTTCCTTAGAAGCGTTAATCACTCGCATCCGAGTCAAAGAGAAGGCTAGAGGTCAAGATGCATTAATAACACAAACGAGTAATGATAATTCTATCACAAAGGTAAATTTTGTTTCAGCAAATAATAACTTATCCAAAAGTCACAATTCCAAGAATGCTTATTTGAAGCCTTATAAAAAGAATATGAAGAATTATGGTAAACCTCACAATAAATGGATTAATCCAAACAAGAACCAAGGTCCATCACCTCCACAAAATTATACATGCTTTGTCTGTGGCAAAAGTGAGTATATTGCTCGAACTTGCGAATTTCGAAAACGTGCTCCTGCCCCAAAGGCTAACGTTATCGAGGAGCCATTTGTGGAAATGATTACAGACATTTACATGGTTAATTATGTAGACGGTTGGTGGGCAGATTATGGTGCTAATAGGCATGTTTGTTATGATCAAGCTTGGTTCAAGGTGTATACTTCCTTTGATGATGAGAAAACAATTATGCTTGGTGACTCTAGTCAAACCAAGATACTTGGGAGTGGTGAGGTTGACCTTAAGTTCACCTTTGGCCGTGTGCTTACTTTAAAAGATGTGCTTACTTTAAAAGATATGCTTTATACACCGTCCATAAGGAAGAATTTGATGTCAAGTTATTTATTGAATAAGGCTAGTTTTAAGCAAACTATGAAATCTGATCAATATGTGATTACCAAGAACAGTATTTTTGTGGGTAAGGGTTATGTATGTGATGGGATGTTCAAATTGAATGTTGAGATTAATAAACCACCTACCAATTCGGTTTACATGTTGTCTTCTATTAATTTCTAACATGCTCGCTTATGTTATATTAACAGTAAATATGTGGGAATCATGAGTAGTTTAGGATTAATTCCTAAAGTGACAAAAAATTTTGAGAAATGTGAAGTTTGCAGTAAAGCAAAAATTACCAAGAGGCCTCATAAAAGTGTTGAAAAAAATACCGAATTGCTAGAATTATTTCATACTGATTTGTGTGAGTTTGAAGGAATTTTAACTCGGGATGGTAACCGATATTTTATCACTTTTATTGATGATTTTTCAAAATACACAAACGTATATTTATTAAAAAATAAAAGTGATGCTTTTGAGAAATTTAAAGAATTCCTTCTTGAAGTGGAAAATCAATTCGGTAAAAAGATTAAAAGAATTAGAAGTGATAGAGGTTGAGAGTATGATCTCTTAGATTCAACTATTTTGTTCAGTCCTTGGGAATTATTTATGAGACTACTCCACCATATTCACCTTCATCTAATGGCGTAGCTAAAAGAAAAAATAGAACGTTAATTGACTTGACGAATGCTATACTTATTGATTCAGGTGCTCCCTCAAATTTTTGGGGCGAGACTATTTTGACAGCTTGCCATGTGATAAATAGAGTGCCACACAAAAAGACTAAAATTGTACTTTATGAGTTGTGGCGGGGGCATAAACCAAATCTAGGTTATTTGAGGGTTTGGGGTTATTTAGTTTTTGTGAGGCTTACAGATCCTAAACGACCTAAATTGGGTGAACGAGCTACCACCTGTGCTTTTCTTGGGTATGCGTTGCATAGTACAGCTTATAGATTTTTTGATATGGAGAATAATATTATTTTTGAATCAGGTGATGCTATTTTTCATGAAAATAAATTTCCTTTCAAATCTAGAAATAGTGGGGGTCAAATAATTTCTGAAAATATTTTATCCATGCCTAGCTCTTCTACTCTATCTCAAGGTTTTCAAGAACAAGAAAATTCTAAAATCCAACCAAGGAGGAGTAAACAAGCTAGAGTTGAAAAAGATTTTGTCCTCGACTATTATCTTTATAATGTGGAAGAAATTCCTTTTACGGTGCAAGAAGCTTTATCATCACTTGATGTTATTTTCTGGAGAGAGGCTGTAAATGATGAGATAGACTCACTACTTTCAAATAAAATATAGAAGCTAGTGGATTTATCTACAAGGTGTAAAACTATTGGGTGTAAATGGGTTCTTCATAAAAAACTTAAACCGGATAGAACTATAGATAAATATAAAGCGAGGCTTGTCGTTAAAGGTTTTAAGCAACAAGTTGATCTTGATTTCTTTGATACTTTTTCTCCGGTTACTAAAGTTACATCCATTAGACTGTTGATAGCAGTAGTTACAATTCATGATATAAAAATTCATTAAATGGATGTTAAAACAGCTTTTTTAAATGGAGATCTAGATGAGGAGATTTATATGGACCAACCCGAAGGTTTTGTGGAGCCTGTACAAGAAAGCAAGGTGTGTAAGCTAACTAAATCCCTTTATGGTTTAAAACAAGCTCCTAAACAGTGGCATGAGAAATTTGATTCCTACATGCTTGAGAATGGCTATAAGACTAATGAATGTGATAAGTGCATATATTATAAAACTTGTGAAAATGCACATGTGATTATTAGCCTATATGTAAATGATCTACTTGTCTTTGGCTCTAATTTGCATATTATAAATGAGACTAAAAATATGCTAATAGCCACTTTGATATGAACGATCTTGGTGAAGCCAATTTTATTTTGAGAATTAAAATTACCAAGATTAATGATGGTATTTTTCTTGATCAGTCGCATTATGTTGAGAAAATGTTAAAGAAATATAATTTTCTAGACTGTAAACATGTTGCTACTCCTTTTGATGCAAGCATACATTTATCTGTTGTAACAAATGAAAAGGAAGTTATTAATCAAAAGGAATATGCTAGCATGATCGATAGTTTGAGATATGCTACTGAATGTACTAGACCTGACATTGCATATGTTGTTGGAGTACTTAGCAGGTTTACTAGCAAGCCAAGTCGAGATCATTGGCTAGCTATGGGAAGAATTATGAGATATTTATCTGGTACCAAAAATTATGGTTTGTTTTATAACAAGTATCATGCGGTACTTGAGGGATATAGTGATGCCGATTGGAACACTTTGTCAGGTGATTCTCTCTCTACTTCGGGTTTTATTTTTACCTTGGTGGTGGTGCTATATGTTGGAAGTCGAAAAAACAGACTATAATTGCTAATTCTATAATGGAAGCTGAGCTTATAGCGTTAGCTTTAGCATGTGAGGAAGCGAATTGGTTAAGAGATTTGTTACATGAAATCCGTTTTTGGGAAAACCCAATCCTCCTGTGTTAATTCGTTGTGATAGCACTGTTACTATTGGTAGAGTGAATAACCATTTTTATAATGGTAAGTCCAAACCTATTCGAAGGAAACACAGTAATATGAGATCCTATTTGAATAATGGCATCATAACTGTGAATTATGTAAAATCTTGTGATAATCTTGCGGATCCGTTAACTAAGGCCTTAGTAAAAAATAGGGTCTGAAATACATCGAGGGAGATAGGGTTGAAGCCTATAAAATCATAAACCATGTATGAGGATACCCAACCTAGGGACTAGAGATCCTGTAACTAGGTTCAATAAGAAGAACGAATCATATGGTGGTTGTAAAAATGCACTCTTTAATATTTTGTTATCCATCCCTATGATGTAAGTGCATTTGTCCTGTAATGTTGAAGGGTTGAGTTTTTATACTCTTAATGAAATTCTGTAGCTCTTGTTAAGTGGGGTGTGTCAATTACAGGAACATCCTTGACAGATTTCACCTATGTGAGCATGAAAGTGGGGCCTCTTTCTATGAGAACAAGGCTTATTCTCAAATATGCTCATGAAAATTGAGAGTAGCACAAGGCCGTAATGTGCTGGCTATTAAAGCTTATGTCAACACCTGGACTATTATGTGTGAGCAGTAATACTTTATTTCCGCTAAGCAGTCATAGTTCAAGTCTGAGACCACTACTGACTCTGGAGTGGAGGTTGTTGTTTCACTAATGAAGGTTCAATGCAGAGCACACCTTCATGATGCATATTAGTCTATCTTTGTTTGGTAATCTCTCTTATCCTTGTTGATATTAAAATAAGTGGGAGATTGTTGGTCCATTTTAATATCTTTTATTTATTTATTTTTATATCTTGCTCATGAATGGGTTTCATTACTTTGGTAACCTCTTATCTTGGTCATGAATGGAGATTAATTAGAATTCATGACCTTGGTGGTGAGTTAATTTTTGGAGTTTCTCCATTTTCTCTAATTTAATGATTATCTTTATTTTTTGTGTAACTATAAGGTCCTAGTGGCCTATAAATAATTCTTCTCATCTACTATTTTTTACACCAACACATCAACTATTTTCTATACAAGACAGATTACTAGCAAAGAAGGGTATTTTTCTTGGTGGAGTTTTGGGTTCATCATCTTGTGCAGAGTTGGCCTGAACTATATGACAAGTGGTCGGACTGTTGTATCCTAGAGGGGACAAGTCATAGTTTTGTGACTGCTGTATCGGTATTTGGATTCTTTCTACCGCAGTGGACTTGATCTCCTTAAAGAAAATGAGATATCCGTGCCTCAGCCTGATTTATTTGTATCTCATTTTTTTGCATTATTTATCAACAAAAAAAAAAAAAATTCTGATATTTTCACCAACACAATGCGAGGTCGCCGTAGCGAGTCACTGGAATTACCCAGCATTTCGCTCCCCTCAAGAGTCAAACTTGGATTACACTTGTGAAAGAGGATGCCTTCTCCACTAACTCACCACCCCTGATACTTGTAGTGCAAGAATATAAGACTAGAGGAGCAATTTTTGACACCACCCTCGTATTGAAGGTGATGGTTAGTGGCGTTGGCAGCAATAATTATTATGGTAGTTGTGATTTTTATCTTTTAAAAGTAAAAAATAATGTTCACACAAATAGATTTATTTTTTGTTGATTATGAAAAAATATTTACTATTAATATTCATTGTTGTCACAAAATACCGAGCATAACATTGTTATTCAGACTCAAGAGTTAGATTTATTTTTTAAATCTAGTGATGTGTCAAGAAATAATTAGTTGATAATTAAATATTTTTTAATTATCAACTAATTATTTTCTTAATATATCACTGAGTTTAAAAAATGAGTATAAAAAATGGACTTATATACAATTTTCCATACCGAGCAGTATAATGCCAACTAGTTTCCAAACTACCAAATGTGGGCCGGCCCATACCTCAGAATTTCAAGTCAGAGATCAAATGGGTGGACCCTTGGCCTAACAGTAATCGGCCCAGCCCGCTGATACACTCTCCGAGATTCGAGAATCTCTACGAACAGCTCCACCGCCAAAAATCGCCGAAACTCTCCGTTCTCTGGCGGTTCATTTTGTCTGAACTCTGATCACACTTCCATGGTGAGCAACTTTCTCTCTCTAAAACCTCCTCTTTCTTTCTTTCTTTCTCTCTCTCTCTCTCTCTAAAAGCGTTGTTGTTTGTTGTGGTGGTGTTGATGTTGATGGGGCAACAGGAACAGCAGAGACAGTCTCCGTCTCTCGAAGATTGCTTGAAGCTGTTGAAGGGAGAGAGGGACGAGCAACGCCTTGCCGGTCTTCTTCTTGTTACGAAATTCTGTAACAAGGACGATTACGCTTCCATTCGCAGGGTCTACGATGCTGTTGGTGTTCGATTCCTCGATCGCCTCCTCAGAACCGGTACTCTCAATTTCTTACTTTCTTTTTCCTTTGTTTGGTTTCCCTGAAATTGCTGAGAAAATTAAATAAATTCTATTAATTTGGAACAAAGTATGTTTTCTTCATTATTGGTATAGGAATCGAGGAAACGAGAAAGTGTTAACTTGCCTAATACAACTAATTTGCTCGTTTGAGATGAATCTGTGTTTACATCTAGTGAAAAAAAAAAAAAAAAGAATTTATTTAATTTAACTGAGCATGGAGAACTGGATAGGCTGAACGGCCAAAAAGGATTCTTATAGACGATGCCACTTGATTATACTTTTGGTATTCTATTATATAAAGCACACAACTTTGAAAAAAAGGTTAGTTTGGTTTGGTTATTATGAAGCTCCGGTATCAGTACTGGTACCCTTACAGTATGGTACATCAATACAATAAAATTTAGAAAAGGAAAAAAAAAGTACAGATAGGGCTAGGTACGATTGTGAAAAATTATTTATTTTTAGTTTGAAGTAATGTAAAAATTAGTTAAATGGCTTAGTTGGTTACGATCCAATCTATAATTTACATTTAATGTCAAAGTAAGGTACCATAAAAAGTATGTGAATTCCTTTTTTTGATTTTGAAAATTTATAAATGAAATGTATGTTTCAAAAGGGGACTTTACAACCGGAAGTGTAACAAAGGCAGCTCGTGAAGTTGTGAAAGAAGAAGTCAGCAATTTATTTGATTGTTTTACTTTCGGTAGCTGTATTGGCAACCATAATTCGTAAGTTTCAATTTTTAAATGGGTTTTGATGACCTGCTGGATGTTTTCTTTGGTAGGGATGGGAAAACTAGGTGTGATTGAGAGTGGAGGTGACAATCATGATGCATATTTGCAGTTATCAATTACTGTTCTTGCTGCATTTTGTCGGGTTCCTGAGATAGCTTCATCTGAAGATATGGCCTCAAAGATTCCTCTCATATTGGAGATTATGTCAAATGGGTAAGGCTTTCTAATACAGCAATTGTTCCTTCATTTCTTCCTGAGCATTTATGTTTATTGAATAAGTGGAGGAAAACACAATTGAGAAAATGAACTTTATTGGTTCAAAAAGTACCAATAAAAATGTTAATAATAATAATAATGGAGTGTGTAAAGGGCAGAAGAATTGATGGGAAATGTAATAGTTCAATCTACCTATCAAACAAAATACACGAAAAATACGATCATGTTTTCCATTTCCTTGTTTGCTTGGACATGCAAGTTAGACGAATTTGATACTTACACATACTTGCACCCAACACTCATACCTCGGTCCATTTAACATCGTAAGAATTTAATATAATTCAAATCAGATGGCATTGGGCAAGAAGCTCATTTTATTGAATGTGTTGGTTTTAAGAAAATTGTATTGTTTTGTTTTATTTTTTGGGTAGTGCTTTACCGATATTCAAGTTGATTGAACCCTCATAATTGGCTATATCATTCTTGGAAGTGTAGAGGGTCAGAAATTAAGGTCGAAATTAAGTATGGATCTAAGTGCTGAGGTTGCCTTTGTTAGGCGAGCAAGAATGATTAAAAAAAGCATGGGTTAAAGCCTAAGGGAAGTGGGTCAGAACATGTCCGATCCGCCAAAGGTCTGAACAAGCTCCATGATAAAAAAAGGCTAAGTCAAGTTGCGGAGGCAACACTTGCAGCGACCAAGTTGCTGAGGTACTTTATTGTGCCACCATCTCTAGTATTGTCGACGCCGCCATTTGAACTTGTCACAAGAAATAGCCACCGCAGCAACTACAACCGTTGTAACTGACTTGCAGAGGGAACACTCCACCAAGGTGATAACAGCCTTTGAGAGAAGCTTCCCTTTCACAAGTAAAGACTAATGCTTGGCGCTGATAGCAGGCCTTCCAAAGTCATTATTAGCTCAGCGCTGATGGCAGGTCCCAAACTGTATTGGTTGGAGCTGATAACAGGCCCAGAGACATTAGTATACTACGGTGACCTGCGAAGATGGGAGCAAGGTAGCCCGAAAGCAAGGGACTCCTTTCCTATTTACTCAGGTCATGGACCTACCTTGGTTGCACAGGCAAGACTAAGGAAGCCTCATTGGGCTTGGTACTAAGGCACAACATGGCTGATAGCAGACTTAGCTGTGGCCTTCATCCTGGGAAGTTGGGTAGTTTATAGTTAGGTGGTTAAGGGTGGAGGCGTCACTAAGATGAACATGAATATAGCTGATAGCAGGCTATAAGTCCTGAGAATGCACATCTTGGCTAAACCGAACCGAGAAGCAAGTGCAACAGCAAATACTACCGCACAAGTGCACTTGCTGAGGTTCATGCTAACGGCAAACACTATCACCGCAAGTGCACTTGTTGGTGCATCTATGCCAAATAGGGCTGCAAACGAACCGAGCCGAGTCGAGCTTTGCTGAGCTCGAGCTCGGCTCATTTACTTATCGAGCTCGTCTATTGAGCTCGAGCTTGGCTCGATAAGGAATTGGGCTCGAGCTCAGCTCGTTAATTTTAATGAAACTCGAGCTCGGTTCGGCTCGGCTCGGCTCGATTCGATAAATTTTTTTTAATACTATTTATATTATTTAAATAAAAAAGATTATTTATATTATTTAATATATAAAAAATGTATTTATATTATTATTTATATATACATTTTTAATATATAAATAATGTATTTACATATTAGTTAATATATAAATAATATATTTATTATATAATTTAAATAAAGATAAACGAGCAGAGCTTAACGAGCCGAGCCGAGCTTGTTCATGAACAGCTCAGTTCATTTGCAGCCCTAATGCCAAACAGATAGTACATAGTACATGCACAAGGACACGTGGCACCTTTAACTTTGTGGTCCAAGGAAGAATATTCGATGTGATTCTTAGGGATACATGTCTTCACTTTATTTGGTCACTTGGTATCCTTTGGTGTTAAGGAAAAGTCTATAAATAGGACTCATTTCCCAAGGTTTAGAGAGGAGGATTTTTTGGGACTTGGGGAGATGTTGTCAATTTGTACACTGCCATTCTTTTCTTTTTGAATCACTTGCTCTACCCTCACTTAGTTGCTCATTTTTCATGCAAGCCCAGATCTGTTGTTTTTTCAACAGTTTTGCCTCTCTAATCACTCTCTTAATCACTGTTCACTTCGAACCCCCCCTACAGGAAGATTGATTGGTATTTGGTGATTCAATTCCTCATTTTTACCATGTTCGTTAGATGTAAATGTGCTTTCATTCCAACAATATAAATAATGTAGATGGGGTAGTCTTATACACATATCCCATATGCAATAGAAGACTATGGGTAAAAAGCTTAATATGACGGGAATCATGGGACTATAAATGAGTGGAATTTTCAGAAGCTAGAAAATGGCACCGTATGCAACAAGGACGGAGAAAGTTTGTTAAATTGCCTGATAGTGGAGAGAGGACAGCATTTTATGCTGCGTTGGGGAGTACAGATATGAAGGCATGGGAAAAGATAAAAAAGTCGTCTATGAGGTTGGTGAATGATGACGGGATATAACCATAGACAACAGTTTGTGTTATGACGGGATATGGCCATAGGCAACACTGTCAATTACTCTTATCTTATGACTTTTAATAATAATATGGATGATGATAGGTATAAATATCTAGAAAATATTCATGCTTTTGTAGGTTGTACTGATTTAAATTTTCTCTCTTTCTGTTAATTTTTTTGTTCTGTTAATTCACAGAGATAATCCCCTTCTGTTACTTTCACATATTTGATAGGGGACCATCTTATTTTTTATCATCACTTACCTGACTAGCATGTTGGATACAGGTTGGGTTCATCCGTTACTGAAGAATGCTATGAATTTTTATTTTTGGTATCAAATACTCATAAAGATGGAGTTTCAACATTGTATGAATCTGGAGGCATGAGTGTGCTAGCTTCTCAGATGTCTACTTTTCCTGATGGTAACTAATTGATTTTATCTTTTACAGAAAACTATTAAACATTCCTGTATGAATGAATCTAATGCTCTAAGATAGCATACAACGAGTGCTGTTTTCATTCATAACATCCAAGGTGATTGTGTAGTATATCATCATTCCATATTAGTGCAATAGGATTGTTGTGCGAATGGCAAACATTATGGCAGTATGGCCCATGGGAATTGTTGTCATTTGTAGCATCCTTAGTTATTAGCAGCATAATTACTGGGCGCTGTGCAGTTTACATCTACTCAGTTATTACTAGAAATATAGGCATATCGTCCATGGCTTTGTGCTCTTTACTCTTGCTATTGCAGATGATGAAACTTATGGAGTTAACGTCGTGCAGGTTCCCACTCAGTACAGTATGCCATGAGACTTGTTCAGTTAATGATAAATAAGCTGTCCCTAGACACCATTAACAACGAACATCCATCAGAGCTGGCATTGATGGTGGGGTTATATGTTATGGAGTCCTTAGTTTATCCTTTCAATGTTGAGTTCATAGTTGTATTTTTCTCTTCAGTTGCTTCAGAATATAATTGTATGTTTAGATCATGTTTAAACTTTGGCAATAGAGAAGTTTTTAGACATTAATTGTTGTTTCAGGTGGCAACAATAGCCAAGCAATTTGCTGTGCTGCATGATGCTGTGAAATTTGAAGCGCTCCACCTACTAGTTGCCATCCTCTCCTCGAGATATTCTGTATGCCAGTTTCTTTAGTCACATGCTCTGCAAAGAATTGGTTTATGATATTTAGTGCTAGCTGACACTATAAAAGTATTTTGTCATTCGCAATTCCTTTTCAGTTTTAATTTACATGCTAGTATCTATTGGCTGGAGGATTGCTTATTAAGATTTAAATTTGGATAACCTGAAGATCCTATCTATACTTTGAGCCATCTTCTATAAGTTCACTGCTCATGGAAATTGGGATTCAAACTGGCAGTGACCTATAAATTGAAAGCCTGAGTGGTATTAGTTACTGATTGAATCATTGATTGAATACTTTATAACTGCTTTTACAACTTTTATAGCATTGAGAAACTAGAGATCTGTTTTGTTTGGTTGTGTTTTCATTTTCTGTTTCCATTTAGTGCTCTTAATCTCAATTGACTTTGGGCGTTGTATTTGGAGCTCTGCCCAACTTCTGGCTTCACTTCTTTAATTGACATGAAATCACACAGATCAACAAAGTGTATTGTGTTTTTGAAAATTTTAAAACCCTTTGGAGGAATAGAATTGTAATGAATTTTGATATGTATGCTTCTTTCAAATGTTCTGCATGAACTTCAAATCTGATTGTGACATCTGCTTGCTATTTGCAGGCAGCATTGCATGAGGCTCTCCGTTTAATGAAGGATGACATTTGGTTGACCTTTATACGTGTGGGTGTCATGGCAATATTACAGAATCGTGTTGGTATGTTCGACTTATTTTTGTGTTACTATGTAAAACTTAAAATTATTTTGGTTAGACATTGGTCTTCTTCTGTGTTTGCCTTCACATCATTTTAATGCATCTTGATTCTTGGGGTTATTTTGACTTGATCAAGTTTTGCGGACCATTGTTACTAGTAGCCCATGCAACAGATTCTGCCATCTGTTATGCTCAATGAAGTCTCACTTCCGACTTCTTGGGGTTGGTTAGATTTCTCCTAGCTCCTTTTGGTACTTATCTTTTATAAGCCCTTGGTATGCCTGTGCTCTTTCTGTTCTATTGTTACCTTCAACTAGAGTCAAATAGCTCACTTTGTGATGATGCATTTATTGACAACTATTGTGCGTGATTGAACCATCTTAGATTTTTTTTTATTTGATCAGTAACCATCTTAGATGGTTTTCCCTTGTGTTGTTCTCAAAACTGTACAGAAGTATTAATTTCTTATTCTAGGACTTCTTGAATTTCTGGTCATCCATTTTAATATTTTCATCTCAGTTATGATCATTATTTGGAGAGGGTTGGGCTGCCCTGCTATAATGCTTCTGTTTGAGATACAGAGCCTAGGAATAAATTATATAGCAGCATATGGCCTTCCAAATTCCAATGAGGAAACTCCCTTTGGAAGCCTAAAATGAGGCTGTGGCCCAGGCTGGTTACAAATCATTTTTGATCAAAGAAAAAGTGTCCATGTTAATTTTATGTTGTTCAGTTATTTGATTTTATATTTTTTGTTTTTTATTCATATTATATTTTTTATATCTAAAATTAGAGAAACTTTAGCTATGGAATTTGACAATAGTTGTTTGATTTTAGATGCATTTTATTCTTCTCAATACCAATATTACATGACATGTCTTGATATATTTGATGAATTGATTATTTTGATCGGTGTTGTTACTGAATAGAGTTACGAGTAGAAGAGCTTAGGGTGTTGTGCTTGGTTCTCGTTGCTCACTCTTTGAGTGTTGTGTTTGTCAAGTTTTAATCTGGTGGCTTTAACTGGAATGTGGATTTTCATATCAGATGCTAGCTATCGTTGAAACTCCGCCGGTCCCAAGCCCGGGTTAAGGAGGAGGGTTGTGTATTAGGTAGCCGATAGCCAACACGTAAAAAAAGCCGTTCGGATCTCTTATAAAAATGAATCTTACTTTGAATCGCTTAAATGCTAGGTCGTTACCCTCAAGTAACGCGTTGCGCTTGCCTTCAGGTGTTTCGAAAAGTGAGCAAGGGGCGCCGCATCGATGCCTGGGTGCGGTGAAAAATGAGCAAAGGTTTTCGTGTTTTTCTGGACGAGCGTGGGTAAAGAAGCTAGTCCAAGACTACAGGTTTAGGGTAGCCACTTGGAATATAAGAACCTTAACTGGTAGGATGATGGAATTGGTAGATGTTATGATTAGGAGGAGAGTTAGTAGAGCTTGCGTACAAGAAACTAAGTGGACGGGTGAGAAAGCTAGGGAAATTGAGGATACCAGTTTTAAACTGTATTATAGTGGTAAGGACTGACGCAGGAATATGGTAGGAATCATAATTGCCAAGGGTTTGGTGGAGAATGTAGTGGCGGTCATTAGGAAAGGGTATAGGATTATGTTAGTTAAACTAGTTATTGGAGGGAATATAGTGAACGTTATTAGTGCATACGCCCCTCAAGTAGGATTAGATGATCAGACTAAGAGGTATTTTTTAGAGCAAATGGATGAGATCTTACAGGAGATGCCTGTAGAAGAGAACTTGGTTATAGGTGGAGATTTTAATGGCCATGTAGGTATAGATAAACTAGGCTATGAAAGGGTGCATGGTGGATACGGTTTTGGTGACAGAAATGAGGCTGGAGAGCTAAGTTACACGGACGCGGGTACGGGTGTCGGGTGTGGGTGCGTATCTAGGGGTCGGACATTTCAAAATTAAAAATTAGGGATACGTGGATATGGATCCAAATTGGTATACGGGTACGGGGATACATTAAGTACTTATTTTTTAAAATATATTTATTATATGAAGATGAGTTAAGAAGTTTAGAAATAATAAATTTTGTTAAAAAAATAACAAATAAAATATAAATAATAAATAAATATTATTTTAGACATAAAATAAATTATTTTATTTTAAACATAAAAATTGTAATATTTATAATATATTATAATATACAACATTTTTTTGAATAAATATTATATAATATGAATACTATTATATATATTATTATATTAATATATCATTTATAAATAAAAACAAGAGAGTCCTCAAAAAAAAAAAAAACAAGAGAAAGAAAAGGGAAAGGGATAGAAGACGGTCAAAGAAGAGGGAGGGGGAGAGAGAGAGAGGAGAAGAGAAGAAGATAGGAGAGACAGAGAGGAATCGAAGAGAAGATAGAAGAGACAGAGGTCGAGACGCACTTCGATCGTGCTTCGCAACTAGGGTTCACCTTCGATCGTGCTTCGCGACTAGGGTTTGCACTTCGATCGTGCTTCGCGATTCGACTTGCTTCGCAAAAGGTGAGTTTCACAGCCTCTCTCTCTCTTTCTCTCAACAACCCTTCTTCTTTCTCCTCGCATGTTAGCCGTGTCCGAGAAAACCATGCCTTATCCGACACATATCTCACACCCGCACCCGTGTCGTGTCGTGTCGACACGGGTACTCTGCCCTAAACCAGCAAGTCCATGTAACACAGCTGGAGAGAGTATCTTAGATTTTGCGTTGGCTTCTGACCTGGTGGTGGCCAATACTATGTATAAAAAGAGGGAGGAGCATTTGATAACTTTTAAGAGTGTGTCAATTAAGAGCCAAATAGATTACTTCTTAGTGAAAAAATTGGACCGCCTAAAATGCAATGATTGTAAGGTAATTCCTGGAGAGAGCCTGACCTCTCAACATAGGATTATGGTACTAGATTTATGTTTTAGAGGGCAATACCAAGCTAGGAAGGATGGTGGGCGTCGTAGGACGAGATGGTGGGACCTAAAAGGGGATAAACTAGAAATATTTAATAATAGAATAGATAAGGTACTTGGGATTTGGAAGATGATACTAACACTATGTGGAACTCGATGGCTAATTATATGTGGAGAATCTCAAGGGAAGTTCTTGGAGAGTCGAAAAAGACGGGACCCAGCGCTAGGGAAACTTGGTGGTGGAGAGAAGAGGTTCAAGCGGTAGTTAAGGCAAATAAAGAGTGCTTTAAAAAGTGGCAGAAGGATAGAACTGAGGAAAATCTTAAGAGCTATAGATTAGCTAATAAGGAGGTCAAAAAAGTAGTGAGAGGCTAAGTTGAAAGCTTATGATGACCTATACACTAGACTAGATAGTAAAGAAGGAGAAAAGAGAGTATACAAACTTGCTAAGGTACGGGAGAGGAAAATAAGAGATTTTAATCCAGTTAAGTGCATCAAGAGTAAGGATTTTAAGGTATTGGTGAAGGATGAAGAGATTAAGGAAAGATGGAAGAACTATTTTGAGAAACTATTAAATGAGGAACATGGAGGTACGGCAATAGGGGAAAAAATGGCTAGTAATACGATAAACCAAGGCTATAGATTTTATCGTAGGATTAGGAACTTTGAAGTGGAGATTGCACTTAAGAAGATGAAATCAAATAAGGTTTTAGGACCCGATGATATCCCTATTGAAGCTTGGAAGTGCTTGGGTAAAAAGGAGGTTGCTTGGTTGATTAGGTTGTTTAGCAAAATTTTGTTGATGAGGAACATGCCAGATGAGTGGAGGAAGAGTATGTTAGTGCCAATATATAAGAATAAAAGAGATGTCCAGAATTGCAACAACTATAGAGGAATCAAGCTAATGTGCTATATAATGAAAGTGTGGGAGAGGGTGATAGAACGCCGATTGCGAGATATAACAGAGGTGTCAGAGAATCAATTTGGGTTTATGTCCGGCAAGTCAACAATAGAAGCGATTTATTTTTTGAGAAGAGTAATAGAAAAGTATAGAGAAAAGAAAAGAGACATTTATATGGTGTTTATCGACCTTGAGAAAGCATATGATAGAGTGCCCTGAGATATAATATGGTGGGTGTTAAAGAAGAAAGGGGTGACAAAAGGTTACATTGATGTGATTAGGGACATGTATGAAGGGGTGGTGACCATTATTAGATCGCTTACTGGAGAGATAAATGAATTTTCTATCACTGTTGGGTTACACCAAGGATCTACCTTAAGTTCTTATCTTTTTGCTTTAGTTACGGATGAGTTGACGAGAAATATTCAGGATGACGTGTCATGGTGTATGCTTTTTGCAGACGATATCGTGCTAGTGGATGAGATTAGAGAAGGAGTTAATACAAAGTTGGAGATTTGGAGAAAAGCTCTTGAATCTAAAGGTTTCCAGATAAGCAGAAATAAGACAAAGTACATGGAGTGTAAATTTAGTAACAGTAACAATAAAAGCAGAGAAGAAGTGAAGATTGAGAACCAAGAATTACCTAAGAGTGAACATTTTCGTTATTTAGGGTCGATTATCACAACAGCGGGAGAGATTGATGCGGATGTGGCCCATAGGATTAAGGCGGGATGGTGTAAGTGGAGAAATGCGTCTGGGGTACTGTGCAATAAACGAATACCCACTAGACTAAAAGGTAAGTTCTATAGAATGACTATTAGACCAGCGATGTTGTATGGAACGGAGTGTTGGGCAATCAAGAAACAACATGTAGATAAGATAAGTGTGGCTGAGATGAGGATGTTAAGGTGGATGTGTGGCAAGACTAGATAAGACAAAATTAGAAATGAGTGTATTCGGGAATGGGTAGGAGTAGCACCGATAGAAGATAAGTTTAGAGAGAATCGATTGAGATGGTTTGGTTACATTCAACGGAGACCAACAGAGATAGTAGTGAAGAGATGTGATGCTGTAACGGTAGAGGGGAGTGTTAGGGGACGGGGTAGGCCTAGATTAACGTTGTAAATAGAGATATGGATTCACTTAATTTGACTAACAAAATGGCCTTTGATAGGGCCACGTGGAGAAGAAGGATTCATGTAGCCGACCACATTTGATGGGACTTAAGGCTTGATTTGGTTGGTTTGGTTTTATGCTAGCTATCGTTGAGAGATCTGTTGTGCTAACGCTGTATGAATAATATAAGTTCTTCCTTTAATAGTACATATGACTTAGAAAATATGAGGAAGAAGAACTCAGAAAATATGAGGAAGAAGGAATATATTGCTGTTATATTCAAAACTTCTTATCTTGTGAAGAGAAAACTACACTCCTTATATAGGAGAGAACAAGAGCTACTATTTGTGCCACTAAGATCCACTATCACCACTAAGAGATCCACTATCAACACTAAGAGCCACTACCTATCTCCTTACATAATATATACATCCATTATAGCCACTATCTGGATTACTATATACATCCATTATAGCCACCATCTAGATCACTAACATAGTATATATAGACATTATTATAACCCACTAACAGCCACTATATGTCCACTAACAGCCACTAACAATAATAATCAGATTTCCAAGACTCTCTCGTCGGGTTTGAAGATATCTTCCATAACCACTTGCTAGTCGACTTATCAAATTGCTTCTTGTGTAGTCCCTTCGTTGCACATCGCCTAATTGTTCACATGTTGGAAGGTAGGTCATACTGATTATGCCAAGATTGATTTTCTCCTTGATGAAATGTTTATCCACTTCTATATGTTTTGTGATCATGTAGAATCGATTATGAGCTATAGATATAGTCGCTTTGTTGTCATAATAGACCTTCATAGGTGTCGGGTGAAAACTTTAATTCTTCAAGAATTCTTTTAATCCACATTATTTCATAGATTCCATGGGCAACTACGAACTCGCTTCAGACTACTTCTAGCTACCACATTCTGCTTTTTACTCCGCCATGTAACTAGGTTCCCACCTACAAAGGAGCGAGATCCGGATGTTGATCTCCGTCTGTAACACTTCTCGCCCAACAGATCTGTGTATACTTCAACGTGAAGATGTCCATGTTTCTTGAACGAAGCCTCTCTCTGAGTTCCTTTCAAATATCTTAAGATCTTATAAACGGCCTCAAAGTGCTCTTCTGGTGAGTGCATGATGACTTACCATCTTGTTGCAAAGGCAATATCGGGCACAGATGAGACAAGTAAATCAATTTCCCTACAAGTCGCTGATATTGTTCCCTTTCTTTGACTTCTTCAACCTTAGCAGCTTGTAACTTCAAGTTAGGCTCGATCGGAGTCTCCACCATCTTACAACCAAGCATACCTGTTTCTCCAAGGAGATCAAGAACATATTTTCTCTGATTAACGAATATACCTTCCTTGGATCTTGCAAATTCCATTCCGAGGAAATACTTGAGGGCTCCTAGATCCTTAATGTGAAATTCTTTTGCGAGTTTCTCTTTGAGGGCTGCTAACTCTGCTTCATCATTACCAGTTAAAATGATGTCATCAACATAAACAATCAAAATTGCAATTTTACTGTCGTTTGAATGTTTATAAAATATTGTGTGATCTGCTTGACTCTGCGAGAAGCCACAACCCGATAATCGCCTTCCCAATCGCTCAAACCACGCTCTTGGTGATTGTTTGAGTCCATATAATGACTTGTTCAATCAGATACTTTGTCGCTACCAAGTCTCTGCTCAAATCCGTGTAGGCTCATGAACACCTCCTCTTCAAGATCACTATTGAGAAATGCATTTTTAATGTCAAGTTGATGTAGAGGCCAATCTGAATTTACTGCAAGAGATAACAGTACTCTGATGGAATTTATTTTAGCAACAAGAGCAAACGTCTCCTGATAGTCGATCCCATAAGTTTGAGTGAAGCCTTTAGCCACCAGTCTCGCCTTGTATCTCTCAACGCTTCCATCTGCGTTACATTTTATCGTAAACACCCATTTACATCCAACTGTTTTCTTGTCTTTGGGTAGATCAACTATCTTCCAAGTACCACTTCTCCTTAAAGCATTCATCTCCTCTATGACTGCTAATTTCCAATTCGGATCATCCAATGCTTCCTGTATATTCCTTGGAACAAACAAATGTGAAATCCTAGATGTGAAAGCTCTATGGTTTTTAGACAGTCTTTGATAGGAGAGGTAATTTGCAATAGGATGTTTAATGCAATTTCGGACACCTTTCCTAATTGCTATAGGAACATCAAGGTCGGAAATAGAAGGAATAGGATTACCTAAAATTTCGATGCCAGAACTCGGGTGGACATTCGGGTCATTAGGATGGACATTCGGGTCATTATTCCTCAGATGAAATCGCTTTCTAGTATAAACCTGAAGCTCAGAATTTAGATCATTTGGTAGTACTTCTCCCCCTAAACAAGAATCTTCTTGACTAGGCACCATAGAACTTGGTTCTCCTAAGTGATCATTATCAGACAGATGTGGTTTTTGTGTAGGATAAATGACATTGGGGAGCGGGATAGAAATATCCCAAAAATTGTCTTCTACTACTCCACTTGTCTCCCCCTGAAGAGAAGTGTTGGGGAAATAAGATTTTGTTTCCACAAATGACACATCCATACTCACATGAAATTTCTTGGTTTGAGGATCGAAACACTTATACCCCTTTTTGTTTGAGGAATAACCCAAAAAAACACATTTTATAGCATGGGGGTCAAGTTTTGAACGAAATTGACTGGGAACATGAACATAGGCAGTACATCCAAAAACTTTGGCGGGTAAATCAGAAAACAACCTCGTGTCAGGAAAAAAAGTTTTGAGACAATCAAAAGGTGTTTTGTATGTTAACACCTTTGTAGGCATCCTGTTTATCAAATAAGAGGCTGTTAAAATTGCTTCACCCCATAAATATTTAGGAGCATGCATGTAAAACATTATAGCACGTGCTACTTCAAATAAATGTTTATTTTTTCGTTCTTCAATGCCATTTTGTTGAGGGGTATCCCGACATGTAGATTGATGAAAAATCCCATTTTTTGCCAAAAACTCACCCAACTGCTCATTGAAATATTCTGTTCCATTATCAGAATGTAAAATACCAATTTTGGTTTGAAATTGGTTTTCAATCATATTGTAAAAATTTGTGAATAAATTTTTCACGTCAAATTTTTTATTCATCAAATAAATCCATCATAAGCGGGTATGGTCATCAATAAATGTAACAAACCATCTTTTACCAGAAAGAGTAGTGATTTTAGAAGGGCCCCAAACATCACTATGAATCAAATAAAAAGGTTTGGAAGCCTGGTAAGGTTTTGGCAAATAAGTAGAGCGATGAAATTTTGCAAAAATGCAACTTTCACAATGAAAAGAAGAACAATCAATCCCTTTAAATAATTCTGGAAATAAATGTTTCAGATAAAGAAAACTAGGATGTCCTAGTCTATAGTGCCATAGCATTATTTTTTCTCGAACAAAGATTGAACTAGTACTATTAAAGCTCTGAGCTTTTTTACTACTAACAGGTACTTCATCAAAGTAGTAAAGACCTTCAAGCATCCTAGCACGTCCAATCATCATCCCCGAGTTCTGGTCCTGAAATTCACAATGGGATTCAAAAAATGTAACACGACAATTAGAATCCTTAGATAGTTTATTGACAGACAAAAGGTTACAGGCTAAGTTGGGGACGTGAAAAACAGCATTGAGATTAATTTTCTTAGTTAGTTTAATAAATCATTTTCCTACAATAGGTGAAAAACTACCATCGGCTATTCTGATTTTGTCATGACCAGAACAAGGGAAATAGGTACTAAATAAATGGGAAAAACTAGTCATGTGATCGGAGGTACCGGAATCTATGATCCACGAAGAGAAGTTTAGGCAAGAGAAGGCTTTAGGATTTCTACCTGTTTGTGCCAAAAAAACACTAGGAGTACCGGATGAGGAGTTGGATTTTATCAGCTTTAAGAGTTGATCAATCTGCTCTTTGTTGAAGGGACCGAATCGCTTCATTAGCGTGAGGAAAGCCACGATTCTTCTCTCCTTGTTTGTCGCTTCCGGTTTGAGTTTGCCATGGATCTTCCAACACGTTTGGCGTGTATGGCGAGGCTTGTTGCAAAAATCACACCGCACCGTGGCTTATCATCAAACTTCTACCGTAATTTGCGTACTTTGTTGGCCGCAGATCGCTAATTAAAGCGAAATTTCAATTGACTCACCAAGACTTTTTTTCTTAAGCATGACGCTCTTCGACTCTCTCTTCCTTCGACTTCGCAAATACTTCACCAATGGATGGGAGAGGAGGTCCGCCAATAATTCTTCCTCGCACTTCATCGAACTCAATGTTGAGGCCGCAAGAAACTTGTAAATATGGCTGTCTTCCACAGTTTTCTTGTGGTGGTTGCAGTCAACCGATTTCCATTCGTATGTGTTGAAGATGTCAAGATCCTGCCACAACCTTTTCAACGAATTGAAATATTTGGTGACGGAATCATCTCCTTGACGAATCTCTCCCAACTTCAAAGTCAATTCGAAAACTTGAGATTGATTTCCTAGGTCAGAATACATCTGACTAACATTATCCCACAACTCTTGTGCAGTAGTATAGCACATGTAATTAGAGCTTATATCCTCCTCCATGGAATTGACCAACCATGTCATAACCATGGAGTTTTCAGCGTCCCAACTGTCGAACAGCGGATCATTAACAGCAGGAGCCTTCTTGTCACCAGTGATGTAACCGATCTTTCCTTGCCCACGGATATACATCCGGACAGATTGTGACCAGCGGAGAAAATTATCACCATTTAGGCGGATGGTGGTGATTTGGACAGAGTGAGAGTTGGATGTTTTCACCGGAATGGCAGCGGCAGGGGTTGAAGTGGTTTCGGACGTGACTTCCGACATGGCTATGACGGTTTTAGGGCTGCTGTGTTTTTGTTGCTCTGATACCAACTTAGAAAATATGAGGAAGAAGAACTCAGAAAATATGAGGAAGAAGGAATATATTGCTGTTATATTCAAAACTTCTTATCTTGTGAAGAGAAAACTACACTCCTTATATAGGAGAGAACAAGAGCTACTATTTGTGCCACTAAGATCCACTATCACCACTAAGAGATCCACTATCACCACTAAGAGCCACTACCTATCTCCTTACATAATATATACATCCATTATAGCCACTATCTAGATTACTATATACATCCATTATAGCCACTATCTAGATCACTAACATAGTGTATATAGACATTATCATAACCCACTAACAGCCACTATATGTCCACTAACCGCCACTAACAATAATAATCAGATTTCAGCAATATGAGATGAGGAATTCATTAGGGGCATTGTCCATTGATACTATAATATCCTCCTTATGTTGATTTTTAACATATGGAGCTCTTAGTTTTGGGATGAAGCTTACAAGCACCTACTTTTGTAATTTGACTTGCAGCACCTGCTGAAAAGCTTCAAGCTCTTGTTTTGGCAGAGTCCACAATATCCATAGTTGGTGAAGGGTGGCTCATTGGTCAGATGAACTTGTCTGATACACAGGACCTTGTTCCAGCAGACAGGTAATCTAAGCATGTTGTTGTGGCTGGTTTCCTCTTATTTTGGTGCTTGATTCTAAATTTTCTTTTTTTTTGCCTGGTTCTTCCTCCAGGTGTATATTGCTTGTGTTGGAGTCATCAAGAGTCGAAGTTGCCGTTCTTCTCAATGAACTTGCCTACTTGAAATACGAGGCTTCCAAGAATTCTTCTTCCAACTCCGAATCAATTCTTTTAAAGAAACAGAACCTAGTTGTTGCCTTCTCTTTGGTGGAGAGGATAATTAAATTGATTTCAAACATTGGTGGAGATGATGAAGGTACTTAATCTTGCCAGGTTTGGGCTGAGAGTTGCGAACCACAAAACTTGTTTTTGATCTTGTGTCTTTTATAATGAAGTTGAGAAGTCCCATTGATATTGTAGTTGATCTTACCTTGTTACAGAGAACTCAAACAGAATTGATGCTATGGGCATTCCAATATTGCCTCTTATTTTAACTTTGAAAAAAAACTCTTATTGTATACAACCTGTGTACAGAGGTCACTCCACGTTTGGCACCTTTTTAAATAATTCTTTGAATAAAAATAAATAAATAAACATTACATGGCTTTATTAGACACTAAAGATCTCTACTGTAGCTAAGACCTGGAGTCCTAAATAGGAAACTAATCTTTTGATTTCTAAAACCTATCTAAACCCAATTAAGTTACATATTTGGAGATATGATAATATAACTTCCAACTCGTATTGCAATCCATGAGCAACACTAAACATGCTTCACTTATGAAATGTTAGAAAAGGTATAAGAGAAAAACAAGATTAATACCTTACCTAATTAATCATTAATTAAGATTTAATTTATACTAAAAAAAATACTTGATTATTAATGGTTCCCATTGGTCCTGCCTTGTGAAATTGGCACTTTATTGATGTATTCTAGTAGTGGGGAGAGCTTGTGTGTTGGGTTGTATAAGGAGTTTATGGTTTATATTTCCTGCCCCCCCCCCCCCCCCCTCCGGCCCCCGTCTCTTTTTTCTTCTCTGGTTGTATAATCTATACAATTTCTTCTCTTTTTTTTTGTCAATCAAAAAAAAAAAAAAAAATCACTGTCTAACTTTTGTGGTTTTCTTGAATTTACCTTTTTCTTTCTCTTATGAATTGCACCTCTAGATCAAAACAATTTTTGTGGAATTATATGCAGGTAGTGTTATTAGTGAAAGCACTTTGACGAAGGTGATCTCCGGGCTCAATGAGACGATTGGTGTGATTCTAGAGTACTTAGAAGATGCAAAGGTAATTTACATATAAGGGTTAATAGTTACTGTGGTGCTCCTGAATTCACAATCATGATTCTGCAGGATCATGGTCAAACAAAGGGAGATGATCTTCTTGCTTCAGTGCGTGTTGTGGGGAGGTACCTTTCTGTCTCCATCCTTTCCTTCATTCCTTTCTATGTATGATGGTTTGAGTTAAAAGACAGAAGATACTTCTTAGGCAATTGATGAAAAAATTTAGAGAAAAGATGAAAGACCTCCTTAATAGACCCCCTTAGTTTAAGAATTGGTGCTTGTGTACCGTTGTTTGTGCTCCAAGGTCTCGTCTCGAGTGAGTAGGAAAGTTATTGTACTTGAAAGTATTTTTGTAATTAGAAAATTCACGCATAGGGTGTTACTGGCATCCTAAAATGGCTCATTGTGGCTTTAAGTAGTGTGATATTATAGTTGCATGCACATAAGCTAGGACAAGTATGTGTCTAGTTTCACTGACGTGGTGCCCGTTTCTGACATGGAGATGGGACCTTCTTTTAAATTTCCATATTAATCTGGCTTTCACTTATAGTTCGATGGCGACATTGGGTAATGGCTTTGGAAGTTGTTTTTGTGTGTGTATTTGTTTGGTGGGCAGATGACAGGATAAAAAATTTGTTGACGGGATACCACCAGCTTGTTTATGTGAGTAGTACTAGTAATTCTTGATGCCCCCAAAAGTGGAGGTGTAGGGTTCAAGTCCTAAGTGAGAGAAGTTTATTCATCTTAGGTAGTAAAAAAATTCTGTCAAAGGCTTGTAACTATGTCAGAATCTTATACTGTGTTAGGAACTTGGCTTAATTTTTGAATCATAAATCCTGTTTTACATAGAAGTAAAGTTTTTGGCAAGCTGATACCTGTGTTTTTCTCAGTTACCTTGCAGAAACACCTGTTGCTTGTAAAGAAAAGGTCAGGGAACTTCTAGGGTATATGCTCTCAATTGAAGGCGAAGACGAGCCAAGGTTTCAACATCTTTAACGTTTTAACAATATTTTCCTTCAATGAATTGAGAACTAGTTCTTCGCTCCTTTTTAAGCTTGCTCAGAGACTAACATTTTTTCATATGCTTCAATGGCAGCCCCTTTTACTCCATATGCTTTTTGCTTCCTATGCTTTGTCAAATAACAATGGAGGTTTACGGATGCAAGGTTTTAGCTTCTTCAGGAGCTTATAAAGCTGTAAGTCTGTAACTTGATCACATGCTTTATATACATATTTCTTAAATTTTACTTTGTACTGCATTCTGATTACTTTATGATATCTGTTATTTATCCTCGTAAATTTGTAATGCCTCGCTCAGATCTTTCTGATTTGTCATCCATCTCTCAGTCTTTTCTTTATATAATTCATAGTGGTCTCAGATTAAAATCAAAGCCAAGGAAGCCAAGGAACCCTCGAGTTTTATTGAATCCTTCATGAATGCAAAGTCAGGACAGTTCGTTAAATATTTTCTTGCTCACATTATTTTATTATGTGAACATCGTATTTTTCACCTGCAGGTTGTGGAATGCTTGATTAAATTGATTGGCCCAGATGGTCACACAAATGATGATAATGGTTCTATATTCTTGGCGTGTGATACAATTATGAATCTTCTTTTGAAGGTAGTGAGTGATATCACTGTATCATCTTAATAAATGACGTAATGATGTATAAAAGATGTTCCTGATGTGTTTTATTTCTTTTATTAATAGAGAGATCAAATCCGAGTTCAATTAGACGATGCTTACTTTGTTCGTCTTTTGCGAGCATTGGTATATTGGACAGGTATTCATTCAGTCACTGCATTTGAAATGCACATTTTCTCATTGTTTAATGAAAACAGGACAACACCATATTTTCTACTATTTGTAGGTGTTTTTGTGTTCCATACTGCATGTTTGCATCACTTCTCATATTCCAACTTTGAATTCACATTGTTACTGTAAAACAAAAGCAGGACAGCAGTGTGAAAATTAATAGTTCAGCTTATAATATAAAAAATTCACTGCATATCTGTTTAATGAATGATTGTACTCATATGCTGGTAGGTAGTAGGTATTTTTAGGTTAAAATTAAACATATGCCATGATGAGGCAGTAATGAGCTGAATGTGTACAACTTGATGACAGAAGTTTCTGAATATGCGTGCTTTCAGGCGATACTGATGACCTGTCTGTTATAATGATGGCTTCAAGCATTTGTACACTAATATTTGACTCAACTTCTGAGGAGGCTCTTCTTCAACATCCAAGCTTTGACCGTAGTGACCTGATTAGTCTGTCTCAGCTCATCGTGAGAAGTTTGGCTATATGTGGGCAGGTAAACTGCTTTATGTTTGATCACATCACTAGTTTCTGGGTTTAAATTGGAAAGTTAAGATTAAGACCCAACATTGGCCCCCCCAAATTGCAGTTTTCTAGCCATTACTTGGCATGGGGTTGGGCATTTCGTGAATCTTCATTATGGTATGAACTACATTGGTATTTGGATAGGTCCAGTTTGCGGGAAGAAGTTTTGTTTTGATGGGTCAGATTTAAGGACCAATCTGTGTCTGAACCCATGGTTTAGAAGAGTTGGCAATTTTGTAATTTGTGTGCCTAGACAAATTTTATTCATTAAATGCACATGATTTTTGTCACTTACATTATTGAGAGACTTGAACATTTTTTATGATTAGAAAAAGCAAAACTAATCTTTTACACTGACCATATGACATGATGAAAACGTATGTTATTGTCTTGTGTTGTTGAACAACGGAAACCGGTTAATGTTGGGGAGTGTTGTGACTCTTGTCATAATTGTATTTTTTAATTATGTTGTAGTTTATGAAAGTAATTTTGTTTGACAGTCCTCTTAAGTTTTTAGCAAATTTTCATTAGCTCATATGCCTATTCTTATCTTAGTTCTGGCTGGAATTTTTTAATCCAAACTGACCAGAACGTTAGTGCAAGCTCAGCCGCTGCTTGTGGGAGGTTGGGGGTTGAGCTGGGTTGAAATCACCAAATTGCACCAGAATTGATAATATTACTTATTTTGATATCCTCGAACCAACAATTGCTTCCTTTTCGAATTCATTTCAGGAAATGATGTCTGATGATGCTAAAGCAGAAGCAGATCTTCATCAGATTGTTGCCTCTGGTAGGTTAATTAATTTAAATGTCTACCTTTTTTATGGAAGCAATCGTTAGTTTTAAGGTTCTCAGAAGCGGTACAAGAAATACTTTATTTTCCACATTGGTGCAGGATATTCTCGTTGGGCTGATCGGTTTCCCCATATTAGAGAGGCTGTTGAGCGGTAACAAAATATGGCCAGTCCCCTGGCAATTCCATGTTGATCCATGGTCAACTACTCGAGGTAAATTATCTAGTCCATTCCTTCTGTAAAAAGATACACCCCGTAAAAGCATCTCCTTACCAAGAAATTTCACCGGCTAATGTTTCTATTCATCCTTACTTTCAATGTCCATTGTGAATAGACCGACCCCAAAATGCACTTCTTTTGATCTGAATACTATTATTTGATTGTCAGACAAATTAGTACTTTGTTTATGTCTTTTTTCCTCCCTTTTCTTTTTGAACAGAATACAGAGCTCATTGGCAGTTTGTCGTGAAAGAGGAGGACCGTTAACATCCATATCCAAAACATTATGTGAAAAAGAAGTGCCTCCTGGAAAACATGTTCATTGTGCGTGCTGTGTGAAGTGGCTGCACATTTAGCGGAAAGATCTGCAGTTTGGTTTGGTTCCCTGCAAGCAAAACAAAAGCCAACATTTTGGAAGTTATGTAGTAGTTCAAAAGCATCCTTTCCAAATTTCTTGATAAATTTTTTTTTTTCTCAATTTGAGGGGGGGTGATTATGACATATTTAATGGTAATTATTAATATTAAGGTTAAGTTTGGCATGTCTTGAAAAAGACAAAAAGTCACTATTCTATTTAAGTTACATCAACTCTCTAACACATTACTTCAAATTTAATCCAAACTCAACCTATATTTCATAAAAAGTCAAAAAGTGCACTTATTTAGATTTTTCCAAACAACCCCTTAATCAAACATAAAGTGACATTTGAGACTCAATCATAAGTTATGGATTCAAAGCTAAAACACAAAAGAGTTTTGGGTTTAGAATAATGCTATATTCATTAATTGGTATAACAATTAGTGTATTAACGGATGATGTGGCAAAATTTTAGAGATTTTAAATTTTTGTAATTTATATGATGAGTGGGGTCATAGTTTTAAAATGATTTTTGTCATAGTTATGTTGATATATTAATTAATATATCAATTAATGCATGTATTATTATCGTTCGGTTTATATTTTTAACTTCCAAGGTTTGGTATATTTTAATTATTCCATCTGTGATTTGCAATTTGTATGTCAGAATTTAAGCCTTAAACATCTAATGTCGAATTCATTGACTTAGGGATTGTTTGTTATAGTTTTTGAGGGTGATTATAGCTTATTTTGATTTGGGAGTTTGTGTCAGATTGTCTGGTGTAATTTTTGCTTATAGTTTATTAGACAAAAATAACTTAAATAAGGTGAAAAAAGTTTATTATTTAAAAGCTAAGAGAGGGGTGTTTTTAACTTTTACTTTTTGATTATCAGTTTTTAACTTAAAAAAAATTTCACCAAACAGGGCCTTAATCTTTCCACAAAACCTGTTGATAATTGATATTTGAATTTGCAATTCATTAATTAAGCATTAATTGATATGCCCACCCAAAATTTGGTGATTTCAACTAGTAGTAAATGCTTCAAAAAAGTAAAACCAGAAAATTGCAATAACAATTTCGACTGGAAGTAGTAAATGCTTCCAAAAAAAAAAAGGTGAAGTAAAACTAGAAAATTGCAATAACTAACATGTGGTATGTAGACGTAAAAATTGAAAACTTTGTATGAGCAATAAATTTTTCAAAAGTAAAACTAGAAAATTGCAACAAGTATTAATCACTGTGTAACGTTTGGTGACACCTATTTTGCCCCACCTCGGGGGGGTTTACCTCTTCAAATCGTTACATTTCATTCCTTGAGAAATTAATTTCAACAATTATTTATTTTTAAAAATTATTGACATTAAAATTATATGCAATGAGAAAATAAAATTCCAAAGGAGTGCTACTATTTCCCCCATCTTTCACCCCTTGTTACCTTACATCCTCGTGCAACCCTTCACCATATTGTGATCCCTACACAACGATTCCTTCGTACTCCGGCAAGCTCATCAACTAATAGAGAAATAAAGAGATTGACAGGGAGAAAGAAAGATAAAGTTCAATTGGAAAGTGTTGTCAAAATTGAAAAATGGATAGGCGAGTATAACTGAGTTGGAAAATGAATGAACGTGGCAATTGGAAGGTGGTTGTGGAACAGATGGGGTTATTGAGGATAGGCTGGCGAAGAAAGGGCAAGTATGAAGAGGAAGCGTTAGTGGGGTCGGGGTCAGGGTTAGGATTAGGGAGATAATGATTGAGTTAAATTTAAGCCCTCGTTTGGCATTTATTTTGGGACTAAATAATCACAAAAAGATAAAATTTATTATAAAAGTTAATAAGATAAAATATTACTTTTTATCTATAATCATTACATTTTTTTTCTCACAAAAATCAAAAAAGTTCTAAAATAAAAATTAAACGAGACTAAAAAAAGTCTAAACACAAAAAGTTAACCTAAATTTTATGTTAAAGTAAAATTATAATGAAATAAAAAAAAATGAGGGAAACATAGTCCAAAGAAGAAAGGTGAGGACTATTAATAATCATAAAATTTGGCTTTCATTTGACAAAAATGACCATTTTTTTTTTTTTTTTTTCTTATTTCGTTTCACTTCTAATCTTCCATCGTCAGCTATCCTCTCTCCTGCCACCATAGCTCCATCCTCCCAAGTAACTCTATCACTTCTTCCCGTAATTCTAACCACTACCGTCACCCCAAGATCATTACTTTCTCCTTCACAAAACTCTTATAATTTCACCATTATTGAAAAAGAAATATATATATATATATATAATTATATCAAAATTATAAAGTTTATTGAATATTTATAAAATTTTGAAGGTAGTTTAATTTACCCTTCTTAATTTCTAAAGTGTTTCTATGCAAGAAATTCCTTTACAAAAATATTTTTAAAAATCTAATTTTAGGATCTTTCTATTCTATAAAAATTAGATAATTAAAAAACTCATTAATGGGAAAACAAAAAAAAAAAAAAACCCTCAAAAAGTAACTCCCAAAAAGTAAACAAAAATGCTTCCTACACCCAGTGAATCATCACCCCACAAAGGCCACGTGCTTGTGGGATTGAAGAAAAAAAAAAAAAGCAGTTTAAGGCGCCACGTCACTAGGGGTCGACCTCCACTGGGGGTAGGAATCAATGTTGAAAAAAAAAAAAAAAAACGACTTAACGGCTCCGTATGACGAAACAAACGCAGCCGCAGCTAAAATTTCTGAACAGGCCAGCAATTTTCTTCAACCACCGCCACCCCTGCCAACTCACACTACATCTATATCTATATCTTTATATATATATATATATATATAGGACTTTTCTTAAGTGTGCAATTGCACACCATGTGTAACTTACACAAAAAATGTAAGTGTAAGGTGTAAGGTGTAAGTGGGTTACATATGGTGTGCAACCTCAAAAAAAGTGTAAGTGTAAGGTTTAATTTTTCACAAAAGGTGTAAGTGTAAGGTGTAAGTTGCACACCATAACCAAACACATATATATATATTAAAGATTAGTTTGAAATGATTTAAATAAATATATTTTTATTTTTTTTATAAAAAAAATATAAAAAATAAAGAAATGATTTAATTTAAATAAATACATTTATATTCATTATGCCAAACAACTTCTAAATGCATACAATTTAAAAGGACGTAATAATATAAGAATAATAATAAGTATATATACCCTTTTCGTCCTAAAATAATAGTCTATTTTGAAAAATTTAACTTTTTTTGGTAGTACACTTATTGCACTTTAAAACTATTAATTTTTCAAAATTACTTTTTAATAGTACATTTTTTTAAAACAGTTTTGATTGGGACCTCGAATCCCCTTCCCCCGAATCCCCCCTAATCGACGAAACGACATCGTTTCGTCATCTGATTTTTTATTTTTTTAAATCAGAAAATTAGAAGAAGAAAGAAAGAAGAAGAGAAAAAGAGGAGGCAGAGGGAGGAGGAGGGAGGAGGCGAGTGTTCGAGGCACGCAGGGAATGCAGGAAGAGGCAAGAAGAGGAGGAAGAGAAGGAGGGGAGCAGATGAGGAAAGGAGGCAAGCAGGAGGCGGAGAGGCGACGCGATGAGGCGAGGAGGCGGAGGCGGGGAGGCGGTGGAGGGTCATGAGCCTCGACCTTCTCCTCTCTCTCGATCGACGATATCCCTCTCCTCTCTCTTCTCTCTCTCTCTTCTCTCTCTCTCGGGGGATTCGGGGGAGGAGGGATTCGAGGGCCAAAACATTTTTCTTTTTAAAAAATATCAATTGTCATAATTATATTTTTTTGTGCTGTTAATGAATTTAAAAAAAATGACAAAATAAAAAATTCATATTATTTTAGTCATTAATTTTTAAAAATGGACTAATATTTTAAAAAAATAAAAAATAAAATAAGATATTAATATTTTAAGACGAATGAAATATATATACTATGTGTTGCTTAAATAGTAATAATTTATTTTAGGAAAATTTATCAATAAGTCTCATATTTTGGACTTATAATCCAAATACTTCTATTTTTTTTTTCTTCTGATCCATTTAGTCATTTTGGATGTGTAATGACTCATTTACTCGCCACATTAGAGTGTCACATTTAGGAAAAATACACTAAAGAGTTTTTAATTTTTTTTAGAGTGTCACATCATACCCGTCACATTGGAGTGTCACATGTCACGTTTGGGAAAAGTACACTAAGGAGTTTTTAATTTTTTTTAGAGTGTTACATCATACATGTCATATTGTTATGTGACCACATTAGAGTGTTGCATTTGAAAAAAATACATTAAAGAATTTTTAATTTTTTTAGGGTGTCACATCATACTCCTCACATTAAAGTGTCACATGTCACGTTTCAAAAAAGTACATTAAGGAGTTTTTAATTTTATTTAGAGTGTCATATCATACCTGCCATATTGTCATGTCACGACGTTAAAGTGTCGTATTTGAGAAAAGTACATTAAAGAATTTTTAATTTTTTTGGAGTGTCACATCATACCCACCACATCAGAGTGTCGCATGTCACCTTTGAAAAAAAATACACTAAATAGTTTTTAATTTTTTTTAAAGTGTCACATCATGCTTGTCATGTTATCATGTTTAAAAAAAGTTTATTAAGGAGTTTTTATTTTTTTTTAAGTGTTACATTATACCTCTTACATTGTAAAAAAGTATACGAAAGAGTTATTATTTTCTTTGGAGTAAAAGTTTTGGAGTGTCAAATTATACTCGCCACATTGTTATATTTAGAAAAAATACAATAAGGAATTTTTAATTTTTTTAGAATGTTACATTATTGGAGTGTCACATTAATACCTGACACATTGGAGTATCACATCATACCTTTCACATTAATAAGGCCTTGTTTGGGGTATCCTAAAAAAGTCAAAAAATCACTATCATATTTAAGTCACATCATCTTATTTAATTCATATCACCTCTCTATTACATCACTTCAAACCCAACTCATATTTCATAAAAAGTCAAAAAGTACACTTATTTAGATCATCTCAAATCACCTTTAAATCGTTGGAGTGTCTTATTAGATTACCAAAATACTACCAAAATAAAAAATAGCACCACACATAAAAAAAACTCTCTACTAATAAGACTTAACAGATCAATAAAAAAAATTAAACTAATTAAAATACTTGTTTATAAGATGAAATTTATTGATTATTACCCCCTTTATTTTATCAAACTAATGATCTTAGTTTCAAATTTGGATCCTGTTATGGTGTGCAACTTACGCCTTACATTTACGTTTTTTTTATTTGCAGTCCTGCTTTTGTTTTTACCTTCCACTTATATTTTTTATATAAATGACACATAATGTGCAACCTTAAGAGTTACACACTTAAAAAAAATCTTTCCAATTTTATCTCATTTTTCATATAAAATATTAATAATAAAAATATTTTAAAAAACTCAAAATATGAGACAGATATATGTCAACCCATCAGCCATCACGTTATAAATTAGTAGTAGAATAGATAGCAGACAAAAGAGACAGACTGGTTTGAAGCAGCCACTTCTGCTTTCTCCCCGATCCTAGAGAGAGAAACAGAAAACTAGAGAGAGAGTGAGAGAGAAAATGGGTTGTGGGAACTCGTTCTTCACCCTTATCATATCCTTCTCAGTAGCTCTAATCACCTACAACGCAATCATCTCAGCCAATGCTCCTCTCAAACAGGACTTCCCATCATCATCCTCATCAAGTGGGTTCAAACCCATCATCAAGATGCCAATTGACAGATCCAAAACAACAGCACCCAAGAAGAGGCTGTTCCACACGGCGGTTACAGCCTCTGATTCAGTGTACAATACATGGCAGGCTAGGATTATGTACTACTGGTTCAAGCAATTCAAGGATGGTCCCAATTCTGAGATGGGTGGCTTCACCAGGATCTTGCATTCTGGGAAACCTGACAGCTTCATGGATGAGATCCCAACATTTGTTGCTCAGCCTCTCCCTGCTGGAATCGATCAGGTTTTATTCATAGGGTTTCTTCCAATTTAAGACATTCTAATTCATCTCAGTTTGTGCTTTATATTCTCTCTTTTCAGTAAATTTTGGGTTTGCACATTCTTATTTGAGAAACTAACTTCACAAATTCAACTGATTTGCAGTTTGGGATTTTGGGTTTACTTTGTTTTTCCATTTTGGTTTGATGCTGGTGAAAATTGATGAATATAACTGGAAAATATGCTATAAAGTTTTCATTTTGGTGGAATTTAGGAGGGTTGTGTTTGTACTTGTAGTTAGTTTTGTGTTTGCTATTTCACTAGAGAGGTATGCGTTTTAGTCTTGCTTGCAGCTTGAATTGATTAAAATATAGTTCAAGCAAGAAACAGTTGTATTCAAAAAAACTAAACATGCTGGATTGAGAGAAAAAAAAAAAAAAGTGCGTCATTTTTTTGTTATTGATCAAAAGAATGTCTTGGAAAATTTCCTGTTTACTATAGTTTAAGAAGCATTTGTTGTACATTTGCAATATGAAGATTGTTCTAGTCCTTACAATTTCATGCCTCTCTAATTCAATCTTGTTTCGGGTCCAAAGAAAATGAGAATTAGCATTGACTGTGAATTACAGAGTTGATTTTTAAATTCATGCTCCATTCACTTCCCCAATTAGTAACTAAAGAACGCAAAAGGGGTTTCTCCTATATTTCTATCTGTGTGGAGCATATGAGCCTAGAATTTGTATTGTAAACAGACATAGATAGGGTACATACTGAATGGTGCACTGTTTCCTTTTTTTTTATTTATTAATATTATTATAAATTATTACCGTATATTTCCTTCTGTTAATTACTATATTAAATAATTTATCATTTCACTTTACAATTAATTACAGGGTTATATAGTTCTCAACAGACCTTGGGCATTTGTACAATGGCTTCAGCAAGCGAACATCAAAGAAGAGTACGGGAAAACTTAACTATGTCGCTTTGACACAACAATATTTCTTGATCAATTTTTTTGCATTTCAATGAGTAGATCTAGTAAAACCGATTCGTAATTTTATGCAGCTACATATTGATGGCAGAGCCAGATCATATTATTGTTAAGCCCATACCAAACTTATCAAGGGATGGCCGTGGAGCCGCATTCCCTTTCTTTTACATTGAACCTCAAAAGTATGAATCTGTTCTCCGAAAGTTCTTTCCAAAGGAAAAGGGACCAATAGCTAACATTGATCCAATAGGAAATTCTCCTGTCATCGTTGGAAAGGTACATACATCTTCTATGAGGCTTCCTAAAGAACTTTTAACTAATATTTTTCTTTGTTTCTTATTTCTTATTGAATTGTGTTAGGAATCTCTTAAAAAGATAGCTCCAACTTGGATGAATGTTTCGTTGGCAATGAAAAGGGACCCTGTAGCAGACAAAGAGTTTGGTTGGGTCCTCGAGATGTGAGTTTTCCCTCGTAAGCCTAATATTCGGCTGCTCCAATTGTTAGTTTTTATCCATCCTCAGGTTTATGCAGGTATGCTTATGCAGTTGCATCTGCTCTGCATAATGTGGGTAACATCTTGTACAAGGACTTCATGATTCAGGTTAGATAATATGCATTTACATAGTTATATTTTTGGGTTGTGAGTTTTGCTAAATTCAGTAGTAAGTTTACTGCTTTCCAAATCTTTAACACATAGTTTGAATGGGTTACAAGTTAGATTAAAAGCCTATTGCCTAAGTGACTTTTGATTTTGTCAAAGCAAGGTAGAATTGCATAAAGCTAAGTAATTATACCTTCCTTGGGAAAAAAAGCCAATATTGGTTTGAGAATAGAGCTAGTTTGTAGTTATCTCATCGTGGCAATCTGATGATATATTAATAGTACACATTCACTGAAGCACCAGTATACTAAGAAGGAAAATATTTTGACCGAAATTTTTGGTTTTTTTTTTTTTAATATTTCTAGATGGCTATATTGTTTATATTTATTTTAATTTATTTTCATAAAATGAAAATTCTGAAGATTTCTTGCTTGTGGTTGCATGATGTTAATTACATTGAGGCTTTTCATCATCATATTAACCAGCTTGATAGCTTTTGGTTGATCTAGTTTTTGCATATGTGCAAAACGCGTCTACTATTTTACTCACAATTGCCTGTTTGTGATGCATTCCAGCCTCCCTGGGATACAGAGATTGGCAACAAGTTCATCATTCATTTTACTTATGGATGCGATTATGATATGAAGGTATTCTAATTATGTCCAAGTCCTCAAAGTGATGAAGGTCAAACTCTGAAAATTGTATTTTGATGAAAATAAAAAGTTTCTGACCATGCGATTTTCCAATTTTGATACTCAGGGTAAGTTAACCTATGGAAAGATTGGAGAATGGAGATTTGACAAAAGATCCTATACTAATGCCTGGCCTCCAAAAAACCTTCCACTGCCCCCACCTGGTGTCCCTGAAAGTGTGGTATGTTTCCATCACATTCGAATCCTACTAGCATTTTGCTTCATTATCTGTTAACTAATAGAATTGCTAACCTTTAATTCCAAGTACATTATCTTTTTTCTTATTTAATATAGTTGAGAAGTATAACAAAGAAAAAACAGAAAAGACATGACATGACATAGCAGAGACACAACAACAAATAAATATATATTTTTTTATTTATACATGAAAATGATAATTGTTTCTAAATTTTTTTACATTACAAATACATTTACAATTTATTATATCAAAATAGTAGGAAATCAGTTCATTCCACATATTGGAAAAGAAGTGTGAACAAAAAATCATAATATCTATTTGAGAAAGATCTATTCATAAACAAATTGAAAGTTTCCAGACTTTTAGGATTCCTAAAATTAAAAAGTCTAGACGAGGAGAAAACAAAATATAAATCCACATTCTTTTTATTTTATCAATGCATCCCAAATTATTTCTTTTAAACTTGCAATGTGGTTTATGTGTGTTTAAGCAGCTACCATCCTTCATTGATATTTGATTGAACTATTGGCAAATTTTGATATTGCAGGTTACTTTGGTGAAAATGGTGAATGAAGCCACAGCAAACATTCCTAACTGGGGATCTTAAAGGATAGACATCAAGTAGAAGCTGGCTATAGACAGAGTCTTGTGTTCAGAGGATGGTGAATTTATACTTCTCTGGACGCACTGTGCTTGAAAATATTTACTGTGAAATTTTGTTTAATATGTGCTTTGGATTTGCATAGGAAGCATGAAACTTGCTTGATGAGCTTTTTTTATTTTATTTTACCTACACACAATTGTAGTATATAATGTTCTGTAAAATAACTGACTGTTGATTTCCTTATATCATAAAAATCTCCCTTTGTTTTCATCAAAAGCATATCAGTTTGTGTTTCTTTGACTGTCTATTCAGGCTTTGTATTCATTTGTTTCGTCAGTGGCTTTTATTTCTCACTAGCTGAGATTCACTGTGAATCAGATACCAAAAAATCATTTTACCATCAAAATTTCAGAATTTGGATTTTTTTATTTTATTTTATTTTTTTGGGTGGGACTAATGACTACATATAAGCCAATGTATTTCAGATAGAAGAACTGTTATGTTAAATCAAACATCTCAACTAAACAATAGATGTAAGTGATCAAAAAACTGATCATAACATGCAAATGCTGATCATAAAATGTAAAATACAAGGATTACAACATAGCAATAAAGCTAGTTTTAATAAAAATTCAAGCTAAACTCAATTAGTCCATTTTGGTGGGGGAAAGAATACCAGTAGCATGACCTTTTGATGGCAGCAAAATATTTTGTAGTCGCTTGATCATCACGTCAAGCGTCCTTAACTTTTCCGTGTCTCCAGCCTGCAGCAGAAACCTCTCCAACATCCGAAACACCGCCTCGCTCACATGCCTTCCTCTCTCCAACATTTGTTTGGAGCACTCAAAAGCTTCTTGCACCTTCCCATGCGAGCACAATGATGTGGCCAATAGATCCAATGCATGGCCATGTGGGCAGTGACCTCTCTCTAATAGGTAGCCCCACAAATTCAACCCCAAATCAGGCTGACGATTTGCACAAAAGAATTTCATCAACATCACCACTGTTCGCGTCTTGGGAACAAAGTTTTTCTTCGTCATCTCGTCAAAGAGTTCAGAAACAGAGTCCAAATTTTTTGACTTCATTAAGCCAAAGAACATAGTATGGTATGTGATATTGTCATGCTCAATGCCTTTCTCTTCCATCTCATCCATTAAGCTGGTTGCAGACTCCATGTCCCTGCATCTTACAAGAGAACTCAATAAAGCATTATAAGCACCAGTATCAGGCCTTAAGTTTCTCATGGGAAACTCTTCGAACAACTCTCTTGCTTTAGCTATGTCTCGATCAACCCCTGCGCCATGAATCAATGTTGTTATTGTTTCTATTGTAGGCAAGCAATTTATGCCTTCCATTTCTGTAAGAAGTCTCAAACCATCACTGAAACATCCTTTCTTGCAGTAAGCATCAATTCTAATATTGTAAGTCACATTATTGGGCTTAAAACCTCTTCGAACCATCTCATGGTAGAACAATTCTACCGCAGTAACATCACCTGATTCCTTGAAACCCAACAGCAAAATATTCATGGTCCTGGTGTTGGGAGAAAATCGAGGATGCATCCTGTTGAACACAGACCTTGCCTCCTTCATCTGCCTTTGCGTACAAAACGCTCTAAGTAGTACATTGAACTCATCGGTGCCAAATTTCCTCCCTACAAATATATTTTTCTCCATCCTCTCGAATGCTTCAAGGGTATCTTCAAAGGTTTGGAACTTAGCGATTCTTGATAACATGATGCTCATGGATTTTAGGGTTAGCAAGGAAGGGTGTGTTCGTTGGATTTCTTCCATCAATTCCCAAGCTTTATCAAAGTAGCGCATTCGTGCAAGGATATGGAGTGTCTTCTCAAAAGCATCTGAACTTGGGCAGAAGTAGGAGTGTTGAAGGGAGAATTTGAAGAATTCAAAGGCTTTAAGGCCATTGGAATGTGCTGCAAAGAGGCGACCAAGCACATTTTTCACAAGCAGAGGTGAAAGCACCGATTGTGGGATATGTTGCAGAAGAGTGGGGTGAAGTGGGTGATCAGGAAAAGGATGATCATTAATAATTTTGATGATTGTCTAGATTTCAATTTCTTTTTCTACAGAAGAGTGAGGCTGGGAGGTTGATTCAAAAGCAAAGGTACCAAATAATGCTAGCTTTTGAAAAACAAATTTACTGTATCTATTCAGTTTGACCAAATGAAGCATGACCTCTTTCTTCAAAACAAGACACAACACTCAACTTCCATCCATGGATGCAAAGCTTTACTGATCTCCATACCCTGCCAATCAAACAGATACATCGGTTAGAATTGACAGGAACATGTTGCCGGCACTATTTGGGAAGAGCTAAACTAGGCTTTTTTGGCTATTTTAGCCACAAAAGACAAAATAAGCTATTTTAACTACAAAAAACAAAATATCACATCCAACCTATAATTATTACGCTTTTCTCTCACAAAAAAAAACAAAAAGGCCAAAAAACTCTTCCCAAACCAACCTTTTTAACTCAGGCTAAAATAGTCCAAAAAAGCCAAAAAGCCAACCCACTTCCCAAAACAACCATGGTATCCAACTAGAAAGTATAATATTTAACCATCACCCAAAAAATATAATTAACAAAAACACAAAATAGAAACACAGAATGAATCACAGGAAGTGCATTGACAGGATGAAATTTATTTTAAATATGAACCCAGTAAAGGGGGTTTAATCCCAACCATCCATTATATTTTCTATGAATCATTCTGTATTCCTAACACTGCTGTAAAAAATAATAAATAAATAAATAAGAAGAAAGAAGAGAGAAAGAATTTCCAGAAGAATTAGTATAAGACAATAATAGGCAAAAGAATTATATCTGTTCCATGAAATGTCAACACACACACACATATATATATAATTTCGTTTGAGAATATTATCACAAACATTTTCACAAACACTTTCAATGCATTACAAATACTATCATAAACACAACTAAAACATACAAATAACACCCAATGCAATTACAACAAACAAACAGAAAAACAAGAGATAATTTTGAAACTCAAAACGAAATCTCAAATCAAATTATGAAAAATCCCAAATCCGTAAAAATTTTAAACCCAAAAATTTGGCAATCAAATTAAGCTTTAAGAAATCCTCAAAATAGCTTACGCCTTCCCGTCTTCTTGGTGTATTTTCCGTTTGTCGGCCTTTTCCCGATTGACTGAACTTTAGTTTATATTGTCAGACGCGGAGGTCGGAGAGAGACAGAGGGGTTGGAGAGCGATGTCAGGGATGGTGAAGTGAGGAACCGTGGTTAAAATTATTACAAATTAATTATTAATATATATAAAATTTAGGACAAATTACAAACAGTCCTCGAGATTTGGTAAAAAATACAGATTCTCTGTTGAAGTTTGAAAAATTACAAATTATTCTTTGAGGGTCAAATTTTCATAACAAATTAGGAAAAATTAAGGAGGAATCTGTATGAAAATAAAAATTTCAGAGGGGCAATTTGCTATGGAAATATAAACCTCAGGGGCGGGATGTAATTTCTCAAACTTCATGAGAAAATTTATATTTTCACCAAACCTCGAGGGTAGTGTTTGTAATTTGTTCTAAAATTTATTATTTATTTGTAATTTTTAAAAAACATTACAGTGAATTGAAATTCTCCAAACTAGTTTCCTTGTTTTAATTCATTGGCGGTGATTTAAAAAAGAAAAGAAAAAACACGTTAATAAAATATAATTATATATATACAGATATTTTTTTTTAAAATTTTATTTAAATTTATAAATCAAACACAATATACAATATAAAATGTAGATATTAATTTGGAAAAACTCTACTCATAAGAAAAATTTAAACAAAAAGAATGATGTGACAACTAAAATTATTCAAATTGAGATTTTAAGTGACATTGTTGGGAGGAACTCATGAATTTAATTGTAAAATTAGATTAAAAAAAATCATAAAAAGGACACTGGATGCATAAATTTAATTTTAGATTTTTTTTTTTTTTTTTGAAATATCCACACTCTAAAATATCATCCATAAGGACAAATTTGGACAAATTTTTACGAAGTGACCAAACTAGTTATGTATATATATTGGTGGTGTTTGGGGACTTGGGTTCTGAATTTTTTTTTGATTTTTTTTACTAAAAGACAAATTTTTTACAAAATTAAAAAAAATACATCCAAACAAAATATTACATCCAATCTCATAATTATTTTACTTTTTCTTTCACAAATATCACATCTAACCACATAAAAACTTAACTATCTTCTCAAACATTAATTTTTTTTAATCTAATAATATCCTACAACCAAAAAATTCTACATAAAAATTCATTTTCCAAACACTCACGTTGTTTACCAAATCCTAACCAAACCAAAACATTTTTTCGGTCTCTTCTCTTTAATCGCCTTCTCTGTACTCTCTCTCTCTACTACTCTCTCTCCACTGCTGGCTTTGGGCACAAGCCGCCACTTTGTGTTCCGAAAATTGATGGAAAAAGGTCCCAAAAAAATTGATAAAATATCAAATAAGTTTTAGAATCTTTTAAAAGTGAGTTATAATTCACTTTTTAAATTATAATTCATTTTTTTTTTACAAAAAATAATTTTTAATCAAAAAATTAATTATAACTATCTTCAAAAAATAGTCCTTATTTTTTTTTTTTATTATCATACTTGCTCAAAAGGGTCTCAAAAAACCAAATATTTTTTTTTTTATTGATATGGTGAATTATTTAAAATTAATTGATGGTTGTTTTTTAAATATATGAATTATATATAGAATATTATTAATTATAGTTATTAGTTACAATTATTTATGGAAAAAAGAAACGTTTCAAATTTAAAATTGATTAAATCATACAATCAGTGAAGTATGTCCGAAGAAAGATTGAATGAGTTTGATTGATAACTTGGTTAAAACAAACTTGATTAGTAATTTTATAGTTAAAAATGCAAAAGTTCAAAAAATTTAAATAAAATTTGAATTACCAACTAGTTCAATTATGGAAAAAAAATAATTCAAATATCAATTCATAGTAGAATTCTACTTTGAGACATTTATATATATATGTGTGTGTGTGTGTGTGTGTGTGTGTGTCACGACTCAAACTCGCTCCTATAGGTTTAACATCATGACTGGCCAGTAATCCTAAGATTACCGAAGGCCTCTTAAACAAACACATAATATTAGGGGCTAGCGAAAGCAAAATACAAATATACATCATCCATTGAGCTTTACAAACTTATATGAGACATAAAATATTTAAACATATTTTTATTTATTTATTTTTATATACGTATATTATCGAATCATTCCTGCGTTATCATATATATACAGATAAGACAAAAGGGACTTAGTCTTATATATTAGACTTTAATCACATAGCCTTGGCACTTGACATATCCAGAACCTCCATAGGAGACGCATAGGTTGGCTGACAAAAACAGATTCCAGGCAAACATCTCTAAGTATAGTCATGCGCTTGATCATCTATATACATATACATATACAGTGAGTTAGAACCCAGTGAATAACAACAGTATAAAGGGGTTATGAATGATATCCTTACAGTATTTAAAATAGTCCATTATCATCAGCAAATCAGTTTCTCATTTCATAATCATATTATAATCATAGCAGTTATATGTGGGACATCCAATAGCAAAACAATATAGTAGGTCATAAAAGACCGAACAGTCAAAATTGATAGCCATGCCATCAATACAGTAAATAGAAGTTCCAAGAACTGGAACTGACAGAGATCTCTATAATAGTAAACAGTAGTAGTAACATGTTAGATTTATTTATTTTGATGATTTATTTAATTATGTTTTAATTTATTTGGAAGAGAAAAATAGAATCAAAATTTATTTTGATGATTTATTTGAAAGAGAAAAATAGAATCAACATTTATTTTGATGATTTTATGTTTTAATAAAATCAAAATTTATTTTGTCCCATTATTTCTCACCTAAACCTTTATCCTAAATGTTGTTAGAATGTATTTAATATTTGCTTAAATCAAGAGTTCAAACAGTCCAAAACAAAGGTTCAAACAGCCTAGCACAGCAGCAGGCCAAAAGGTTCAAGTGGAAGATATTCAAATTGGTAATGATGGAAGTACAACGGCTATAAACGACTATAAATTTAAATGACTACAATGGCTATAAATTCAAATGAATACAACGGCTATAAGTTTCATTATATATACCAAAATCTCTAATGTAAACAAGTTACAACAAAAAACTTGAAAATATTCTTTGATCTCTAATCACTCACATCCTCTCTCAGAAATTATACATTGAGTCTTATAGCATTAAGCTCATCTTTCTTGTGTGAGATTTACAGAAAAATCAAAGCTTCATTTTATATATCTATCTTTGAGAGATATTTATTGTAAGCTTTCTTTGAAAGTAAAAATACCATTTCATCTTGTAAAAGTGTTGCAAACACTGTGTTCTTAAAATCTTGAGAGTGATTGTGAATCACCTAAGATTTGCAAGGGTTTAGGCTTGTGAAGTCTATGTAAAATCCATACCTTTCTCTTCCATCTCATCCATTAAGCTGGTTGCAGACTCCACGTCCCTGCATCTTACAAGAGAACTCAATAAAGCATTATAAGCACTAGTATCAGGCCTTAAGTTTCTCATGGGAATCTCTTCAAACAACTCTCTTGCTTTAGCTATGTTTCGAGCAACCCCTGCACCATGAATCAATGTTGTTATTGTTTCTATTGTAGGCAAGCAATTTACACCTTCCATTTCTGTAAGAAGCCTCAAACCATCACCGAAACATCCTTTCTTGCAGTAAGCATCAATTCTAATATTGTAAGTCACATTATTCGGCTTAAACCCTCTTTGAACCATCTCATGGTAGAATAGTTCTATAGCGGTAACATCACCTGATTCCTTGAAACCCAATAGCAAAATATTCATGGTCTTGGTGTTGGGAGAAAATCGAGGATGCATCTTGTTGAGCACAGACCGTGCCTCCTTCATCTGCCTTTGAGTACAAAACGCTCTAAGTAGTGCATTAAACTCATCAGTGCCAAATTTCCTCCCTACAAATATATTTTTCTCCATCCTTTCAAATGCTTTAAGGGTATCTTCGTAGGTCTAGAACTTAGCAATTCTCGATAACAAAATGCTCATGGATTTTAGGGTTAGCAAGGAAGGGTGTGTTCGTTGAATTTCTTCCATCAATTCCCAAGCTTTATCAAAGTAGCACATTCGTGCAAGTATATGGAGCGTCTTCTCAAAAGCATCTGCACTTGGGCGGAAGTAGGAGTGTTGAAGGGAGAATTTGAAGAATTCAAAGGCTTTAAGGCCATTGGAGTGTGCTGCAAAAAGACGATTGAGCACATTTTTCACAAGCGGAGTTGAAAGCACAAATGGCGAGATATGTTGCAAAAGAGTGGGGTGAAGCAGGTGATCAGGGAAAGGGTGGTCATTAACAATTTTGATGATTCTCTCGATTTCAATTTCTTTTGGCTGGCAGGTTGATTCAAAAGCAAAGGTACGAAATAATGCAAGTTTTTTAGGACCTAGTTTACTGTATCTATTCAGTTTGACCAAATGAAGCATGACCTCTTTCTTCAAAACAAGAGACAACACTCAACTTCCATCTATGGATGCAAAGCTTTACTAATCTCAATACCCTATTAATCAAACATATACATTGGTTAGAATTGACTGGCAATTGTTATACATGAAGTAGATGTGGTATGTAACTAGATAGAGAGAAACTGGTATAAGAGATATGCTTGAGTGAATATAGGATGTGAAACAACATCTAGATTATCAATAAAATATCAATGCATTTTCTGTGAACCATTCTATGGTCAATTATGTGCTCTTAGCATTGTTTTTCAAAACAAGAGCAACCAAGTTTGCAACAAATAAGAAACCTACATCTATCAAAAATTTTTAAAAACATTTTCAATGCATATCCAAATGCTACCATAAACACATCTAAAACATACAAATATATACCCAATGCAATTACAACAAAAAAACATAAACAAACAAACCCAAAAAAATAAAAATAAAAAGTGATCATCTAGAAACTCAAACTGAAACATCAAATCAAATTATGAAAAATCCCAAATCGTAAAAGTTTGGCAATCAAATTAAGCTATAAAATAGCTTACCCCTTGGCCCTAATGCACCATACCTTTCCCGTCTTCTTGGTGTGTGGTCATAGAGAGAGACGATGGCAAGAGAGAGAGAGAGAGAGAGGAACCGTGTCTTGATTTTTGGGAAATTCGCTTCGACCTCTCAAATCATGAAGCTTATGTCAATTTACTCCCTCAACTGTCATGTTTCCGGGCTTCAAAGTTTTTATTTTTTATTATTGTTTTATTTTATTTTTTTTTATTATTAACAATTAGGGAAATTCCATTCAATTCTGTTGATGGTTAGACTTAAAAGAAGGGTGATGCTTCCCTCCCGTATGTAATCGAATTGGAAGGTACTGTTGGGCCTATAAATAGGGCCGGCCCTGAGGGCAGACAAGAGAGGCCTGCGCCTTGGGCCCCCAAATTTGGGCGAAAAATAGGGGCCTCCAAATAAAATTTTGTGTTTTAGATATATATATATATATATAAAGACTCAAATACTATAGGCTCAATTGAACATGAGGCTCAAAAAAAGGCAACAAGACTAGATTTTTATTTTTTTAAGTATTTGTAATGATTATTTCCTATCTTAATATATGAAAGTAAATTTTTACTTATAATTTTAATGATTATATGTGTAAGTAAATTTTTTTGTGACTACAAACAAACAAAAAGTTGTAACTTATAGTTTTATGGGATTTTTGGTGAAAAGCCCCTTCCATTGGGCCTATTTTATGTGAAGCCCACGAAATAAAACAATGGCCCCAAAAGCCTCTCAATTAAAAAAATATGGGGAAATATGAAACAATTCCACAGTTTCTCTCCCCTCACTTTGTTTCATCGATTGAAAACCCTCATCTGAATATCATCATTCGAAAACCCTAGCATCGATTGAAAACCCTCCTCTGAGTCTTATTACTCTCTCTCTCTAGAGCTACTTGTCTTTCTACCCCTGCAATGTTACAAGTTTGTCGCTCGCGCTCGAATTAAACTCCGCATTATGATTTACTCTCTCTCTTGGACACATATTTTGCAGGTGATTTTTTTCCCCTTTCTGCTAGTTTTTTGATATTATGAAGTCTGCCTGGGTTTGTTTTCATTTTGGGAGTGGTGTATGAGATTACATTGGCATGGTATGGGCTAGGATTGTAAGGCTGCTAAGGATTTTGTGTTAAATATGGCCGCCACTTATCCTCGTTTCATCTTAACCCTTTGGTAATGTGTGTATTGAATCAGTGCTGCTGAAAAATTGTTTATTCAAAATTATTAACATATAAGATTTTGTTCGATTTATAACAAAATGTTATTCTAACAAAATACAGAGGTCAGTGATTTTAATACACTTATTTTTTTCTTTTCTTTTTTTTCATTGTTGCATTAAGGTGAGTAGAGTTTGGGATTTTGGGTTACACTAAGGATCATCTGTTCTAAAATTTTATCACTATCTTAAAATACTTTTAATTACTAAATCATGTGAGAATGTTAAGGTTTAAAAATTTTGAAAACTAATTTAGGTATTTCGGAACGCTGTATGCAGTTTTGCTTCAATTTTGTTGCTTTGATTTCTGTAGTGTTCTGGTCCTGCAATTTCAATGCTTTCAATTTCACTTGTTTCATGAATTTTTTAGAGTAAAATTTTACTTTTAACCAGAGTAAAATTTTGCTTATAATGAGAGGAAAGTTTTACTTATAAACAGAGTAAAATTTTACTTTAAAACTTTGTTGTTTCATTACAATGCTTTGTGCATTTTTATGCTTTCATCAATGCCTCTTGATTTCTTGTTGTATGTGTTTTATAGCCTTTGCTTATTACATAAATGTGCATATCAATTTGTATATGAATATATATATATATATGTATGTATCTATTTATGTATGTGAATGTGATTGTAGTTTCGTCATTTCTCTGATTTCGATTTGAATGTGAATTTTATATGTTAATTTCATAGCTGTGTTGCTTATAGTCAAAATTGAGACAAGGTTTTCATGATTCTTGGTTCTATAAATTTTGTAGGTGTTTTTGTTTATTTCCTAGGGCATAATGTTCAAAGTAAAATTTTACTTTCAATAAAAGTAAAGTTTTATTGCCAAGTAGAGCAAAACTTTACTGTCTCATTACAATGTTTATGCATTTTCTTTAGTGCTTATTGTTTTGTCACTTTGTTGTTTAAAGTAAAATGTTACATTGTTGATATAGGGAAACTTTTTAGTGTTTTAAAATGGTTGTTACAAGAAGCAAATGTGGTGGTGATGATGATGATGATGATGATGATTTTGAAGTTCCACCTACGGCTATTCAAAAGAAGAAAGTCCCTAAAAAAAAAAAGCAAAAGTAGTAAAGAATTTCAATCCAATGCTAGTGATGATGAAGGCTCTAATGAAAGCAATCCAATGCCTTCAACAACAAAACCTTCAAAGTTGAATATTGTACATGGAGTACGGGAGAGGGAGAACTATGTGAAACAATATAGGTCAAATGTTGTTTCATTGATAAACCTAATGCGAGACACATGGTTCACTGAAAGACACATTATTGCCCTCGAGAGAACACCTTTTGAGATGTTGTTTAAATCTTTTTGGAAGAAAGAAGATGTGGTGTTAAAGAAGTTCAAGAAAGTTGACGATAATGTCATGGATGTGATCAAATCTTATGACTTTTATGAAAAGGGATTTAAGCTTGGGGGGAAAACGTATGACATACGGGACAGTGACGTTACTTTGATTTTTGGGATAAAATCAGGAACGAAAAAAGTAGACGTCTCATATGGAAAAAAACAATAATCACCTTTTGTGCAGAGAAGGTTTCGTAATATGTCAAGAATATCCGTAAAGAGTTTGCGAGAGGCATTAGGAGATGCATTGGAAGACACAACGACAGTTGATGTTGAGGATGTTGCACGAATAATGTGTTATTTGTTGTGGCAACTTTGCTATTACCAACAACTGGTCTAACAGTTGGATGGGCTTTTGTCGCCCTTGTAGAAGATTTAGAAATGATGAATTCATATACATGGTCGACTACAGTTGCATCCACGTTGACTACTTCAATCCAGTCTTCATTAGGAAGTCCTGAAAATGTAATTGGATGTGTACTTCTTCTTTTGGTAAGTAAATTGAACTACTTGAAATATTACACAATCTATCTTTAGAGAATTAACTAATTTCGATTTTTTATTTTGTAGTACTGGTTATGCGAGCACACTACGTTCATTCAACCTCAAGGAAAAAATTTATGTCCAAGGCTCCTTCGATGGGACTTATCAACATTGAGAAAAAAGCTAATGAAGCGGTCATTGCAAACACTAAAGCCCGAAGATGTATCATCTTTCCAAATTCAACCTTCCAAATTCAACCTTCCAAATTCAACCTTACTAGTTCACTTTGCTTAAAATTGTACTTACATAATAAAATCTTATTCTTGAACAGAGTAAAAGTTTACTTCAAATTAGAGTAAAAGTTTACTTGCAATCAAAGTAAACTTTTACTTTGAAACAGAGTAAAATTTTACTTACTCTTGAACAGAGTAAAAGTTTACTTAAAATCAGAGTAAAAGTTTACTTACAATTAAAGTAAACTTTTACTTTGAGACAGAGTAAAATTTTACTTACTCTTGAACAGAGTAAAAGTTTACTTAAAATCAGAGTAAAAGTTTACTTACAATCAGAGTAAACTTTTACTTTGAAACAGAGTAAAAGTTTACTTAAAATCAGAATAAAAGTTTACTTACAATCAGAGTAAACTTTTACTTTCAATCAGAGTAAAATTTTACTTTGAAACAGAATAAAATTTTACTTACTTTTGAACAGAGTAAAAGTTTACTTAAAATCAAAGTAAAAGTTTACTCTTACAATCAGAGTAAACTTTTACTTTGAAACAGAGTAAAATTTTACTTACTCTTGAACAGAGTAAAAGTTTACTTAAAATCAGAGTAAAAGTTTACTTACAATCAGAGTAAACTTTTACTTTCAATCAAAGTAAAATTTTATTTTGAAATAGAGTAAAATTTTACTTACTCTTGAACAGAGTAAAAGTTTACTTAAAATCATAGTAAAAGTTTACTTATAATTAGAGTAAACTTTTACTTTGAAAAAGAGTAAAATTTTACTTACTCTTGAACAGAGTAAAAGTTTATTTAAAATCAGAGTAAAAGTTTACTTACAATCAGAGTAAACTTTTACTTTGAAACAGAGTAAAATTTTACTTACTCTTGAACAGAATAAAAGTTTACTTACAATCAGAGTAAACTTTACTTACAATTAGAGTAAATTTTTACTTTCAATCAGAGTAAAATTTTACTTTGAAACAGAGTAAAAATATACTTACTCTTGAACAGAGTAAAAGTTTACTTAAAATCAGAGTAAAAGTTTATTTACAATCAGAGTATACTTTTAATTTGAAATAGAGTAAAATTTTACTCTGGTAGTTAAAATTTGCTTCATTGCTGACTTCTTTTCTTTTTTTTATTTTTCAAATGCAGGTTAGTCACGATGAACTGAAGCCCATTTCCAAAGAAGAAATGAAACTCATTCGCAATGATGAGGAAGAAGATGCATTGGACATAAAAAAAAATTTAGAGACTAAAGAAGATGAAGATCATGTAGCTAAAGCTTTAGAAGATGATCAACATTTGAAGGACTTCATTGATCTTGGGAAATTAGAACGAGTTCAAAAAGAAAACAAGAGGCTGAAAAGTGATAATATGGCATTGGTTGAAGAACTGAAGAAAATGAGGGAAATAATGCAAAAAATACAAGAGGATTAAGAAGCAAAAACAAAATAAATGAAGGAAAAGATGAGCAACATAGAGAAAGAAATTGAGAAATTGAGAAAGGAGTTTGAAATACTCGAATCTGAAAATAAACAATTGGTTGAACAGATTGAAGAAAATGCAGTTCATGCGACTACCCAGGCTTTTGCTTCTAAAGAAATGCCACATGCTAACGGAGTAGAACAATAGCAAAACTTTAGGATTCAAACTACATTGAAAGAAACACCTATAGTCATAGAGCCATTGCAAACATCCATGGTCAAGAAAATTAAAATCAAGGCGAGGAAGAAAAAAGAGATGTCTGATTTTGAATGTGAGCTAAGAGAGGCAAAGAAAAAAAAGACCACAAAACAAGCAATTGAAGTGATATCAAATGAAGTGATTTGTGTTGTCAACTTGCCTCTAAGCCAACCAAAGTCAGTTGAAAGGGTTTTGTTTCCAGATAAGGCTGCAATATGCAAATTGCTTGATCAGAATGATAAGTGTCTACTGACCAAGATTTACAATTTGGAAACCACAGAGTAAGACCATTTTAATTTTATCAAACAATAGATTTTTACTGTTATCAAACTGCAACATGTTAATCAACATTTTTTTTACCTTATGACTAGAGCAATCATATGGTCTGGCACGAAATGAAGTATATGTTACATTGCATGATGTGGATGCAATTCTGAGAGATGGTGATACTGCAAATAATGTAAGTGGTCATACAATTTTCAATGACTAGTGTTTACTTCAATAACCTAAAATAGTTCATTTTATTAACATATATTTAATTGATTTTTGTTTTTGTAGGTCATTGACAGCTTTGTAGGAATGCTTCAAATTGAGCAACAAGCAAAGAAGCCAGAAAAGAATAAGTTATTCTTTTCTCAAGCCTTTGTTGGGTAAGCCATCAATTTGTGTTTAGTTTGAATTGATAAAATTTCACTGTGGTTTAGTGTAACATTGTACTGTATTTTAGAGTTAAATTTTACTATTTCGTTTGCCAAAAATTGACAACTCATACAGTGTGTTACCAACACAACTTGAGACATGACACTCTTATATGATTAAATACAGTTACTAGTGAAATGGGTTTATGGAGATTTGAGAAATCATTTAATTGACGAAGTGCTTGAGCAAGATTTGAGTGAATACAGATACCTTCACTTTTACATGAACTCCAATGGGAACAAGAAGAAAGAAAAACCCTACCACTGAACATTTCTTGTAGTTGACACTGAATTTGATGAGTGGAGACATTACAATTCTTTAAGGCCAAGAGACAACAGAGAAGATCCTTACCTTAAGGATGCAAAAAAGATTACAAGTGCTTTACATCATATTAACAGTAATTTTTTACTGTGTTTTATTCTTGTATTTAATCGTGACCAAACAATTATGCAATGATGTTAAATAACATATGTGGAGAACAAGTTGTCCAACAAAACGAAGAGAGGTAGAAGAAAGTTTGCAAACTTGGTTTCGGTAAAAGATAGTTTACAACAATGCCCAACATTGTAAGTATTTCACGCTACTACTACATGCTTGAATTGGTAGTTTTCAAATTTGACTAAATCTAACAAGATCTTGATTTTTATTAACAATGTTGATTGCGGAATTATTGTATGTTATATCATGCATCAAATCATAAGAGATGAGCCTATTGCAAATTCTATGGAAGAAGATGAAATTAACAATTTTCGAGTATCAATAGTGCATCAATTTTTGAATGATTATCCAAAAGCATGGACTGAGGAACAATTCAATCTAAAAAAAAAAAGAAAAAAAAAAGGCAAGAGCTAAGACCTCAAGGACAACAATGTAGACAACTTTTGGGGAAGTACTGTGAACGATTAATGTAATTTCGATTTTTGTAAATGAAAGAATGGTGAAAAAGTAATTGTAAGTGAAAGAATACTAAAAGAGTATTAAATAGTACATGTTATGTTTATTGTTCTAGTAAATTTTACTGTGGTTTGGAGATTAATATATTATTATAGCAGGATATTGTTTTGACTAGGAATTAACGTTGTTATGGATAAAATACAATGATATAGGTTATACTTGTGTATCTTTGATGATATATGTAGTTGTGTTGTTAGATTATTTTTGCACAAAGAGCGCATGATGAGCATCAGGAGAGTTTGTTTATTATGGTAAATTTTGGTGCAGGTTGGAAATGTTTTTCTAAGGGACTAACATACTGTCTGAAATAAAGTAAAAGTTTACTTTGAAATAAAGTAAAATTTTACATTGCATAAAAGTAAAATTTTACTTTACCCTAAAATAAAGTAAATTGTTACACTCGGAATTTAAAAGTAAAATTTTACTCTGCATAAAATTAAAATTTTACTCTGAAATAAGAGTAAAATGTTACACTCAGAATCTAAAAGTAAAATTTTACTATGCATAAAAGTGAAATTTTACTCTGAAATAAGAATAAAATGTTACACTCTGAATCTAAGAGTAAAATGTTACACCCTGAATCTAAAAGTAAAAATTTACTTTGAAAAATGAGTAAAATGTTAGACTCTGGATCTAAAAGAAAAATGTTACTCTGTATAAAAGTAAAATTTTACTTTTTATAAAAGTAAAATTTTACTCTGAAATAAGGTAAAACTTTAATCTAAAAGTAACATTTTACTCTGAAATATAGTAAAATTTTACTATGAAACCACAAGCTCATCACACCCATAAACAACCACTCAACAACATAGTAAATTTTTTCTTTGAAAGGCAGTAAATTTTTACTTTCATGTGAATGAAGGCAATGTTTTACTCTGGAAAAAGTAAAATTTTACTCTGCAATAAAGTAAAAGTTTACTTTGAAATACCGAAAAATTTTACTTTGAAAGCACAGGCTAAGCACAACCATTTCAAACCTTCACACCTACTGAACAAACTCCATTATAAGTTCATTTACATGAAACTTATTCACCCACATTAAAAAAATATATTAAAATGTCAAACTCAACCACAAAGCAAATCATAAACTTGAACAAACAACCATTCAAGAACATAGTAAAAATGTCTTTTATTGCAATGTCTCCTTACAAATCTAGTCTAAAAGACTATACTATTATTGCTATGGACTATTTATTGCAGAAGAACTGTATTATTTTCATACTTCTATTACAAAATCAATAATGTCTTTCATGGCAATGTCTCTTTGCAAGTCTTCCTATTATGACCGTACTTCTTGCATCTACTACACTGTACTCATCTTATCTTCTTACCCCTAGATGGAATCCTATTCTTCCTTGGCCTACCAGGTAGCTTCTTACAAACTGGAGAAAGGACAACAAGATCATCCATAGCTACAAGAGGTTTCTCAACAGTGGGTATTGGATAAACAGACTCAGCATAGCAAGCTTTAAACTTGCTAGTGTAATAAAATGGTTCCACATATGCATACAAATCACCTTCACTCTTTTGGATAACGGTCGCTGCGTGAGCACAAAGAAATTCATTCAATTGCCATTGGTAACATGAGCAAGTTTTATTCAATAGGTCAACGCTAATCGATGGCCGGGATTGAACCTCAAAAACATGATCACTTGAACGACTAACCAATCAAGTTCTTTCACTTTTAAGAGCATTTACTAATGTTGAATCCATCTCCTGACAATGAAAAGTATTTCATTTCTTAGCTTGTTCTCTCCTTCTCGACATCAAATCCATGATCTTCAACCTAATTGAATCAATCATCTTCGTAGTGGGTAAATGACTAGCTTGACGGATCCATTAATTGAAAGATTCTGCCACATTCGAGTGCATTTCACCGTATTTTTGTCCTTTAAAATATGCATTAGTCCACTTGTCATAGGGCAAATTGGATAGAAACCTATAAACGATCCCTTTTCCCTCATCTTGTAATTCTTTCAAACACTGATTACAAGATCCCACTGTCAGAGCATAAGCACATAAAGAAAACAAAAAAAACTATTCTACTCCTGAAAGTATTGCTGAAACTTGGATCGGAAAACCTATCCCTCAAATTGGCTTGCAAGTGTTGGAGACAAAAATAGTGGTAAGCAGTAGATAAAACCTTGGGTAAAGCCTTTAAAAGTACAGCGTTCCGATCAGATATGAAGGTAATTGGTCATTTATCCAACAATATATTCAACAAATGCATAAAAAACCATTCCCAACTGTCTGTAGTCTCTGTGTCGACAATTGCCATTGCAAGAGGGAAAAAACCTGAAAAATAACATTTTACAATTAGTAAATATATTAAACGAAAAGGACAAATATAGTAGATTTTTACTCTGAATAACAGTAACATGTTACTGTAACAACGCCCATGGGGGACCCCACGCTACACGCTACAGTTCGGACTCGATTTTTGTTTGTGGTTCTAAATCCGAACCAAAGAGTCCAAATCCGGCAAATCGTTTTGAGAAAAACAGATTTTTGAAAAGAAGTGCCAAACATGGACTGCTTTGCCAGATACAGAGTCGCCACCTAAATATTTTTTAATGGGGAAATTTAGGAAACCCTGACTCAGTGCCAAAGGCCACGTGTCCGTCATCACCAAAGTTGCCTCGGCTCGGGAGCTTGGGTACGATTGGGGAAGGTCAGCTATGAGCACCCCCTCTCGCCCGGTCCGAAGACCGGCCTCTACTAACCGTGATATCTTGTTTTGAAAACGTTATGTGTTCTTATTCCGATTATTAGCCTAGGATTACTATGTTGTACGCACAGCAAACAAGTATATACTAGATTGCCTAATTTGGAAATAATCATTGCATATCCGTTTGTTTTGAAAAACACTTTGGAATTTGCTACTCGCAAGTAGGCTAAAACACGGATTTTGTCACGACCCAAACCCGGCCCTATGGGTTTAGCACCGTAATTGGCCAGTAATCCGAGATTACCGAAGGCTTTCTTGAAACGAATACAGTTAAGCAAGTCTGAGGCCTAGCGGAAGCCAATACAGTAAATAACTAGTGTCCATTGAGCTGTGAAAATCTGTATGCCAAAAACATTTTTCATGCATTCATACAGTACAGTCTATATAATCATATACAATCATTCAGTACGGGGACCTAATCCCTCAGAATGATCTGATAGAAACGATGAAGAGATCTATCTGATGAGTACAAAACAGTAAGGAGACCGATGGGGACACAAAAACACCCCAAGCCATAGCATGGCAACTCGGAACCTCGCAGTGAGGCACATAGGCTGGCTTGACAAAACTGGGGACCAACCCACGCTCCTAGCTCCGGTCTGGCTGCTGAGAACCTACATATATATATAAACAGTGAGCTAAAGCCCAGTGAATAACGAATGTCGTAAGGGGTTATGAATGAATGTCCTACTGATAATGAAATCAATTCATTAAACAAGATATTTGATCTTTCGATATTTGATCAATCAGTCATATGTGGTACATCCATTAGCCTATAAACAGTAGGTCCAAAAGGACCGGGTCTTAACAGACCCAACAGTAATGATGGCCATCAATCAGTAAACAGTATGGTTCCATAAGGGGACCGACAGAGCTCTGTAACAGTAACAGTAAGTGCTAAGGATGCCACAGTACAGTTCAGAATACAGGACATACATTCATTCAGTAAACAATATCAGTTCAATAAACAGTTCAGTTCAGCATTCAAAAGATAAACATTTTGAACATATCTTTACACAATTGTTACTCACAGAGTTCTGGGCTAATAGCAGCTAGAGCGCGTCCCCGAGAGCCAACCCTAAACAGTTAACAAATAGAACACACCCTAAGTTTCACAGTCGGGAAGGATGATAATTAAATCCCTAAATTTCCTCGGTGTGGTTCTATGTCTAAATCCTCATTAAGATGTCTTAAACTAGGCCTAAGAATGCCTAGGATGGGATGAGGATGCAAAAATACAATTGGAAGGAATTTTTCAAAAGTTGCTGAAAACAGGGGTCTCGCTCGAGCGAGCCTTCCTTCGCTCGAGCGAGGTTGCAAAATCAAAGGCTTCGCTCGAGCGAACAATCCTTCGCTCGAGCGGTCTGATGAAATAGTAAAAGTACTGGATGCTCGATTTTTACGCTCGAGCCACCAATCCTTCGCTCGAGCGTGGCTCAGAGGAAACGTTGGTCGCTCGAGCGAGGAATCCTTCGCTCGAGCGAAGAAGCCAAATCTGGAATTTCCAGATTTGCCTTCCAAGCTCAAACCAAGTATTCTCAACTCAATTCTCGACCTCTTGGGCCCAAATTCGGAAAAATACATCCCAAAACAATGTGTAACAAGTTTCAAAAGCCAATTTATGAATTCAAGCCCTAAAGGTGAGTCAATTAAATCCAACATTCAAACCCATTTTCAAGAACAATCTTTAAACATGCAATGCATGAGTTTTAAACCAAAATCAAGCTTCAAATCTTGCTCTAATAAGCTCAATAGTTGGAAAACAAAATGAAAACATGGACTATAGCTTAAACATGGACATGCATGTACAATTTCAACATGAATTCAACTTCAAAATGCACTAATTCAAGCATGCATGCAACAATGGAGTTCCAATTCAACATATATGAGCAAATTCATGTCTTAACTTCTCTATAACCATGATACATGCAAGATGAAGCTTAAGAACAACAATAAGAAGATAAATTTCTTACCTAGAGTTTCAATTTCTTGTCTAGGAGTTCAATTTAGCCAAGTTACACTTTCAATTCTTCAAGATTTCAAGCTAGATCAACAAGGACAATTCTCTCTCTCACTAACTCTCTTCTTTGGTTTTCTATGGTCGGTTGAGGCAACACAAGGCTGATGAAATGTTGTTTTAATTAAGTGTATAAGGCTCTACAATGATAAGAATAAACAAAAGCCACTCAATGGCAATTCCGCAATTATGGCAACCTCTTTAATTGACTTAATTTAATCTAATTTAATCATTCCTAATCAATTTTCAGATAGATATAGACCATTAAATCACAAATATTCTACTGATCCCAAAACTTTAAACGGTTCCTAATTTGACCGCCGATAAGGCCTTCAATTAGCAGTTTAAACATATGAATTCAAACAGATATTCAATCGATCACACAGATGCAATATGCAATTCAATAGATAAACTTATTCAATTTCAGTTTCGATTTCAATCAGTCCATTCAGTACTTCAGTTAATTCAATTATCGGTCATTATCAGTTCAGTTTAACAGTAACCAGTAGCTAATTCAGCAGTTTATCGATAATCAATACGAGGGTTGTTACAGATTTCAACGAGTTTTTCTAACTCAGACAATCCAACCTTCACCCACAGGCAATCAAACAGTTTATCACATAAGCATCTAGCCACATGGTAAGCATGCTGTCATGATAGCATTCACACGCATGCGATATGCTAAAGCATGAAAATACTTACATCGTACTCCGTGCCAAAACAATAAACTAGTTAGCAAATATGCATAGTCCTAATTCATGTCAAATTGACTAATGCAACACATACAGGATGCAATTAGGGTAGGCTCAGCTAACCTAAACATGGCATGTGAAATGCGATCAATTGATGCACGTATTCAATTTGGAATTGAAGTACAAATGCAGTTAGCATGATACGTCGAGCCCGGTGCATGTAAGACAAATGTATGGATGCACACATGTATAGCATAAGGTATGCTAATTTAAACATGCCCTAATCTACCATCATAAGCGGGTAAATAAAAGGGAAGAAAGAAGTGGGGATTGGAAGACATGCACACACACGCACCCACACTTATTACAGATTTGCCCTCGCTCGGAGGGACCAAAAGAATAATACAAATTAATTAACTACGAGCTAATTAATTATTACAAATTGCCTAAGTAGTTAACAAACTAACTAAGCTAGGAAAAACAATAAACTGCCTCGGGAAGAGAGCCTAATGCAATGCATGCTCGGGTCTTGCTCGGAAGCGCACTGCCATGCATAGACTGCCTCTGTTTTCCCTGCTCTGCCCCTCTGAAGACTGCCAAAGTCTCTGAATTGCTTCCCTGAACATTGGGAGACACTACCGGCTGAGTAGAATTGCCACCGGCAATGGGATGTGGTCATCGGCTGAGAATGAATCCATCGGCCACCAATTGTTTGCCGGTCGGCACTCTGTGCAGTCGATCGGCAAAAAGTTCCTGCAGAACCTGTTTGACAGCAGCAGAGGACAGAGCCTTGCATGGCAATGCAATTCAAGCAATGTATGCATCAATCATGTCCCTCATCATGTTAGTGACTCAAAGGGACATGCTCCTTGGTTCTCGGACCATCAATCGCGCATTTCCATGCGTGATGGCCTAAGGGACCAAGTGTGCACATTTTGATGTCAAATGCAATGCAAACCAACAGACCAAAGGGGCCCAATTCCTATCACTAGATCAAGGAACGAGGCATGCATGCAAGATGCAATGCAACCTAGGCATGCAAGCTAAGGATGCAACATGGGAATGCAATGCACCCTACACACTAGGCATGCAACCTATGCAAGCAAGCATGCAAGTCATGAGGCGATACAAACCAATGAAAAGATGGACTTAAACATGATTTAGGCAGCCCTAAATAGGCCTAAAACAGTGGCCAAAATGCTAAGTACATGAAGGCAAATGTACATACAAGCATGCATGAAAACATGAACCAACATTCAAGCATAAAGTGTAACTTCTAAGCACACTTAAGAAGCTACAAATATGGACAATTAACATGCAATGGAAAGCTCTGAAATCATGCTAAAATGGTGCCAAACCAAATGAACAAGACAAGCATGGCATGCAATTAAGGTCCAAAACTTGAGGCAAGCCCAGAGGCTTAAACCAAGGCCAAGTCAACCAAGCCTCACAAGGCCAAGGGGACTTAAAATAGGTCTAATGCAAACCTAAACAACACCCAAGGAACACCTAGATGGCATCTAAGTGGCTCAAGTATAAAGGCATACACAAATGCTTAACATGAAGCATACAACACTAACTTTTAAAGCATCAAAGAAGCATTGAAAGGCAAGCATGTGAGCATGTTATAAGGACTGAAATGGCATGTTAGGTGGTTCTAAACCATTGAAATGATGCAAGCAACGCATGCTACACATTCACACACTTAAGGCCAACAAGCCAAAATGCAAAGGGGTCATGCAATGCATGTTATGGCCGACCAAAATGGCTAAGGACAGACCTTAAACATGGAAAAATAAACATGAAAGCTTCACAAAGCCAAGCCTAAAACATGCTAGAACAATAGTTTACAACCTAAGGCATGTTAAGGCAACAAAATGGCATTACAAGGCATGTATGCTAAGCAAGCATGGTGTACCAAAACCAACATATGACAATGCTATTTCATGGAAAAATAAGCATAAATAACAGCCAAGGCATGGTCAACATGAGGCTTAGCTAGGTGCTCATTAAAGAGGCAAAAATGGCCCTTTTCAAGAACAACAAGGAGAGGGGGTGGCCCTTTCCTTCTTGGGACTTCAAGGCACCATCCTTACCACTAAAATCCCTCAAGATTTTAGTGGTGAGGAGGCCCAAACACCAAAGTCCCGGAGCTCACTCGAAATAGCACAAAATGGAGCCCCTCAAGGCTTAAGAGGGGTCAAACACCTCCAAACCACAAAACACTCTAAACAAACTATTTAGAGGGCCCAAAAATAGAACTTTTTTATATTATACACTAAGCTCAAAGATAGTTCTAAGATAGACAAAAATAGAATGCAAGAATGGGGTAAAAAGGGGTAAGATTGTTACCCTTGAAGAACCTCTTCACAAATGGTGGACCAGCCCCTTCCTTGAGCTCAAAACAGCTCCAAAGCTTCAAGAACAAACCTCTGGCCCTTCAAGAACCAAGAAAAGGTGTAACACTATGTGTTTGTGGGCAATAGTAACCCTAAACACACACAAATACAAGAGAATGAGAGATATAGATATAGGATAGATACAAAACCCTAAACCTAGGACCAGAGCTTCTCTCACAACTTCTCTAACCAAAATCTCTAACCCTAAAGCCAAGAGAGAAGGGCTCCTCTTATAGAGGAGCCAATCTTGTAAAGCTTACCAAGGAAGCTAACAAGAAGGCCATCCCTCCATACACGTGTATGGAGGGGAACAAAATGCAAGCCAGCTGTTTTAAAATATCTGCAAAAGCAGATGAACAGTAGTCGGCTGCTCAAAAGTGCCATTTTGACAAAATAAACTGTCGACTGGCAACAAAGAATGCCGACAGGCAATATACATTGCCGATGGCAACACAATACCAGCCGGTGGCCTCCAGCCATGGCCGGTGATGTGTGGGGATGCCTCACAAGGTATTCCCTGCCCCTCCAAGGCAAAACACAAGTGTTTGGTGCAAAACCAGACACTAAACAGTCGAGTTCGGAGATCTTGAGGCAAGGCGCGTAGCCGAGACCTCCGGGAACTCCAAACGAACACAAACATGGATGATCACCGGGTGTTCAAACGGTGACGTCCAAGTCTTGAGGACGGTCAAAAATGGGGTGTCTACAGTTACTCTGAAAATAATTAACATGTTCCTCTGAGAATAAGTAACTTGTTACTTTTGAATAAACTATAGTAATATCTACCTTGATCCCCATCCTTCGTTGTACTTGTTAACAAGGTGCACTTATATTTCCCCTTCAAAAAAGTTCCATCGATAAACAATAGAGGACGACAATGCCTAAACCCTTGAATGGAAGCATTAAATGCAACAAAAAACCTCTTGAATCGTCCACTTTGATGGTTATAGTCAAGATGCAAATAACTATTAGGATTTGTGCTGATCACAATATCCATATACCATCGAATCTCATCATAAGACATAGAGAAATCCCCAAATGTACTAGTCCTAGCTTTCTCAACTCCTAACCAAGCGTGATTGTACATAATGGTGAGCCCGTATTGATCTATAAATTGACGCACAACATCAATTGGATGAGTTTGAGGATTCCCATGAACTTCATTAACAGTCAAACTTGTAACCAAATTTGAACTTATCCTTGAGTTTTTAGAAGTACGAACTGCAGCTCCACAAGTATGCTCATCATATAGAGTCCTAATGTAGAAAAAATTATTAGCACTTTCTAGAGATGCATGTACTCGCCATAAACAAGCTTTGGACTCCCTCATTGAACACACAGCAGTGACCCGACACTTCTCATTCTTTACATATACACAAATCCTATCTCGATGGCATATTTACATAATGCAGTCCGAAAATCCTTTGCACCTCTAATAAATCTTTGACCTACATCAGTAATTCTATTCACCCATCCACAAGACAACAAAGTCATTTCTTCATGCTGACAAAACATAGAGAGTAAATCCATTTCATCATCAGTAATGTTGGATCCACTAGCATCCCCTGATTTTCTAACTCCATGTTTTTCATTTGAAATGCCCATTTCAGTAATAGTCACATTAACCCGGTCAACACTAAGGGGATAAACAAGCGACAACATATTCTGAAAATCAGAATCATCATCAATCATGCATTGCGAATGTCCAAGTAAACAGTACGATAACTTTATGCAACCACTACTGTCAAACTTTTTCAATTTACAACTTAAGAAATCAATTAAATCCTTCAACGTACAGTTTGACACAACCTTGAACACAATGGTACGATCACCATACTTGCATAACAATATAAGAGGTGGAACCATTTTACAAATCTGCAATTAATTAAGAATAAAATTTTACCGTTAATCAAAGTAAAATTTTACTGTCACTACAAGTCCAAAAGTCAAGATTATTTTGATCTAATACCCATTTCTCATATGCTCATCTCTGTCAAAGCTTTCCTAATACAAATCATTTTTAAACATTCCAATTTGGCTTCTTTGAACATCTTAGAATGACTTCTTTGGGACTAATGGAAGAGCCTTTATGAAGTTCTCTAGGTCTAAAGATAGTTCATGCCCACCCAATTCCAACACAAACCATGATCATGAATTATTAATAACTTGTGTATAGATATACATATATATAAACCTACACAAACACATAGAAATGGTATTCTTTGCATACAATAAACTTGTTTGGTGCAATTTTTTGCTAGTTAAAAATTGATAACTAAAACGCATAAGCTAAAAGAGCATATTATCTTCTCAATAATCAAAATTTTAGCTTATCTAAACTATTTTTACCTAAGCAAAAGTTGCAACAAACATGATCAACGTCAGTGGAGGCAAAGTAAAATTTTGTAGCGGCTGAAATGTTTGGCATTGACCACCTCTTGACAGTCAAATTTTACTATCATTCTAACATCAGAGTAAAATTTTACTCTCATTCTAAACAAAGCACGTACCAGAGTAAAAATTTTACTCTAATTCTTTCAAACAAAAAACAGAACAATAGAACCAGAGTAAAATTTTACTCTAATTCTCTCAAACACAAAACAGAGCAATAGAACCAGAGTAAAATTTTACTCTGATTTTGTCAAACGAAATCAGATCAAACACAACAAAAATAATAAAAAAATAAAAATAAATAATCAACAAATCAACATACCTAATTGAGAAGAAAAACCTCTAAAACTCGATCAACACTTACAAATCTCAATGAAACTCTCGGCGACGAGATCATCTATTGTTGACCAAGGGAGAGATCGGCGAGATCGTCTATTGTTGACCAAGGAAGAGCTCTTAGGCTGCGAGATCTTCAGATTTGGAGATCATCTTCATTGATTTCGTTCCTGATTTCGCAAATTGTAGGAGATCGTATACAGCTCAGATTTCCAATATATGATACATATACATAGAAGGGCAATATTGTCATAAAAAAATAGAAATTATAAAATGTCCTTATTAAGGTAGACATTTCCTACTCAGGGGCTTTTTGAAAGAAAATTGATTAGGTTATCCTTTACCCTAATAAAAAGACCCAAAATGGGAGTTTCTCCAAAAATCCCTAGTTCTATCTATGATTTTTTTTTTTTTTTCATTGTAAGAGGGTCCTATTTCTGAAATTTGCCTTGAACCCCCTAAATCTCAAGGTCGGTCTTTCCTGTGGGGACTTATTACAGGTCCTATGTAGATAATTTGAACTGTTAAATGTGTAGAACTCTATAATTTGAATAAACTATAGGATTATTACAGGTCCTCTCTTACATCCTTTCTGCATTGTAGTGTAGTTTGGTGTATGCTAGCTTATAACTGTTGCATGCGTGCTTCATTACAGCTTTCTTTGCATGATCGTAAGTTATGCTCGGCTTCTTGCATTGTCTTGCCTTTTGACCCTGCCTTCGGGCGCATACCTTGTTTGTCTTGCATTTTTGTCCAAGTCTTCAGCCTTGTCAAAAATGGGTCGTCTCTGGGCTTTGACATTCACTCCCGTCATTGTTATGACTTCCGAGTTCTGTTAAAGAGGGGCAACTGTAGACACCCCATTTTTGACCGTCCTCAAGACTTGGACGTCACCGCTTGAACACTCGGTGATTATCCATATTTGTGTTTGTTTGGAGTTCCCAGAGTTCTCGGCTACGCGCCTTGCCTCAGGATCTCCGAACTCGACTGTTTTGTGTCTGGTTTTGCACCAAACACTTGTGTTTTGCCTCAGAGGGGCAAGGAATGCCTTGTGAGACATCCCCACACACCACCGGCACTAGCTAGAGGCCACCGGCTGGCTTTTGTTGCCACCGGCAATATATATTGCCGGTCGGCACTCTTTGTTGCCGGTCGGCAGTCATTTTTGTCAAAATGACATTTTTGGCTAGCCGACTACTGTTCAACTGCTTTTTCAGATATTTTATTACAGCTGTCTGGTATTGACTTCCCCTCCATACACGTGTATGGAGGGATGCCCCTCTTGGTTGCTTAACTTGTAAGCATTACAAGTTTGGCTCCTCTATAAGAGGAGCCCTTCCCCCTTGGCTTTAGGGTTGGCTTTTGAGTGAGAAAACAACTCAGAGAAAGCTCTGGTTTTAGGGTTTGAGTGCCATTCATGTCCTATCTCTATATCTCTTTTGTGTGTGTTCTAGGTGCTTTGTGTCTTACTATTGCACACAAACACCTAGTCTTTCACTTTTTCTTGGTTTCTTCAAGGACTAGAGCTTGTTCTTGGTGTTCTTGGCTAGATTTGAGCCCAAGGAAGCAACAACATCAACACTTGTGAAGGTGGTCAACAAGGGTGAGAAACTTACCTTTTATTCCCCATTTTTGCATCCTATTTCTACCTATCTTAGAGCTATTTTTGTGCTTGGTGTTTAATACAAAAAAATTCTGTTTTTAGGCCCCCTTGATAGTTTATTAAGAGTGTTTTGTGCTTTGGGGAAGTTTGGCCCCTCTTAGGCCTTGAAAGGCCTCATTTTGTGCCATTTTGTGCAAGTTTCGAGACTTTGGTGTTTGGGCCTCTTCACCAAGTCTCCAAAAGGGGAGGGTCACCCCCTCTTCTTGTTGTCCTTGAAAAGGACCTATTTTGCTTCCTTAAGGAGCCTTATGTTCAAGTGTGTGTTGATCATGTCTAGGCCGCATTTCATGCTTATTATGCCATAATATAATCATGTTGTGTGTTGGTTTTGGTACTCCATGCATGTTTAGCATAGTTGCCATGTAATGCCTTGTAATTCCCTTAATATGTCTTAGGTTGTTAGCCTTTGTTTGAGTATGATTTAGGCTTGGACTTATGAATGTTTTGTGCTTATTTTGCCATGCTTTAGGTCTGTCCATAGTCGTTTGGATCGATTTTGGCATGTTTAGTATAGCTCCTTTGCATTTGTGGCTTGCCGGGCTTGTATGCCTCAAGTGTATGAATGTATGGCATGTGTTAATTGCATCATTTTGGTGGTTTGGAATCACCCAACATGTCATTTCAGTCCCTTTGGTGTGCTTGTATGCTCGCCTTAGTTGTCTCTTTGTTGCTTTAAAAGTATGTGTTGTATGCCTTGTGTTTCGACCATTGTGCATGCCTTTGGATTCATGTCATTTAGATGCCATCTAGGTGACCTTTTGGGCTTAGTTTTATGTGTTAAAACTCTGTTTTTAGTTGCTTAAGTATTTCCATGTGTGGTTGTACTAAGTGTGGTTCAAGCCTTCATGACTTGCCTTGCATACTTGGACTATGCTTGCATGCTTATGTTTGCTTCATTTGGCTTGGTTTGGCACCACATTTTGACATGATTTTAAAGCTCATATTGCATGCTAATAGTTCACATTTGTCCCCTTTCAAGTGTGTTTGAAAGTTGCTTGTTTAGTGCCTAAGTGTTGGTCCAACTTACTTGCATGTGTGCATGTGTGTTTAGCCCTCACTTTTGGGCATTTTGGCCACTGATTTTGGGCCTATTTTGGAGTTGCCTAAGTCATGTTTAAGTCCTTCTTTTACTTGGTTTGCATGCTTGCCTTGCATGCTTGCTTGTGTGTTTGTATAAGTGCCTTGCATTGTCCATACCACATGCTAGCCAACATGTCTAGGATTGCATTGCATTGTGCATACTTGGCCTCTTGAAGTGAGTGTGATAGAGGTTAGGACCCTTTGGTTTGTTGTTTGCATTGCATTTCATTTGACATGGAAATTGCACACTTGATTCTTTGGGCCATCATGCATGGAAATGCGTGATTGGTGGCCCGAGAATCGAGGCACATCCTCCTTTGAGTCACAAACATGATAAGGAATGTGTTTGGTGCATACATTGCTTGAATAACATTGCCATGCAAGATTTTGCCCTCTGCTGCTGTGAGTTGCAGGTTCTGCAGGAATTCATTGCCGGCCGGCAATGTTTAGTGCCGACCGGCAATCAATTATCAGCCGATGGATGAATTCTGTGCCGATGGCCACATATAGCAACCGGTAGATATTCTGCTTAGCCGATGGTGATCCCCAGTATCCAAGGAAGTAGTTCTGAGACTTTGGCAGTTCTCAAAAGGGCAGGGCAGGGAAAACAGAGGCAGTCTAGGCATGGCAGTGCAATTCCGAGCAAGACCCGAAACGCATTGGCAAGCTCTCCTCCCGAGGCAGTTTACTGCTTTTCTTAGTTTAGTTAGTTTGTCAACTAATTAGGCAATTTGTAATATTTAATTAGCTTGCATAGTTAATTATTTGTATTATTCTTTTGGTCCCTCCGAGCGAGGGCAAATCTGTAATAAGCGTGGGTGAGTGGTGTGTATGTCTTCCAACCCCCATTTCTTTCTCCCTTTTATTTACCTGCTTATGATGGTAGATTAGGGCACGTTTATTTTAGCATACCTTATGCAATGCATGCGTGCATCCATGCCTTTGTTGACATGCACCGGGCTCGGTACATCATACAAACCACATTGTATCTTCAATTTCCGACTCGAATACGTGCACCGAATGATTGCATTTCACATGCCATTTTAGGGTTAGCCGAGCCTATCCTAATCACATCCTGTATGCGATGCATTAGTCATTCTAACATGAACTAGGACATGCATTTTTGCTAACTAGTTTATTGTTTTGGCACGAAGTACGATGTAAGTATTTATGCTTTAGCATATCGCATGCGTGTGAATGCTAACATGATAGTAGGCTTACCATGTGGCTAGTTGCTTACATGAGATAAACTGTTTGAGTGCCTGTGGGTGGAGGTTGGATTGCTTGAGTTGGAAAAACTCGTTGAAATCCGTGTTTTAGCCTCCTTGCGAGTAGCAAAATCCGAAACGCTTTCAAAACGAACGGATATGCAATGTTTATTTCCAAATTAGGCAATCTAGTCTATACTTGTTTGCTGCGCGCATAACATAGTAATTCTAGGCTAATAATTGGAATAAGAGCATGTAATGTTTTCAAAAACGGATATCACGATTAGTAGAGGCCGGTCTTCGGACCGGGCGAAAGGGGGTGCTCATAGCTGACCTTCCCCGATCGTACCCAAGCTCCCGAGCCAAGACAACTTTGGTGATGACGGACATGTGGCCTTCGGCACCGAGTCAGGGTTTCCTAAATTTTCCATTTTAAAACATTTAGGTGGCGACTCTGTATCTGGCAAAGCAGTCCATGTTTGGCACTACTTTTCAAAAAATCTGTTTTCTCAAACGATTTGCCGGATTTGGCCTCTTTGGTTCAGATTACGAACCGCAACAAACAAAAAAGGGGAGTCTGAACTGTAACCAGCGAGTTCCCTCGCGGACCTGTTACAATATTGAACGGTTTAGATTATTAAAACGGGACTCATGGTGAGCCCCATGGGCTCAACAGTATCCTTCAGTCTGAACACGGATTGGAGGGAAGCCCAGCCCTAAAAGAAAATACAGTTAATCGTATTCACACATTTAGCATAATACCATTTGCTTGTTTAGTTTGGATATTTAGGATTCACTTTTTAAAAAATTAATTTTTTTTTTATTTTTCTGTGTTTTTTTATTTTTACTGCTTTTTTTTAATATTCTAAGCAATTTTTTATTTTTATTTTAGATACACCTAATATAAATATACTTAAAAGGTATAAATTTGTGAAAAATATCTTTACAAAATTCTCTAAATACCAAAAATATAATATATATATATATATAAGAATTCAATATATTTTTTGTATTCTTGTATATTTATTGATTTTAATTAATTTTTTTTTACAAATATTTTACTTTTTAGATACATCCAAGTAAAGTGCATTTAAAAAAGTAAAAAAAATTCCTTAAAATTTTCAAAATATTAACAAAAAACCAAAAAATGAAAAGTAAAAAACTCAATTTCTAAAAAATTGAAACCAACCAACTGATTGATTTTTAATATTTTAATTCAAATCTTTTTTATTAATAATTTATTAGTTGTATGAGCGAAAATTTTTGTCATCTTTTGTCAATTATAAAATATATTTATCTTTATTTATTTTTAATGCATTAATTTCAATCACTTTAGTCTTACTAAAAAAGAGTCAATGTACTCATGTTAAAAGTATAAGATTAATTGTATTTTTATCAAATCTCAAAAACGATAAGTGTAATTTATCCTAATTCATTTTATTTCAAATTGCGAACCAAATTAGTACTTTCAACATAATACACACAAAAAAATGACTTGTTTAATTGAATTGTATTCAAAAGCATTAGTACTTTTTTTAAAAAAATAATAATAATTGTGTTTTATTAAATATTTTAAAATAATTAATTGTGTTTTGTTTCATAGTATTCAAATATTTATCTCTAAAAAGTGAATAAGTACATTCACATATTCGATATTCTATTAAAAATATTAATTACATTGATGATTTGAAATAAAATTATTGAATGGTGTTACAAACATCAAATTATGAATAAGAAGTGTAAAAAAAAAAAACTTTTCACATACTTAATTTAGGTTAGTGGGGTCGCAATCCAAGTCTGACCACCTGAATATTCACTTAGTGTGCAATTCAAGTTTTGTTACCAAAAAAGAGAGAGGAGCAAAAACACATATTAAAAAAGGTGTATATGGTATGTTTTTCATAAATTTTTTTACAAAATTTCATAACCACCACCACTGCAACTGTCGTTGGTGACCCTCATTTGCATTTCTGGCGAGCCTCTCTGTCCCAACAATGCTCTCTACCCTCTCTCAAGTTGCACTTCTCGATCTCATCCCCATTGTGAACCAATCCTACCCTCTCTATCACCACGAAAGAAAGAGAGAGATCAAGAAAGAAGAAGGGAAAATAAAAAAATAAAGGGAAGGGAGCAAGATGGTTGCGTTGGTCGAATGTGACAAGTTGATTAGTCGTCGATGAAAAAGTGACTAGGGATTGGAATTAGGCACACTTCATTTATTTAAAAGGTTTTAATTTTAGTGTTTTTCAAGTAAACCATTATTGAAATTAATTAAGTTGATCAAACATAAATAACTTACATTAAATATGATTTAAACGTGTATATAGTTAGCAATTAATCAAAATCTTAGTTTCGTAAAAATAAATATTGTGACCCTGTTTGGGAATCGACTATTTTAATTGATTTTTTAACTTTTTATAAAAAGAATGTGTAAAATGTATATATAAAAAAAAGTGATATGATACTTATAGTAATTTTTTGATTACAAATCCATGTTGTGCATCTTTGATTGGAAAACAAATTATATTAGGAAAAAAAATTACTTCTCGTTAGAAAACAGTGCCAAAAAAGTCACCATCATCTAATAGCAGGACAAATAGGTAATCAGATCAGGATCCTCTCCAACCATATATCTCCAGCCATCTATCCAACAGTTTGAAGCATATCTTTACATGTAACCCTAAACTAATCTGATGGTTCAAATGCTTCCACGTAAGGACAGAGGTTGTAATATATTAGTAGAACGATGTCATTTTCGGTTGAACGCAGTAAAGACTGCAACAGTGTCATTTTTGGCTAATGATAAGAAACTAGAACAAGGCAAAATCCGTTTCCACTTCCATTTATCTTGTCAAAAGGTGGGTATGATGAGAAATTAGGGCTAGAATTTAAAAAAGAAAAAATTGATAATTTAAAAAAAGGAATAAAAGTGTAATAAGATAATTTTGAAAAATTGTGTAAATAGAATTATCTTTTTGAAAATTTTAAAATTAATAATTTCAATGCTAAACTTAAATTTTGTTGACAAAAAATATATTATGTAATAAAATAATACTTAATTAAATTTTGAAATTATAAATTACCCACAAACTTATAAAATAATAATAAATAACAATTAAACACTTCTGTTTTGAGCAGCACGAAACAAAAGTTGACACACATACACGCATAAACACGCTTATATAAAGGGTAAGGAACCCAAACACAACCCCCCCCCAAATCTAGTCTTCCCTACTCTCACTTCCATAAAAAAATCCGAACCCTAATTCATTCAATAGTATACTTTCTCTCGTCGACATATTGTCCCGATTGCTTGCTGGTGACGCCGCTTCTTCGATTAAGACCCTTGTCTGCGCATCGGTCGATTTTGATTCGTTTGATGGCATTGTAGAGACCGTACAGTTCGATCCCCAACCAGTGCGGTGTATGTAGGTATGGCGTTGTTGTAATGGGTTGCTCTCTGTTTGTTTGTCCCAGTGGATTTGACACCGTGTTGTTTTGTGGAAACCCATCTACTTAAAACTCCATGTAATTGCCTTAGCCGTCTATTGAGTTCCAAAACCTAGCTAGGTATTATGTGATTATTCGTATTTTCGGATTTAGGTATAAAATAGTGTTGCTAGTGATTGTACGGGAAAAAAATAAACCTTCTCGTATAATCATGTTGATCAAGTCTGCACTCCTCCGTACGTCATCGCTTTACTCCCTGAAAACACAAACGTGAGCTAGCCGGCGGGTGTGTGCCGGAAACCTCTCCAATGCCTAAGTCAGCAAAATAGACAAGTAGACAAAAGCTCAGTGTATACGGAAATCAAAGTTGTGTGTTACCTCTCCATAAGTGATGAGGTGAGCTTTTATAGGTTCCGTGTTGCACAATCCTAGTAAGACTCTTACTCCTCCACGTAGAGTCCTCCTAGGATTCACATTCCTGAAAGATAATGCTTATCCTTCAACACCCCCCTCACTGCTTAAACCAAGTGAGATGGTTTTACCATAGTCGGATTCCAATATGACTGAGGTAAGCAAGGCTATGGCAAGCTGCAGAATAGACCGAACTATACTTAGTTCGGTTCTTCCTTTCGCTGCTCTTACCTTGGTTCCTCCTGCACAAACCGTGCTAATCATAGTGTTTGTTTAGACTGTTAACAATTGGCTACGTCTGACCGAGCTAGCCGCACTATGCCACGACCGGGCTAACTCAGCGTAGTAATTTGGCAACCGAGCTATCCGCAGTGCTCTCCTGGACCGAGATAACAATAGGCTCTCTGGGACCGGCCTAACTTTAAGGCCTTCTGGGACTGGACTAACTTTAAGCCTCTTTTACTCAGCTCTTCGTACTGTGGCCCATAACGGCCCATTACCCAGCTCGGCCCAATTTTCATATAAATTACCCTCTCAATTGCCCCTTAATTCCATCTGCGCAGCATGATAGGGATTACCTTGTCTACCAGCCGAGCTAAAAAACTTTAATCTTACTCCGAGCTAAGCTTTTAAGCTTTTCCAGCCGAGTTAAAACTCTTTTAGTCTTTCCAGCCGAGCTAGGTTTATACCGGGCTCTATCTGTCCGGTCAAAACGTCTCTTCAGTTGTTGTAACTGAACTGCTTCCCATTTCGTGTACACGTGGCAGATTCTGATTAGCTAGGCGTAGCTGTCACGCCGTCTTCGTATCTCGTGAAATTTGAACAGTCCCGCTCTTTTTGTCCGTCCTTCTACACAAAACAAACTTTTCATTTTGAATCTACACACTATTCATTTCCTTCATTCTCTCTCTCTGTGTCTCTATTTCTTCAACCCCTAAGCTTGCTGAGTTCGTGTTCTTCGTTGTTGTCGCTTCCATCTTCAATTTTTCTACCTTAATCTGGTAAGTAACTCAACCTTTTAATTCCTTTTGGTTGATTTCGCACCTTTTTTGCAATACATTCCTTAGTATTCACATGTTTTTTCAAAACACATTATGTCTGCTTCTATTTTCTGCTTAGCTTTGTGCTTTCTGAAAGGAAAAACTTAGTAATAGAACCACTTGGATTCACGAAATAATATGAGAAACACTAGTTTTGATCCAAAATCAAACACCAACCGAAATAAAAACTAGTTTGTTCTAGATGCAAGCCCAGCAAAACTGAACTGAAACGCGCTTTTCTCGTAGTCTACCATAGGTCAAAGTGTCTTTTGCTTCTCTTAGTCGAGCTACCAAACTGGACTAGGCTTTGCGACGCACCACGCTTAGAAAAATTGTAACTACTTGACCGAGCTGAAACTTGGGGCTGAGCCAGCTTCCCTAGTCAAAAACCGGACTAAGAACGCTGCCCCAAAGGCTCACCTGGTGCTAAAGCCCTTTCTCCAACCGAAATAAAAACTCCGTAGTATCTTTCATAGCCGAGCTAGGACTTCATTTATCTTGCCTTTGTTTCTTTTAGCACGGTCCAACGGTCTGTACTTAACACCTTTGTTTTTTCACTTTGCAGACTTTAGGTTGCCCAGGCACTTCCTTGAGCGCTCAACAGAGCTACACAGCACCTTTCTTTGACCGAGCTAACTCCAGTTTAACTTATTTATAACTTAAAACACAAATGGGAAAGTGTAGGTTTTTAGTTAATTCACCTGGTGCAATGGCTGAATTCCGAAAGGATTATAACATCCTCGACGATGTTCATCTCATCTTAGCCGAGCTAGATATCACACCATGGGAAAACCCTGGTTTTGTTCCCTTTACCCTCCTTTCCATCGTAGAAACCCGCCTAAGATTCCCTGTACAGCCTCTCCTCTGTGAATTCCTTAGGCAAACTAAGATATGTCCTACCCAGCTCTCCACAAATTTATACCGTATAATAAATGGCATAGCCAAGCTAAACTGCCAGGCTGGTATTAACCTTGGTTTAGCTGAACTTTTCCACCAATATTCCATAGGATCAAAAGAAGATGGCTGGGTCTACTATTTGAGAATACGACGCCGCCAAGAGAAAATAATCAAAGATATCCCGGACAAAGATTTAAACGATGATGATTTCTTTTGGGTATCTGGGAATTTTGAAAATCACCAAGCCCAGATCCCTGGTCGTAGAATAAACTGGAATAAAGGAACCCCTCTTTATTTCGGTCTCCAATTTCTGAACCGGTCTAACTTTTGTCTTCATTATGCTGATTCAGCCCACCTCAAGTCGCTGTATAGTTCCCCCAATTTGGATACACTTCGCGCCGCACTGCAATATCCTGAAAGAAGTTGGGCTAAGCTACTGAACTTTGAACCGACATACAGATATAGTAGTCGACTTTAAAAGCTTAAGGTAGAAGCCTCTCCTGAACCGGACCCAAACTTGCCTCAAATCAACCTGGTCCGTACTACTGCTGAACAAGAAATGGCGAAGAGGAATAGAGTAAGGGCCCTCCTAATCGAAACACACCATGCCGAGGTACCACAAACCGGTCAATCTACTGAGGCCGTGGTAGCTCTTCTAAGCCAACAACCTTCATCATCTCGGGCGAGCAAGTGCGCCCGGACTACAACTGCCGAGCAAAGCCTCGTTGATGAAGAAGAAACCATCCTTCCCTAAACCACTCCACCGAGCTCACCACCTGCGCGCTCGGACAGAGCTAGCTCTTCTAAATGGGCTCCAAAAATCACTTTCCAAAACCGAGCTATTCAGGACACTGATTCGGTGGTTGCTGAGAAAGATCACTTAATGGCATTCAATCTTGCCAAGAGTGTTTGCCTTCCAGCAGATATGGAGCAGCACAATCACTTGACCGAGCTGAAGGCCATCCGCTCGGCCACAAAATCCATGGTGCTTGTAAGTAGCTTCTTCTATTAATCTTTTTAATTTGCACAACTTTCATCTTGGTTTGATTACAAGTTTTTCCATTCTTTTGCAGGCCATGCAGAAGAACCACATCGCTCATAAGCGTGTGCTGAAACTTTGCAAGACTACAAGGCAAGCCAAGGCCGAAGTGACTAAAAAAACTGCTGAACTAGAACAAGCCAGGAAGCAGATAGCCGAGCTTCAATCCGACAATGGCCGTTTGACCGGATTGGTTAGCTCGGCCGAAGCAGACAAGCAAAAGGCTGCGACCGTGATAAAAGACAAATACCTGCGGGAGCTGGCCAAGCTTGAAAGAAAGAAGAACGCTGAGATTGAGAAGCTGAAGAAGAGTGCGGATGACGCCGAGCTCCGGGGTTACAAAAAGGGGGATGCGAGTTACATTAAACAATGTGAAGCTGCCAAGGATCTCTTCTTCAAATGTGGGTGGAGGGCGGCTGTAGTGCAGCTCGGTCACGGCCCAGAGACCGAGGTCTTCAACGCTCCTGCATACTTCATACCGAGCTCCATGGCGGAATATGCTGCTGCCCTTCAGCAACAATTTCTTGAGGATTCAGATGATAAAGAAGAAACCATGCCCAACGATACCTCGGTTGTCAATGATCCTGTCAATCAGTCAGTTTGGTCGGAGCCAATGGTGGAAGACCTGACCAAAGAGCTGCCTACTGAAACCGTGCTTCCAACCGAGACCGTGCTACCGAATGAAATCGGGCTCCGAGTTGACCTTGATGCTGATCTTGATGATCTATTTGCCTTATTTTGTACTTCTCTTCTTGTTGCTTGATTTTAGTATTTTCTTTTTTTGTTGGACAAAAAAGTTTGTAACCGGAGTGAGTCCCCAACTATTGTAGCTCTGTTTTGCTTTTGAATGAAAAACCTTTGTTCGGTCTGTGCCATACCTGCATTCACTTTGTATACAGACTAATATTTTCTTACCGAGATAATTATCTTGGTCTTAATCTTGCATTATAATTATAGCTGCCAACCACTCTTTAGCCGAGATACCTACCTCGGTTGAAGAGTACTAACAGTTGGTTCAGTCCAGCCAACCACTCTTTAGCCGATATCCTTACATCGGCTGAAGAGTACCAAGTGTTGGTTTAATCCAGCAAACCACTCTTTAGCCGATATCCTTACTTCGGCTGAAGAGTACCAAGTGTTGGTTTAGTCCAGCCAGCCACTCTTTAGCCGATATCCTTACTTCGGCTGAAGAGTACCAAGTGTTGGTTTAGTCGACTGACCATTCTTTAGCCGATATCCTTACTTCGGCTGAAGAGTACCAAGTGTTGGTTTAGTCCAGCCAACCACTCTTTAGCCGATATCCTTACTTCGGCTGAAGAGTACCAAGTGTTGGTTTAGTCCAGCCAGCCATTCTTTAGCCGATATCCTTACTTCGGCTGAAGAGTACCAAGTGTTGGTTTAGTCCAGCCAACCACTCTTTAGCCGATATCCTTACTTCGGCTGAAGAGTACCAAGTGTTGGTTTAATCCAGCCAACTTCTAGATTGGTTTTTCCAGCCAACTTAGAATAAAGTGTTTGGTTATTCCGACCAAACGTCCTGCAGCCTGGATCCTTATCCTGAACTTAGGAGGGGTGTTAGTTTAATCCAGTCAACCTCTAAGTTAGTTTTTTCAGCCAACCTAGAGTAAAGTGTTTGCTTATTCCGACCAAATGTCCTGCAGCCTAGATCCTTATCCTAGTCTTAGGAGGGGTGTTGGTTTAATCCAACCAACCTCTAAGTTAGTTTTTTCAGCCAACCTAGAGTAAAGTGTTTGGTTATTCTGACCAAACGTCTTGCAGCCTGGATCCTTATCCTGGGCTTAGGAAGGTTCACAGTTGGTTATTCTGGCCAACTATGTGTTTAATGCCCCTAACTCACTAGAATAACTTTTACAGAATAAAATACTCATGCTGAAAAGAAAACTACTTGTTTTATTGGGGAAAGAAAAATTACAAGAATTCTAAAAAAAAAGCTAAAAATAAAATAGTTTGAGATTGGCAGTGTTCCATGGCCTGGGAATGGCTTTACTGTCCTTGTCTTCTAAGTGGTATGCCCCTTTGCCTGCTAATCCAACTACTTTGTAAGGCCCTTCCCAATTGGGCCCTAACTTGCCATCTCCCAGTACCATGGTGTTTCCCATCACTTTACGCAGCACCCAATCGCCGATCTTGAATTGCCTTGGATGCATTGTTTTGTTGTATTTCCTGGATAACTCTTGTTGGTATGAGGCAATGTGAACCAGTGCTCTTTCTCTTCTTTCTTCTGCAAGGTCGAGCTCCAATGCTATGGCTTCGCCATTTAAGTCTGGATCAAAATTTTCGCTTTGAATTGTGGGGAGGCCAACTTCTAGTGGGATTACTGCTTCCATACCATAGGCTAAGGAGAATGGAGTTTCTCCTGTTGACCATCGAGGTGTGGTACGGTAGGCCCATAAAACATGAGGGAGCTCTTCCGTCCATTTGCCTTTTGCTTGTTGTAACCTCTTCTTCAATCCATCCAAGACGACCTTGTTTAATGTTTCTGCCTGACCATTTGCTTAGGGATATGCCGGTGTAGAATTGTAGAACTCTATCTTGTACTCTTCACAAAAGCCTCTAAAGATTCTGCCGTCGAACTGAGTGTCGTTGTTTGATATTAGGGCTTTTAGTATGCCAAACCGAATGATGATATTTTGCCAGATGAACTTCTTCACGTCTTTTTCCTTGATTGATGCCAAGGCTTCTGCTTCCACCCACTTTGTGAAGTAGTCGGTTGCTGCGAGAAAGAACTTCCTGTTGCCTGGTGCTGTTGGAAGTGATCCTACTATGTCCAGGCCCCACATTGCGAAGGGCTATGGGCTGGTTAAGGGTAGAAGCTCTCTGGCAGGTTGATGTGTTTTGTGTGCGAACTTCTGACATTTCTCGCACTTCTTCACATACTTCTCTGAGTCTGCTTGCATGTAAGGCCACCAATATCCTTGCGAGATTGCTCTGTATGCTAGTGACCTTCCCCCTTAATGGCTTCTGCACACGCCTTCGTGTATTTCGAACAAAAATGCTTCAACTTTGCTGGGATGAACACAATTTAGGTAGGGTCCTGAGAACGATTTCTTGTACAATGCCAAAGATGGGGAGAGCCAAAATCGTTGTGACTTTGCTCTTATTCTGTTGGCCACTTTCTTTTATTTCGATAGGGTGCCATCTTTTAAGAACAGTATGATGTGATCCATCCAAGAAGGGCCTAGCTCGGCGCAACATACCTCTTCTACTTCGGGGTCTTCAATGCTTGGTCTAGGTAGGTAGTCGATCAACAATGGATGAGGAATGGAAGTATCTGCCATTGAAGCAAAGCCTGCTAATTCATCTGCTCTGATGTTTTCCTCCCTGCCGATTTGTTCTATCCTGACTACTTCAAATTTCTTGATTTCTGTTCTGACCAACTCTTGGTACTTAGCCATCCTGTCGTCCTTTGCTTTGTAGTCGCCTGAAATTTGGTTTACCGCCAGCTGTGAGTTGCTATAAACCATTAGCTCAGTGGCCTTCATGTAGAATGCTGATTTGAGGCATGCAAGAAGCGCTTCATACTCCGTTTCGTTGTTTGATGTTAGGAAGCCAAGGTTGACTGCTTGCTCCACTACTAGGCCGTTTGGAGAGATGAGGACTATGCCGAGTCCTGCTCCATGCCGGTTGGATGCTCCATCCACGAAGAGCTTCCACATCTCTCCAACGAATAACTTCCAGCAAGTGGAGGGATCAGATGATGTCTTGGGGTCCAAAATGTTGCTGGTGTTTTCTTCAAGGTCCATGCTTGCTGTTTGCCCCTCGCTATCTGATTGTACCAAGTCTTTATTTGTTGGTGAGTCTTGGCTTGGTGTAGCATGGTTTGCTTTTTCCTTGCTTTCTTTATTCTGGTCTGCCTTAGGGTCTGATTGAGTATCCTGTACTAGGGGTTGCGCTATTCCGGCGTCAACTTTCATCCCTAGTTCGGTTGTATTAGTCAGGTCGACTGGGCAGATATGATGACTTCCTGGGGTAAATTCAGCAATGAAGTCTGCAAAGGCTTGAGCCTTTATCGCGGTCCTGGGTTGAAACTTGATATCATATTGTCCCAACTCTACTGCCCACTTTAAGATTCGCCCAGAAAAGTTTGCCCTTTCAAAAAGAACTTTTACCGGGAAAGCTATGAGGACGACTATGGTGTGGGCGTGAAAGTAGTGCGACAGCTTCCTTGAGGCCATCATCAAGGCTAAGACCAGTTTTTCCAGTGGCAAGTACCTTGTTTCGGCGCTCAGTAATGTCTTGCTGACATAAAAGATAGGCAGATGTTGGATTCCTTCCGCACGGACCAACACTGCGCTAATTACGTGCTGTGAGACTGCCAGGTACAGGAAAAGTTCTTCTCCAGGTATTGGGGTGACAAGTAGTGGTGGGGAAGACATGTATTCTTTCAGGCTTTCCAGAGCGCGGTCGCATTCTTCGTCCCACTCAAATTTGGCCTTTAAACCATGGAAAAATGGTCGTAGTCTGTCTGACGATCGGCTTATGAACCGATTGAGCGCACCCGCATGCCGGTGAGATATTGCACTTCTTTTACTGAATTTGGCCTCTCCAGGTCCTGAATTGCTTTGATCTGAGAGGGGTCTGCTTCTATACCCCGGTTGGTCACCAGGAAGCCTAGGAATTTGCCAGATCCTACTCCGAATGCACATTTAGACGCATTAACGCGCAACTTGTGCTTCTTTAGGATCTCAAACATCTCACCTAGGTCCTTGAGATGGTCATTCTCATCCTTGCTCTTGACCACCATGTTGTCGATGTAAGCCTCCATTGTTCTGCCTAACAATGGTTCAAACATCTTGGTGACCATCCGTTGGAATGTTGCCCCTGCATTCTTTAGGCCAAAGGGCATGACCTTATAGCAGTATAGTCCTCTTAGAGTTGTAAAGGACGTGACCTCCTGGTCCGGTTCATACATGGCGATTTGATGGTAGCCTCTGTATGCATCAAGAAAGCTAAATCGGTTGTGCCCCGCCGTTAGGTCTACCAGTTGATCTAGCCGTGGTAGGGGGAAGCTGTCCTTTGGGCATGCTTTGTTAACTGTCTTGTAATCGACGCAGACACGCCATTTTTTATTCTTCTTTGGCACTACGACTATGTTGGAAATCCATCTGGGGTAGTGCACCTCTCTGATTGCTCCTGCCTCCAGCAGGTTTCCTACTTCTTCCGCCACTATCTCGGCGTGGTGGAGTGCCAATCTGCGGGTGCGCTGAATGATTGGTCTGGCAGTTGGGTGGACGTTTAATTGGTGACAGATGAAGCTTGGGTCAATGTCTGGCATGTCGTACGGTGTCTAGGTGAATACTTCGATGTTGGAGGTCAAGAATTCTATGACCTCTATTCTCTCAGTGCTGGACATAGATGAGCCAAGCAAAAAGAACTTATTCGGGTTCTTTTCATCTATTCTTACCTGTACCAGGTCTTCCACTGCCTTCTGTTCACCGGCTTTGCCGACATCTGCGAATAGTTTGTTGCTCTCAGGTTCTTCCACTGAATGAACATATCCCTTGGCAGCGCGGCTGCCATTTACCGTGACAAAGCATTGCTTCGACATAATTTGGTCTCCAAAGACCTCTTCAATTACCCCGGTTTCGTTGGGGAACCGCATTACTTGGTGGTAGGATGACGCTACCGATCGCATGGCATGCATCCATGTTGTTTCCAAGATTATGTTGTAAGTGGAAAGGACTTTCAGTACCCAGAATTCCACTTGTTTCATTACGCTTCCCACTCTGACTGGGAGGATTATTTTGCCGACTGGCCATTCTGGCATTGAGTTGAATCCAATCAGGAGAGATACGGCAGGTGCCAAGTCTTTGTCTTGTAGCTTCAATTGTTTGAATGTTTCGTAATACATTATACCACATGAACTACCCTGGTCGATCAAAATCCGCTTGACGTCAAAATCCTTGACTCGGAGAGTGACAACCAGGGCATCATTGTGGGGACAATATATCCTCGCCAAGTCTCTATCTGAAAAAGACATGATGTTCGTGGCCTCTGTCTTCCCCTTTTTGATGGTAGGTTGTGCACTGAGTACCTCCCTTAAGTGCTCGGCCTTCTTGATTGACCCTCTGAGCTCGCATATACGCTCAGGTTCGAAGATTCCATGTATCACATTGATTACGCCTTGAGATGGGGCATCGATTGGCATCCTGTTGGGGTTATTGTGGTTCTGGGGGGCTTGTTGCGTCCCTCCTTCAATGTATTTATCCAGGTGACCTGCTGCCACCAACTCCTCCAGGTGTTGTCTCAATGGCATGCAATTTTCAGTGCGATGCCCTTTTTCCTTGTAGAAGGTGCACCGTGATCTTTCGTCATAGTCTTTCTGAGCTTCTCCTAGCTTAGCTGGCCATCTGACTAAAGGCTCATCGCGTATTTCGCTTAGAATCCAATAGATCGGTTTCTTGAATACTGTGGTTATGGCAGTGCGGACTCTCAACCATCTTTTATCCTGGTCCTCTCCGTTGTCTCGCCTGCCTCGTCCGTTTCTGCTCGGACGGTCTACTGCGTTGACCTTTGCTGAGGCCTTTTTCTCTGGTACTGCGGTCGTGCTAGATTTTGTTTTGGCACGTGCGCCATCCTCCTCCACCCTGATGTGCTGATACACTCTTTCCATCAAGGCTTCCATGGTGAGGGGCGGTGTCATGGTGATTGAGTCCCTTAGTCTGTTCCTGACTAGAAGGCCTCTTTTGTACTGTGCAATGGCGAGATTGGTGGGGCAGTCCTCAATCTGGTTGAAGGTCTCCCAGTAGCGACTATTGTAGGATCTTATGGTCTTCTTGTCACCCATGTCGATGGAGAGCAGCTGATCGATTTCCACCGAGGTTTTGGTGTTCGTTTTGAACCTTGTTACGAACGCCTCTACCAATTGCGCCCAGGAGGCTATGTTGCTTTCTGGAAGTTTTTCGAACCAAGTCAAGCCTAGGTCACCAAGGTTGGATGGGAAGAGGATGCACATCAAAGCCTCGTTGCGTCGATATACCGCCATAACCTGGCGGAAGTAGCTTAGGTGCATGTAGGGGTTTGTCTTCCTCTCATACGTGGTGAATTTGGGCTGAAGGAAGCCTGAAGGTAGGGGCGCGTTTTCAATTGCCGGAACGAACGGCGAGGTCTGCTGCCTCGCTAATGCTTTGTCCGTTGGTTCGTAGGCTGGGCGCGGTAATGGCATTCCAACCTTGACGCTTCCATGCATCCGATGAACCAACCACTGAAGGGCAGATACCCTGCAAGGGTCGCGCGCCCTATTATCCTTCTTCCATCGTGCCATTTCTTCGAGCACGGTCCGTAAGTTGGACGATCTTGGCAACTCCGTCTGCCCGGATGATGTCTGGTGCGTGCGCGAGGCCGATAGGTGCTTCCCTCAGTATACGGCCTCTCAGTCCTCGTTCTCTTAGACCTGGAGCAACGAGTCCTGGAGGTTCTGGATTGAGTATCGCCTGTCCTGAGGCTTCTACTCTCTACTTGTAATGGTGTGGTATGCCTACCACGGTCTTCTGAGTGGCGAGGGGGCGTCTTGCTTTTGCGCCCCTCTCCTGTTGCCACTCATTTTCCCTTCATCTGGCGCTTCATAATCTCCATGTCCGCTGCCATCCGTCATATCAATTCGTCCTGCTCCTTTACGCGGTTCTCCAGAGCTTGAGGATCAATCCTCCGCCTTTGTCTGTCAAGACTTTGTGAACGAGAGTGATAGGGGCTGTTATTCCGCCTCCCTCTAGCATCCCTCTTGGGGTTATGTCGTTGGGGCTCCAGGTCCGCCATGGGGGGGACAGGAGGTAAACCTTCGCCCCTCCCACTTCCTTCTGGGGTTTGTCCATCGATGGCGGACTACGGCAAATCTTCGTTGTGCGCCATTACTCTTTATTAGCAAGGAAAACTTAATCAAGAGGTTTTGTTCGTTTTGTTTCTTCCCACAGACGGCGCCAATTGTACGGGAAAGAAATAAACTTTCTCGTATAATCTTGTTGATCAAGTCTGCACTTCTCCGTACGTCGTTGCTTTATTCCCTGAAAACACAAACGTGAGCTAGCCGGCGGGTGTGTGTCGGAAACCTCTCCGATGCCTAAATCAGCAAAATAGACAAGTATACAAAAGCTCAGTGTATTCGGAAATCAAAGTTGTGTGTTACCTCTCCATAGGTGATGAGGTGAGCTTTTATAGGTTCCGTGTGGCACAATCCTAGTAAGACTCTTACTCCTCCACGTAGAGTCCTCCTAGGATTCACATTCCTGAAAGATAATGTTTATCCTTCAACACCCCCCTCACTGCTTAAACCAAGTGAGATGGTTTTACCATAATCGGATTCCAATATGACTGAGGTAAGCAAGGCTATGCCAAGCTGCAGAATAGACCGAACTACACTTAGTTCGGCTCTTCCTTTCGCTGCTCTTACCTCGGTTCCTCCTGCACAAACCGTGCTAATCATAATGTTTGTTTAGATTGCTAACAATTGGCTACGTCTGACCGAGCTAGCCGCACTATGCCACGATCGGGCTAAGTCAGCGTAGTAATCTGGCGACCGAGCTATCCGCAGTGCTCTCCTGGACCGAGATAACAATAGGCTCTCTGGGACCGGCCTAACTTTAAGGCCTTCTAGGACCGGACTAACTTCAAGGCCTTCTGGGATCGGACTAACTTTAAATCTCTTTTACTTAGCTCGGCCCAATTTTCATATAAATTACCCTTTCAGTGATGATGATTAATTTTGAAAACTTCGGTTTAACTTTATTTTGTGTTCTAATTTTCTTTTTTTTTTTTGGATTTTAGATATTTTTCAACGCTAGCTTATTATGTTATGTATATGATTGCACTAATTTTGTTTAATAATGGCAAATTGAATACACCGACTAGTCGAACGGTTTCAAAATTCCGCACATCAGCTTGGTTGTCTCCCTTGACCAGGCAAGATCGGTTTACGTGGATGTCAACTCAAAAGCTTCGATTTGCTTTTATTTTATGTTCAAATTTTTATTTTTTGGGATTTTGGATATTTTTCAACACTGGCTTATTATGTTCTGTATATGATTGCACTAATTTTGTTTAATAATGGCAAACCGAATAAATCGACTAGCTGAACTGTTTCAAAATTTTGCATGATCAGCTCAGTAGTCTCCCTTGACCAGTCAATATTGATTTACGTGAATGTCAACTCAAAAGCTTTGGTTTGCTTTTAAAAATTCTACAAATTTTTATTTTTTGGGATCTTGGATATTTTTTAATGCTAGGTTATTATGTTATGCGTGTGGTTGCACTAATTTGATTAATAATGGCAAACTAAATACACTAACCAGACGAACTGTTTCAATCTTTTGCATGGTCGGCTTGGTTGTCTTCCTTGATTTGTCAAGATCGATTTATGTGAATGTCAAATCGAAAGCATCGGTTTGCTTTTATTTTATGCTCCAACCTAACTGTTTCAAAATTCTACATGGTCGGCTTGGATGTCTCACTTGATCTCTCTTGATTGGTCAGGATCGATTTATGTAAATGTGAAATCAAATACTTAGGGTCTGTTTGGTAACGTTTACGTTTTTAGTTTATATTTATAAAATTTTTATAAGCTGGTTTTTGTTTATTTTAAAAAAAACATAAACTACAAACGCGTTTGGTAATTGACAAAATATTTAAAAAAATTTAAAAATATAAAAATGAGTGAGAAATGGCAAGTGGTGGGAAGTGGCGGCGAAAGATGGTGGTGGAAAGTGGTGACGGTGGGTGGTGGGTAGCGGGTGGTGGTAGGTGGTGGCGGGTGGGTGGTAGTGGTGGGTGAGTGGGTGACGGTAGCGAGTGGTGGGTGGTAGCGAGTAGGTGGTGGTGGTGGTGGTGGGTGGGTGGATGACGGTGGCGGGTGGTGGGTGGTGGTGGCAGGTGGGTGGCGGGTGGTGATGGTGGGTGGATGGGTGACGGTGCGCGGGTGGTGGATGGTAACGAGTGGGTGGTGGTGGTGGTAGTGGTGGGCAGGTGGGTGACGGTGGCGAGTGGTGGGTGGTGGTGGTGGGTGGTATCTTGAATAATTGAAGGTTCTTCTTAGGTGGAGCTCATAGGGTAGGTGTACATGGCATCATTTCTATTTTGTGTGGTTGAGATGTAACTTGTGTGTTTTGAATTCATTATTTCTATTTTTATTATGATGATGTCTAATTCATGCATATAAATAATTGAAGGTTCTATTTATATATATATATATGCATGAATTAGACATCATCATAATAAAAATAGAAATAATGAATTCAAAACACACAAGTTACATCTCAACCACACAAAATAGAAATGATGCCATTTACACCTACCCTATGAGCTCCACCTAAGAAGAACCTTCAATTATTCAAGATATTACTCACTTTCCCCTTTCTAGAGCTTTTAACTGTCAAGATGCTACTATGTTTGTTTGCTAGTATGTTTGTCATGAATACTGCTGTATCTGCTGTGAATATTATTGTACAATTTTGTCTATATGATTCCTTCTCCTTATCAAGGTCAAGATACATGTTTGACTTGTTACATCTTCTCTTAATGATTTTTTCAGCCACTGGCCAGTGCATATGACTTGCAAAACATAGAGATGGTCGGTGAGAATGGCCAATTGCTCTTGGTGTCTCATCATTTCCTATATATCAACATGCAGCGGCAAGTTTTTGTTTTAAACTCCCAACCAAAAAAAGAAAAGAAAAGAAAAGAAAAGAAAAGAAAAAGACCCCATTATTAGTTGACATTTTCCCCCCTCCTGTTCGGTATCCAGAAACTAGTCATTGAGATGTGCTATGCTCCTGTAGGTTTTTGTAAAGACAAGGCTCCATGTGTCTGGTGGTACACTTGGTGGTGGACGCATAGTGGAAGACTCATCAAGTGTTGCAGGTATTTTCCTTTATTTTCTTTTTCCTTGTAATCCAACAAATGTGTTGAAATTGTTGGCACTACTACAAAAATAGATTGATATTTTAATCACACTTAATTTGATTAAATGTTATAATATTTATTTTTTATGTCACTTTTCAATTAAGTGTGATTATATATATATATATATTTAATCACACCTTCTAATTAAAGTGTGATTATATATACACTACTACTTTTTAATCACACTTTTTAAATAATTGTGATTATATATATATTTTTTAATCACACATTCTAATTAAAGTGTGATTATTTATGTATTTTTTAATCATACCTTCTAATTAAAGTGTGATTATATATACACTACTAGTTTTTAATCACACTTTTTAAATAAGTGTGATTATATATATATTTTTTAATCACATATTCTAATTAAAGTGTGATTATATAAACATTACTACTTTTTAATCACACTTTTTAAATGAGTTTGATTATATATATATTTTTTAATCACATATTCTAATTAAAGTGTGATTATTTATATATTTTTTAATCACACCTTCTAATTAAAGTGTGATTATATATACATTACTACTTTTTAATCACACTTTTTAAATAAGTGTGATTATATAAACAGGTGTGTTTGTATAAAATATCCCAATTTGATTTTTATATAAAATATACAATTCCCAATTTTATTTTATTTTTTTTAAAAAGGCCCCAACACCAAAACACAAATTATAAAAAAAATATTTCAAAATGCATTTAACTCTTCGACTACTTCTAACCAAAAGAAAATATATATCCTTTATAATTAATCCTTTATATGAAAATATATATCCTTTATAATTGATTAGAATGGTCCACAAATCTTTCCAAACGACAAATAAACGGTTAAGATCACTTTACACATTAGAGGGTTCCCACCCATCACACACGCGCAATAGTTTCTTCTTTTCTTCTTTTCTCTTTTGTGATTTACGCTCTGTGTGTGTGTATGTCTCTCTCTCAGAACGATAAACACCTCATTGGCACAACCTTTTTGTCTCCTCCTCTTCCCCCGAATTCATATCCTCTTCTCCAATAGACACCCACCCTCTTCGCTATAGGCGGTGCTCTTCATTTCCCTTGCAACCTTTCGAAACTCATTGGCTTGGGAAAGACCTGCAATTTTGGTTAGGTTCTAAATTAAAGTTTGTTTCTTTTCTTTTTTGAAACCCTTCCCTTCTTAAATTAGGGCATTTGATTAAACTATTAGGGTTTCAATTCAATGATTTCTGGTTTAGGGTTTTGAATTAGGGCATTTGATTCAACGATTTCTGGTTGGGGGTTTTGATTTTTTTATTTATTTTAATATGTATGTATATATGTATAAGCTCAAATAAATTACAGTATAGATGTTTGTTTATATATGCTTTTGAAGGTGGCAAGCGATCGATTATGCTCGGTTGAATCACAGAACGATTACATTTTTCAATTTCTCCAAAACAGAGACCGCAGCTTCTCGCTGGAGTCGAGTCAGGTTGAATGCTTCCAAGGTCATCTGCTTCTTCTAAATTTTTCCCCCAGTTTAGTTTAATTTCTAAAAATAATTATAAAATCATCTACGGTAAACCTTTACATCATTAATAACCAAACTCTTTTTAAAAAATTTCATGAATCTGTAATAATTTTTTTTAAATACCAATTAATCTAATAATTAAGTAGTATTATATTATTATGTGTTCAACGAAGTGACTTAAGATTATCATGTTAATTGTGTTGGGTAGGTTGGTAAAGGTTTGTCCAGAGACACCAAAGCACAGAAATTGGCTTTCCAACACTGGATTGAAGCTGTAAGCACTACAATAAAACTGACTTTTTATGGCACCACATCAACGGTATAAAATAAATGCATGTCGTAGTTTATTACTTTTACGACTTGCTTTTTTTGCACATCGTAAATACTTTTCTAATCACGGCGTATTTATTGTGTAGGCCGTGAATGGTAAAAACAATGATTTTTTTATGACTTGCAATGTACGCCGTAAATAATAAAACTTTCTACGACATGCATATGGAATGTCGTTAATATATTAATTATACACGACACACATACGTCAATCGTGAAAAGTGAATACTTTTCACGGCGCACACAATACTCGCCGTTAAAAATATTACACTTTTTACGATACACAAATCGCCTACCGTTAAAAATATTATCTTTTTACGATGCACAATGCATGTTGTAAAAATAGGCGACAAAATGAAATTTTGTGCGGCCAATTCACCAAAAAAATCTATATAATAAAATAGGACAGATTTTGAAAATATCCTAGTGACAATTGTCCTACCAAAACATTTAAATGATGAAGATTCACTTACCTATTTACATAAATAGCTGAGATTATTCCTTAAATATATATCGATTTCCTTCCCGCCCAATTCCTAAACTTCTCACTCACCCCCGTCTCATCTCCACTCTATCTTTTAAGATCACTCTGTTATTGAATTCTATATTTATCTCCTCCTTCTTTGGTCTCACCCATCTCATTCCCTCTTTATCTCTCTCTCTCCCTCCCTGTTCTTCTTCTCCAATACCCTCACTCCCGAAACTGCGCTCTCCAGCCCTGTTCTTCTTCTTCCATACCCTTGCTCCCGAAATTAAATTTTGTGAACCATTAGGGTTAATTTTTAGGGCTTGCGAACCCCATCAAGCCAAGCCGATAACGATATGCATGATTGGTGCCGAAGGCTTCATAGGTTCGCATCTCTGCGAGTAACTCATGGCGGTGGATGTCTATAACGACAAGATCAAGCACCTTCTCGAACCGGCCTCCCTCCCCTGTTTCGATCGTATCTAGTTCCACCGCATCAACATCAAGAACGATTCCAGGCTCGAAGGCCTCATCAAGATGGCAGATCTGGTACTCTCTCTATCGCTTCGTTTTTTTGTTTTTTGTGAATTTATATCGTTTTGGATCTGTGTGCCTAGAAGCTTAAATGCACATAATTTCTCTAATAGTTATCGCTCTTGAAGTTTCTCACATTGCTGTTTCTGTTTGTAATCGTATTGTTTGTTTCTGTTTGAAGATCAACGGCGATGAGAAGCAAGTCAATGTTATTCGAGAGATTGATTTCTGCAAATGCGAACCCTGGGATTTGCCTGGTAAAACTACCCACATAAAAAATAAAAAAAATTAAAATTTTGGGTTTTTTGCTTTGATTATTGATATAGACTTGATTAAAAAGCCCTAATTTTGGGTTTGCTTTGATCTATTTTTATGCAGGTAAATCGGCGATAAAGACGACCGATGAAGAGTGGTTCTTTTTCTGGCCTAAAGATCGCAAGTATCAAAATGGGCAGCGATTGAACAGAGCGACTCTGGCTGGGTACTGGAAGGCCACGGGTAAGGATAGGTCTTATCAGGTCTCTGAGGGGAACCACTGTGATTGGCATGAAAAAGAGAACTGTCCTTTTGTGTTTAATGCTTTTATGATTTTTGCACAATCTGTATACAACTTCTATATGTATTACATTTCCCTTACTGTAAATTTCCATTTGATAACTATTTGTTTATGGACATGTTTGAATTATATTCATTGCTTCACTTTTAATTACTATATTTTGCAGCCCAAATCAGTGCATATTTAGTTATTTCAATATATATAGATATTGTTTAATTATGTTCACCGTCTAAATTCATTTCATTAGATGTTGTAATAAAAATAAAAATAATAGTTAATAACTATTACGATTACTATATTATTGTAGTTGTTGTTTATATCATTATCACTGTCATTTCATTTCATTGGTGGGGACACATTGCAGTATTTTGGTGGATATCTATGGATATCATGGAACATCATTTGAGCAAACATATCGATGTTACCCTGCATCTTTTATTGATAAGGTTGGAAAGCTTTCCTCAACATGATAATTGTTTTGTTTTGTTTGATTCACTTAATTAATTTGATTTTATTCATTATACTATTTCAGTTTTATGTTTTGTCATCTTTTCTATGACCTCAACCAAATTCATGGCACTCTTTAATCAAATGTAAATGTAAATGAATTCTGGAAAATTAACAATTAAGATGATACCATGTGTGCTCTTTCATTTCCCTTGAAGGCCTTCATGTCTTTCTTTACTCATTTTCGTGTCCACCCACATCAAAAAAAAAAAAGGAGATGGAAAATAAAAAATATAAAAGGAAAACAGTGGAAAGGGGGAAAAAGACTGTAATTGTATGTTGTCTTTTACTTATTCATATTCGAATTTCTAATTTATTTGTTTCTTTTCAATCCTGTAGCCACAGATTGAAAATGGTGATAAAAGTAAGTTATCAAACTCTAAACACTTGTGTGTGCATGTATTAGCCTCCTAAATGTCTTAATTTTTTATTTTATTTTTATTTATTTATTTATCTTTTCACTATGTTGTTGTAGTTATAATGCCTCCCTCAGCCCTTGACCGTCTTGGTTAGTTGATTTATTTGAAATTTTTTATGGTGGCTTATTATCTTTTGTGGTTAATTCAAAATATTTTCCTATTATCATCTAAAATGCTAATATAAGACTCTATTCTGCAGCATCTCTTCATATTGATTATCCTATGTTGTTTGAACTTCGCAATGCTGCTACTGAGCGCATTTCTCATTGTGGCGTTCTTGAGTTCATTGCAGAAGAAGGCATGATATATATGCCTTACTGGGTAGGCAACCAGTAGTGTTTTTGTATACAAGTTTTGTGGTTTTGGTGTATTTTGCTGTGTACCAGTGTCATTGAGGAGTCTTTGTTTGCATTTATTCTCCATTGATGCACCCTATGTATTGCTTCATTGTAGATGATGGAGAATCTACTCTTACAAGAAGGAGACATTGTGTGAGTGAAAAATATGACTCTCCCAAAAGGGACATATGTTAAACTGCAACCCCATACAAAAGACTTCTTGGATGTATCCAATCCAAAGGCCATGTGAGTTTATGATCTTTTTGCTTTGATTTTGTTGTTAGTAGAATGATATTTCCTGGCCCTGGCATCATTTGGCCTTCGTGCAATTTGATTGTCATCTTGACCAGTAAAAGAACATATATAACTCTGTAAATCTATATAATAAAGCAGGATGGATTTTGAAAATATCCTAGAGACAATTGTCCTACTAGGACATTTTAACAGTCATGATTCAATTGTGTATTTAGATAGACGGATTAGATAGAAGGAATTTTGGTTTTTTATGTAAATGTTACATGTCAATACTTCATTCTCTTTTTATAAAATATTAACAAACTTTTATAAAGGAATTTTTTTTTGTTTTGCCAAGTTTTATAAAGGAAGTTTAAGTTCAATATTCTTAAAAACTATTAGGGTTGGCAGTCATGTTTTAAAATGTAAAAATATTTTATATAACTTAAAAAAAAAAATCCAAATTAAATGTAAAAAAATTAACCCTTAAAAAAATATTGGATAAGGCAACCTTACTGCTTGCCAAAGTGGTGCAGAATATTGTTTTCAAGAATAATTCTCTTCTAAATTAGTAATAATTTTTTGGTAATGGAAATGGTATAAATCTAGAATTTTTAACCTGGAAAATATTTCAAAATTTTAGTGTACAATATAAATTTAAAATTAATAAAATGTAAGTTACACAATAATGATGTTATTATTTTGAAAACAATGGGTGATCCAATTTTCAATGGAATTGGTATGGGAAGTATGGATCATGGAAATTGATTTAAAATTAATAAAATGTAAGTTACACCATAATGATATTATTTTGAAAACAATGGGTGATCCAATTTTCAATGGAATTGGCATGGGAAGTATGGATCATGGAAATTGAACACGGATTGTGGAAAAAATACATAGAAGGATATCAGATAAATGAGGAAGGAACCTTTTTTGACCATTGAATTATGACCATCCATTTTTGCCAATTAAATGGTAAACAACAAAAAATATATTTGGATAAATTATACTTTACTCATTTATGTTCAATCATTTTTTTATTTCAATTTTTTAGATTTTAAGTTTTTTTTAATTTAATCTTAAAAATAATTTTTGTTAAAAATTTGACAGAAAATGCTATAATAACCATTACATAATGTAAATATTACCCTAAGAAGTTGCATCACGCAACATGTAAGACTTGAACCCAAACATCACCCCTGGCAAGGGAGCACCTCATCTACTGGCCCAACCCTTGGTCTTACTCTGGTACATACTTTATAGAGTCAAATTTGAGAAAGTAAAGAGTCAGTATTGTAACTTCATTGTCCTGACTGTGGCATGAAAAACTCCCTTTCCCTTTCAATAGTTTAGTAAACTCCTAAACAACCTTGCTAAGTTGGAACAATTAGAAATTCCAATTTATAGTCAAATGTGAAGCATGGCATGAATCTCTCGCTATTACAAATCTAGCAAGTTTGAGTTAAAATTAGACTGTCTTTTTGGAGTTGTTTTCAAGAATTTAGTGGTTCCTCTTGCACTGGATATTTTATATCACTGCTGCAAAAAACCACTGTTACCATTTTCGAAAACATCCTTCCCTTTGTTTACTATTTCTCTTTAGCTTATACACAGATCTTAATGGTTTGGGTGTTTTGACATCGGCACTCTCTCTCTCACTCTCTCTATACAGTGTTTTGATATCCTCTCATTGGTCTTGGGTGTTCTTCAATTTGAAGAGAGATAGAAAAATAGAGTGAGAGAGTGAATTAGTTTTGAAACTGTATTTCTCTTTAGCTTATACTTTGAGATCTTAATGGTTTGGGTGGGTGTTTTGACATCGGCTCTCTCTCCCTCGCTCTCTCTGTACAGTGTTTTGACATCCTCTCATTGGTGTTGGGTGTTTTTCAATTTAAAGAGAGAAATAGAAAAACAAAGTGAGAGAGTGACTTAGTTTTGACACTGTATTTCTCTATTAAATATATTTTTATAATTGCATTTTAATTTTAAATTTAAATAGTGTTACGATTATAAATATATTATAATTCTAACATTATTTACACCGTGCCTTCAGGCACGGGCATACGCTAGTTTATATAATAAGGGAGAAAGATTTTTAAAAATGTATAAAATGTGTGTGAGATACATTTAGGTTCAAAGGCTCAGATCAATCTTGATAAAGATCAATGGTTCGGATGATGATTTGTTCTCGCCCAAACCCTATGTGCTCTCTCCCTCTCCCACCTACCCCCATCTCCTCTCCCATTCCCTCTTTATCTCTCTCTTTTTCTGCCTCCCCCCTCTCCCCCCTTCTCTCTCAGTGCTCGCTGCGCCCAAGGTAGGGTTTCAGATTGAGAACTCTCTCCCCCTCTCCCCGCTTCTCTCTCAGTGTTCGCTGCTCGCAAGATAGGGTTCCAATTGAGAACTGGGTCACCGAGTTGGCTCCTCTGTTCCACGACCAACTTCACCACCACCACAGATTCTTTCTCTGTTTGACGCTGTCGTCTTCTCTTTCTCTCTCTGCTTCGAACCCCCTCCGGTACCTCTCTTGGTGAGCCAATTGTTGTTTGTTTTTGTTTATCATCATCAAAGCATCATCTGAACCTCCATTGAAAATAGTAGGTGATGCTTTGGTTCAGATAATTTTCTTTTGGGCATCGCAATTTCTTCCTCTCTCTCGCTGCTGTGTCTGTTCTTTATGGTTGGTACTTCAATTCATTGTGTATATACATATTTTTGGTTGTGTTATTATATACATAAGTTTGTATGCTCGTGGTTTGATTTGAAAATGGGTATGGCTTGGTACATTGGTTCTGCTCTTATCTGCTCTAAGGCGGCAATTGAATATGGGTACTCTTAATAAGGATTGCAGATGCTCTAAGACATACCCATTTTCAAATTTGATCAAAAAATGGCTGAATACAGATCAAACCATTTCATCAAATCTAAATCAAATCAAGGGGTTTGTAAAAAAATTTCACCAAATATTCAACAGTCATATTTTTAATGAAATTTCAAAAGGAGTAATTATTGGATATGCGTTTCTTTCATTAAAAATGGTTAAAACAGATCTTTAGGATAGGTTCGGATTTTTTTAGAAAGATTTGATGAAATAAAAGAGAGTAAGGTTTGAGTGTTCCATATTAGATCAAGCTTTTATTTGTATCTTAGTTAACCAAGATTGGCTACAAGATTGTAGATGTTGTTTTAGATCTTATTGCAGGTGCATCTTATTATCATTCTTCACTGTTCCTTTCTTCCCTGTTTGTGTTTATTTTTATATTGGGTCAATGTATTCCTGTGCATTTTCATGGTAGCTTCTCTTCCATGAATTTCTCTAGAAATATCAATGTTAAATTTATGTTATTTGGGAAATTCATTTTTGTCAGAGGAATCTGGTTGTTAAATGATTGAACAACCAGAAGCAATTCTTCAATTTTTGCATTAGTGCTTTTTCTCAAGTATTTTACGCTGTGCAACTGGCACTTGTGTATCCTTATTTGCTATCATGTTTGATGCATGTCTAATGACATGGATTCAATATGTTTAAATGTATCTTATTTTTTCAACAGGATGCCTCCAAAGGCTACTTGATGCTTCTTCTTCAAACTGTAACTTCTGGTGATAGTGGCAATGGTGAAGCAATTCAAAGGTTATCTTTTATCTTGCTCTGCATTCAGCAATCTTTTCTGATAATTTGATTCACTTACTTAAGTTCAGATGACTCATTGTTTTATTCAAATTTGGAGATGCTCTTAGTATAGTGATCCTGCTCTTATTTGTATCTCAGTTAACCAAAATTTCTCTAAAATTTGATGAAAAAAAGAGACTAGGGTTGGAGATGCTCTTAGTATAGTGATCCTGCTCTTATTTGTATCTCAGTTATGTTGCATCAAATCTAGGCAGCAATTGCATATGGGTTTGCTCTCATTCATCAATTCATTGTGTGTATGTATACATGTTTTTGGCTATGTTCTCCTGCTCTTATTTGTATCTCAGTTATGTTGCATCAAATCTAGGCAGCAATTGCATATGGGTTTGCTCTCATTCATCAATTCATTGCGTGTATGTATACATATTTTTGGCTATGTTATATACATAAGTATATGGATTTAGTGCATGCATGTGGTTTGTATAATTTGACATTGGGTATGTCTTTAGTACATTGATTCTACATTATTTGTATCTCAGTTATGCTTCATTTCAATTTAATAACTAATCTATATGAGTTGTAGAATTTGAATGGATGTGCTATACTCATTGATGACTTACTGAGAGAGTTCATGAAAAGGCAAAGAATCAAACATTAGTTAAGAATTGGAGGCAAGTAATCTTAGTGACACTTTTTTTTATTCTTTTTCTTTTTCTTTTTCCTTTTTTAAATGTTGTGACTGAGGAGGATGAAATAGACACTTCCTACTATTTTTGGTCTCAAAGGTACTGACTCAACACACACACAGAGTTAATGAAATGTTTGATTTTTAATGAGAAATGGGTGTTAATTTTTGATTTATAAAATGGGTTTTTCTATATTATGAGTTTTTCTATTGTTTGCTAAATACTCATAAATATATACGGATCTATAAATACTTCTGAGTTTACTAAATACGCTTTAAATACTGATATGGATTTTTCTATATTTATTGGGCTTTTTGTGTTTTTCTATTTTTTTTCCCCTTTATTTGGGAGTGGTGATTGGTAAGTTGTGATAAAAAATATATCTATATAATAAGACACAACGGTTTTTGAAAATATATAAAATGTATCAGAGATACACTTCATTTGAATGGTTTAGATCAATCCTAATGAACATCTAACGGTTGAGAGTAATTTGTTTCCCGTCCAAACACACTATGCTCTCTCTGTCTCTCTCTCTTTCTCCCACGTCTCCTCCCCCTTCCAGCTTTATCTCTCTCTCCCTTTCTGTTGCACGTCTCCTCCCATTTCATCCTTATCTCTATCTCCCTCTTTGTTCCTCTTCTTTATCTCCCCTTTCTCTTTGACTGGATTCAATTCGCAACCCTCCTACCCGATTTCTGCCTCTCCCCCCTTCTCTCTCAATGGCTTCAATTCGCAACCCTTCCACTCGCAACCCTCCCATCCGCCGCCGCCGTCTTTTCTTTCTCTCTCTGCTTCGAACCCCGATTGGAGCTCTCCGGGTTCGTTTTCTTCTCTTGCCATTTTGATTTCAGTTTTGTGTTTTTTATTAGTTGGATAATGATTTCAGTTTCTGCTTGAAATTCCGATTGGAGCTCTCCGGGTTCGTTTTCTTCTCTTGCCATTTTGATTTCAGTTTTGCGTTTTTTATTAGTTGGGTAATGATTTCAGTTTCTGCTTGAAATTTCAGATTTTTCCTTCAAAGGCTTGCAAAGAAAGCAGAAAATTTCCAGGTGAGATTCTAATTGCGAACATATTCAGTTTGCTTTGAAATCCTTGACTTGGGTTCATTTTTGTTTATCATCATCTCCACCAAAATGCATAGTCAGTCTATACATGTGTAATAAAATTTTCAATACATTTCATTGTGTATTCACCTTAAACTGGGGATATGACTCATGAGAGCAGGGGCATTATTCATTCTTCATAGCAGATGACAGAAAATGAAAACACTTCTCACCTAATTTAAGTGTTTTTAGGTGAGAATATGGCTATGTAGGTGAGAATATTTAGGTGAGAATATGGCTACACAGCCATATCAAAAAATGAAAATGAAAATTATCTGATTATTAGGTGAGAATATTTTCTGATTATTTACTACATAGCCCTGGGGCATCATTCAAAATACCCAGAAATGTGACATTTCATTGTGTTTTTAACTTCTATTTTCTGATTAATGTGACGAAATGAAACAAAATAAGAGAATCCCATTATTACCATTTGTAAATATATACCCAATAAATAAATCTATATAATAAGGCAAGAGGCTTTTTGAAAATGTCTTAAAATGTATGAGAGATACATTTTGAATCAAGGGTTTAGATCTATTCTAATAAACATCCATGGCTGAGATGATTTTCATTCCCGCCCAAACGTGCTCTCTCCTTCTCCCACGTCTACCCAAACACGCTTTCAATACCACACACGTCTTTAACGCCCTTTCTACATGTTCTCTCTCACATTCTCATAGAAGAGACCTAAAAATGAAAATCATCATCATCATCTCTGAACTCGCCACCATCGCCTCCGTCTTCGCTTCCTTCATGTACCTCCTTAGCTTCTTCACCCATGCTTCTCACAACGCCTCCTTGCTCCTCCTCTACAAATCGTCAAATCAGTGGTTTCTGGTTAGATTCCTTCCTATTAGCTTGAATTAAAACTCAGCAATTGTTATCGTGCGAGGTCGATTCGACGCGAGGCGTTGCAGTGGTTCTCATGGAGGTCTCTTTGATCTCTCTAATTTCTGTTATTTGTAATTTTTATTTTTGTTCAAATTTTATGTTGTAGATAGAACATAAAAAATTAATAAACAAGAGGGGGCCATAAATTCTCACCACCAAACCATAGCTAAAAAAGTTGTCATCCATTAGAAACAGATACAACAATAAAATGTAAAAGCAAACCTAGAAACAAAAATCGATGCTCTTAATAATTTCTCCACAAAATGAACAATCAAAAGCAAAATCAACAAATGAAATGTGGTGATCAGTCCTAAAAATACGTTTCAAAAAAACCCAACAAAGAATGAGAGGGAATGAGAAGAAAGAAGTGAGAATAGAAAATCTAAAGTGAAAAAGTCAAAAGAAATTGACATATAATTTGACATCTATACATACATATCAAGAATAGGACATTGAAGGATTATTACTTGTTTTTCTCTGTATAATTCTTCTTCTTTTTCCTTTGTTATCTTTTTTAGGGTTTGAAAGTCGAATAGTGTAAGTTTGGAAATGGGGGGTTGGAAAAATGAGGGAGGCGAGAGAAGTTTGAGAAAGAACTATTTTATCAAATCAGTTGAGTAGTGGTTTGTTGAATAATGGTTTGTTGGTGTTTGTTGCTGGAGATAGAACTGCTTTGCTGAATAGTGGTTTGTTGGTGTTTAGCCATTTAAGGTGTTTTTGAGCTATCTTAGTAAGCAATCTATGGTTTTTCAGGATGTGGGCTGATTTTTGAATTCGGGCTCTTAGGCATGTGGTTGTTTTAGATAAAAATGTATTACTCTGTTCTATATAGCTTTCATTCACTGGAAACAAAGGAAAACAGATGAGGATGTGAAATTGAAAATTTTAAAAAGAAAAAAAAAATGCCTTTCTTGGCTAAGTGTCCGTGTCCATCTTTTTCAACTAGAATAAAAGTGATCATCTTTATTCCTCTAATTTCAATAATCTTTTTATTTATATATTTACTTACATAAGTTGTTGATTTACAGATTTATCTCTCACTATGTTATGCTCTAATTGCTTTGGTTGTGGGAGCTTATCTGCATATCCTCTGGAATATTGGAGGCTAGGAAGCATTGTTTGGCTGCTCTCATCCCCTCCATATGAAGAGGTAGGCATCTCTTTCTTTTGTGTTTTTTTGCACTATTTGCTGTCATTTATTTGTTTTGCATACATGATTTTAATTTTGAGGGTTTCACTCTTGATGGCGGCTGCACTCTTTAAAGGAGCTTCAATTGGTCCACTGATTGAATTGGCTATTGAAATTGATCCAAGGTTTAGTAGTAAGGGTAAGGGTAAGGGTAATTTTGTCCAAACTTCCCAAGCTTTTGCCCTAAGAATTGGGGACATCCTAATTCAACAACCATGTCCCCATAAAAAAGCATATAGCCATACATGGACAGAATCAACAAAAACAAAAAGCCTCATAATCATCACAACAAAGATTCCTTCTCTTTCGATGCTGTTACTATCGTTAGACCAGTTATTTATGGCAGTTTTCAAACCCACCCCCCCACCCCCCACATGAGCATATTATCAAATTCTGAATGGAGATGGTGACTCACCACCACTCAATGGCTCATCTCCTGTCAAATAAACTTCAGTCTTATTATCCAGGATTTACTACAGTCCACGTCTAGGGGCTAATCTGAACCATTTGATAACTCTCAACTCAAAACCCAACCTAATATGGCTACCCATGTAGTTACTGACTAATGGATAATTGCATAGGTGATGAAGTTAATTAACTACTTTATTAACCTAGATTGACTTATTGAAATGAGTATGGTGTTTGTTTTAGTACTGCTACTAGATGCGAAAAGGATATATATATATATATCAAACTCTCATAACTAACTTCCTCTTACTATATAAGAGAGTTATATTTATGTATAATGTAATTCTTGCTCTGCTCTAGGGTATTCTGTCATGGTTATATATGCTACTTAAGTCCCGCAAGAGTATATTTAGCACATCATCAACTCAGATATAGATAGATGAACCAGAAATAAACAAGAATTATGATTTTTTTTTTCCTTTTATTATTTCTGAACATCAGACAATGTAAAGAATGTCTCAATATTTCATCAGTTTGATGGATTTCTGTCACTTGCCTCATCGCCGTTAAATTTGAAGGGTTCAATTAAAAGCAAATCTCTAAAAATACACCACCAAAAAGGGCAAAAAAACGGCATTTCCTTTTTACACTTTTCTCCTCTTGGGGCTCAGTATAAAATCGTCGTCGTCATCACTATCCACGATTCTTTTCTTGGCTTTTACTTCGCCATTCTTTGACACCAAATTTGTTGTTTTTTGAACTCTGAACTTTGGGTGGCCGTGGTGGTGGAGATTTTATAGGAGTCCCCATCCGAAGTTGCTTTTGCTTCCTCTGCTCCTTCTCATATGCCTTCTTTGCTCTTTCCAGTGGCAACATACTGTGTTCCATCATCCTGCTCATTGGCACGCGTTATCTCTAAAATTAGTGACTTTTCTTTTTATGTTTTTACTTGTTTGTTTTTTGATATGCTATCACTGTCATTATTAACTAAAAAAACTAAAATTTGATAAGAGTTCAAACTAAGCTGCAATGTCAAAATAAATCATGATTGTTACACGTTTGGCATAATAATGCACTTTCGAGGTTTCAAACCAAGGTTTCAAACAGGGGAAGTTTAGTTCAAGGCCATATATTCTACAGAGACTAAAATCAGATACAAAGAATAGACACAGGAAAATTACAAAATATGAAAATTTTAAGTTCATGTCCAGCAAATGGTGAAATTGACAAAATACCCTTACCACTAAACCTACTAAACCTATGTTATGCTTTAATGTTCGTTCTATCTACTCTTTTACTTTTTTAGTGGTTTTGATAATTATTTGTAATTGTGTTTCTTTCTTTTGGTTTGTTCTATCAGAGGACTGTTCCTGCAAACCCTAACAAGAATAGAGTCTTTGATCATCGAACCATTTTCTGGTAATTGTGGAAAGGGGCTTCATTTCTTTGACATTTGAGCCTTTGGGGACCTACATCGTGCTCTCTCTCTCTCTCTCTCTCAGGTGATTTTTGTTGATTTACATAAATAAGTATATGTGTGTGTGTGTATGTGTGTCAAAAAATATACCTTTTTGTTATATAGGTTTGTTCGGAGATGTGTTTGATGAATTAGCTCTTCACACAACTACGTAACAATTTTTAACTACTACTTTTTTCGTGAACCGTATAGTTATATGTCAATGAGGTTTGTTGGTTTGATTCTGAATAATATTAGGGAGCAATCATGTGTGTATTGTTTTTTTATTTACTTATTTTGGATATGCAATGATCTGAGACATAATTTTGGATGTGAAGAATGCATGAACAAATGGGAGAAATGGGGAATTTCTTAAGTAGGCAGGAGGGTTTTTGAAAAATGTATCAAAATGTATCAATGGTTGAGATTGTGGGTGAGAGGTGTGGTTAGAGATAGTCCGGGAAGATGGCGGGCACTTCAATGGCCTGAGATCACCGGAGGTAGAGAGGAGGAGGTCAAGGCAAGCTTGGAGAGGGAGAGGTTGGCAGTGATAGACCTTGAACACTAATGTGAAGTATGAGAAGGTGTTTAAGCATAAGACTTGGTTGTATTGTTGTTGTTGTATCTCGCTGCATATACGATACGTTATATAGGCCACAGGAGTATTGGAGCCCAAGCAAACTGTTGGACAGGTGGCTCGTTCTCCTCAATTCTGCCAGAAGTGATATAAGCCCTTCTGCCGTCTGTGGCTTGACGGCAGGCGGAGAGCAACGTCTCATGGCAGGCGGAAAGTAACGTTTCGTATATGCATCGGATGACATGAACGTAAGGTCGTTGTTGCCTCTTCTCCAAGCCTGGTCAAGATGGAGTTGTCTTAGCAAGAAGACAACCATCTCGACGATCCCATGACCTCAGCCGCCAGTCCAGTATCCTCTGATGATCCCGAGCAGTAGTGCCTGGGTCCTGCTCCCAACCCAGGCATCCAAGTAGGTGAATGGGCTAGGGCCCACCTTAGTGTTTAGGAGAGCCAAGGGCTCGCTTCCAGGTGTCCAAGTAGGAGGATGGGCCGCGGGCTTATCTCAATGTTTAGGAGAGGGGCTCGCTTTTAAGCGACCAAATAGGAGAATGGGCCGCGGGCTTATTTCAATGTTTAGGAGAGCCAGTATTTATCAATCCAAGTCCGAGGAGTGGTAGGCTGATTGTATTGTTGTTTGGCCTTGGAGCGAGGTATGAAGGACCATGGGCCCTGGGGCCATGGTGCTGCCTGTTGCAGGGGTCTTCATATCTAGATATATTTGGGCTTGTACATATGCTCCCGCTTAGGCTAAGCATATAGTTTTGGTTGCCTTGGCACATGGCGCCCATAGGGCTCGCCATGTATCAAACATTCGACATGCCCGACGTGGTGCCTTGTTGGTCTGCCACGTGGGTGGCACATGGGGCCCATGGGGCTCGCCATGTATAATCATACAACATGCCCGACGTGGTGCCTTATTGGTCTGCCACGTGGGTGGGGTTTTGGCGATGCGGCGTATTGAGCTTGATACAAGTACCCACAATAATGCCCCCTGTACAGATGCTCTTATAGCTAATGAGAGTATTTGTACATGGCTATGTCAAAAAGTTTTGAAAAACATAAATTCATGCAAACAAGTATTCAGATAGAGTAGTCTAAAATTAGACTTTTGATATAATGGGGTCATTTGGATTGCTCATGGAGAGTTTACATTTTAAATTTCATCCGATACGAGCCGGCCGAATAAAGATGTGGGCTTGTTGGGCGATGGCTTGATTTTGCGGAATTTCCACTACTTCACAGGAGATTTCAGCTTCGTTCCATAGGCACCAGATTCCGCCCCTCACCCTTTCCATGCCGCTAGGAGGGGGGACAATGGTCTTGGTGTTAGGAAAGCCCATGATTTGGCTCATGAACTGGGCCTCGCTTCCTCCTTTTTTTGTGTTTGTGATGATGACAAGGTGGAAGCGTCCGCTAGAATGTAGGTGCATGTAGTGTTGGAGGAAGTTAGGGCGAGCGACACCCTCAGTGTTGAAGAAGAGGATGTTAAGCGGGATATTGGGCTGAGCATTGCGGAAAACGCTCTCTTCTCCAATGTTGAGATCTGCAAAGCTCTCTATGTCCCACCCAAGTCCCAAATCTTCCTTTGGGTTTTCCAATGGTGCTGACATGATGGAGATGTGGTGGTCTAGATCTCTTTCTGTCGGTCTTTGCGAGAGGATATTGATGCGGATCCTCTCGAAATGCGGGACTAACACTTGATTTGCCTGGCAGGTGGATCCCTGGAGAATGAGGTTGAGTTCTTGCTTTAGCAACAACCAAGTATGGGACTGTGGTATTGTGTAAAGTTCGGGAATGGTTAGTGCTTTGTACCATCTTCTTATTTTACCCCGGAAGTCTTCCGGCACTTCTACGACTGTATGAGCAGATATTGGGTGTTGGATCCAGGGGGATTCGAATAGCTGATCTTGGAATTGCCATGGAGGCATGGAGAGCATCTTTCGAAAGAATTCACACACCGGGCGGCGGTAAGCAAGAGTGAAGCTTGAAGCTCTAGAGGTGGAGCTTGAAGCTTTATAGATTGGACCTTTTGGGTTTGGAGCCTTGTTCACCGGCCGCCAAACGGTGTTATCTCGGTGCCTCTGGCCTCCTGAAGCCATTGAGAGATGATGGGTTTAGAGGAGAGTGTTAGTAATTAGATATGAATTTGCCTGCAGTTTTTGTGTGTTGTTGTTCCCGTATGTGCTCTCTTATAAAGATGAGATTGCATTGGGCAAGAAGAGGTGAATTTACTAACTTTTGCAGCTTTACATTGGGAATGGGCGATCCACGGAGAAGACAGCTCATGAATTGAGGTTATAGGCTTAGAGCAGACCTACTGATTCTGGAGTTGTTCATAGTATAAGGTGATAGCTTGTGTAGCTATTAATAAAGTGATTTTTTTGAAGACTTTAAGGTATTTGCAGTCTGCTTATAGTTATAATAGGCAAAGAGAATTTTTGATTGGTTTAAGGATTTTCCTTGGGAAGGTACAACCTCAGTATGTATATAAATTTATTATGATTGTTATTATGACTATTATTTTTTATTATTATTTTTATTTATTTATTTATTTTTGAAACTCCTCGTTCTATTCATCACATTCTTTTCACATAAGAGGTTGTGTATTTTCTGGGTATAACTTGAACTTGTTCTAACCATTCTAATAGTGAGCTCGCTGTTTTTTTTTTTTTTTTTTTTTTGAAATAAGGACTCTATATATATACAGATATATATATATTGAATATATATATATTTTTTGAATCAGTAGGAGCTTTGGTTGCACCTTTTACCCATTGTATAGGAGGGTGTGCTGTGGACTTGGTTACCCGTAGCTAGGTTTTGTTTTTGTGTTGAGATTACTGTACCGTTTAAAAAAAAATTCCAAAGTCTCTGAAGTTGAGTTCTGGGTTTCTATACTCCCTCTCCTCCTTTCTCTAAAGCGGGTTGTCTGCCTAAGTGGTATTCAAGCTTTTAGAGAGAACCAGAGGTTGTCTTCGGTGGGTCACGAGAGTGAGAAGTGGTGCAGCAGTGGTGAGGCGACTCTCACATTGCCTCGGATTGAAGCAGATTGCGACAGTGGATGTTCGGTTTCTGGGCATAGGAGAGGGGCTAGATTTTTGTATTGTTTGTTTGAGGGTGATGAATTGAACTTCGAAGTTGCGAAAGGGGGAGAGAGACGAGTCGGGCAGAGAGGGAGAGGAGGGAAAAAGAGTGCTGCGAGTCGCGGAAGTCGCCGTTAGGTGAGCCGCACAGGTGCTGTGAGCCGATCGGTTGGGCTGGTGGAAGTTGAGTTCTGATTTTAGGTTGGCTGCTAAGGCTGGGGTCTTGCCGATTGCGAGTCGGTGTGCTCGTGATTGAAGAATCTGTGGGTCATCGACAGAGGTTGAGGTTTCGGTCTGGCTGAATCAGTAAAGTTGGGTTTCTAAGGATTAGTGCGATGGGTGGAGCTTGAGAGGGGCAGCGAACCAGGAAGGGGAAGAAGAAGAGCTACGGGAAAGGGAAGGAAGAAGAACGGCGGACGCTCGCAGAGCTCGTCGCGATTAGAGCTTCCAAAGGGTGTGAAGGTATGGATCTGTGTATATTTGATTGGAATCATGTGTTCATATATAGATTCATATATATAGATCTAGTGTTGTTTTGTGAAAAATATAAGTCTGTTGAAAAATAGGTGTGAGCCACGAAATAAAATATATATATATATATATTTAGGTGTGAGCCACGAAATATATATATATTTTGTTTATTTTTATTGATATATTTATTTATTTATTTATTTATTTATATTTTATTTTTTATTTTATTTTTTTGTTTTTATTTTTTTTTTGAGCATGAGACAGATCGAAAAGAAAAGGGTTGTGTTTTGGTGAATTGGATAGGCCTATGTTAATTAGGTAAAGAGTGTATAATGTTGGAAAGTTATTAAGAACAAATAGTGGAGAGATATATGCTTAGAAAATAAAAATAAATTGTTAGAATAAATATGGGAGAACTATTCGTCAAAATTTTAGATTGTATTGAGATCTATGAAGTTTTATTTTTGTATTATTTATAGGTGGTAAAAAAAAAAAAAGTTGAACCGAGGGACTATTTATTTTATTTGATAAATTGATGAGGGAATAGATGGCTGAAATAAAGGAAAGCTATGAAAGATGAAAACTCATAAAACAATTTGGGAAATGTTGTTTTGTTTGTTTTTTTTTTTTTTTTTTTTTTTTTTTTTACGAAAATAATGAAGCAAATGGGTTTGGTTAGGCGAGGGAAGGAGGCTATTCCAAAATATGAGTTTTGTTATGCGAGGAAGAGGGGTCATCCTAAAATGTGCGAGGGGAATGGGGTATCCCAAAATATGCGAGGGGTGGAAGAGAGTTGCGAGGGATGGGTTAGGTTGTGCGAGGGGAAGGGGTATCCCAAAATAATGCCAATTTTTTTTTTTTAATTTATTTATTTATTTAGTTATTTATTTTTATTTTTAATGAAAATAAAATAATGAAGCAAATGGGTTTGGTTAGGCGAGAGGAAGAGGCTATCCCAAAATATGAGTGGGGTGGAAGAGACTTGCGAGGGATGGGTTAGGTTGTGCGAGGGGAAGGGGTATCCCAAAATAATGCCAATTTTTTTTTTTTTAAATTTATTTATTTATTTATTTATTTTTATTTTTAATGAAAATAAAATAATGAAGCAAATGGGTTTGGTTAGGCGAGAGGAAGAGGCTATCCCAAAATATGAGTGGGGTGGAAGAGACTTGCGAGGGATGGGTTAGGTTGTGCGAGCTGCGAGGGGTAGAGGCCTAGCGAGGGGAAGAGGCCTAACTCAAATTTTTTTTTTTTATTTTTTTTTTTAACTTGCGAGGGATGGGTTAGGTTGTGCGAGCTGCGAGGGGTAGAGGCCTAGCGAGGCCTAGTGAGGGGAAGAGGCCTAACTCAATTTTTTTTTTTTTTTTTTTTTTGCGAGGGATGGGTTAGGTTGTGCGAGCTGCGAGGGGTAGAGGCCTAGCGAGGCCTAGCGAGGGGAAGAGGCCTAACTCTTTTTTTTTCTTCTTTTTACTTGCGAGGGATGGGTTAGGTTGTGCGAGCTGCGAGGGGTAGAGGCCTAGCGAGGCCTAGCGAGGGGAAGAGGCCTAACTCAATTTTTTTTTTTTTTTTTTTTTTTTGCGAGGGATGGGTTAGGTTGTGCGAGCTGCGAGGGGTAGAGGCCTAGCGAGGCCTAGCGAGGGGAAGAGGCCTAACTCAAATTTTTTTTTTTTTTTTTTTATACTTGCGAGGGATGGGTTAGGTTGTGCGAGCTGCGAGGGGTAGAGGCCCAGCGAGGCCTAGCGAGGGGAAGAGGCCTAATTCAAATTTTTATTTATTTATTTTTTTTTTTACTTGCGAGGGATAGGTTAGGTTGTGCGAGCTGCGAGGGGTAGAGGCCTAGCGAGGGGAAGAGGCCTAACTCAATTTTTTTTTTTTTTTTTTTTTTTTTTTTTTTTTTTACTTGCGAGGGATGGGTTAGGTTGTGCGAGCTGCGAGGGGTAGAGGCCTAGCGAGGGGAAGAGGCCTAACTCAATTTTTTTTTTTTTTTTTTTATGGAAAGGGATCGAAACATGGGTAATTGTATAGAAACATAAATGCTTTGCGAAACATGGGTAATGTATAGAAACATAAATGCCTAGCGAGGGATAGAAACATATCTGGAAGGCGAGGGAGAGGTGAATTGCGAGGGAAAGGCCTAACTCAAAATAGTGCCTTAGCGAGGGGAAGATGATTTTTTTTTTTTTTTTTTTTTTTGTGGAAAGGGATCGAAACATGGGTAATTGTATAGAAACATAAATGCTTTGCGAAACATGGGTAATGTATAGAAACATAAATGCTTAGCGAGGGATAGAAACATACCTGGAAGGCGAGGGAGAGGTGAATGGCGAGGGAAAGGCCTAACTCAAAATAGTGCCTTAGCGAGGGGAAGATGATCTTCTTTTTTTTTTTTTTTTTTTTTTTTTTTTTAGAAAAATGCACCTCGAAAGTGAATGACATTTCTGATTTGTAAATCTTGTGTTGATGCAGGAAAGGCGAGCTTTTGAGATATGGCTAAAGTAAAAGAGGGAAGTGTTGTGTCCCGTCGCAGCGCCCAACGATCACTAGCAGGGTCTTCTGGTATTTCCAAGTTGAAAGTGGATAAATCCAAGAAAAATCTTTTTAAGGCCAAGAAGGACGCGGATCCTCCAATCGTCCCTCCAGCGGAATATTGGTGTAGGGCACCTTTCTTTGGTGCCATGGATTTGTTTTGGGCGAGGGTGGATTTATTTGATGACAATGGCGGGGGGCCGACTGATTTTCTTCTTGGTGGAGTTGAGCCAGAGAAAGGGGTTGAAGCTTTTGTTCCGCCAGAGTCTATTGTACGTTTTCATGTGGAGAGGGGCACTTATCCCTATTCTTTCCCGGCTTTTGAGGATTATACGGGGGCCAAGGATGACTTCGATATATGGAGTGCAGCTATTTTTCGTCATTCTTCATATTGTGAGGTGCTTACTGGGGCCAAGATTGCTACTGCTATTTCTCAGTGTATGCGGATTAGACGAGAGCCATCTTGGTTGGAGTTCGCATTGTCCCGTTGGAGTTCGAGTTCTCATACTTTTATTGCACAATGGGGCGAGACGACTCCTACTCTAGAGGATGTAGTTGTTTTGACGGGATTGGAGCATCTTGGATCGGCAAACCCTAGCGTAGGAAGTTTGTCCCTTAGCCAGATGGCAATTGTCGGGAGATTGGAGGAGGCCGTGGCACCGGCAGGGAAGTTGTTGAGTTGTTATCAAAATAAAGTGTTAGTAACATCTCGATCACGGAAACGACCAAAAAACACTTTCGGGGGATGGCTTCGGTACTGGTTTCGAGATCTCAGCCATCAAGTGCAAGGGAATACGGAGGATGGATTCATGGGTCCAGGAATGGAAGGAGACAAATGGGGGAGTGTTGAGCATCTAGCTGCTTTTATTACATATTGGTTGTCCCGTTATGTCTTGATGGGTAGGCCCCAGGACGGCATTTGCCATGAGCTCTTTCCTCTTGCTGCGATTCTTGCTTCTGGCCGTCCCATTCCGTTGGCTCCTTTGTTTCTGGGAGGGCTATATAAGAGGTTAGATATGTATCAGGAGGGTGTTGATCGTTCCAAAGGACGATATGATGTCACTAGCTTCCTCCCTACTACCTTTCTGCTGTTGTTTTTTTATGAGAGATTTCCTAGTTTGGCCCCTATGCCAAAGGTGTTTTCCATTGAAAAAAAGGAGCCGCGTTCTGCTAGGTGGGCTGAGGGATGTGTACAAGGAAGTTTGGCCAGCATTTTTGATTTCGAGGACAAGTTTGTTGCTCGTCCTTATGTTATGCCGGTTTGTGGAGTATCTTCTACCGTTGCCTACCACCCAGATGATTGCGAGCTTGTTCTCGAGCCGGGCGTGTCTTATTTGGGAGATGCAGACTCAGTGATGGTTCTTAGCACGGTTTCTGGGCATTTACCTTACTTTGTGGATGGCAGATACGGTGTGGTGGCCTATAATCCTTTGAGGGTTGCTCGACAATTTGGTTTGGACCAAGGGGTTCCTCAGCATCTTCATTCCCTTGTACCTTCGGCGGCCGACTGTATGCAATTATATGTATACTCTTTTCTTTCAGAAGAATTAAGGCGTTGGGGGCGAGTTGTGCTAGCAAGTAAGGATAGAATTGGCGGAACCACCCCTAGTTGGAAGCAGTATTGGAGACGCAATCTTGCATTATTTCGGGCTTTCTTGAGTGGTGATCTCGATCCTGTCCATGTTGAGCTCATTCCATCTGATGACCCTGATTTATGTATGGCTCGCGGAGAGCGGGGCTTGTTAGCTGCAGATAGGGGGGGACTTAGTCCACTGGCTCGCTTATCTAAGGTGACTATTGCTTTGGAGCAAGCCCAAATAGTTTCTCCTGACCGTCCTTCTAGTGCCAAGCGTAAAAGGCCACTCCCTTCCTCCGTTCTTGTTCCAATGCCTGGGAGAGTACCTCCAAAGATTGGAGGTATAGAACCGCCTGCTAAAACTAGGGTTGCCCGCCAGGCGAAGGATTGCTCGACTGACACCATTGATTCGTCACAGGTAAACTGGTAAACTCATATTTCGTATCTTGGAATTATTTGTGTGTTTTCCAATACGTCTGTATTAAAATACCTGTATTGTTTGCAGGGGTCGGCTGGCGTGTGTCAGCATAAGGTCTTGCCCACGGGCGGGGGCGAGTCTCATGATGGTGGCCTCTCAGTCCCTCTAGGTGTTGAGGATGATGCAGAAAATTCTGAAGATGATGAAGAGGGTTCGAATCAGAGTCTTGAGATTATGGGGGAGAGGGATGATGTTGAAGATGATATTGGATGTGACACGAGTAGTGGCAGGCCTTCTTTGTCGGATACTCCGAATTCTAGGGATGCATTGGTTCCTTTGCGAGCCAAGGTTGGAGGTGGTGTCCCTATTGCTCGCTTGTTTGAAGGCGGTTGTAATTTTTCACATAGTGATGTGCTTAGCTCACGAGTTGGAGATGCGAGTACATCCGTGAGCTTGTCATGTGGCATTGGCTCTTCTGTGCCCATTTCTTTACATGCTTCTACGACCTCTGCGAGCCTAGAGAGTAATGTGCCCATCATTCCTTCGGGCTCTGAAGTTGGAATCAACTCGCCTATTGTTTCCGCTGGTTCAGACTTAGGTGGTGTGCTCGTGCGCAAATTGTTTGGCTTTATTCAGAAAGATGCCAGTGATATCGGGAGTAGCCTTGAGAAGCCGTCGCTACCAGCTATTGATGGAGATTATTCCCTCATTCATGCTACTGATGGAGATTTGTCTCCCATTCATCTTCCCCGTGGCAGTGTGGTTCTTAAAGGGATCGATGGGAAGGAAAAGCTACTAGATCCAGCTGTGTTGTTCTTAGGGGTAAGCGAGTTAATTCCTCGACTACTCTTTGTTCTTCATTATAAACCGACCACTTTCATGCACTTGGGTAGCTCTTATCTTCGGACTTATTTTTTGGACGGTTTTGGAGAATTCCTTAAGGAGCTGTACAAGTTATCCCCGGAGACAGCTTCTCTTGATGAGGTGTCGGCCCAACGTGCTGTTTTGGGCGAATTTCGAGATGGCCGGATTAACAGATTGGAGGTGGGTTGGTTAGATGACTGGTTATCTCTTGTTGAATCCAAAGTCAGGAGGAGGATGATTAAGGTTGAGCTAGGCGAGGTGGATAAGGCTTTGGCTGCTGCTGTACGAGTGGAGGAGGAATGCAAGAGAGCTTTGAATGAAGCAGAATTGGCAACTTCTAGCTTGAAAGAAAAGAAGGCGATTCTTGAAGCAAGATTGGTTGGTGAAGAAGGAGAAGATCAATCTTCCAGAGTCTTGATTTAGTTGGATCATAGCTTTGTAGCATATGATAGCTTTATGGCCTAAAACTCTCCTTTTTTTTTTTTTCTTTTTTTTTGTATGTTGGAGATTTGGGCCTCCCTTTCTCTTTTTGTAATTGAAAATCTTCAACTACTTAATGGAGCTGACTTTATGATTAGAGCATCATCTTTTACTATTTGTGATTATAGTTAGACTAAGTGTGGAAAAGGATGATATTCATTGAAGGAGCCCCAAATGGGCACAATACATTTTGGTGTAGTACATCATATGGCAACGAGTAATTTCTAAGGATAGTAAGCCTTTAACCATTTCGCATTGATAGGGCTTAGGAGGGTTTGAGAGTCAGGCTCAGAAATTCTGTAATACCCATTTTCATTGACTTCCCTTACTACATAAGGACCTTGCCACTTGGGTGTGAACTTGTGGGTTGATGTTCCCTCATGACGCGTGAGGTGCAGCCGTAACACTAAATCACCTTCTTGAACTGTCTTGGGCGTGCAGTATCATAGGCTCTAGCTATGCGGCTCGTAAACTCTAAGATTGGTGCAGGCCTTGTCCTTCTTTCATCAAGGACTTCCAACTCGACGATGCAGATGCAGTGGTTCCACTTCGGAGGGCTAGGGTATGGCAATTTCCACTGGAAGGACGGCTTCCGTGCCATATACCAATGAAAATGGGGTCATTTGAGTTGGTCTTCTTTTGGAAGTTCTGTATGCCCAAAGCGCCATTGGAAGCACATGTGCCCAGTCCCTTTGATAGTCCTTGAGAGTCCTTGAAAGGATTCTAAGGAGTGTTTTGTTGGTTGCTTCAGCTTGTCCATTGCCCTAGGGATAGTAAGGCGTTGATTTATGGTGCGTGATGTCATATCATAGGAGACTAAGAGTTTCCCTACTTGGCAGTTGACAAAAGGGGTCCCATTATCCGACATGATTACTCTAGGAATACCAAAACGACATATGATGAATTCTCGAATGAAATTGGAGATAACAGCTCCTGTTGCCTTCTTCAGAGGGATGGCTTCTACCCATTTAGTGTAAGTCTCCGTGGCCGCTACGATCCATATGTGTCCCTTTGACGGTGGAGAGATGGGGCCAACAAGATCCATAGCCCATGTGTGGAAAGGCCATGGTGAGCTTGAACTATGCAGATCAGTGGCTGGTGCGTGAATGAGGTTACCATGGAGTTGACAAGGTTTGCAGCGTTTGGCATACATTTTGGCGTCTGCTTCCATGGTGGGCCAATAATAACCTATGTACAAAAGATGTTGGAATAGCTTAGCTCCTCCCTGGTGTTCCGACCCATGAGCAAGTTCTAAAACTTTATGGATTTCTGCTCCCGATAAGCAGCGTAAAGGCTTCCCGTCAAAGCCATGCCTGAAAAGTTGCCCTTCTTGCAAAAAGAATTTCGAGGCTCGCTTCTTGATTATTGCAGCTGCAGAGCGGTCAGGCGGCAATGATGCTTCTTTGAGGTAATCTATATACACCTGACGCCAGTCGGAGGTGATTTCTGCGAAATTGCATTCAGCTTTTGGAGGGAATTCCTGGCATTTGGTGCACTTTCCTTGAAGGTCGTTTGCTTCCTTGGCCATGGTGGGCCAATAATATCCTTGTCGTTGTAGCCTCCTATAGAGGCTTACGTCCCCCGTTCCGCAAGAGCGGATGTGAACCCCTTCTAGCTTAGACTTGGCTTCGGTTAGATCGATGCAACGTGTTAACAGACCCCCAGGCCCTCTGTAGTAGAGGACTCCTTGGTAAATCGTGAAGTGTTTGATTTCGCACAACGGTAGTTTACCTGAGGGGGCACGGAGCTCGTCAATGATTGGGGCTCTCCAGTCGGCGAGTTCTTTTTCAGGAAAGATAGTTGTTACCGAGCACGGCATAGAGCGTTTCAGAACTTCTATCTTAGTTGATTCTTCCGCGAATTCTACCTTAGAAGCCAAGGTAGTAAGGGCGTCTGGGTGTCGATTGTTGGAGCGAGGAGCATGTTCTATCCTTACTGTGTCAAATTTGTCTGTCAACCTTTGGACAATGGTTCTGTATGAGGCTAAAGGGGGCTCTTTGATAGCATAATCTCCATTGGTCTGCTTGACCACTAGATTAGAGTCGCCTTTGATACATAAGAGACTTACTCCTAGGTGGAGTGCTGCCATGAGCCCTAATATCAGGGCTTCGTATTCCGCCTCGTTGTTAGAGCACTTAAAATCCAGTTTGTACGACAAATTGACTTCAGTTTGATCTGGGGAAATAAGGACTATTCCGGTTCCTCCCCCTTTAGAGGTTGACGATCCGTCGAAGCTCAAACTCCATTCTCCTTCGGTGTTTACTTCAGCCGCTTGAAACTCATCTCCTGGCAATTCATCCGAGGGCGGCTCATGTTTTCCACTGGGGAAGTGAGCCAAGAGGTCAGCGAGCGCTTGACTCTTGATGGCCTTGGGAGCTTTGCAAGTAATGTCATATTCTGCTAAAGATAGGAGCCAACGGGCTGGCCTGCCGGAGAGCGCTGGTCTAGTGAGGAGAAATCGGATAGGATCGCTTCTAGTCATAAGATGGATGGGGTAAGAAAGAAGGTAGTGGCGGAGCTTTTTGGCTGCAAACACTAGGGCGAGGCAGTGCCGTTCAATGGGGGAATATCGGATCTCAGCCCCTTGGATGACTCTGCTTATGTAGTATACGGGTTGTTCAAGTCCGTCAATTTCCTGGGCGAGCAGAGCTCCGACTGATTTCGGCGTGGAAGTGATGTAAAGGAGTAAGGGCCTCGCCGGCTGAGGAGGAGTCATGGAGAGAGGGGATGTTAAAGCTGACTTCACCCCTTCGAATGCTTGTTGGTGTTCCTCATTCCAAACGAACCTGACATCCTTCTTTAGTAACGAATTGAAGGGTTGTGTTATTTCGGCCATAGCTGGGATAAACCGTCTCAAGTAGGATGCTCGACCAAGGAAGGTTCTCAATTCGTCTAGATTGGTTGGTCGCGGCATATTTTTGATGGCGGCGACCTTTCTTTGGGTCGGTCTATCCGTGGCGATGAACGATGCGACCAAGGAACTTCTTGCGTGATGACTCCAAATGCGCATTTAAGCGGGTTCATTCTGAGTCTGTATTTCTTACAACGTTCAAAGACTCTTTGGAGGTCTTTGAGATGACTAGTCTCCTTTTTGGATTTCACTACCAAATCATCAATGTAACATTCCAAGGACTTGTGCAACATATCGTGAAAAATGGCTGTCATAGCTCTCTGGTATGTTGCTCCCGCGTTTTTCAACCCAAAAGGCATTACAGTATAAAAAAAGTTACCTATAGGAGTGCGAAATGCCGTCTTTGGGGCATCCTCTGGAGCCATCTTGATCTGGTTGTAGCCACTGAAGCCATCCATGAATGAGAACATATGGTGCCCCACCGCTGAATCGATTAAGGTGTCTATGTTTGGAAGTGGGAACTCATCTTTGGGGCAAGACTTGTTTAGATCTCTGAAATCGATGCACACTCGAATTTGACCATTCTTTTTAATAACCGGGACGATACTAGAAAGCCAGGTGGGATGTTGGATGGGTTTGATAAACCCTGCTCCAAGCAGCTTCACCACTTCGTCCTTGATGTTGAGCTCCACCTTGGGCTTATAGAATCTTACCCCTTGCTTGACTGGGCGAGCCAAGGGGATGACGTTCAAACGGTGCATGGTAACATCTTTGTCTAATCCTGGCATTTCTTCATATGTCCATGCGAAAACGTCCGAATACTTTCTGATCAATTCGATGAGGGGACCCCTTTGTTCTGCTGGAAGATCTTTGCAAATGAAGATAGGACGCCTGGGTTCTCCTTCAGGGGCTATGTTGATTTCTTCCAGCTCTTGCTTTTGGGGCCGGGGGCCATCCTGTAAACACTCCGGAGCCGGTCGGACTTCTTGCAATCCATCTTGCCCGGTGAAGACTTGGTTAGGAGATGAAATGGCAGCCTCGGCGAGGGGTTTAACTTTTGAGTCTTCGGTCCCGTCCAGATGAGCTACCGCAGGACAACAGGATTTGTCAAAATGTTTAACTGTTGCTGGCAAAGCCACGGCTTTTTTTCTCCTTCTACTTTTCTTGTCTCTACTTTTTTTATTCTTTGCCAGTGCCGGGCGTTGGGCCAGCACAGACAAGGTGTAGCAACAGTGATCTCCTTTACTTAGTTCACAACGGGCCATTGCTACGTCGTCTGGCTGGGGGTCGGCATTGGTGACATTTGCCAACCCCTCGCACCGTCATAAGCGGTATACCATTCTGCCGTCTTTTGTTTGAAACCTGGTGACTTTAGGGAGCTTCTTTGAGGGCTCTGATTTGGTGAATGTCTTTCTGCGAGGTGGTGATGAATCTTCTTCAGAGAGGTCATCCCAGTTAGGTATAGGAGTTCCTCGAAGTGGCAGGGGAGGTTCATCTTCATCGACATGATTGTAAAATACTACATCTGCCATGTGAGCTTCGTCTACTCGAAAAGGCTTTTGAGAGCCAGCTATGGCTACTACCTCATTGTTGTAGATTGCTTTGACACATTGATGGTAGGTGGACGGGATCGCAGCATATCTGTGAAGCCAAGTTCTCCCTAGGAGAGCCTGATAGGTCGTCTCTGCTTCTATAACATGGAATTTAGTAGTAGAGCGTATCGGTCCCACTGCTAAGTCTAACTGGACATGACCTATGGTTTTGATTTTTTGGCTTCCAAAACCAGTGATGGAGATGGGTTGTCTGACTAAGCGCTTTTGTGGGATCCCGGCTGCCTGGAAAGTAGATTAAGGCATCACATTGAGTGAAGCTCCTCCATCCATGAATCCTCTTTGAAACTCCATCCCGTTGATGAATACTGGGACGTAGAGGGGACGGTTATGTGGAAACAGTACTTGCTTGTCGGCCTCGGTAAAGGTTATCGCCAAGGAGTTATCTCGAAATACTTTCCTTACTGATCCGCTTACACTCATGCAGGTTTCACCATTCTGCTCCGCAAGTCTTAAAAAGGCCTTGGTGGCTTCAAAGCGTGTTGCTTCAGATAGGTCGAATTGGTCGAAGAACCACTTGAACTTTGTCGATTTTTTAAGCGCTATCACACGCCTGGTCTCAAAGTCCAGGCAAGTGGAAGCTGGGAGTTCGGAGAGCTCGCACACCATTGGCTCTTCTATCTCGTCATAATGCGAAAGCATCATGACCGTCTTGCCATTGTCCTTGTGGCGCGGGAGAGGATCTTTCAAGACATCTTCTGTTTGGCGAGGTAGTTCCAAAGCGTCGTCAGACATCATTTTTCGAACTAGAGATTTGAGTGCCCAACATTCCGTGGTAGGATGTTTAATGGAACGATGGTATATGCAATAGTCTGCCCGCGCTTGATCCTTTTTGGTAACAGGCTGCCTTGGCTCGGGGAGGTGAACTTTTCCATCTTCTACCCAGGCGTTGAGGAGTGCCTGTGCCTCGTTCACTGAGATAGGTAATGGCGGGGGAATTTGATCGAACTTTCTCTTTTTCGCCTGCGAGTCTTCTCTTTCCCAGGAGGAGCCTTTAGCTGCATATACAGCGTGGTTGCGTCGGTTAGGCCTCCATGAAGAAGGTTGAGGTACCGTTGGTTGCCATGAGCGGGGTTGTGGTGCTGTTGATCGCCATGAATGGGGTTGTGGTGCTGTCATTCGTGCCCCTGATCTTACTGTTTCACTTATGTTTCGGGCCGCAGCACATAAAGCGGAAAAGTCAGGGAAGTGGTGGTTGACCAACTGGAGTTTATAAGTCGTGAGCATTCCTTCAATGCACAGTGACACCAGTTGGTGTTCTTCCATCGGGTCTTGAATATCTACTGCTTTTTCCTGGCGGACATAAGCGAGGATGTCCTCTCCAAAGTTGTGTTTCCTCATAAGATGAAGGGTGGTTAACCTTTCTTCAACGTAGAAGAACTTGATGTAAAACTTTTTACCAAGTCTTCCCATGAAGAGATAGAGCCAATGACAAGGTTGGCATACCACGAAAATGCCCGATCTGTGAGGGATTTGGAGAATTCTCTCATGCGGAGGTTTCGATCTTCTCGGTGAGCTCCAAGGGCATCAAGAAAGCGCGAAACATGCTCTCTGGCGTTCCCTTTTCGTCCGTCGAAACGGACAAATTTGGGTACTGTATACCCCACCGGATATGGAAGACTTGCGATGTGAATAGGGTAAGGGGGACGGAGATCCAACTCTGGAGAGGCAGTGACGTGACCTTTGTTTGACTGAAGTAAGCTATGTATGTGTTCTTTTACGACCTCCAATGTTAACGGCTGGGGAGGGTTTTGACTTGCCGGAAGAGCTGGAGAGCCAGTCGAAGCCACTATGGTGGGAGCTCCACTAATGGACCCAACTTGTGGTGGAGGTGTCTGGCTGGGAGCTAATGGAGGGAGCGGGGTGACTGTTTGTCCTCCCGCTTGGGTTTGCAAATCATTTTGTGTGGCGAGGTTGGCTTCTGAACCATTCTGGGCCAGTGGCGGAGCGCCATTTTGAGATGATGTAGGAGGGTTGGATGATGATGGGAGCATGGGTGCCCTTTGTAAGGCCAGCAAGGCATCCATTAAGAGTTGTTGGTTCTGTTGAAGAGATGTGACGCTCTCAGTCAATATACGTAGCTGATCTGCTATAATCGGTTGGGAGGATTGTTCTTCCGGAGAGCCGCCGGAGTTGTGTTCCGAGGTCTCCGCCAAGGTCTCCCTACCGCCACCTTGGGATGTCGCTACTCCAGTTCCAGTGTTCTTTTTGGGTGCCATGTGAAGCGAGCACCACTCTTCCCCAGCAGAGTATAATGTGGGTGAGAGGTGTGGTTAGAGATAGTCCGGGAAGATGGCGGGCACTTCAATGGCCTGAGATCACCGGAGGTAGAGAGGAGGAGGTCAAGGCAAGCTTGGAGAGGGAGAGGTTGGCAGTGATAGACCTTGAACACTAATGTGAAGTATGAGAAGGTGTTTAAGCATAAGACTTGGTTGTATTGTTGTTGTTGTATCTCGCTGCATATACGATACGTTATATAGGCCACAGGAGTATTGGAGCCCAAGCAAACTGTTGGACAGGTGGCTCGTTCTCCTCAATTCTGCCAGAAGTGATATAAGCCCTTCTGCCGTCTGTGGCTTGACGGCAAAGTGAGAGCAACGCCTCATGGCAAAGTGAAAGTAACGTTTCGTATATGCATCGGATGACATGAACGTAAGGTCGTTGTTGCCTCTTCTCCAAGCCTGATCAAGATGGAGTTGTCTTAGCAAGAAGACAACCATCTCGACGATCCCATGACCTCAGCCGCCAGTCCAGTATCCTCTGATGATCCCGAGCAGTAGTGCCTGGGTCCTGCTCCCAACCCAGGCATCCAAGTAGGTGAATGGGCTAGGGCCCACCTTAGTGTTTAGGAGAGCCAAGGGCTCGCTTCCAAGTGTCCAAGTAGGAGGATGGGCCGCGGGCTTATCTCAATGTTTAGGAGAGGGGCTCGCTTTTAAGCGACCAAATAGGAGAATGGGCCGCGGGCTTATTTCAATGTTTAGGAGAGCCAGTATTTATCAATCCAAGTCCGAGTGAGCCGGGGGCTGATTGTATTGTTGTTTGGCCTTGGAGCGAGGTATGAAGGACCATGGGCCCTGGGGCCATGGTGCTGCCTGTTGCAGGGCTCTTCATATCTAGATATATTTGGGCTTGTACATATGCTCCCGCTTAGGCTAAGCATATAGTTTTGGTTGCCTTGGCACATGGCGCCCATAGGGCTCGCCATGTATCAAACATTTGACATGCCCGACGTGGTGCCTTGTTGGTCTGCCACGTGGGTGGCACATGGGGCCCATGGGGCTCGCCATGTATAATCATACAACATGCCCGACGTGGTGCCTTATTGGTCTGCCACGTGGGTGGGGTTTTGGCGATGCGGCGTATTGAGCTTGATACAAGTACCCACAGAGATCAATCTAAGTATACCTACCAATCAATTCTTAACAATGGTCAGATACTGATTATTCTTTGTTTTTTCTTTTCCCCTCCCGTTTCTGTCTTTTGTTTCTTAGCTCTTTTTTATTTTTTAGATAACTGAATGAAGAATTCTGTTCGAAATCAAAATTACAGCGTTGATAGGAAATTGATTGACTGGAATACAGGGAGAAACCGAGCCTAGGCGCAAAACACTTTTCCCGATGATGGTTTATCAGACAGACTTATGCCACTGGGACTCAAGTATGTGTTCCAACTCCAAGGTTTATTTGGCAGCACAGCTCTCATTGTTCATTGTTGGTTTTCAAATAATTTCTTCTTATGTGTTTTTTTTTTAAAACTTTTATTTTATTTTATTTATTTTTTTTCAGTTAGCCTTCCATGTGTTTTGTATTAGCCACAACTGGTTGCATATGAAATGCTTGATAAAAAGATTCAATTAGAAAGATCATTTGTTGACAGATGTATTATCATGTGCAACATGTCTCCTATTTGGAACTCTAAAACCTTTGTACACTTGAGAAAAGCCTAATTTTTATATTCAAACATATTATTGTGATTTGTAAATAAGGTCTTGCAAATCCAAAGAAAAATCAAACACTAAATTTTCATTATTGATGAATTCGTTTTTTAACTTTTACATTTGATTCATTGTTTCTAGATTTATAGATGTTCAGTTAGGTGATTTTTGTGTAGTTAGTTCAGTTTATAGTTATAGTTATAGTTAGTTCAGTTTATAGTTATAGTGAGCTTTTGAACTTTTAAAAATTTGTAGTGGGTTTTGTAATTTTTAGAATTTCTGTTTTTGTTATGTTGTACACAACTTGAGACAATAAAGAGCCAAATAAATGGAAAAATTTCTAACCAGATTGAAACAAAGGTAGTGTGAATACTGGAATTTACTGTCAAAATTAGTTTTTAAAGTCTCATTGTGGTATTTGTATTAATGAAATTGCCTATTTGTTGTGATTCGTTAACGGTCAATAGAAATATTAACTTGAAATTTTTGTTATTTGGTTTATAGTTGTGCAACTTGCTGTCACTAGAATGTTGTGTTGAACTTTTTGACCATCTCTTTCATGACCTTAAGGGGCTTCAAGGTTATGTACTTTTTTAGGGTTATTTTAGATTGTTTATGGGTCATTTAGATTGGGCTTCATACTGTTATTATTAGAATTCCATTCTCCCAAACTCACAAATTTTTGAATTAATCTAATACATTTTATTTGAATTCCATTCTCCACAATTAATTACAACACCTCCTCCACAATTAATTAAACTCATCTCATTCTCTCTCTCACGGCTCATTTGTTTGTTAAACCCATCCAAGCACCAAGAACTTTGTAATCCACCCGAGATATAACCGGATCTATATTTGAACTGGTAGTGTATTTGGGTTTGGATTTGTGATTTTCATTAAGTAAGTTATGACTCTCATTCAAAACTCAAACTTGAGCAACAATGGAGTTCAAATAGGAAGAGAGAGATGTAGAGGAAAAAAAGAGACTGAGCTCTCTGCTAAAAAAACCCACTTAAGTTTGCTTTCTTTTTCCAAGAATAGTGTTGTTTTTATATTAAATTGATAATGTACATTGCAAAAAACCCACTTAGGTTTACAATTATATTAAATTGATAATTTACTAAATAGTGTTGGGATTACAATTATATTTTAATCCCAACATTATTAACACCGTGCCTTCAGACACGGACATACGCTAATATATATATATATTAGAAAAATACCATCTCCGATTCCCCCCCTCAATATTTCTAGCGTTGATCTAGTCCCGTCACCATTTTGTGCCCTAATTTGAGAGAAAATTCCTAGTTGAAGAGAAAGAAAAAAAGGCTCTCTCTCTCTCTCTCTCTCCAACTCCAAACCCATCGCCCTCTCTCTCTCTCTCTCTCAAAACCCCTCTCAAATCATCCACCTCCATCCTCTCTACAAGGCCTTTCGATTTCCCTCAAAGCCCCTCTCCGACCCCAATTTACAACGATTCGGATGTGAAGCCGAAGCCTTGGAAGCGACTCATCAAGAAGAGCACGACGGCTGAGGAGAGCACTCTTGATTTTGGAATCGGGGAAGAGGATGATGGGGAAGAATTGGGGGATTTTGTGAGGAGAGAGTTGGACTACGATGATTTCAGGATGGAAAGAGGAAGAAGTTTGAGAAAGATGGTATTGGTAGTAGGAAGAGGGACAGACATTGAGAAACACATGTTCACTCTCTGCCCTCCTCGCTCTCTACCCTAGCTACTCCCTCTTCAGCGCCGCCGCCGAAGACACATGTTCACTCTATTATGTTTTTGTTTTTTTCAAACGAGAGTTGGTCCTAGATTTATTAATTTATTTATTGTAAGAAATCGAAATACTCTCATTTCCTCAATCCCCTTCAACCTCTCTCTAATCCTCTCAGATTTCGACGCTTATTCTATTCAATTTAATCGAAACAGAGCTTCAAAAATCTGAGACCGAAATGGGAATTCCATCGACGATGAGGGACGCTTGGGCAAACCGAAGAAATTCGCCTTTGATTGCATCACCGGCTGAGGATCAGAAGATTCTGAATTCACGCCGTTGCACTCAAGGTTTGTTTTTGACTAGTTTTTGAGTGTTTGGTTGATGAGAAAACCGGAAATTATGTATGGTTCATGGGTTTAGTTTGACCAATGCTATTATTTTTTTATAGATCATGGGTTGCTATTGAATGGTGTTTCTGGAATTTGCAGAGGGTGTTCGAGCAGGAGTGAAGGCAGCTTCCATTGCTTGTGTTGGCAGTGCTGTGCCTACTGTATGTGATCTTTATCACTACTTTCTGTATTCACTGTGTATACAATTTCTGGATTTATTTGGGACATTTTACTGGTTTATCAGTACACTTTCAATGTGGGTATTTGGCATTCATAACTGTTCAATAACAAGATTGATTCACATAAAAACCACCTAATGGGTAGGTATCATTTGAGATAGAAAACAATCACTTGCTTTAGGGGGGCTGAGCGAGAATTTTTGTTGAGAGAGACAAAGTTATACACATAACTTTTTTCTATTTGACAATCTCATATTCATTATCTTAAATGAAGAAAATCCCAAATATATGTGGCCAATATGGAAATTCTGGGGGAGCAAGAACAAAATTTCATACTGGCAAATCAAAAATAAGTTTGAAACTATCGATAGAAATAATATTTGGACTTTTAGTGGGGATAAATTAACGAGCAAAAAAAAAAAAACTATGGGAAAAAATGATATTTTCAAACTTTAGTGGGGGCACTTTTGTTTTTAAAACCGTAGATAAAAAACTCATTTGCCATCCTTGAGCAGCTGGAGTCCGCTGACCTTGTCATCTTGGAAGAGGAGGATGATGCCACCAGCGTTAGTGTGGGCTCGGAGGCCCTTGATCAGCTCCGGGTGGGGACACGGAGGGTAGTTGCTGACCTTGGTGCCAAAGGTTGGACCCTTGGAGCCATAGAAAGCCTTCTTGAGGTACCTTTTCTCTATCCCTAGATTCTCACATAACAAGTCTAAAAGCTGCTCTGCTAGTTCTTCTAGTTTCTTTGCAAATTCCTTCATTGTCATCTTGTAATCAATCAGAATTAAAACATGAATCAACAATGCCACGTACCTAGAAAAAATGCATAGAAAATGAAATGTGTTGACCGAATTCATTTTGCGTCAATACCATACACTTCTGGCATGGCTGGTTGTGTTTCTGTTATTTTCATGTTTTCAAAAACAAATCAATGAAATGTTCAAAAACACTCACTATTTCATTGTTGTGCAAAATCAAATTTTGAATATTCGAAAACAGCTTTTGAGTTTTTTTATAAAAGGGTTTGTTTTTGGATTTTTTTTCCTTTCTAAAAACAGTATTCGAAAACAGTTAGCCGAACAAATTTTGCCTTTTCTAGAAAATGAAAACATAGAACACAAAATGAAAATGTTTCGAATTTTTCTCGTTTTGTTTAAAAAACATGAAAAAACAAAAATAGTGTTCGGAAACAAAAATAATGGTTAGCAGGTGATCACCATCAGAAACATCTATTTCGGCATTAGCAGGTTGCAAATGCTAATGTCTTTGGGGTTCCAAGTAATTTCTAAGGCATTCTCTAGATGCTTAAACTAATTAATTATTTTTTACCAGCTTTGACATTGAAGTCGAATAATGCCGTTGTTGTTACGTGCTTCAGCTTTTGAATGACATATCATACACTAATAGCTTATTTTCCATTATTCTCCAAATACGTTATTGTCTTTCTAGTTCTTGAATCCTGGGTGCTTAAATATTGTCCATGATTTAATGCAGATCAAGCACAAATTGACCTAGATGCAAAGAAACTACAAAGTTATGTGAAGGAAAAGTCCTTGATTTCAGAAAAAGGTATTCTTGCTGACAAGATCAGTCCGGGTGTTCTCAGATCTCGTGTCCCTAACAGACAAACCAAAGTAGGTTATGCCTGCCGAAGCAATAGTGAAACTCTTCACTTGTTATTGAAAATTGAATTAACCCTTTAGTATACATTTTCTTTCCTTGTATTGATTCGATTTAAAAGAACAAATTGGGATTGATTTGATCTTTGTTTTTTTGTTTTTCATTAAGCCATTACTCAGAGAAGCATAGTGTTTTCTCTTTTATTTCAGATGAGAGGTGTTTGAGGAATTTCCAATTCAGAACAGTGACAAATTGAGTATACTTTAGAGACAGTGACTAAGGAAGCTTCAGGGAAATGGAGATAATTCTCTAGGAAGGTAAGCTTCATCTGTTAAATATATATATATATATATATATATGATATGTACTTTTGAGACCAAATGAATTGCTAAAATATTGATATGATAATGACAATTGGCTGCAGTTTTGTGACAATGTACAATGGACAAATTCACTGTAATCTCTTATTTACCTTTGTTTTATCAAATGTGCGATTTGATGCATCATCTTAAATGAGATGCTTATGGTTTTTTTGTTCCTTAGTCACACTTTAGTTTTGACTTTTGCAGTCTTCTGCAAGATCTGTTATCGGGATAACAAACAAATAGAACTAAAGACTTTAATATAAACTATAAGCATGAGAGAGATCTTGCAGAAGACAATGGTTTTGTTCATATGGCTTTGTTCACTGTAATCTCTTATTTACCTTTGTTCATATGGTTTTGGTATGGGACAAGCAAAGTTGGTCTTGCAGTTGGCCGAGCTTTATTCATATGGTTTTGTTCTCTTGAGGTTATTGGCATCTACAACCTTATAAAATATGACAGCAGTGCCTTGAAGGCATTTAATCCTGTTCACATCTATTACTTTTTCAAGAGGAACTCAACTAAGGGTTGGTATGCCCTTGGGGGCTGTCTTCTGTGTGCAACAGGTAAACAAGGATTCAGGAAGCTCAGATCTTTGGGAACTTAATATCCACAATTTATACAGAAAAAGAAATCAAAAGATGGAAAATAGAGAATAATGATTTAGTGCCAAAATGAAATTTTCTGGCGCCAATTCAAAAAAAAAAAAAAACAGAAGAAAAAAAAGAAAAAAAAGAGAGAAGATAATAATCAAAAGCCCCAACTCTGAGCCCTAACACACAAAATCAACCCTGAGACTGGTTCCCAACCTTCAAAACCTACCACGAATCTCCACTTTCTTCATCATCATCCTCATCATCGTTCTTATACATACCTACTTACATGTATCCTCTCCAGTTGATTCATGATGCTCCGTAACAATACTTGCTGAGTAGTAGTAAGATATTTAGTCTTTTATTTTTCTTGGATAGTTATAATTCTATATGATCTTCTCCTCTCAACTCCTTAGCACTAAGCTTTCTACTTGTATGTGTGCAATCATGTAAGTAGGTATGTATAAGAACGATCCATACATAAACTGTATCATTACCGGTATGCAAAAATATGCCCAAGGCACCAATTAGGGGCTAATGGGTTGATTTTATTTTGCTTAGGTGATTTTATTCAGTGACTATTATTATTAAATAATGGTCTACATTTGCCTTAATATTAATTTTTTATGATTAAGGAAGATAATATAGAAATTGCTTTCACCTGCACTTGCTCTTGTAGGAACTTTATATATCCAATTGCCTCCCCAGCACCGATGCCGTATTCATCTGAAAAACCGATCCACTGAATATTGCCCACGTCAAATAGTATTAATTAATATACTAATGAATATCAATATCAAAATTAAAAATAAGTAATAATAACAATAAAGCTTAATGAAATAACACAGAGTATTATTGGACAAGTCTAAGTGCTTTTTATGTTTATAACCTTTCCAAATGGCGACACAATTTGTTGGAGGGCTGTGATTTTGTCTCCAAGCTTGACTTTTGTGACCTGCATCTATTAATTTAAAAAATGTATATATTAATAATAAATTTTGGTGATATGTTGTTTGAGGTTTTTTGTCATATACAAATTTATTTCGTTATGTTTGGTTTGTTTTCATAATCTGTTTTTTATTTTTTAAAATTGTTAGCCTTTTGTCTGAAAAACCGATCCAATGAATATTTAGCCTTTTGTTTGGTTTTTTATTGGAAATGATTTTTCTTGATGCTGAATATACATATGGATTTGAGAATCTTATTTTGCTTTTTATTCCACTATATAGGTTGATTTTGTTTGTGTGATCTTACCTCCTCCCCCCTCTTCTCCTAAAATTGTTATGTTTGTATTAAACTTGAAGGTATTAGTTTTCAGAAGTAGGCTATGTTTTTTGCAAGAACTAACATGATTAAGAATCTCACTTATATATGTTGCAGTCTATGGGACTACACAAACATCGTAATGAATTTTCTCTGTGGACCCCAAACATTGGATAGTTGTTCCACTTTGAATTTTGAGTGGCTCCGATTCTTCAATGTGGTCATCACTGGCAGGTTTTGTTCTCTTCTCAAAATAATAAAACCTGTTAAAACTTACATGCTATAGGTAGAATTGCTGGGGTTGTTCTCATTTTTATTTCTTTATTTATATAGTTTACACTTAACGTATGAGTTGGATGCCTTAGAGCTATGAAGAGTGTATTGTTTCAACCTATGGTAATGAGTTCTAAAATGGGTTTAAATCCTTTTATCTCATGAGAAGTTATATAGATATATGCCAAAAACTAGGTGAAAAGTGAGTCATTCCTATCAGAGTATTGACAGGTATGATGGGTAGGACCAATTGCCAAGTTGGATGCTAGTTTTTAATGTGCTTTCCTAATTTTAGGACTACTGAACTTTAAAATTTGAAGTTATATCTAAGGAAGCATTTGTTCTTTTTTACAGTGCAAAACAAAGTTTTTTCCATGATGAAAATCGTGCCAATCTTTATGAAGTTGAGCCTGCGTCTCGGACGCTTCTTAATACTGATAATGGTACTCCTATGCCTCAGGTTGGTTTACATGTCCTATGTTCTTCTAAAGTTTACAGCATCCTTATCTTCTTTTGTTCTGTGTTTTTACAATTTCATCTTCTATTGCCTAGGTGGGAGGTGCTTTAAGACTACCATTAAAGAGCCTGAATAAGAGTTGTAAAGTGTTCCAGGTAATAAGTTATTTCTATTATAAATCTACCTTGTAAAATTCCTGGACATTGTATTGCGTGCTTTTGGTTATGGGCATTTTCTCTATGTTGCTAAATTTCACTTGGTTCTCGAATAATAATTTTATATGCTAGTCATATTTTTGAACTTACATTTTCAGAGGGGGCAATGTTGGTCATTTGCATAAACTGCTGGGTATAGAGTCAAGTTCACAGGTCTGTTCTGCTGTTAAGTGTGTTTTTCCTCTGTATCTGTGAGCTGCTCTGGTGTACCTGTGCCCTGTTCTGCTGTATATGTGTCCTGATATGCCATTACATTAGTGTATCTAATCTAGTATATCTGTGCTGCATACTATGGCTCTGGTGCTTACTGCTGTTCTGTTAATCTGGTGCATTTGTATGCTGCTCTACTGCTCTGTTAATCTGGTGCATTTTTGCTAACAAGTCAGCAGTATGTTAATCTGCTAATCTGGTGCCTCTGTATCTGTGTGATGGTTATATTGGTGTATCTACTGTTACATTAGTGTTTGGTCTGGTGCTCCTGCTAATCTGGTATATCTGTGCTTCATACTGCTGCTCTGGTGCCTACTGTTGTTCTGTTAATCTGTTGCATTTTTGCTAACAAGTCAGCAGTATGTTAATCTGCTAATTTGGTGCATTTTTGCCTTCAGTATCTGTGTCTGGTGCATTTTGTTAACATGTTGATTATATTTTTTTTCCCTCGTTTTTCAATTGGTTTCTAGACATTATCAAGAAGCCATCACTTTGACTGCTACATTTTCCATTAAGATGTGTTCATTGACTACTTATTAGTTATTCATTATTTCATTTAATTAGTTATTACTTATTCATTTCTCATTAAGATATGTTCATTAACTGCTACATTTCCTCATTAGATAGGAATTTAATTTGTCTTTCATTCATTATTCCAATTAATTAATTTTTACTTGTTCTAGGTTTTAATGTGATTATGGTTCTAAATCCAGAAGGTCACATTATGGTTTTAATTTTTAATATGTTGTAAATTTAATAGGTTCTTTATGTTGGGGATCACATATATGGAGATATTTTACGCAGTAAAAAGGTTCTAGGTACACTTCTTACATTTCTTGCCTATTCTTTTTGAATTGTTATTACTTTCTTGTAGATTGATTTTAATGATACAAACACAAGGCTTGTTAAGTCTCGATTGGGTTCTACCATTTGTTCCTAACTTCTTTATATGAAAAATATGGATAAAGAAACTCTGGGTAAAAGAACTGACCTGACACCATAATTGTGTTTTCCATAAATTGAGAAGTGCCTAGGCCTTTTCATTTTGTTTGGAAAAAAAATTGATAAATCTTTCTTGAGACTACTGAAGTAAATTTTAGGCATAAAACAGTCCTAAAGTTGATTGAATACACTCTATAGTTTTATTCCATTATTTATATTACTTTATTATCTTAATTAGTCTGACCTAATATATTTATAGTTTTTTAGAAAAATATATTCTAGGAATTATTTTCTATTGAAACATAAGAGCTACAATGCTACTTATATTTGAAATGTTAAAAACATGCTCAACATGCTCAAAAGAAGCTTCTTGTTGGATTATTATGGTTTGGATTGGAGTTGTCTTGATGTAATTAGTAGTTTTTCAAGGTGAGTTAATTTTTATGTATCTGGAAGGAACAATTAATTTTAACCCAAAACTTTATGGTGGTCAGTACCCTTTCAGAATTTATACTATCTTCACACAGTGTATGACTTGTACTGTAGAATTTAGTTGTTAACATTTATAGTAGAGATCATCCAATTCTTATTTAAACTTTATGAAGGATATACCATGCTGCATTTCAAAATCCATGTCATTCTTAAGAATGCGTGTCTCAGTTCACGTTCTCTGAGGAACTGTTACTTGGATTGCTGGCTTAGGAGATGCTGGCTGGGGAGTTGGAAGAATTGAAGCAGAGGCTACAATGCTTGGCCAGGTATTTTGAGATAATAATGTATTTTCTTTATGATTTTTCATACGCTTGTGCCAGCTGTTAGTGTTTGCACTTATTCTTTGGTAGACAGACATGCATGAAATGGGTAGCTGTTTTCTCTTCTTCTTCCAAAGGTGCAAAAGAAAATGCAGCCTCTGCTTCTCCAAAACCTGTTGCTGCTAGTAATAGTGACTGCAACGTATGTAAAAAAGAGAGTAAATTCTTGAGTTTGTTTTTATTTATTTATTTATGAGTACCTAGAATTATGGTTTAACAGTAATAATAATATACATTCACAAAAAATCGTACACAAGCTGTATTGAGATTTTATCATTTTTAAATACTGTGCTCATTACTGACCTCCTAATTACAATGTCATTGACACTGAGCTGCTGTGGCATCTAATTGTTAACATGGAAGTTATTTCCAAAAGGATTAAGATTAAGCAAAAATGATTAATGTTCCTATTTTGGTTTGCTGAATTAACTTTTTAGTTTATTCATATGCATCAGCGGTTTCTGGATTAATTTGTGTTTTTATTTTTTAGGTCAAAAATTTCTTGGAGAGATACAAAATATGGTCCAAGAATTAAAGAACTTAGTTTTTTAAGTTTTTTCATTTTTTAATATGTGTAAGCACAGTTAAATTTTTTTTATTTAATTCCTTTGTATATACTTTTGAATATTTAATTTTCATTTATGAAATATATGACGTTATTCTATTCAATATGGTTATGATTCAAAGTATAGTATATAGTGTGTATTACATTCTTCAAATGTGCATACAAAAATAATATTGATTATTTTTCAAATATGTCGAATCCTATTTTTATCACAGATTTTATTAGTTATTAATCACACTTAAAAAATGTGATTTAAATGTTATTAATCACACTTAAAAATGTGATTTAAATATTTTTAATCACACTTAAAATGTGTGATCTAAATGTTATTAATCACATTTAAAAGATGTGATCTAAATATTTTAATCACACTTAAAAGGTGCGATCTAAATGTTATTAATCACACTTAAAAGGTGTGATCTAAATATTTTTAATCACATTTAAAAGATGTGATCTAAATGTTATTAAGCACACTTAAAAAGTGTGATTAAAAATGACCCCTTTTAATCACACTCCCAAAGATCACACTTTAATAAAACTTAAAAGGTGTGATTAAATAACATACATCACACAAAAAAAGTGTGATCTTTATATGTTTTTGTAGTAGTGTGGTGTACAAAGTCTACACTTAAGTCTTTTTCTCAGATTTGTCATGTTTCTATGTGTAGTTCGATATCTTGGCAGAGTGCGGTGTGATACAAAGTCATTGTTACTACTCCTGTGACAGTGAATAAAGGCTTGATCTTTGTAGTCGAACCGACGAGACGTCAGAGGCATGCTGCCGTTGCTATTGGTGACCTGAGATTTATCTATGGTGGTCTACGTTGTGGTAAGACGTCACAACAGAACACTCAATTTCTTTCCCTTTGTATGTAGTTCTAGACTTTAAGCTGACTAGTACCTTCTAGTATTGTACATCATTTTGCATTCTAATGCCCAGCATAACATGAGTCTGTCCTGATTTGCATTGTTGTAACACATTATTCGTCTACTCTGAGTTGCTTGTAGTAAATTGGTTGAGCCTTTCAAAGTGCTTGCATAACTTGAAACTACGGATAAAGTAGATTCATTTAGAGGAAAATGAAGACTCTTATTATATGAAGTTGATGTCTATGATGCTCAACGAGGACCTTTCCATGGATCTCTATGATCTCCTCTTTTTCTATTATGATTTCTTAGAATTTTTAGTTTTTTAGAAATATAAATGATCATGAGGCCAATTAATTTGCTTCGTTGGTATCTCTCATTATCCAATGCATTATTGATTAAAGGGTTCAGACTCGGTGACATTTTTCTTGCAAGTAATTTTTTGATAAAATTATTGATGATTTTGTCCCTCACAAGTTGATGTGAAGTGTGTGGGTGTAGACACTCCATTTTTGACCGACTTCAAGACTCAAATGTCATCGTTTGTGGGCTCGATGATCGTGCATGTTTGTGCTCGTTTTGAGTGTCCGAAGTTCTCGGCTAAGTGCCTTATCTTTGAGCCTCTAAATCCTCTGTGTTTTGGCCTTGTCTTTGGGCCAAACCTTGGTGCCTCTTGCTTGGAGGGGGGGAAGGGCCTTGTCGGCCACCTTTTCTCCCTTGTCGGCCATTGAAGTGGCTAGTCGGCTAGAGGAGGTGGGTGGCCGGCTGGCCACCTAAAGTGGCCGACGACCATGTTTCTCCTTTTTCAGCCTTGTTGGCCATCTTTGGGCCCTTGTCGGCCACTTTTCTCCCTTGTTGGCCACTTGAAGTGGCCGGTTGGCTAGGCGGCCACCTAAAGTGGCCGACGGCCATTTTTCTCCCTTTTTAGATATTTTCTGTGCCAACTGTTGATCACTGAAAGCATCCTCCATACATGTGTATGGAGGGATGAAAGCAAGCTTTTAGCTTGCATTTCTATATAAGGGGAGGTTTCTCCCCCATTTTGAGGGTTCAGAAATTTTGGGAGCAAAAATTCTGCCTCTCTCTAGAATTCTCTCTCTCTAGAATTCTCTCTCTCTCTAGAATTCTCTCTCTCTATATATATATATATATTTTGTGCTTGAAAGTGAGTTTTCTCTACATATTTGCAAAGAGACCCTTGATCAAATATCTCTCTTGGAGCTGAGGTTCCTTAAGGCTTGTTTGGAGCTCCTAAAGCTGGTTTTGGCTTAGAAAGTGCCTGTTTTGCTGTTGTGCTTCAGAGGTATAGGCTTAACCCCCTTTTAAGCTTATTTGTGCACACTTGTTTGGCCACCTTTGCATGCCGTTTTTGGCCAAGTTCTCAACTACAAAAACCTTTGTTTTTAAGGTTTAAAAATGGTGGTTTAAGGCCTTTTTGGAGTTAGGGGTGGTCTACCCTCTTTTGTATCTTGTTTGCTAAAGTGTTGTGCCATCTTTCAAAGCCTTTTAAAGCAACTTTTTTTTGGCCTTTAAACCACTGAATTCCAGAGGAATTTCAGTGGTAAAAAGTGTGTTTTGAGGTCCAAAATAGGAGGGGGTGGCCTCCCCTCCTTGTGTCTTGTTTGCATGTGTAGATGGCCTAGCATGTGAGCATGTTTTTCTCCTCTTTTGTGACTTAAGTTAGGGATATTTTTGTCATTGATTTGGCATGCTTTGGCTTTGTTTTGAGCCTCACTTGGTCATGTGTGCCATGTTTTGTATAGCTATAGTACAAATGGGCTTTACTAGCTTTGTGTTTCAAGGCCTCTAGCATGTGTTATGTGTGTTGATTGCATATTATAGCATCATTTTACATGTGATTTCAGTGTTTATAACTTTGTCACACTCTCTTGTATTTCATTCTTTCATTGTGTTTGAGAGTTGTGCTTTGAGCCTCATTTGCAAGCCAACACATGAGCATATTTTTTTGGCCATTTATGCTTTAATTTCAGCATGTTTAAGCCACTGTTTTGGCATTTTTAAGCTCTGTCCAGAGCTGGTTTGGTCATTTGAGCTTGATATTGCATGCCTCTAGTGTAGTGCTCTTCACTAGTTTAATACTCTTGGCTTTTAAACATGTTGTACATGAGTTGTTTGCATGTTTTCGCATCATTTTTCATGCCATTTCAGCACTGAAATTCTGCAACCACCCTATCTTTTTCACCTTTTCAATTTGCTTTGAAAGTGGTCTTGAGCCCCTTGTTGGCTTGAGTGTGAATTTGAGGCTTTCATGCCTAATGGCTTTAATCCTCTCTTGAGGGTTTCTACTAGCCAACAACATGAGACCTCTTTTATGCTCAAAACACTTGTGGCTTAGGCTATCTTTCCAATTAGAGGACTATCATATTGAACTTAATCGGTTAAAGGACTAATCGGTAATGTAAAATGTGTAAACAAGAATTGGACAAGTAAAATTTGGCCAAGATAAGCATATTATCTTGCATTGCATGTGTTCAATCGGACGTTATATTGAACACAAGGTAGATTGGTCCATTTCATACTCAAAGTGATGAAATGAGCCAATCTCCTTTGTCTCCATCACCCTTGATCATGTATGGTAGGGTGGTGGTCCTTAGAGTCTTGATTGTGCATTCATTAACATTGTACAAGCTTGGCCCTTTGGCCATCATGCATGAAAATGCTTTGTTGATGGCTTGAGAGCCAAGTGCCACACTCTTTTGAGCTTGAGAAATGATAAGGAGGGTGACAGTACACACATTTCCTTACAAATGCATTGCTTTGCCTCTGTTGCCCTCTATTGCAGCAAAAAACAGAAGCCTGAAAATAGGTGGCCGACTGGCCACTTGCACTAGCTGGCCGGCCAGGTGAAGTAGCCGACCGGCCACTTGCAGTAGCCGACCGGCCACCAGTGCAAAGGTTGTCCAATGTGTTCATGTGTTGGAGCAGAGGCAATTTGGAAGTTTTGTGCGGTGTTCGGAGATCACAACAAGTGCAAATAGAGGCAACTGGTGGCAAGGCGATGGATTTTCGGCGGGACGCCAACTGAGCATGCACGTCTCCCTCGCCTGCGAGGCCATTTAATTGCTTTAATTAGTTAGAGTAGCTAATTATTCAATTTGTTTTGTAATATCTTAATTAGCTTAGCTTAGCTTAGCGTAGCTAGTTATTCAATTTGGTTTGTAATGATTTATTAGCTAGAATAGTTAATTAGTTGTGTTGTAATAATTAGCTTAGCTTAGCTTAGCTTAGTGTAGCTTAGCTTAATTATTCGGACCCTCCTTCGAGAGGGCGCAATGTTGTAATAAGTGTGCGTGTGTGTGCGTGTGTCTTCCAAACCTACGTCTTTCTCCCTTTTATTTATCCGTTTTCGATGGTTAGATTAGAGATCGCGTTTTGATTAGCATACCTTATGCTTGCATGTTTGCATCCATTTATTTGTATTGCATGCACCGGACTCGGCGCATCATTCAAACTGCATTGTATTTCAATACTTCTTTGAATACGTGTCTCACAGCATGTTATCAAATTATTGCATTCATATGCCTTCTTAGATAGCCGAGCCTATTTAATTCCATTATTGCATGCGTTGCATTAGGCATTTTGTATAGTTAGGAATCATGCATTTTTCTAACTAGCTTTTGTTTTGGCTCGGAGTACACTGTAAGTTTTACGCTTTAGCATATTGCATGAGTGCCATATTGCCATGTTTCGCATGCTTGCCATGAAGTTATGCGCTTACTTGATTAACTGCATGAATGTCTGTAGGTGAAGGCTTTGTTGTTTGAATTGGAACAATTCGATGATTGTGAGTTTTAAACCCACTTTGCGAAGTGGCAAATCATGTTTTAAGCCCATCATGTTTGATGGCAAATCTGCGCTTTAGCCCACTTGAGGGGTGACACTTTCAAACCATTTTCGAAAACAAACATGAGTCAATTTGTTCCAAGTCTCGCGACTTAGTCTATACTTGTATGCGTGCGCGCCACATAGTAATGTTAGCTAAATAACCATAATAAGAACACGTGTGTTTATAAAACAACATATCATGCTTAGTAGAGGCCGATCCTTTGGTCGGGCGAGCGGTGGTGCTCATTTCAGGACCTTCCCCTCTTGTACCTAAGTTTCGGAGCCGAGGAAACTTTGGTGATGACGGACACGTGGCCTTTGGCACGAGTTAAGGTTTTCTAAATTTCTTAAAAACAAAATATTTAGGTGGCGACTCTGTAATCTGGTAAAGTAGTCTAGTTTTGGCTTTATTTGATTCAAAATCTGATTTTCCAAAATGATTTGCCGGATTGGACTCTTTGCTGTTTATCAGTCTCATATTGTATTTTGTGAGATTAGATTCAGAACCGTGACAGGAGTCCGAACTATAGGACCAATTCGAGCTCTCCGAAAGGGGGCACGAAGAAAGTCGAGTCTACAGTTTCTGGTGACTCTGTTGGGGATTTAGAGAACTTGACTCGAACTCATGATATGTTGTATTATTTACACTTATGTGTTTCTTTGCATTTGCATTTGCATTGGTGCGCCTAAGTCACAGTGTTTGCCATCTGCTTTTCCTGAATGCTTTGCCGGAGGCTTATTTGGAAAAGCGTGCCATAAGGCTGACTGGTTGCGGGCTCTGCCACGATGGGAACACGAACTTTGGATTTGGATCATTGCTGTACCGTTTGATCCTACTTTTACTTCTCGGTGTTAGGAGCGAAATGTATATAAGGTGGTTTTGTTGAGGCATCCTTTTTTGACCAATTGACCTAGTTTCATATCGGAAGCCTTAGAGATTGTTCCAAATTAGGACAGGTTGCTCACCCGAATGCAGGATTGTATGAAACCGCATGCCTGCGTAGTGAATCCCTAGTTCCTGACGAAACTAGGACAGGGTAACCCTACTCCACCATAGGAGTGTTTTGGCTCTCACTTAACTGGTATGTGCTTTACAGTGAAACTGTATAGGGATGTGTGTATCAGTTGCCAAGTTGGTATATGTTTTGGGGCAGAATTCAGTATGAAGTACAGTCATTCAGCTGTGATCTCGTTCTAGTGAAATTGGGCTGAGATGCTTTCTATTTTCTATTTTGCAAGGTAGTCCTGGAACCATAGCTTCAGAAGGCTCCAATATCTCCTGGGTACTCTGGACTTGTATTGATAGACTTTGTCTAGTCGGAATTGGTTCAGAAGCAACCTGTGTTTACCTCACCCCCACTAGTTATAAGACGAAGGAGGTTCAGGCAGAATTCACCAGTGCAACTTCTACGGTAGTCATCCCTCAGTTCACTCGGGTCTAGTGCAGTGCAGGAATAGTTGCGCATTATTCACCAAAGACGAGATCAATCACCCATTCCCATAGCTCAGTATCTCCCAGCCAGTGTGGAAGAACAGATACAACACTACAATGCATAATCGAGGCAATCAGAGCAAGATGCACGGTCAGTCGGTGAAGTTACGGCTCGTCAGGCCGAAGTGATAACCCGGCTACAACAACAACAGCTACAGCTGGCCGCCGCTTCTGCATCTCATACACCTCCCATGGGTAACCTGACACCAGGAGCCATTGCCCATACTGCTAATGTCCAAGAGACTCAGAGCAATTCGGCAAAGCCAATCCCGGCACAGCCTCTAAAGCTCCTGTTTATCAAACCGAAGCTTCGTTTGAATTTGAGGTTGACTTAACTGCCCTCAAAGTCAATAAACTGGAGAAGTTATTCAAACGAGCACAAGGAGTGAACTCCATCCCGGATTTAGAGGACGGGCATACTGAATCTGCAGTAACCTTACCAGAGCAGTTTAAAATGCCGTATATCGACCGCTTCGATGGCTTTGGAGACCTAATGGTGCATCTCCGCCTATTTTTTGATATCCTGAGGCCAATGGGTTTGACCCCAGCCCAGAAGTTGTCTCTCTTCGGCCGAACCATGTCTGGGATAGCCGTAATCTGGTAGGCTAAATTGGAGAACTCTGTGAAACAGAACTGGGAAGAGATAGCTGAGGCCTTTGTTGCTCAACACTCTTACAACACACAGATCGAGGGCACAACTCGTGATTTTGAAATCATTTGCCAAGAGCCAAAGGAGGGTTTCTCAGAGTTCGTGACGAGATGGAGAGCAAAGGCCTCGATGGTGACTACAAGGCCTTCCGACAAAGATCAGATCAAGATGACTATTCGGAATTTACATGGCAAGTTACTACAGAGGATGATTGTTCTACCTTTGTTTACCTTTCCAGACCATCATGAAATGGGGGTTTAAATCGAGGATGCCATCAGACAAGGGATTTTTGTAGAAGATAATGAGCCTTTGAAGAATAATGTTGTTTGCAGTTCCTATGCTACTACTGATGGTAGCACAGTTGTGAAATGCTCAGAAGTAGACACTATTACCATTTCCTTCAATGGCCAAAAACCAACTATTTCAACTCGGCCCCAAGCCCAAAATTTCCATCCTCTTTATATGAGTCTCTCTTAAGTTTTGAAAATGCTGCGAGAAGAAGGGTACCTAGAACTCTTAGGACCCTGACACCTCCTAAATCCCCTTCCACCAAGATATGACCTAGCTAAATATTGTGCCTATCATCAACAGCGCAGTCATGATACGAACCGTTGCATTCGCCTTCGTCATAAGATTTAGGATCTTATTGACGAAGAGACCATAACTTCTCTAAAAGGACCTCAGGTTAGTAGTGACTCGTCACCTCTACATCTCAATCTAATCCACATATTGCCATCCACCTACAACCCCAGCATACATATCACCCCGACCCATCTACCCAAGCCTGAGGTGTTTATTCCAGAAAGCACGGACTTATGTATGATGAATGCACTCGAGCCCTAATCATCTCAAACCCGTGAACCCACTACTTCTGAGCTGAGGAGCATGATTGAAGATCTTCAGAGAATTGTGGCAGATCTGGCCTTTAGGATATTAGCTCCGTCATCGATCACATCACATGCCAAAAATTTCACGCCGAAAGGCTCCCCAATCTTGGGGCGAGTTGGGGTTGAAAATGGCCAACTTGAAGCCATCCCAAGTCTGGGCAATGACATGTCGACAACAATTAGGCTTTGCTTTGATATAGCGATCCAATCCATTGACAAAGTGGAGGCAAGTGGTAAGAACAAGGTAGGGGCAGGCATTGGTCCCGTAGAACACCTTTAGTGGGTTGTTGAGGCTTTGAAAGCCGGAGGGCTAAACAAACAGCAAGTGTTTGTAGTTGTTGCAAAGGCTGTGGATGACACTTTTGCCACTCAGGATGAGAGCATTCTAAATTAAGGGGCAAGCCGGGAAAAGGGATGTCGTACTAGAAACGCCCCGTTCAGCTCCAATCCTACACTCGGAAGAGATCATCAAACCCGGCCAGCACCTGCCAACCCCTTTGCTGGTACATCTAACACTCCACAAATCTCGAAGTACCCACCCCGAGGCCAGAGGGTCTTCAATCCCCTCTACATGACTTTGTCCAAAGCTTTCCAAATCCTCGTTGGACAAGGCCATTTCAAACCCTTGGAATCTCGGCCTCTCCCGGATCCCCTTCCAGCTAAGCATAATCCGGCCAAGTTCTGTGCCTTCCATCAACAAGCTAGTCGTGACACTAACATGTGTTTTTATCTTGTCCATGAAATACAAGATCTGATTGATAACAAGGTCATCATCGCACTAGGCTCTGCAAAGTCTATCGGCGCTGGATCAGTAAACTTGGGGGATAATGTGATCATTTGATCGGGGGATGAACCACTTGCTGATGGCTCTCACTTTACTCCAGATATGGTGGATGGCACACACTGTTCTGAGCAATTTGCGAATGCTGTTTATTGTACTTTCTGACTTGGGTATTGGGTTAGTCTTGTTGTGTTGTATTGAGTCAGTCGAGTCTGTCTTGTTGTATCGAGTTAGTCCTGTTGTGTTAGAGTTGGGTGATTTCGGGGGAGTTACCTCGGGCATTACTATCTTTTTGCTTTTGTCTTTTACACTCTTTTTTTTGCGTCTGTTTCTGCCATTGAGCCAGTTGTGTCAGAAGATTTGATTGAAACGACAGTGCATTTTCATCTACTTTTTCTGTGCCTTGAAATCATTGCATTGACTTAAGTTTTTCAAAACTTTTTGAACACTGTGATGAAAACAAAGAGGAAGGAATTCCTCGAGATTTGCAAAAATTTGATCAACTGAGAGAAGGAGAGGCAAGCTAAGCCCTTAATGAATGAGTTCATGTTTGTTAATGTGAGTACTGAGAAGGATCCTGGCTTGATTCAGATTGGTTCTACATTGTCTTCAGCGCGAGCGACTAGTCGCTTTCTTAAAAGATTTCAAAAAAATGTTTTACATGGTCCTGCGAAGACATGCGTAGAATTGATATTGAGATTGTGCAGCACAGGATCGCTCTCATGCCTCAAGACTCGACCTCCTTTTCTTTCAAACCTTGAACTTTAACTTAGAATATTCAACGATCAACCAAAATATGAGGCTTGTGTGGCCCGATCAGAAGCAACCCTTTAACTAAGGGCAAAAAGGTCAGATTAAGAAGGTCAGATGTCATCAAAGGAAGTTTGCAAAGCTAGATCAGAAGTAGCCCTCGAACTAGGGGCAAAAATGTCAGATGTGCTCAAAGATTCAAAGGATGGGTCATTCCGTAAACCAATGAAGACTGGCAAGAAAGCCAGATTCGAGCAGTTGAAAGAATAAAGTTTATTGTTGAAGAACAATCAAGTTCCTATCTGCAACACAAGGGGCAAATTCAGACCCGATTGGATGGACTCATATATCATCAACGAACAGCAGCCATTCTCCTGGATTTAGATGGCTTCGAGATCTCAAACTGATCAACATGGACAAGTTAAACTTTTTTATCCTTGAGAGGCTCGCTTGGCCGAAAACTCGGAAGGGCAACCCAGGCAAAAGTTAGAGCAAGAAAAAAAGAAAAAGAACAAAAATGAAAAAAATGAAAATGGAGAAAAAAGAAATGGTAGATGGAAGTGTTAGGGGACGGGGTAAACCTAGATTAACATTGGCTAGCGTTATAAGTAGAGATGTGAATTTACTTAATTTGACTAATGAAATGGCTTTTGATAGGGCCGTGTGGAGAAGAAGGATTCATGTAGCTGACCCCATTTGATGGGACTTAAGGCTTTGTTTGGTTTGGTTTGGAGAAAAAAGAAATGGAAAAAAAGAAAGAAGAAAAGAAATGAAAAGAAAAGAAAAATATAGCTTGCAAGGTTGAAAACTCGGAAGGGCGGCCTTGGCAAAAGTTAGAGCACAAAAAAAGAGTGTCAACACCCGAGTGCACCCTAACCCGGAACTACGTACGGCCTGATTCCCATGTTTGGGATACGTAAGCAACTTCATTCTGAAGTTCGGCCCCAATCATTTTCAGCATGCTTGGCTCATCCATGTTGATTGGTTTATCCTTGTTCAACTCGGCTATCTTATCCATGTGCAAATTGACTTGTCTTCGTTCAAAGTAGGTTGTCCTATTCTGTTGGAAGATTCAGCTGCAAGACAATTCAAGTTCAGATTTGAGGTTGTGTATCTCAAGGGTAAATTCTATGTTGGTCGAGCAGTGGCCATTTGCAAAAACAGTTTTGAGAATTTTTAATGAGGTTGACTAATTTTCTCAAAAATTATTCAACTTTTCCAAAATTAGACCATTTCTTGGATCCAAAAAAGAAAAATTTTCAGTACTCACAACCTGACTTGCATGATTTCAAATCAAAAAATCGAACAAGTATGTTAATCTAACTCTCATGTTGGTCAAAATTGTTTTAGTAGAAAGTCAAAAACAAAAAATGGTCAAAATGATAAATTGGGGGCACAGTTGAGTCAGGTTGTCTGTCTTTTCCCCATTATCAATGTATTCGCCAGAAAGGGCACAACTGAAGCTAACAAGCAAAGGGCCGAAAGCTCTCTCATCCTTCAAGCAACGAGGTACCAAGCCAAGTGTGAAGCACGGACTGGAAATGGAGTTCGATATTCGGTTATCTCATCTCGACGATCATATCCAAATTGGCATCTGACCCGGAATGGGGATGTAGAAAAAGTAATGTGTGAGACCAATCAATTGTATACCTGGCCAGTGGGACATGCTGTAATTCACCTCGATCAAGCTAAGCCAAGGGCGTCGTCAACTGATGTCAATTGCAGATCTGCCACACATCCAGTCGTATCACAACCCCTCTGTGGGAAAGCTCATTATTGTGAGCGGAAGAATGAGAATCTAGTAGTATACTAGAGGTAAGAGCCCGCAACTTCCTGTTTATCCATCAACCACCCAGGGGAGGGATAAAAAATAAGAGAGATTGAAGAATAGAGAGATGTGCATTGAGAGAAAAAGTGAGGAAAGGGTTTTTTCAGAAAACTAGAGATTGAGTGCCAGAGTGATGTAAGAATCACAAATAAGAAAGGGTGGGAAATAATACCTGGAGAAGTTGTGGGCTCCCTAAGAACTGAGAGGTCTCTCGCCATTGGAACACATTGGAGTGTTGTGTTTGTTTTGTTTGTCTCGACTCTTGTTTTGAGTGCCAATAGATGTGTTTAGGTTGTTTACCTTTGTTTTCCTTTGTTGAGTCAGGGTGTGTTGTGGTCAGTCGTAGGCTCAATACCCGGTTAAGAACTCGTTTTTTAATTTCAATTTTAAAAATAAATCGTTTTGTACTTAGAGTGCTGTGTCGTTCTCCACATATGTGCAAAACAGGATTTGTTCTTTCATAAACTGCTGGGTTCAACCCAGGTCATATGAGAACAATAAAACAAGGACCTATCTAAAGTTACATGGGTTCCAGACTGCAAAGCAAAAGAAAAGAAGGAGAATCGGAGCATCTGAGTGTGTTTCAACTTCAGCAAATTTTCGAGACTGGATTCCAGATGCACCTTTTCAGGCCTTGTCAATGCTTCGAAGTATGAGTGTGCCTCTACCTCAAACTCAAGTTCAAGCCTGCTTTAAGCCAGAATGGCGATCAGAAGTGCTCTTCCTGAGTATCATTCCCTGCCAGAGGCATCTTAGCTGTGTTTGCAACGAGTTTCTAGGAGGCCAACTGCGACGGTGGAAACTAGAGTTCGAATAGCGATGCCTAGAACACAAAATTTTTGGAATTTCCGAGACTAAAGTCTGGTTTGAATACCCAGGGGTGTATCCTTGGTTTGAAATCTGTATGACAGTCCCATAGATTGAGGTAGCATGTGTGCGCCTCAATTCTGGATACTGAACCAACCTAGTCTGTCACCCTGTTGGAGAATAGGCAAAGTTGTTAATATGACCGGGAAGAAAAAGCAGTATCCGTGGTTTCTACATGCAGATGTCGCTTCTTGTCAACATTTCAGGACCTTTGAACTGTGAGTTGAAGGTAAGAGTTTGAAGAACACAAGTGGAGTTCCTCGTCAGAGTAGAGTGGTTCATCGCCACTCGCCCCATGAAGTATTTTTTAAAGCGTCGCTTTGTTTGTTTATTGCATTCCTTAAACATCATACATTGCTTGTAACATGTATCATATCATCGCACTTATTGCATTTATTTGCATCTTGTGTTATCTTCTATCATTTATCCTTTTATGCTGAGCAGCGTTTAGGATCGTTGTCCCTTGGGGCTTTCTCAGTATGCGTGGAACGCGCTCCTGACGGCTTGTTTTCGAACCTCTTCTCACGATTTAGCGTGGTTAGAGTGTTCTTTTCCTCACAAGATTTTAGCGTGTTTGGAATTTATCTCAGGATGCCTGGAACGCATTTCTGATTGGTTGTCTTTGGACCTCTTCTCACGATTTCAGCGTGGTTAGAGTGTTCTTTTCCTCACACGATTTCAGTGTGTTTGGAATTTATCTCAGGATGCGTGGAACGCATTCCTGATTGGTTGTTTTCAAATCTCTTCTCACGATTTTAGCGTAGTTAGAATGTTCTTTTCCTCACACGATTTCAGCGTGTTTGGAATTTATCTCAGGATGCGTGGAACGCATTCCTGATTGGTTGTCTTTAGACCTCTTCTTACGATTTCAGTGTGGTTAGAGTGTTCTTTTCCTCACACGATTTCAGCTTGTTTGGAATTTATCTCAGGATGCGTGGAACGCATTCCTGATTGGTTGTTTTTAGACCTCTTCTCACGATTTCAGCATGATTAGAGTATCTTTCCTCACACAATTTCAGCGTGTTTGGAATTTATCTCAGGTTGCATGGAACGCGCTCTTGATTGTTTTTTCTTTGGATCTCATTTCACGATTTCAGCGTGGTTTAAGTGTCCCATTCCTCACATGATTTCAGTGTGTTTGGGATTTGTTCTTCCTCCTCTCACGATTCCAGCGTGGTTGGAGTATGTCACCCTTTTGCATCTACTGCACTATCTATTACATCCATTGCATTATCTGTTTTATCGCCTGCATCCTTTTCATGTTAAGCTTTGGCATGTGCCCATACTTTCCTTCGTTAAAGCATGGTTCTGTGATAGTGTGCACGTGCCTATTATACAAAGAGAATTTTGGATTGAGGGTGTCAGCACCTTTTCTGTATTAGACGTGGTTTGTTTTGTGTCCATGCCTTTTCTAGATAAGATGTGGGTTGGCCGCGCGCCTTATTCACTTCATCCATTGCATCGCACGTTGTCTTGTTGCATTTAGCATTTAGGATCACGATCTTTCCTCAGCAGGTCATTCCTCACTTATATCATGCCACCCAATTACTTGTATTTTTTCTGCTAAACACATAGTTCTACATGTGCACACGCCTATCCCACTAAGAGAATTGTGGTTTGAGGGTTCCAACATCTTTTCTATGTTAAACGTAGTTTGATTTTGCATCTCCATCCCTTTATGATATTTGTGTGGTTTTGCATTGCTTGTGGTTTCATAATTCAATTACATTGTATATTAGGTGCATTGTTTCATTGCATTGCATATCGTTTGCATGGTTCCATTACAATTGCATATCATTTTTGCATCTTGCCCTAGAACTACGCTGGTTTGATTCCTTGCAAAGGGATATGTAGGCAGCTTGCGGGCGTAACCATTTTTTGTTTTTTCTAGTTTTTTGTCTAAGTCTTCGGCCTTGTCAAAAATGGGTTGTCTCTGGGCTTTGACGTTCACTCCCGTCATTTCATGACTTCCAAGTTTTGTCAAAGAGGGGCAACTGTAGACATCCAATTTTGACCGACCTTAAGACTCAGATGTTATCATTTGTGGGCTCGATGATCGTGCATGTTTGGCTCGTTTTGAGTGCTCGAAGTTCTCGGCTGAGTGTCTTGTCTTTGAGCCTCTAAACCCTCTGTGTTTTGGCCTTGTTTTTGGGCTAAACCTTGGTGCCTCTTGCCTGGAGAGGGGGAAGGGCCTTGTCGGCCACTGAAGTGGCCAGTCGGCTAGAGGAGGTGGCCGGCCGGCCACCTAAAGTGGCCGACGGCCATGTTTCTCCTTTTTCAGCCTTGTTGGCCACTTTTGGGCCCTTGTCGGCCACTTGAAGTGGCTGGTCGGCTAGGTGAGGTGGTTGACGGCCATTTTTCTCCCTTTTTAGATATTTTCTGTGCCAGCTGTTGATCACTGAAAGCATCCTCCATACGTGTATGGAGGGATGAAAGCAAGCTTTTAGCTTGCATTTATATATAAGGGGAGGTCTCCCCTATTTTGAGGGTTCAGAAAATTTGGAAGCAAAAATTCTGCCTCCCTCTAGAATTCTCTCTCTCTCTATATATATATATATATTTTGTGTTTGAAAGTGAGTTTTCTCTACATATTTGCAAAGAGACGCTTGATCAAATATCTCTATCTTGGAGCTGAGGTTCCTTAAGGCTTGTTTGGAGCTCCTAAAGCTGGTTTTGGCTCAGAAAGTGCTTGTTTTGCTGCTGTGCTTCAAAGGTATAGGCTTAACCCCCTTTTAAGCTTATTTGTGCACACTTGTTTGGCCACCTTTGCATGCCGTTTTTGGCCATGTTCTCAACTACAAAAACCTTTGTTTTTAAGGTTTAAAAATGGTGGTTTAAGGCCTTTTTGGAGTTAGGGGTGGTCTACCCTCTTTTGTATCTTGTTTGCTAAAGTGTTGTGCCATCTTTCAAAGCCTTTTAAAGCAACTTTTTTTTGGCCTTTAAACCACTGAATTCCAGAGGAATTTCAATGGTAAAAAGTGTGTTTTGAGGTCCAAAATAGGAGGGGGTGGCCTCCCCTCCTTGTGTCTTGTTTGCATGTGTAGATGGCCTAGCATGTGAGCATGTTTTTCTCCTCTTTCGTGACTTAAGTTAGGGATATTTTTGTCATTGATTTGGCATGCTTTGGCTTTGTTTTGAGCCTCACTTGGTCATGTGTGCCATGTTTTGTATAGCTATAGTACAAATGGGCTTTACTAGCTTTGTGTTTCAAGGCCTTTAGCATGTGTTATGTGTGTTGATTGCATATTATGGCATCATTTTACATGTGATTTCAGTGTTTATAACTTTGTCACACTCTCTTGTATTTCATTCTTTCATTGTGTTTGAGAGTTGTGCTTTGAGCCTCATTTGCAAGCCAACACATGAGCATGTTTTTTTGGCCATTTATGCTTTAATTTCAGCATGTTTAAGCCAATGTTTTGGCATTTTTAAGCTCTGTCCAGAGCTGGTTTGGTCATTTGAGTTTGATATTGCATGCCTCTAGTGTAGTGCTCTTCACTAGTTTAATACTTTTGGCTTTTAAACATGTTGTACATGAGTTGTTTGCATGTTTTCGCATCATTTTTCATGCCATTTCAGCATTGAAATTCTGCAACCACCCTATCTTTTTCACCTTTTCAATTTGCTTTGAAAGTGGTCTTGAGCCCCTTGTTGGCTTGAGTGTGAATTTGAGGCTTTCATGCCTAATGGCTTTAATCCTCTCTTGAGGGTTTCTACTAGCCAACAACATGAGACCTCTTTCATGCTCAAAACACTTGTGGCTTAGGCTATCTTTCCAATTAGAGGACAATCACATTGAACTTAATCGGTTAAAGGACTAATCGATAATGTAAAATGTGTAAACAAGAATTGGACAAGTAAAATTTGGCCAAGATAAGCATATTATCTTGCATTGCATGTGTTCAATCGGACGTTATATTGAACACAAGGTAGATTGGTCCATTTCATACTCAAAGTGATGAAATGAGCCAATCTCCTTTGTCTCCATCACCCTTAATCATGCATGATAGGGTGGTGGTCCTTAGAGTCTTGATTGTGCATTTATTAACATTGTACAAGCTTGGCCCTTTGGCCATCACGCATGAAAATGCTTGGTTGATGGCTTGAGAGCCAAGTGCCACACTCCTTTGAGCTTGAGAAATGATAAGGAGGGTGGCAGTACACACATTTCCTTACAAATGCATTGCGTTGCCTCTGTTGCCCTCTGTTGCACTAAAAAACAGAAGCCTAGAAAAATGGGTGGCCGACCGGTCACTTGCAGTAGCCGACCAACCACTTGCACTAGCCGGCCGGCCAGGTGAGGTAGCCGACCGGCCACTTGCAGTAGCCGACCGGCCACCAGTGCAAAGGTTCTAATGTGTTCATGTGTTGGAGTAGAGGCAATCTGGAAGTTTGTGCGGTGTTCAGAGATCACAACAAATGCAAACAGAGGCAACCGATGACAAGGTGATGGATTTTCGAGGGGACGCCAACTGAGCATGCATGTCTCCCTCACCTGCGAGGCCATTTAATTCCTTTAATTAGTTAGAGTATCTAATTATTCAATTTGTTTTGTAATATCTTAATTAGCTTAGCCTTCTGCTGCTGCTGCTTCCACTTCATCAATGTACTCAAAATTTGCTACCTAAAGCATGAGGTCCAAAACTATTAAATATTTTTTTCAACAATAACACACCAACGACACTAATGTTAACTAACTAACCTTGCAGTAGCTAATGGCCGAGGTTATCTTCTCATTCCTCTGCTCGACACTCATTTCACTGTAATACATACAGTTCTTCAGTGACTTTACACCATCACCACGATCTGTCGACTTGCAACACATGAAGCACTTCTTGACCTTCCGGATCAACGACGTCCCGAACCTCAGAGAGAGAGAGATTGAAGTTGAGGGCTTCATGGAGAGAGAGAGAGAGGAGGGGTGGAACTTTGTTAATGACTTGTTGCTGTGAGAATACACGGTATATATAGCATAATGGTTATCTTAGGAATTAACGTATTTTTCGCTAATTCCTAATATCACAGAGAGCAACCCAGAGAAGACTAGATTGGCGGAGGGGGGTTGTGTTTGGGTTCCTTGCCTTTTATATAAGCGTGTTTATGCGTGTATGTGTGCTGCTCAAAACAAAAGTGTTTAATTATTATTTATTATTATTTTATAAGTTTGTGGGTAATTTATAATTTCAAAATTTAATTAAGTATTATTTTATTACATAATATATTTTTTGTCAACAAAATTTAAGTTTAGCATTGAAATTATTAATTTTAAAATTTTCAAAAAGATAATTCTATTTACACAATTTTTCAAAATTATCTTATTACACTTTTATTCACTTTTTATTCACAATTTTTCAAAATTAATATTTTTAATAGAATATCGAATATGTGAAGGTACTTAATTCACTTTTTAGAGATAAATATTTGAATACTATGAAACTATACACAATTAATTATTTTAAAATATTTAATAAAACACAATTATTATTATTTTTTTAAAAAAAGTACTAATGCTTTTGAATACAATTCAATTAAACAAGTCATTTTTTTGGGTGTATTATTGGGTGTATTATATTGAAAGTACTAATTTGGTTCGCAATTTGAAATAAAATGAATTAGGGTAAATTACACTTATCGTTTTTGAGGTTTGATAAAAATACAATTAATCTTATACTTTTAACGTGAGTACATTGACTTTTTTTTAGTAAGACTAAAGTGATTGAAATTAATGCATTAAAATTAAATAAAGATAAATATATTTTATAATTGACAAAAGACGACAAAATTATATTTTCACTCATACAACTAATAAATTATTAATAAAAAAGATTTGAATTAAAATATTAAAAATCAATCATTTGGTTGGTTTCAATTTTTTGGAAATTGAGTTTTTTACTTTTCGTTTTTTTTGTTTTTTTAAAAAACTCAATTTCCAAAAAACTCAATTTCCAAAATTAGTTAGTGAACATTAGTGTCGTTGGTGTGTTATTGTTGAAAAAAATATTTAATAGTTTTGGACCACATGCTTTAGGTAGCAAATTTTGAGTACATTGATGAAGTGGAAGCAGCAACAGAAGGTTGAAGAGTGGAAGCAGCAGCAGAAGAGGAAGCACGAAAGGTATCAACCGAAAATAAAACTACCACCAACAACCCAGATAGAGCTAGCTACTGGGAAGAGTCGTTGAAAGACATATATGAAGTATAGAAGGTTGAAGAGTTTAACGCCATGGGCAAGGTTGCATCAACTTCTGACATGCCATGGAATAAACAGTAGTAGTTGTGGAATTCTGCTCTATACTATGTTAATAATCTCGTGTGAAAATTTAAATTGTTGTTCTTCAATGTGAACATCTCTGAGTCTTGTCCAGGACAAATGTTTCACCTGACTGCTCATGAAGATCTAGAAATATCATATATTGAATCTTAAAATTGTCGTGATAATTTTATTTAAAATTTTGACTACAAACCTTTTTGTACAATGATAGGTGAAGGCTGCATCGGAAAAGCCAAGCACTCCCTCTTTTCCAGATGACATAGTATCTCGTTTCCCAGGATTGAAGAGTGGAAGGTTTTGGAAAGAGCATCACAATCTATTACTACTCCGTGTTGTATTAAAGTATGTTTCTCTTTTCTATTCTAAAAAGAGGTAAATTGAACGAAATGGAGATAGAAAGGAAGATGCATCCTTTATAAAGAAGGCAAAGATATGAGAGAAGTATTAAAGTACATAGCTGTAAGTTATAGTTTGATGGGAATTTTATGTGTTGGTGACAATTATTTTTTGATTTTTTTAATTTGATTGCCAACCACGGTTTTAGATTCTGTGCTATGGTAATTTGGTGCAAAACATTTTCTAGATACACTGTGTGAGTTACTTGAGAAAAAATAAATAAATTCATTTTCAAAGTATATATTGAATAGAAGTGATGATGTAGGCAGTACAGTACTAGCTATACTTGTCAATAAGTTTAAAGTTTATGTTTCAGTTAATGTCCTAAAAGCATGCCATAGCTGTTGATAAGCTCTACCCTCACCTTCAAGAGTCAGATTGGCTACTTATTGAGCAGCTGAGCTGGTTAATTTGAAAACCTGGATTTATCATTGTGTCCCAATCCAGTTGGCTTCTTTCAAATTGAAGAGACAAGCCTTTTCATGTGGCAGGATGTCCTTAAATGGAAACTACTGGCTTTAAATAACTGATGTTATTTGTACAACTGTCGGTGATATTTTGCCAAAGGTTTAAATTGCCTTTCTTCCTCAAACATTAAATTTTGCTTTATAAAATTTGATGAACAGTGAGGACAGAACCATTCTCGATAACTGTTTACTATTGAAGTAATAGTATGGATTTGATATTGGATTAGATGAACTTATCAAAAAAAAAAAAAAAAAAAAAACGCTGCTAGTTAGAAGTTTTAGGTTGGTCAGCAATCATATGCAACTAGTCTGAATAAGGACCTTAATCATTTTGATCCTTCTGGGTAGACATTTCTTTTTTATGTGGACCTTTTTTTGTTCCTTAGTTAACACAACCTGAGAAGTGACTCCCATGGAAGAAATTTCAGTGTGTGTCTTGCTTTTGTTTTTTTGTTCAGGAGGTAATTGCTATAAGCTTATTTGGCAGTACTTTCTGTTTTTATTTATTCCTCTTTTAAGTTTCTTGTATTATTTTCTGTTATTGGCATTTTTTTTTGATCAGCAAAGAAAAATTTCATTAACAGCATGAAATTAAGAGTACAGGAAGAAGAAGTGCACCGAGAGATTCGGAAAGTACAAACTATCCCTACTACTGCTACTCGCACTCAAACAACCAACCCCTCAGCCTCACAATTTTTTTTAAAAAATAAAATAAAACCAAGGTTAAGAAGAACTTAACTTAAAAACAGAGGATTAACAGCCTCACTAACTACTCCCACAAAATCCAAGTAAAACACACTCCATAAATACAACGCACCCACTGAGATCAGAACACACCTAACTACCCAAGATCAGAACACTACTTTACCCAATACAACCTGATACACCCAAGGACACTCACCCAACCGATACACCACTCGAACAAATCTTCTACGCCACACTGCAAAAGCTCCAATGTTAACAACCCAAGCACCAAAACAGGTTACACTCACCCACCGATACGCCCATAGAACAAATCACTGTATAAGCTCCACTGTTAACACCCAAACACCAAAAAAGGTTCCTCCTCACTGCTATTATAGCTAAGCGTTTCCAACCTTTAAAAACCTCTCTTTGTCTTTAAGCTCCAGCTCAAGAATCTTCTTAATCACACTCTCTTCTTGCCCACAGAAATTAATACCCAGATCTTAACCTCAGGATCTTTTGTAATTAACCTATGGTTTTATGTATTGCTGCTTCGTCTTAATTCCCACGTCTTTGTCATAAGAGTTTGATCTTGTCTTCTTGCTTTCTTGCACGTGACTTGTTGCTAGGTTTGCCTTTATATATTTCATATGAGTTTTTAATGTTTTAAATCTTTCTTCCTTTATCCCAGCTCCGGAGCTTGCCAAACTTCCCATTGGAAATCTGGGCATAAGACAAAATGCAAGGACTTTCAATTATCTAGGCAGGTAAAATCAATGCCGTTTGCATATATGCAGCATGGACGGTGAGATTCTAGTGCAGTTGCACTGGTTCCTTCCAGTGGAACTGTTAATATTACCAAACAGTCAAAAGAGGTAAATAATTTCCTTTTTATTGATCTTTATATTTATATATTTTAGTATGCCTTTTGGTTGGGAAGGACACCAGTAATGTGCAGTAACATTTCAGATTCTTTTCCCGTGTGAGGATTTTGTGGAACTATTTAATTGGGACAAGCGAGGATTTCCTCCATGTGGGCTTTTTAATTGTGGAAACGAGTTTGTGTTTACCATTCCATTATTTGTTCAAAACTTATTGTTCAAATGGTTTCACTGGCTTGAGAGCTTCAATTGCATAAAGTGCACATGCTTAAGTATCTAGTTTTAACTCACAATGTGCTATATTGTTATTGTATTTGTGTAGCTGCTTTGCTAATGTGGTTCTACAATGTCTTGTGTACACTCGGCCCCTTGTTGCCTATTTGTTGGAGAAAGGCCATTGGAAAGAATGTAAATGCAGACCAGAACCTTTTGTGGCCTATATTTTATGGATGATCAAACAATTTCTCATTCTTTTGTTTGTTGTTTCTTGTTGCTCAGGCAGACGGAATGATTGGTGCTTCCTTTGTGAATTTCAAACCCATGTCAAAAGATCCAGTGAAAGTCGGCATCCCTTTTCACCAATTAATATTCTCTCGTGGTTACCTAATATTGGTGGTGACCTTGGCTATGGGAAACAAGAGGATGCGCATGAGTTCATGAGGTCCTATTACTTGCTTTACTCCTAGTTTAACGTAGTTTGTCTCTATCTATAAAGAAAACTTTATCATGAACCCTCGTGTATTTGATGGCCAGTGTTGGTTTAATATGATAAAGTTCTATTGATTTCAATAACAAATTTTACACGTTTCATTTTGATTTAGGCTCCATTTGTTTCAACGTAAAATATTTTCACAAAAAGATATTTTTCTTGTAAATTGATTTTAGATAGAAAAAATATTTTTCTTTTTGGTTTTCGGCGTTTGGTTGACACTTGAAACAAAAACATTTTAGTGCCTAAAAGAGAAATTTTGATCCAATAAAGTGTCATTTATGATTTTTTAGTGAGCTAAGATATTTATTTGAATAGGCTAAACATGTCGAAAAGGTAGTGAGTGAGAGTTAACTTTTTAAAACTTGACTTGCGAAATTTTTAAAGGTAAGTCATTTTTGAGAAAATGATGCAAAAATATTTTCCTTCAAAAATATTTTACTTGTTTTTTGTTCAATTGAACAACAGAAAATGAGTTAAATTTTTTAGACAAAAACATTTTACGTCAAAACAAATGGAGCCTTAAGTTCATTCATTTTGTAGGTTTGCTATTGATACTATGCAATCAGTGTGCCTAGATGAATTTGGGAGAGAGAAGGCCCTTCATCCTAGCACTCAAGAAACAACCCTTATTCAACATATATTTGGGGGTCATCTCCAATCTCAGGTAGCTTGCAATTACACTGAGGTTTTGATATTAATCTGTGAAATGCACCGTGATAGATTCTGACATTCTGTTGACTTGCAAGTATCTAGGATCTAGCCATTCTTGTTTCTACTCTGGTTGAGCATGCAGGTGGTAGATTCTTAACATAATTATTTTATGATTCCAGCATATCCATCATGATAATGTCATTTCCTTTTTCTTTCAGTCATATGTGGCTTTGTTGTCCCTTGACTTTGTAAGGAATTATTTTCTGCATCACTGATTAAAGTTTATCTGGCAATTCCTGGTGTCAAATAACAGCTGAATGGGTTTTAAAAACTTTGAATGTGTTGCATAGTTATAAATAGAATGTTAGTTGAAATAAATCAATAAGACTATGAGGGAAAAGAATTTTAATTGCTTACTGGAAGCTGGTGTAGTTGTTTAGATCATAACTGGGCATAAGGCAAGCCTCGAGGAGTGACAGTTCACTTCGTGGCTGTGCCTCAAATGTTATAACCCGTCACACTTAGACTTGAGGTGAATTTGTTGTTTTATAGGTGGTGTTTGGCAAGTTTTGGGTTTGGTTTTTTTATTTTTTATTTTTTTCACTAAATGACAAAATTTTTGCAAAACCAAAAAAACCAAATCCAAATAAAATATCACATCCAACCACAAAAAAACCCAACTATCTTCCCAAACACCAAAATTTTTTTATCCAATAATGTCCTACAACTAAAAAAACATACATAAAAACCCACTTCCCAAACACCCACATAACGTTGTGTGCCCTATAGTTTTTGCATCTAGCTATAACCATTTTTCTTTGATTCTGTCCTGAATGTGTTAATTCATTTTTTTCTCTCTCTTATTTCCTAGGTGATTTGTTCAAAATGCAATAATGTTTCAAATCAGTATGAAAATAGTTTTTGCATCTAGCTATAACCATTTTTCTTTGATTATGTCCTGAATGTGTTGATTCCTTTTTTTTCTCTCTCTTATTTCCCAGGTGATTTGTTCAAAATGCAATAATGTTTCAAATCAGTATGAAAATATGATGGATCTAACTGTTGAAATTCAAGGGGATGCCACATCTTTAGAGGAATGCTTGGACCTATTCACTGTCAGAGAGCGGCTTCACGGAGATAATATGTATAAATGTGATGGGTAAGGGTTGTTCTTGTTTTCATGTCAAACATAGAGATACATTGCCTTGTTATGTTTTTTTTTGTAGGCTACCACTGGTATGCTATATTTACTCTAGTAGGGATATGTGAAAAATATAATGGGACCCATAACTATTTTGGCATGATCTCCACCTTAATGACATGTAACGCCCTCAAAATAATGATATTAAACCAACAATATTAACATGCTATAATATATAAAAGGTCCACGTCCTTCCATTCATCAGAGTGTTATTACAAAAGGTATTACATGTTAACAACAAAAGCAAATGCCCTACGGGCTTACAGCTTTCCAAGTTAACACTTGGTTACAAGAATGTAGAGTGCTAACTCATTTACACATTAAGCCCTAGGCTTGAATTTACATGTAACACAGTAAAAGGAAAGACAACCAAAAAGTCCGTCCGCCACTAGCCTCCCAAGCTAAGTCCTTGGAGGTGGCATGCTACCAGTACCTGAAAATGATGTTCCCATATAGGGTGAGCCACAGCCCAGTAGAAATATACTAAACCAGTTATAAATAATGACTAAAAGATTAACAATTGATAGATGGTCAATTCTTTTACATTCTTTCATCACATCAACAAATATAAACAAAACAGTTACATTCATACTTTCCATGACAAGCATACATGCTCTGCCAATATATTTCTAGATAAGCATACATGCTCTATCTACGGAGTTCATCCTATCTCCTCGGTAACATCGGTTTAGAGGTCCATCCCTATCTTCCCTAAACCGCGAGTACATCCCTATCTCCTCCAACACAACACAATGCATATATATAACAATTATACACATCACATATCAATACATAAAATCAATGTATTCTTTCCATCGTCATAACCCATGACCCAATTCTATTTCAATTCCTCATTTTCCACAATTAACTATTCACATTAATTAATCAATGTAATTAGGACGTTTCCATAATTAACATTACAACCCTTAGGTTCCAATTTCACTAATGTTTCAACATTAATTCCATGTTTCTATACCAAACATGCTTCTAGGTTCATTATAGACAAAACCCCAAACTTTTATAAAATTACCCAATGGCCCAAAGTTTCCCAAAATTACACAACAACTACCAACATATCAAAATGCTAAAATTCAAAGACAAAATCCATAAAGAGGAGTAGGATATCCCTACCTCAAAGTTCGAGCTCAAAAGGAGATGAAGACCCAACACCCAACTTGCTCCAAAACCGAATATTTTCAGATTATATCGAAGCCCAAGTCACCCTCTACCCTTTTAACAAAGCACTTAGGGAAGATTCACCCTCTAGCGAGATGATTTCTTAGAGAAAAGGCAAGTCTAGAGAGAGGCTCTCAGATTTAGGGTTTTAAAAAGTAAAAGCTTCAAAAAAGTGAAGTTTAGATCGCTAGCTGCGAACTGATATAAACAGGCTCGCTCGAGCGAAGACTTGGTCGCTCGAGCGACCAGACACAGAAAACCGTAGCTCGAGCCAAGAAGGTCTCGCTCGAGCCAACATCCTAGAAACTCGCTCGAGCGAAGAAAAGCTCGCTCGAGCCAAGAGCTCGACCCTTCAGGTCTGCAACTAGACGCACGCTCGAGCGACGAACCGCTCGCTCGAGCGAAGACCGAACCAGATCGCTCGAGCGAAGAATCATCTCGCTCGAGCCAGAAATCATGGTGTTCAGGCCCAGCCCAGACGCAGTCGCTCGCTCGAGCGAAGCCGCTCTGGCTCGACCCACCAGACACAAAACTCAACGCTCGCTCGAGCGACCAACTCCTCGCTCGAGCGAAGGACAAAAATTCTGGGCAGCAACCCTTGGCTCCCGAACACAACCAACCTGAAACAAACCTGCCCAACACATCCTATAACTCAAATACAATATATGAAAGGTCGTAAACAGGACAACAATCCACTACCAACATCCACGGACACACGTCCGGATCACTATACAACAAGGGGTAAACCCGGGATCGCTATAACCTCCCCCCCTTAAAGAATTTCGTCCCCGAAATTAAAACAAGTTTTTGAAAAACAAGCATTTTTCTCCATTTTAAACAATGTCATAACTCAACATTTAACAATTTGACCCATTACCGGTCATCCATCTCCTAGTAAGAGACATTTCTCAACATGTACATTTCAACATGCAATTTCTTTCCATTTCCACCATTTCCCACATATATGGTTTACAATTTATATCATAAGCAATAATCATGGTACAATTTTATTTCTATAATATAGCCAACATATGCAATATTATAATCAACTCCCATAACAAGGCAAGCTCTACAACATTTACATTAACCAAAACATACATCATGTTTTACAACTTAAGACATTTCAAATGTTCTTAAAGTTCATTACAATTACAAAATTGCAACACTTGATTACACATCAACAAATAAGTGGGATATTTCTCACGGACTCCCAACTCACGTTCCCAAGTGGCCTCCTCCACTCGTGATGTTTCCACAAAACCTTAACCAAAGGGATGGTCTTACCACGCAGACTTGATCCCGCCTATCCAAGACTCGAACGGTCTCTCCTCATACGAGGCATCCTCATCTACCTCTAAGTCGGTCCAATCCAACACGTGTGATGGATCCGGCTCATACTTCCGAAGCATACTCACATGAAACACGTCATGAACTCCGGATAATTGTGGCGGGAAAGCTAAACGGTAAGCAACCTCGCCAAACCTCTCAAGGATCTCCAAAGGAACAATAACCCGAGGAGATAACTTCCCACTCTTCCCAAATCTCAACAAACCCCGCCTAGGTGATATTTTCAGAAAGACATGATCACCCACCTCAAACTCCAACGGTCTCCTCCTACGGTCAGCATAGGACTTCTGACGACTCTGGGCTGTAACAAGCCTCCTACGGATAAGCTCAACTTTCTCCGTCGTCTCCCTAACCAACTCCGGACCCAACAAAGGTGTGTCACCCACCTCGGCCCAACAAACTGGAGACCTACAAGGTCGGCCATACAAGGCCTCAAACGGTGCCATACCGATACTAGACTGAAAGCTATTGTAGGCAAACTCCACCGGTAAGTGCCTCTCCATGTCCCATCAAATCAAGGACACAACCTCAAGCATATCCTCAAGGATCAATGGTACGCCGGTGCCCATCGTCACGAGGATGATAAGTCATACTAAAGGTCGACTTAGTACCTAAAGCACTCGCAAACTCGCCACAACCTACCAGTAAAACGAGGATCTCTATCTGAGACGATCGTCACTGGGACCCCGTGCAATCTCACTATGTCCCGAACATACAAGTCGGCAAGATGATCTACTGAATCTCTCACGCGCATTGGAATGAAATGCGCCGACTTGGTCAACCGGTCTACAACCACCCAAATAGTGTCACTTCCCATTTGAGTCTTGGAAGACCTACAACGAAGTCCATGGTGACATGCTCCCACTTCCACTTTCGGCAATAGGCAAGGGTTGTAACAAACCCGGCCTCGATGCTCGACCTTCACTTGGCGACAAGTAAGGCACTTAGACACGAAGATCGCCATCTCTCTTCATACCCGCCACCAAAACCGGCGACCCAAATCGATACATCTTAGTACCTCCGGATGCACCGCAAAGCGCGAATGATGGAACTCTCGAGTACCTCCTCTCGACAGGACTCGGCACAAACAGACGGTCTCGGTATCTCAAACTCGGTCGGGATACGCCGTCAAACCCTTCTCAACTTTCCCACTGGAGATCCTCTCTCGAGGATTCTACCTCAAGGTCACCTCTCGTGCCTCTAACACTCGAGTCACAAGTGTAGGTTGCGCAACAACAGAAAACAAGGCATGACCTCAGCGGATTCGCCGAAGCAAGTCAAACTCGCCAAGTGCCCCCAACATCTCCCACTCTCGGATGGCTACACAAGCTACATCACTAATGGATTTCCTACTAAGGGCATCGGCCACAACATTGGCCTTCACAGGTGATAATGCAACTCAAGTCGTAATCTTCTATAAACTCCATCCACCTCCTCTGCCTCAAGTTCAAGTCTTTACGTGAAAGCAGATACTTGACTTTATGATCCGAGAACACCTCGAATCTCTCACCGTAAAGGTAGTGCCTCCAGTTTTCAAGGCAAAGATCACTGACCGCCAACTCTAGGTCGTGTGTAATTCTTCTCGTGTATTTTAATCGGCGTGAGCCATAAGCTACCACTTTCCTTCCTGCATCAACACACAACCCAAACCCTCTCGTGAGGCATCACAATAGATGCATAACCCAACCTCTCTCCGGAATAATCAAGATCGAGCGGTGGTCAATCTAACTTTCAACTCTGAAACGACTTTTCACAAGTCTCACTCCATACAAATTTGACTCCTGGCGAGTCAACCTAGTCAGCATGAAGCTAACACGAGAAATCTTTCACAAATCGGCGGTAGTACCCGGCTAATCCCGAGCTGCGGATCTCAAACACACTCTTAAGGTGTGCCCGATCTTGCCTTGCCTCGGTCTTGGATGTATCAGACACCCCTTCCCGAAACTACATGGCCTAAGAACTTGACTTCCCTTAGCGAACTCGCACTTCCCAAATTTGGCATACGACCTATGGGCTCTAAGCAATTCAAGCACCACTCTCAAGTGTTCCTCGTGCTCTTGCTCGAGGGTGAATAGATAAGAATATCATCCACAAAAACGACCACAAACGATCCAAGAATTCCGGAAAATCCGGTTCATCAAGTCCATAAAAGGCTGGTGCGTTAGTAAGCCCAAATGGCATCACGAAACTCATAATGGCCATACAGCGTCACGGAATGCCGTCTTGAATATCCTCCTCTCGACCCTCAACCGGTGGTAACCCGATCTCAAGTCTATCTTAGAGAAACAACGGAACCCTTCATGGTCAAACAAGTCATCTATACGGGCATAGGGTACTTATTCTTAATCAGAGTCGATTCAACTTCGTGTCGATACACAACCTCAAGGCACCATCTTTCTTTTTAGCAAAGAGGGCCGGTGCTCTACGGCGATACACTAGAGGCGAAGCCCTTATCTAGCAATTCTTGAGTGAACTTTCAACTCAATCAACTCTGGGCAAAAGCGATAAGGTGCCATGGAAATCGGCGCCGTGTCGCACTAAATCAATAGAGAACTCTGTCTCTCTGGGTGGCAAATCAATAAGATCCTCGGGAAAGACATCTGCGTATTCACAAACTACCCTTGGCAACTCAATGGGTCTCATCACACTCACCATTCTCAAAACTAGCAAGTAAACTACTAAGCTCATTCCGCCATGGACCGCACTGTGGCACAATACTACCAACCCGGTCTCCTAAAAAGTGGAAAAACTCCCGTTCATCAGACAAAGGTAACCCTCTGGCGGTAGCAATCAATAACCGCCGGTATGGCGATAACGTCCATACCCAAAATAACATCAAAGCCCTTCATGGGCTGACCTCCAAATGGAAAAGGAAGTCGATAACCGTCGTCCCCTATATCACATCCTCTACATCCGTGCCACAAAATTAACTCACCCACAATAGGTGACACAACGCAAATAGGAGATGCTAAAAGTGCTAACTCCAATTCCAACACAGATGCAAATGCGTGAGATACAAAAGAATGAGATGCACCGTGTCAATCAACACTCTAGCAACCGAATTGCAAAACAAAAGGTACCTCTCACTCTTGATGGAGCGGTATTAGGTCCTAGCGACAACGGCATACGCAGCCTGCCAGAATCTCGATCTACTGCCGCCTCTCGGAGCATAGGATCACTTTGTCTTGTTGGGGCAAGCCCGGATTGGCCCTCGAGGCTGCCGATGACAGTGGTTGAAATCCTGCGTCTGTCTAGAACCAGACGCTCCTGAAGTGGCACTCAACCGTGGGCAATACCTCTTCATGTGCCCGGGCATCCACCTGCTGTAACACGATACGTGCCCTGCCCGAACTCGACTCTGTAGTGCAGGTGGCGAAAAAGCGACTCTCGACCCCGCCTTGGGCAAACAGAAGCCTTGTGACCCGGCTGGCCGCACTTGTAACAGGTGAACTCTCCCTGACTGCCCCTCCCGGAGCCTGCACTCGGTACTGGGAAAGTCGACCTGGCCAAACCACCCTGGGACGGCTGAGGGTTATAACCCTTCTGCCTCCTACCATCACCCTGTCCCTCTTGGCCCCTCTTGGAGCCCCCATGTTTCTCTTCTTCTCCCTCCTGCATCATCAGCTCCATATGAGCTGCAGCATCCACCAAATGCCTGTACTCTCGAATGTAAGGTCCACCAACTTTCAACTTGAGGTCCCACCTCAACTTCCGCTCAAACTCATAACAACGGCGCTCCTCTGTCGCCACAAGTTCAGGTGCAAACCTGGACAAGCTAGTAAATGTAGCCTCAAACTCGGCCACAGACAAACCATCCTGCTTAAGCTTGGTAAACTGATCCCTTAGTCTCTCTCTAGCCACTGCGGATAAAAACCTCTCCTGGAAAGCATTCACAAACGCCTCCCAAGTACCACCCACACGAACTTTCTCATACTTCCACCATTGACCCGCATCTCCCTTCAGCTGGAAGGATGCCAAGGTCACTTTCAATGCTCGTCCTCAATGCCTAGCATTTGAGCGTTTTACTCATCTGTTCTAGCCCCTCGTCTTCAATGGCTCCTTAGGATCCCCAACAAAGTGCTCCGGGTGAGACCGGGGGAAGTCAGTCTTCAAGAAACAGTGTCCTGCCTCAGTTGCCTGATTTCCTCCTGAGAATACCTCAGACCCCTGCTATCTCTCGGGCCAAGGCACCCATGGCCTGCTGACCCACCGGCTCGGCCACATTGGCCTGACCAACCCCTTCCTGATCTGCCGGAATCTCATCCGGTAATGGCACTTCCTGTCTTCTAGGCCTACCACGCCTACCACCTCTTGCTCGACATCCTAATAAAGGTAACCCAAAACATTAGCACATTTATAAACGTGCCAAAACTAGACACTCATGTCCTAATACATGGATAAGCGTAATTCATTCCACGTAAGCACATAAACACATAAGCACTTACAATTTCATTTCCGGATGATAGCGGTCCCAAAGGCGTTACTAGAGTCTGGGTTAGAAAGCGGCATTGATCAAGTGCCTTTCCAACGGAACTCTCAGAAACCCAAAGATCCAGTCAACATCCTAGAAACTAAATCCCATACCCAAATAATCACATAAGCATGTTATCACATAAGCATATATCGATACACCTAAGTCTCTATCGAGCGAGACAAACCCATTGTGATTCTAATCACTTCCCACGTACCCAAGGTATTCGAACCCGGTATGCTCTGATACCAAGTTGTAACGCCCTCAAAATAATGATATTAAACCAACAATATTAACATGCTATAATATATAAAAGGTCCACGTCCTTCCATTCATCAAGTTGTTGTGTAATTTTGGGAAACTTTGGGCCATTGTGTAATTTTATAAAAGTTTGGGGTTTTGTCTATAATGAACCTAGAAGCATGTTTGGTATAGAAACATGGAATTAATGTTGAAACATTAGTGAAATTGGAACCTAAGGGTTGTAATGTTAATTATGGAAACGTCCTAATTACATTGATTAATTAATGTGAATAGTTAATTGTGGAAAATGAGGAATTGAAATAGAATTGGGTCATGGGTTATGACGATGGAAAGAATACATTGATTTTATGTATTGATATGTGATGTGTATAATTGTTATATATATGCATTGTGTTGTGTTGGAGGAGATAGGGGATGTACTCCATGTTTAGGGAAGATAGGGATGGACCTCTAAACCGGATGTTACCGGGAGGAGATAGGGGATGAACTCGTAGATAGAGCATGTATGCTTATCTAGAAATATATTGGCGAGCATGTATGCTTGTCATGGAAAGTATGAATGTAACTGTTTTGTTTATATTTGTTGATGTGATGAAAGAATGTAAAAGAATTGACCATCTATCAATTGTTAATCTTTTAGTCATTATTTATAACCGGTTTAGTATATTTCTCTTTGAACATGGCTCACCCTATATGGGAACATCATTTTCAGGTACTGGTAGCATGCCACCTCCAAGGACTTAGCTTGGGAGGCTAGTGGCGGACGGACTTTTTGGTTGTCTTTCCTTTTACTGTGTTACATGTAAATTCAAGCCTAGGGCTTAATGTGTAAATGAGGTAGCACTCTACATTCTTGTAACCAAGTGTTAACTTGAAAGTCAGAAGTCTGTAGGGCATTTGCTTTTGTTGTTAACATGTAATACCTTTTGTAATAACACTCTGATGAATGGAAGGACGTGGACCTTTTATATATTATAGCATGTTAATATTGTTGGTTTAATATCATTATTTTGAGGGCGTTACAGGCTACCACTGGTATGCTATATTTACTCTAGTAGGGATATGTGAAAAATATATTGGGACCCATAACTATTTTGGCATGATCTCCACCTTAATGACAGCTCATAGGGCTCTCGTTAGCATGTCCTTTTATTTTTTTATTTTATTTTATTTTTTATATATGGTACATCAGGACACAATAGTTCTATTTGTCTTTGAATTTGAACCTTTACTGATGCCAACTCTTTTGCCTAGTGAAGAAGGACCAATTCAATGATATCCCATTGTGGGGGTTTGATTTTTCCACTAATGTAGTAATAATTATTAATATAGATGGTTACTTGTAAACATATTGCCGCAAATGTTCTGCTGTAAACACCACTGAATCAATGGTATTAGGATCATAATATGCCAATCTCTTTGCAGATGCAACGAGTATGTCATGGCATGGAAGCGTCTTACTGTTCGAAGGGCCCCAAACATTCTTACAATTGCTTTAAAGAGGTTTCAGGTTTGTGATAAGTTTTTCTTTCCTTCACTTTTGGTATATATATATATATATTAGTAGTCTTTCCTCTTTTCCTCCTCCCTCCTTGCGGTATATCTTCAACAATTTTCAAGGGAGAACCACTATTTCCACACCTTTTTGGTGGCACTGCACCAACTCACACGTTGGGCCCACCTAGTGAGGTTCCTGTGGAAGCAGCCAATACTTAGGCTGTGGAAATAGCATAGCATAGTAGTCATTAATTTGCCATCTGATTAAATTTTGAACTACATCTTGAATTGGTGATTAGTCCATGGCAGAATTTTAGTTTTGGTTTTGTGAATTAAATGCTTGAAGAAGTTTGAAATTTTTATTATTCTCTCTGATAAGTTCTAATTTATGCACATATTTGTTGCAGAGCGGGAGGTTTGGGAAACTTAACAAGAGGGTGACTTTCCCTGAGACTTTAGATCTTAGCCCTTACATGAGTGAAGTAGGAGATGGTAACGATGTTTACAAGCTATATGCCGTGGTTGTCCATGTTGACATGCTAAATGCATCGTTTTTTGGCCATTACATTTGTTATACGAAGGATTTTTGTGGAAAATGGTACAGGATTGATGACTGCAAGGTAGAAATAGCTATCTCTCTCTCTCTCTCTCTCTCTCTGTGTACCCAGGGACCCAAAAAGAAAAAAAAAAAGTGGGGAAAATGGACCAGTACCACATGTATAGATGAGCATGTGTCCCATATGTGAATATATTTCTGTCCAGTTACTCCATGTTAAACTCTCTCTCTCTCTCTATATATATATATATGTGTGTGTGTGTGTGTGTGTTGACATCCATTCGCCAAGGCATCTATCTGATAACACCGAGTGTAAGACTTGGTGATCTCACTTCTTCGAAAAAAATCCCATTGCATTTTGAGAATGTCCTCCATGGAAGCTTCCTCTCTCGTCTGTATCATACTCTTTGAATTTTACTGCTGGTTCATTGTCAGTGCGCATTTAGTTTGTAAATCTCTGTTCATTATGCAAAAATATGGGACATAATTGATTCTGGTCAAGACAAACATCAGTAGAAAATGCAATATTTATGTGGTCTTGTTGAAATGTGTATTGTTTTTGATAGTCTACTTGAATTTGTAGTTTCATCTAACTTGATTCACAATTTTTTTTTCAGGTCATGAGGGTTGATTTGGAAGAGGTGCTCTCGCAGGGGGCTTATATGCTGTTGTATAGCAGGTAGCTGATCTTCTTACTTTCCCTGCTATTAGTGACTTGTCAATTTCAATATAAGAGTAATTGTCATACATTTTGTTACTCAAGGATGGCCTATCACCTAAAATTCAGTGGATACTCATGTTCATGATTGACGTGGAATAATGTCTTAAAATGTGATTTGAAACATAATGGCCAAGCCCTCTTTTGAGGAAAAGGCTAAGTTGTAACAACCTCTAACCCTACATCTCCTTGATGAGGAAGAAGTAGATGATGAGCAGACCTATCACCAATGGTGAAAGACAGCTCATTGCTTTCTCCTTTGCGCCTTATGGCTTCTCTCATTCATTAATGAAATTTTGTTAATCCTAATACAAGTTAAAATACTTTCTTATTTAGTCATTACTTTCTTATATCTTTCTTTTTTCTCCTGTTAAGTAAACTACTTTCTTATATCTTAAAACCCCTTCACATGCTATTTAATATGACCCCCATCCTGGTATTACTATATGATTTTTTTTTTCTTGATCATTATCTTAAACATATCATTTAAAAAGATTACATTCATTGCATATTCAACCTTTTTTTAGTGACTTCTTTGACAACAAAACTTGCCAAAATTTGATTTAAATTATAGGCAATATTATAAATAAGGCTTCTTGAAAACAGCACGATACTCATTTTTTATTTTATCCATTTATATGTGCGATCCTTTCTTGTAGCTTGACTTTTGAAGCTTCTTCAAATCTCTCCACTTTTGGGGAGATTCAAAAAGTAGGTTATAAGGGATTATCTTTTCTTTTCTCTCCAAATCATCCCATACAAATAGACTGTTATTAGTACTACAAAGCTTGTTGCCTTAAAAAGACTTGGTTGATTTTTCTGGTTAGGGAGAATCATATGTGAAATTCATCCAATGATTCGGCACTTCATAGCATCTATTTGAAAACTCTGACAACAAAACCCTATATTTAACACTTGCACACTAAGCACACTCTTAAGGGGCTAATATGCCGATTAAATTGGGGTTGTTTCTGTAATTGGATTCTAGTTATGATAATGGACTGCAAAGGCTGCCCATGAATTCCTGCTGGAGCCTGGAGGAGATCAACCACTGGACCCTCCACTCCAGCTAAAAGTTATTGCAATGACCCCAAGATATTGAAAATTGTTACAACATATTTTTAAGCCCACAAAAGCATGAGGCCTCTCACAAAAATTATGCATATAGACTAATCTTGGGCAATATCAATTTTGTTGAATACCTAATAATATGTATATATAAATGATCTTGTTTGCTGTTGCTTTCAGGGTTTGTGCCCGACCATCATGTCTGAAGCCAATTGAATCTTTAACTATGGGGAAGCAGCAAACAGTTCAAGAAGGGGAGCCCCATGTCAAAAAATCAGTTGAATTCCTCACTACAGCCGAGTCAATTAATGGCATATGTACTTCTGGTTCCTTGTCATCTGATAGCGACTCACAAGAAAAAGTTTCTACTTGCGAAAAGGAGAGAACTAATTCTGAAGATGTGAGAGAGGACATTGAAATGGTAGATTCTGAGTCAAGTTCATCTGTTCCACAGGATATTGAAGTACATGGCAATGGGTATTCTCATGCGATTGAAGAAGCCGCTTCTCCTGTTGTACATGCTAATAGATTAGTCTCCGCGGTTGGTTCTTCTCTAAGTGAGATGGTTAAGCCTGAAGCTTATTCTCAGAATTATGAATAAGACTTTCCTCATTCTGCTGTTGATGAGAATGCAGCTGAGAGAAGTAGTGCCGAAAGGTTGATTGAATCTTCAAGTGAAAGCGCTCAGCCAATACAGAGTGGTGTTTGTGAGGAGGGAAATTTTTTTCATGATGGTCCTGTTGGTAATTTAAGCTCAGGTGAACTTCTTTATGAGATTAGTCCTATTGATTGCAACGGTGAGCAGGCAAAAATGGAGACTGGAAAGGGCTTGCCATCATCTAGCAGTACTAAGGATGCCACAGGGAAGTTGGCTAGAAGAAATTCTTCTGAAGGAAAGTTGAAGCCTCTGTTTCCTCCAGGTTTTCTCAGAAAGCATTCTGGCAACAATTCTCTAAAGAGAGGTGGGAAAGCAAAAGCTCCTTCAGAACTAGCTGAATGTGCATCTTCTTACAATCCTAATAAAGTCATATTAGTGGATTTGCAAAACCTGGTTTTCTTAATCAAAATGGTGCGAGGACAAAAGATGTGGGAAAGTCTCATTCTAAGTGTAGTAGTTCTTCGTCTCCTACTTTTGAGGAACGAGTTGGGAATCACTTGGACAAGGACGTTATGGTGCTCAGTGGATCTGGTGATTTTAATCACTGCAATGGAGATTCTGGTGCTTTTGTTATTTCTGATGAGGGCATTATCTATATTAGTGGGGATGACCAACAATTGGCAGGGAAAACCTCGAGCTACAAGGAGGAGCTCCATGAGAGTGAAACTACACCCGAAAAGATTAGAACAGATTCTGACAGACGGTGGAAAGTGACTTGTAATCTCAGTGAAGATGACTCAACAACTCAAATTTTGTTTGAAGCATCTACGCTATCAATGGATTTGCATTTGAGACTTAAAATCTTGAAAAGTAAAATTTGACAGTCCTTGACCAAAAGGCAAAGTAACGCAAAATTGATGGTAGTAGTCCCCATACCCAATGAAATTGTTGTTGATACGTAAATGAGGTTAGTGGCAAGGTAGGGCCAGATTGTTTCAGTGCTTAGATTGGATGGTTCAGGTAGCGGTTTTCTTAAGATTCTGGAGATGGAAATGGAAGAGCTAGAATAATGGACAATGATGATGGTTCATGGTAATAGTTTTAAGGTGCGATTCTTTTCTTCACGTGATATATTTGTTCATAATTGTTGAATCATGAATGATCATCCCATGGCCAAATGGTCGAGTTGGGAATTTGTCTGAGGTTTCACTATTTACAAACCTTTGGATGCTCTGCTCTTGTACTATTTTTAGTTATAATAACTCCTGAAAGTGAGAAAATGCAAAGACACAAATTGTGTAGCTAGCTAGCTAGCGAGAGGGAAGTTTCTTTTTTAAATAGAAGAACATTGCTGAATCATAGTTTGCATTCTCATTTTAAACTTTTGTGCTTCTCTTAAATGTTTGTTACGAGGGCAATCTATTGATGATTTGGGCTAAAGAGAGATGTAACAAACGATGCATGATTTAACATCCCACCAACATTAAGATTTACCCAGAACTGCTAAAAATTTCCCCCTCTCTTCCCATTTGTCTTTTTATCTCGATGTATATTATGTGTATATAATGTATGTATATATTTGTGCTTTAGTCTTGAGTTCGACAATGGAGAGTTACAAACTTGGGATTGCGGGGTTCATCCTTATGGGACTTGTACCCACAAAGAGAAGCAGAAGAGGAACAGAATTAAAGAGCAGTGCTATTAAATATATATATATATGTATATGTGGACAGGAATGTGAGTTATAGTAGTAGAGAGAAGGATTTGTTTTTTTCCTCCATTTTTATTGTGTTTTGTTCGTTTCTAATATTATTATGTTGTTTTTATAAAAATGGTAGGTACACAGAATTAGAACAAAAAATGTGAGGAGAATATTGCAGCATGCGCACCAAAAAATATTTTATTTATTTTATCTTCTCCAAAACTTAGTGAGACTAAATGATTATTCTTTTCCATTCTCCAGTTAATCAAAAACTACCAACTTCTATTATGATTTATGAAATAATCTCAAACGAGTCCTTGAACTGACAAAAATTCAACTTGACATCGAACCCAAAAAAAAAAAAAAAAAAAAAAGAATGAAGAAAATTTAGTTACTAAAAAAGCAAGCTTGGGAAATCAACCTATGTCAACCTTCCCTGTCATTCAGAAGCCTCCAACTAAATCTTGAAGACCCATGAAAACATTTTCCGAATTCAATATGTCCTCCTAGTCATCATCATCTTCCACCTCTATCGTAACATTGTCAAGCACTGCATCCTTGTTTGAACATGAAGCTTTCTTGGTGGTGGTGGATGATTTCAATTGTGTAGTGCAGGAGAGAGTATTGCGGCAGCGTGGAGGAGAGTGGTGATGCTTGCCACTGTAGGACACCATGAATTTCTCTGGATCTTCCAGACTCTTCTCAACATATTTCTTTGCTTCGCACTTGTTTCCTTCACTACTACACTCGTAGTTTCGCGGGTATGGTGATGTCTTGATGGGCTTTCTTCCGTATTTACGCCAGTTCCATGGATCCACCTCTGGGAGGTTTTCGGCATCCACCTCCACTGCTGCTGTCCTTTGACTCCTCTTCCTCTGATACTGATACCCACATTGCTTTGGTAGTATATTTGGTTTTGCTGGTGGTGGTTGTGGATGTTTCCAATAGTGCTGTTTCTTTGTTGGTGGTGGTGGTGGTGGTGGTTGTTTGGTTACTGGACTCACCAAGAACAAAAATATAGGGCTCGGTGGTTATATTACCAATCATAGTATTATATACAACTCTCTCACATGAGGTGAGTTCAGCCTTTTTGTGTATCTCACACCCATGTGAGATGGTTGTGTCTAGTGCTTTTTGTGCAAGTAGAAGAACTGTACTAGTGTTGATGAGTTGTGGGTTTTGTTCTGCTTCGTCTTCTTTGTCCATGATATTAGGGTTGATGGGTTGTGGTTTTTGCTCTTCTTCTGGATCAATGATATTAGGGTTCGTCATGGAGTGTGTTTTTAGTTTACTAGAATTGCCAAAAACAGAACCGGAGGGTGTGTTGTGGATGATATTAGGGTTCATGGGTTGGGGATGTGGTGGTGGTGGTTCTTGTTTTTGGTGATTGAATCCACTAAGAACAGAACCAAAGGGTGTGGGATTGCCATTAGGATTGATGGGTTGTGGTTGTTTTAGGTGATTCAATCCACCAAGAAGAGGGTTGATGATAGAACAGAACTAAAATTTTCAATCACTGCTACTTTTGTATTTAATAGTAAGAAAACAGGAATGGAACTTTCTAGTAGTATGATTTTGAGAATATATCGTTCATTTTGTTTGAGATAAATGTGATTTAGTTAATTAATTATGATAAATTTGATTTTTTTACATAAATGATTATTATCGATAAACTACATATAAAATGAACCGTTTGAATCACAAAAATTGAATTTATGAGCTATTAAGGTGTATATAATATACAGAAGAAGATTACTCTTCTAGAAAAAAAAAAAAATACTCTATTTGTTTATTTTGTTATATATATAATGTGATTACGTTCAATATGGTTGTCATGATTGAGGTAGAAGTCTAGCTGATACTAGTGTAGTGATGATTCAGAGAATTATAGCTACCAAGTGTTTTCAGAAAAAACAATATCTAAGATTTTAATTTGAAAAATTGTCTGTCATTTAAAAAAAAGAAAAGAAAAGATTTATAACCAATTTTATGACTATGTCAATCAAAGATCCTTTCTTATTTTATGTTGTCTATTAAAAAATAATAAATAAATAAATAAATAAAAATTCCTTTTCCTCTTGACAAATAAATCCTTCCATGACCATATTCTAAAATCTTGGAATTACCTAATTCAATCTCTTCATATACACTTCATCTATAAAAAAAAATCTTTTCATATACACAAGCCATACATACCCTATCTAAAATAAAAATAAAAAACCAGCCACACATATAAATATAATATATTTAAAATTTTCAATATTGTAGGCTTATATATATATTTTAAATAATCACGTTTTGTTTTGCAATACATTCATTTATCAAATATAAATGGACTCATTATATTAATAATTGCGAATACATATTAGGGGCCAATTTGTGAACATGGTTAAAAGTCCATTTTTGATTTTTAACTTATTTTGAGTTATATCATCTTTCTACTTTTTTATATCTTTTTTTAAAAAAAAAGTCAAAAAAAAAGTTAAAAAGTCAATTTTAAACCAATTTTTCAAGACAACCCAGATAATAGACAAATGGTTGTTTTAGAAAGTTGGTTAAAAGCTAATTTTTTTGCTCTTTTGAAAAAAAATGTATAAAAAAATAGAGGGATAATATGATACAAAATAGATTAAAAACTAAAAATTAACATTTAACCATATTCCCAAATTCACCCACATATTAGAAGAAAATATGGTACAAGTAGTATAATTGAAAGAATTTTGTTGCTATGCTTTTACATCAATCATGAATTGCACTCATTGGCGGCACCTTTAACATTACTACATGTGGAATATGCCATGTGTCAATTTCTATTTGTGTCCACGTGGTTGTCTATAAACGATGTGGCATGGTGAGTCAGCAGAGTTTGTCACATGGAGAATTGCTACATAGACAAAGGCCAAGTGACAGACAAAGGAGAGGAGAATGTGGCTTAGTTGTTCAGTTCGTATAAATTTTGAGCACTTGTCCTTAAAATAAGCTCTACTTAGACCTATTTATTATCACACACCACAACCAACTAATTTAATTCCAAGTTGTCGGTGTTGAAATAATAATTTATTCCAGGCTTTTTTTATTTTATTCATAATTTAATTTCCCTCAAAAGTTATACTAAATTTCCCAAAGGATTCCATTTGATCACTATAACCACCCCATTACCAAATTTAAAATTTTTTAAATAAATAAATAAGCAAAGTGCTTTTGACACAAATAATCTAATGCAAAACAACTCATTTTACTTGCAATCTATATTGAACTTAACTTGATTAATAATATCTGTTTTTGTTTTCCAAATGAAATATAGGTCAATGCAATTGTTAAAAAAATTGGATTAATTTTTAACAAAGTATAACATAAAGGTAATTGGATTTTCTATTTGAAGTTGGTGAAAAAAAAGTATAAAATTGACATACATAAAGGAGGAGAACTGTCGTAAAATTTTTCATCAAACTCGTCTTAAATATGAATATTTATTAACCCAAAACGTTTTTTCTTTTCATTTTATGGTACTATTGCAAACTAAAATATGAGATGAAATGATAATATATACATTATTATATTATGAAACACATTCCAATTGACACAATGAAATTATGTAACTCTTTTTTTTTTTTTTTTAATATTACAATTATTCTTTGCCTACAATTATCAAAGTCAAATAATTTCGAAAATTTTGCTTAAAATTATTCTTTGCTTACAATTATCCAAGTCAAACAATTTGAAAAACTTTTATGTTTGCATATGTCAAGAGATTAGTGAAAGTGACCAGCCTCCAGTTAAAGAGTAGTCTACGAAGGATAAGATATTTGTAATTTTAATCCTAATTTATTATTTTTCGACACTCAAATCCATAACAATAAGTTAATGATGGACCAAGTCATTGTTTTCATATTCTTTATAATAATAATAATAATAATAATAATAATAATAATAATAATAATTTATATCCTATCTAAAAAAACATAATAATAATAATTTATAAAAATCGATAAATATTTTTAGAGTATCATGTAACATTATTTACGAGATATTTTAGGTAAATAAGAAACCGTAATGCATACTAAGTGAGTCATTCCCTTCGTAAATTTTTCACTACAAAATTAATTTAAAATAATATTTAAATAATATAATATGATATTTTGAAATTACTAAATAATTATCTATTTATCATACGGTTTAGAGGTGAATGAATTGACCATATTGCTCATCAAGAAATAACCAGCTTCTAAACTTGGTAGGTGGGAATCAGTGCCTGTTGGATCAAGGAACTTTGGAACTCTAAAAAAAAAATTTGCAAAGGAAAATGAATGGGAGCTCTAATTAGAGCTACCACTAATGACGTGGCAGTGGGTCCCACCCACTGCCACAATATGTATTGTCTTATTTTTTTTTTTTTTTGCCACCTCATTAGTGGTGGGTTTTGCCACGTCAATATGTATTGTGTCTCTAACACCACCGATTTGCAAATTCACACAAGAAAAAGTAAAATGTGACCAATCAATTAACTAATTGACAAACTTCTTCTCAAGAATTTATAAGAATTTGTGTTATTAATGAGTGTTCTAAATTTTTTTTAATAAAATTTAAAATAATTATATAGTTTTTACTTCACATAACATTATGAAGAATGTTAATTGAATTTTTTTTTAATTCTAATCTACTCTAAATGAAGAATAATGCTATATGCACCAATTAGTGTACCAACTAACGTACCAATTGATGATGTGACATAATTTAAGAGATTTTTGATATTTATAATGTAATTAATGAGTGAGATCAATAATAATGTTATAACTAGTGTTAATATACTAGTTAGTACACTAATTGGTGTATGTAGCACTACCGCTAAATGAAAGGAAAATAAAATGATTTTAAAAATAACATCTTTCTTTCACGAGATAAAAGTGACTCTGATTAGAATAATCTCTTTAAAGTTCAAATTTCAAGTACTCTTTATATTTTATGCCCAAATCATTTGCTTTACAAACATTTCTATATTTTAATATTTGATTATTTTAAATGACACTCCCCTTCCCATCTTATATAAATTAACAAAGCAACAAAAACAAAACCACAATTCATTTTAATAAGAAGAACACTTTTTCTAAATTAAAAAAGAAATGAAAACTCCATAATTTTCATTTATTTGTGAAAAAATGGTGATAAAATAATCCAGAAAATGGTAGAGGCCTTGGGATTTAGTTCAACTATAGATTAAAATCACTTTTGTTAAGTCAGTAGCCCCACAGCCTTGCCACTTGCCTTGATAAATGTATACATTCTATGACCAGGAGGCTAAATTAAGGTTTGCTGTAATTTGAATAAAGTGTTTATGATTTTTTTTAAAAATAATTTTGTTTATAACTTTTTAAAAGCATTATGTACTAAATTATTTATATAGCTTTGTAGTAAAAATAAGGAAAATTTACCCATAAATAAATGTCATATGGGGAATGCTAATTCATTTAGCTTTAAGAGTTTTCTTATAAACTAATTAGTCTTTTTTTGTTTTGGAAGTTGTATTCATCTGATTTGGCGATATTTAAGTTTAAGTGAATGCCCTTTATGATTCATTTTTTTAATTTTCTGATTCGTTTTTGGGATGAGAATAGAAATGCAAGATGTGAAATATTCTTTTTGAAGGGATTGATGGCCGAAGTGTTGGTTGTCAAACATGAAAATCTACATTTCTGTTAGTGTAGTTTTCTGGTGTTAGATTTGAGTGTTATATTAGAGTGCTACATTTGAAAAAAATATATTAAACAATTATTGTGTTACATTGATTAGAGTGTTACGTTTGAAAAAAAATGCACTAAAGAGTTTTTTTGAAATGTTACGTTGTTATGTTTGGAAATAGTAGACTAAAGAATTTTTGTGAAATGTTACGTTGTTACTTTTAAAAAAAGTATACTAAGGAGTTTTTTAGTATGTTACATTGGAGTGGTAAGTTTGAGAAAAGTACCATAAGGAGTTTTTTAATGGGTTATATTAGAGTGTTATATTTGAAAAAAATATACTAAGAAGTGTTTTTTTTTTTGAAATATTATGTTTAATAATTTCAACATTATGACAAAACTCACATTTATTCCTCAACATATAACACATACGTTTATATTTGACCCTTTATGTAATTCACACTAGAATGACACGTTTGGGTCCATAAGAAAAAAGAAATGATCAAATAGTTCATGAAATTATTATTTAAGATTTATTAGTATTTCATGCTAAAAATAATTTAAATAAATTTAAAATTGACAAGTGTGATGCTTTTAACTTTTATTTATATATTATGATATTTTTTTCTTTTAAATTATATTATGAGCTGTTAGTTTAAAATAAATAAGGCAACATGCCCGTCTTAACTATGGTTTAAAACAAACTAAACCATCCTAATCTATGATTAAGGCTTAAGTAAAAAGTGTCACTTGACCACAAGAATACAATTAAAAACAGAAAGAAAAATTTGTACAAGACACTTTTTATTGATTAATTATTATTTTTTTATATTTTCAAAACACTTTTTGAGAGGGCAATTTATACACAAATTGGGCCGAGCTGGGTATTGGGCCTTAGGGCCGAAATAAAGAGGGCCGAGTGGAAGGTCCATGTAGGATACTCCGGTTTGGAGAAGTAACTTGGAAGATAGACCGGTCACACAGCCGAGGTGGTTAGCTCGGTTGTGGAAGGACTGAGCTCTACTCCGGTTGAGGGAAGTAGCACGGAGGTTTCGGCCTTCGATGGTTACTTCGGTTATAGCATGTGAGGAACCGAAGTAGCTATGGTTTTAAAGATAGCTCGGTTTTAATTCCCTTATGTCTAGCTCGGTTTCAGTATGGGAAAACCGAGGTAAGGAAGAGTGAGGTAAGGGCCGACTTAATAGTTACTTCGGTCCTGAAGTAGTCCGGCCATAAGAACCATCTCACTTGGTTTAAGCAGTGAGGGGGGTGTAGGAAGATAAGCATTGTCTTCCAGGAATATAAATCCAAGGAGGACTCTACGCAAGGAGGAGTAATCCTAGAAGGACTCTACACTTGGAGGAAAAAGAGTCCTACCAGGATTGTGCTACGCGAAACCTATATAAGCTCACCAATATCACCTTCGGAGAGGTAATGCAACTCTTGCTCCCTGAATACATAGAGCTTTTGCCTACTTGTCTTGTTGACTGACTTAGGCATCGGAGAGGTTTCCGGCACACACCCGCCGGCTAGCTCACGTTTGTGTTTTCAGGTGATAGAACGACATCGTACAGGGGAACGCAGACTTGATCAACAGGATTATACGAGAAGGTATATTTCTTTCCCGTACACTTTTTATACAAATTTTAATATTAAGAATATTCGTTACAAGTCTATAGAATCAATTGCAGAACCAATCACATAAAATAAACTTGGCTAACCGTGCTCCATCTTTAAATTTATAGTTTCATTCATATTTCTCCACTTATATTTTATATGGTTGATTTTGTGATTAATTTTGTCTTTGTAGATTTATAGGGAATAAAAATAGGATTACCTTTCTTATGTATAAATTTGTTTAAATTAATTCATTGAATTATAAAAATTATATGAATACATGTCTTTTAAAAGTGATCCGGTAAAAAAAAAAATGATACATTTTTATATTTAAAGAAATCAAAATGAATAAGCTCATGAATGAGTAGAATAAGTTAATATATTCAAATAGTTGAGGGGTCTTGCCATGATTAACTTTATAAAATAACTTCTTAAACGTTGGGCTAATACGTTACCTTGTAATGGGCAGGGGAGAGCCCATTTTAAATCTCTCTCTCTCTCTCTCTCTCTCTCTCTCTATATATATATATTACTAAAAAGGAATCCAAAAAGGGTCCAAACATTTCTCTAAAAATAAATAAATAAAACAATGTTGCAAGTTTTAAATAATTTATTAATTTTTTTATTAAATCTCTTATATGGGTGTGAAACTTATATAAATTCACACATTCACCTATGTGAATCTCACATAATTTAAGAGATTTGATAAAATATTTAATAAATTATTTAAGATTCATAGCATAATTTAATAAATAAATCAATTTGATTGAATGAATCTTCCGTAGAGACAACAAGAGAGAGAGAGAGTGAAGAAAAAACTATGAAAATGGGGAGTCTGAAGTTGAAATAGAGAGACTCTACTCTAAATAAATTATGAAAAATATTTGGTGGCCCGAATTTGTATAGTTCGAATGGCTCGAATGTATCAAAATGATGTCATTTTACACTCAAAATAACGTCATTTTGAGTGTTTCGAGCCATTCGAACCATTCGAGGATATACTATACATACATCAACAAAAAAAAAAACGAAGAGAGTACTATAAAAAAAATCACAACATGTAAAAAAAGTTTATGATTTTCTCGCTGTATTTGGCATTACATTAATATTTTTGACCTCCAACTCACATAGCTTCTTGAGCCTCTCTTCCCTTACCATTTTTTATTTATTTTTTGTTTTGTTTTCCTTTCCCTCACATGCACTCCTCTCTCTCTCTCTCTCTCATAGACATATACATATACATATATATGTATATACATATAAATGGTCCAAAAACTTCGGTAGTTTTTTTTTCATTGACCGACCACTTTCTCAAGAGATTCTTTCAGATCTACAGTGAAAAGGAAGGGGCTGCTGAGCCGGACCTTCATTTGTTGTTGGAATAGAGAGAGTGTGTTTGTGTGTGTGTTAAACTGTTCTCGGATCACAAAGGTTAGCTTTTTACGTGCCTTTTTCAATCTCTGTTCTGAATTTCGATTCAAATTGTGGCTTTGCAATTTGTGTATTCATCATCATAAGCAATTTGCGTTACGCATTGTGTTTTTGACCTGTGTTGATTTTGAATCTGTCTCTATAATTTGTGTTTTATGTTAATCTATTTGTTTAAATTCAGTCTTCTCAATTTTTATTTTATTTTATTTTATTTCTTTGAATAGACTGATTTTGATAGGTTTTTCTTATTTCTTGTGCTTTGTATTTGATGTGAGGCAGCTCAAAATTTATTGTGTTTCAATGGACAAAGTTTATGAATTTTACATACAATGAAAATACTTGAAATTTTGAGTATATATGTTTTTCAATGTTTTAGTTTAATGTCACATAATCTACAATCCTTTTCACTTTTCCTTCCCCCCCTCCAGGGGATTTATAAGGGTTCTAAGAACTGTTTTAAGATGACAATATTACCAATTTTCTGGTTACTTGGTCACAATTTGAAAGATAGGACTTGGTCTTCTATATTTCATTTTAGCTATGGTTGTTCTACAACAATCAATTATTATTATTATTATTTTTATTTCTTTATTTTTTGTTTTTTGTCTGTTAGAAAACTGTAGGGGATGAATTCAGATAAGCCAAAAGAAAAATTCTTAATTTGGGTTCGCCTATACTTTATGCAATGGATGCACGAAAAGGCTACCTTATACCTGTGTTGAGTTTGATTTGAGATTCACTTGAGGCATGATCTATGGAAGTAATTATCCTTCTTTTTATGAGTCATGGCAAAGTAGGTGGGACTCGGATCAATGTTTGAAGGAACTTTCAAAGTAAAAGAGATATATATTTTTTGTTAAAAAGTTGTATGGTTGAAATCAAGGATTTTTCAAAGATGTAGCCTAGAATTAAGCCTAATAATCTGTAACTGAACAATTCTAAAAATAAAAGGTCAAAGGAGCTGAATTAAGAAGATTCTCCAAATAGTAAAATTTGATTATGTTGCATTATTTGATTACCTACCTATCTTCTTCTTAAAATATGGTTATACCTTTATGTCTTGCATGCTTCAATCTTATTTGGAACTTATTCTTGATAGGAAGGTCCAGTGAAGCGTTCACACTTCGACCATTTCTCTGTTAAGTCTGGTTTGTGGAACTCAATTTTAAATAGTGATAACATCAACTTGGCTCAGATGTAAATATACAGGCAAGAAAGAATGGCTTAGTATCATTTTGATGTTCACCTACATTGAAGGCACTTAGACACCTGAATTGGGTGTGATACATAAGTGACATTAATGGCTTGTGAAATGGAGAACGACAGTGTAGAAGAAATGGACATTGAAGTCCTCTCTTCAATGTGGCCTGAAGATATAAATGAAGCTGGAAAGCAATTCAATATAGAAAGGCCTGGAGCAGATCAAGATATGTTAGAGAAGGTTACAATCATTGAAGAAAATACTATAGTTGACTTCAAACGTCTTTCAGAGCTAAGCAATTATAGTGAGAAGGGCTTGTCTCAGTTGGCACATCTTGTAAAAAACTGGGAGTATAAGCAGGCCAATGTTGATCGACTTCTCAGAGAAGAGCTTGACAACCTGAGCAAACAAAGGCAAGAGGTTGAGCTCAAGCAATTGGAGATTTTTGAGGAATATCGTTTTGAGGAAGAAAGTTATAGTGGTGATAAGTGCCCAATTTCTATATTGGATGCCATATATGATATATTGCCAGATGTTCCTCAGAGGAGAAATGACATGGTTGTTCAAAATAAAGGACTAGAAATAGAAGCTGAGTATGACACTGTCATATACTGAAAGCAGAGGGCCATGCATTTATAGAAATTGTTGAAGGCTAGCAACCAGCGGGAGCAGATACTTACGGAGAAATTGCAGGAAAACATAGAAAATTTGGAAAGGCGGGCTTCACCAGTGGAAGAATTGTCCCAGCTTTTAAAAAGAGCCGATAATTTCTTACATTTCATTATTTAGAATGCACCAGTTGTCATGGGCCATCAGGTAATTCAGAACAGATTTCATTTTAAATCCTTCAGTTTGTTGCTTTGCCACAATACTATCAGTGCATATGGATGCAACTCAGTATGGACACAATATTTAACTGGTAGTTATTTGGGGATGAACTTTGATATAAGATTTTGTTCTAACTGTGGTTCTTGACTAAAATTTTCTCCACTTTGTTGCAGTCATTTTAATGTTTCTTATTATCTACAATAAGTTTCTTGAAAAGTCATCATCTATATCTTAGCGTTCATTTTCATTTCTTTCAGGATAAAGAGTTGCGGTATCATTTCATCTATAATCATTTTTCGAGTTTGCACGAGGAGGTAATTGACTGCCAGTGATTTTCTTATTCTGAGGTTTTATTTTCTGCTACAAGTTGCATCCTTTATTTCTGTGCTGGTGTGAAACCTGACAATATGCACTTTTCCTTTCTTATCGATTTTTTCACTTTTGTAATTCATGTAATTTCTGTAAAGCACTGTTTGCAGAATCTGGCACATGCATTCCTCAAATTCACTGATTTTTCAAGACATTATAGGAAAAACGGATGTGGAGATATTCACTGGTGCTAGTGTAAAGGAATCTCAAGACTTCAAAAGAGAAGTTTTGGAACGAGGGGTACCTGCAAAAAGGGAAATTACTTTTGAGACAGAACTATTTGGGTCAAAGACATTTTTGATATATGTTGAAACTGTCTTCAGCAATGTAGGGGATACTATTGGTGTGAATTACATGGGAATGGATGTAACTGATCAGGCGAGTTCATTTACAAGATTCAGTAGTCTGTATAGTGCCATGGTGGTCTTCAAAATTAAATTCAACACTATGTAATATTATAAATTGATTTGTGACTACCATTTTGAAAAGAAAATCTTATTAGCTTTTCTTCTTATATACTAATCAATGGTTGTATTTCTGAATCAGAGAAGAAAGACTTTAGTATTCAGATTTTGTGAATCACAAGTTAGAGAAATAGTTCATTTTTCATGATATATCCTGTCCAAATGCTGGACTAGATTATATTGAATTTTTATGTTCAATGTTTTGGTTTGACCTATGTTATATGATTCCTTCAATGTCACCATGCCCTTTTATTCTTCCTTTTTTTTTTTTTTTTTTTTTTTTTTTTAAAGAAAAATTTAGAAGTTTTATAGGTCTTTAAGCAATATGACAACAAAAAAATACAATATGTGCCTTATTACTTGACAGGTGAGAAAAAGGGAAAAGATGGCAAAACTTCGAGAGAAAATAGCAGTACAAAAAGCCAAGAAGACAGACCTAAACAAAACAATTCATGTAACAGGTTTCTCTTTGATTTATTCTTGGTGGGTTTGAATAAGCATTAGAAGAAAAAGGGTATTCATTTTTTACCAATTGATTCTTCTTGCAGAGGAAACAATGCGAGCAAAAGAAATGCTGGCAACCATGTCTCATGAGATAAGATCCCCACTATCAGGAGTTGTAAGCATGGCTGAGATTTTTTCCACCACAAACCTTGACAAGGAGCAAAGACAATTATTGAATGTCATGTTATCTTCAGGAGATTTAGTTCTTCAACTTATAAATGACATTCTTGACCTTTCTAAAGTTGAATCAGGTTTGAAGTTTCATCCCTCCCTTATATTTACATGTTCTTATCCTTGTTTACATTGTTTGTATGAGACTTGATCAACATTCCTGGACCAATTCCCTAATCAATTGGTGATCTATCTAACAAGGTATCAAAACTTAGGTTTCAGGAGGTCTTAGGTTCAAGTCTTGTTGTAGTATGCTACTGTGCACTCTTGCATGTGTGTTTGTACACTACTAGTTTGGTTTCTGTGTTAGTCTATCTCTCTATGCACAAGAGGGGGTCGAATGTAAGGGAGTGAATGAGAGTCTTCCTTATAGTCAGTAATCTGGCTTCAATCTAGGTGACGGTGGAATCTTAGTCATACAATATAGTCTAGCATTCCATTGTAAAGCTGATCTTACTAGGATTTTAATTACAATTTGGGATTTGATTTTTTATTTTCTTTTCTCCTTTAGGAGTTATGAAGTTGGAAGTTGCAAAATTCAGGCCAAGAGAGGTAGTAAAGCATGTACTCCAGACTGCTGCGGCATCATTGCAAAAGATACTAACCTTGGAAGGTCATGTAGCAGATGATGTTCCTGCGGAGGTGAGAGTTTTACTACATACTGTTACCAAGCCCTAACAAATTACATGATCCATGACATGGTCTAGATGCACAATGCAAGCTCTACTACTCACAGTGAAAAGTAATCCCTACCCAAATCTAGAAACCTTGGGACTAATACTACCACCGCCGTGTTTGGATCATGGATTTAGGTCGGAATTTGGAAAGGGAAAGGGAAAGGGAAAGGGAAAAGGGGAGGGAAATATGAATGAAATATAAGCTACATTTTTTCTCCATTTCCCTTTTCCTTTCCAAATTCGTATTGAAATCCATGATCTAAACATATTGGAAAACTTCCTAGTATTTTGTTCTACATTGCAATTTGTAACAGCGGCCGCAAGGGACCTCGGTGCTACAGTTTGGACTCCCCTTTTTTGTTTGTTGCGGTTCGTAATCTGAACCAAAGAGTCCAACTCTGGCAAATCGTTTTGAGAAAAAAAATAGATTTTGAAAGGAAGTGCCAAACATGGACTGCTTTGCCAGATACAGAGTCGCCACCTAAATATTTTTAAAATGAGAAATTTAGGAAACCCTGACTCGGTGCCGAAGGCCACGTGTCCGTCATCACCAAAGTTGTCTTGGCTCGGGAGCTTGGGTACGATCGGGGAAGGTCAGCTATGAGCAACCCCTTTCGCCGGGTCCGAAGACCGGCCTCTACTAACCGTGATATCCGATTTTGAAAACGTTATGTGCTCTCGTTCCGGTTATTAGCCTAGAATTACTATGTTATGCGCGCAGCAAACAAGTATGGACTAGATTGCCTAATTTGGAAACAAGCATTGCATATCCGTTTGTCTTGAAAATGCTTTGGAATTTGCTACTCGCAAGTAGGCTAAAATATGGATTTCAACGAGTTTTTCCAACTCAAGCAATCTAACCTCCACCCACAGGCATTCAAGCAGTTATATCACATAAGCAGTTTTATCACATAAGCAGCTAGCCTCATGGTAATCATGCTGTCATGTTAGCATTCACACACATGCGATATGCTAAAGCATAAATACTTACATTGTACTCCGTGCCAAAACAATAAACTAGTTAGCAAACATGCATGCCCTAGTTCATGTTAGAGTGACTAATGCATCGCATACAGAGTGTGATTAGGATAGGCTCGGCTAACCCTAAAATGGCATGTGAAACGCAATCATTCGGTGCACGTATTCAAGTTAGATTTGAAAAATACAATGCGGTTTGTATGATGTACCGAGCCCGGTGCATGTCAACAAATGTATGGATGCACACATGCATTGCATAAGGTATGCTAAAATAAACGTGCCCTAATCTACCATCGTAAGCAGGTAAATAAAAGGGAAGAAAGAAGTGGGGGTTGGAAGACATGCACACCACTCACATACGCTTATTACAGATTTGCCCTCGCTCGGAGGGACCAAAAGAATATACAAATTAATTAACTACGCAAGCTAATTAAATATTACAGACCAATTAAATTAACAAATTAATTAATCTAATTAAAACAGTAAAGCCTTCGGGAAGCGGGTCAGATGCGGCGCATGCTCGGGATTTGCTCGGAATCGCACTGCCATGCATAGTCTGCCTCTGTTTTCCCTGCTTTGCTCCTCTGAAAACTGCCAAAGTCTCAGAAATGACTCTCAGGATACTGGGGGATCCCACCGGCTAAGTAGAATGACCACCGGCAGTAAATTTGTGGTCGCCAGCACAAAATGAATCCACCGGCCATCGATTGACTGCCGGTCGGCACTAAATGCTGCCGGCCGGCAATGAGTTCTTGCAGAACTCGCAACTCACAAAGAAGAGAGGGCAGGGGCTTGCATGGCAATGCAATTCAAGCTATTTATGCACCAAGCAAATCCCTTATCATGTTTATGATTCAAAGGGACGTGGTCCTTGATTCTTGGACCACCAATCGTGCATTCCCATGCATGATGGCCCAAAGAATCAAGTGTGCAACTTTAATTTCAAATGAAATGCAATGCAAATAACCCAATAAAGGGAACTTAACCTCTATCACACTCACTTCAAGAGGCTAAGCATGCATGTTCATGCAAGGCAATCCTAAGCATGTGAAGCTAGGTATGTAACATGGCAATGCAAGTAAACATTGTATGTTAGGCATGCAACCGAGACAAACAATCACGCAAGGCATGGAACAAGCATGCAAACATATCAAACATGCAAAGAGCAACATGTTGAGAACAATGTATAGCATGCAACATCATGCAAATGGGACCAAGTATGTGACAACATACAAAGTAAGCATGCTACAACACATGGAGGAATGGACTTAAACTCAATTAGGCAGCCTCAAACAAGCCTAAAACAATGGCCAAAATGCCCAAATATGGAGGCTAAACACACACACACACACGTGCACATATAATGGTCCAAATCTTAAGCATTAAACTAGCAACTTTCAAGCACAGTTGAAAGGGGATATCATGGACAACTAGCATGCAATATAAGCTCTAAAAATCATGCTAGAATGTGGTGCCAAACCAACTCAGATGAAGCAAACATAAGCATGCAAGTATGGCCCAAGTACTTGAAGCAAGGTAATGAGACTTTGAAGCACACTTAACACAACCAACATGGCATGCACTAAACAACTAAAAATAAATTTTTAGCATGTTAAAGCAAGGCCAAGGGACCACTTAGATGGCATCTAAGTGGCTCAAATATGAAGGCATGCATAAGGACCAAAACATGGAGCATTCAACACAAGATTTCAAAGCAACAAAGAGGCAACTAAGGCAAGCATATGAGCATGCCAAAGGGACTGAAATTACATGTTGGATGGTTCCAAACCACCAAAATGATGCAAGCAACACATGCTACACATTCACATACTTGAAGCATACAAGCCCGACAAGCCACAAATGCAAAGGAGCTATACTAAGCATGCCAAAATCGATCCAAACAACTATGGACAGACGTAAAGCATGGCAAAATAAGCACAAAACATTCACAAGGCTAAGCCTAAAACATGCTCGAACAAAGGCTAACAACCTAAGGCATATTAAGGCAATTACAAGGCATTACATGGTAGGTATGCTAAGCATGCATGGCGTACCAAAACCAACACACAACATGATTATATTATGGCATAATAAGCATGAAATGCAGCCTAGACATGATCAACACACACTCTAACATAGGCTCCCTCAAGAGGCCAAAAAAGGTCCCTTTCAAGGACAACAAGGAGAGGGGGTGGCCCTCCCCTTTTGGAGACTTCAAGGCACCATCTCCACCACTAAAATCCCTCAAGATTTCAGTGGTGAAGAGGCCCAAACACCAAAGTCTCGAAACTTGCACAAAATGGCACAAAACAAGGGCCTTACAAGGCCTAAGAGGGGTCAAACTTCCCCAAAGCACAAAACACTCTTAATAAACTATCAAGAGGGCCTAAAAACAGGACTTTTTTATGTTATACACTAAACACAAAAACAGCTCTAAGATAGGTAGAAATAGGATGCAAAAATGGAGAATAAAAGGAAAGTTTCTTACCCTTGAAGACCACCTTCACAAAGGGAGGACTAGCTGCCTCCTTGAGCTTAAACCAGCCCCAAAACTCTGAAAATAATCCCTTAGAACCTCAATAGCCAAGGAAAGGTGTAATGGGAGGTGTTTGTATGCAATACTATGAACAAATGCACCTAGAACACTCAAGAGAGAAATAGATAGAGATAGAATGTATATGAGTTCTAACCCTAGAACCAGAGCTTCTAGCAATGTTTTTCTCTCTAAAATGTCTAACCCTAATGCCAAGGGAGGAGGGCTCCTCTTATAGGCAACCAATCTTGTAAAGCTTGTCAAGAAAGCTAACAAGAAGAGCATCCCTCCATACACTTGTATGGAGGGGAACAAAATGCCAAACAGCTGTCCCAAAATATCTGAAAAAGCAGATGAACAGTAGTCGGCTGGCCAAAGATGTCATTTTTACAAAAATGACTGCCGACCGGCAACAAAGAGTGCCGACCGGCAATATATATTGCCGGTGGCAACAAAAACCAGCCGGTGGCCTCTAGCTAGTGCCGGTGGTGTGTGGGGATGCCTCAAAAGGCATTCCCTACCCTTCCAAGGCAAAACACAAGTGTTTGGTGCAAAACCAGACACAAAACAGTCGAGTTCGGAGATCCTGAGACAAGGCGTGTAGCGAACTCCAAACAAACACAAACATGGATAATCACCGAGTGTTCAAACGGTGATGTCCAAGTCTTGAGGACGGTCAAAAATGGGGTGTCTACACAATTATTTTACATGTTAACCCTGTATGCATCAATTTCAGGTTATTGGAGATGTTCTAAGGATTCGACAGATTCTCACAAATTTAATCAGGTACTGTTTTCAAATTCTCCTTTGTAGATTATATGGATGGTTTTAGCTATGTTTAGAGCCTTGTGCACTTTCTGCTACTTGCTTGTCCAACATTATGCTCCATATGTAACATTCTGCTTCCATAGTTGTTCCTCTAGAAATTCCTATTTGATATGATTAGAAAGTGATTGTATCACAATAAAAGACAACAGAGGTCATGATATTTGATTTCCCCAGATTTGCGAAATATTTGTCAAGAGGACCAAGGAACTGTTCCTTTGAACAATTATGCGATAGATGTTATAGAAATTTGTAAACTTAAGGTGTATATTATTTTTTCCTTAGTTAAAAAGAAAATTATAATTCCTTCCTTGAGGTGAGAATGTTTTACTTTATCCATGATATTTAACAAAAGTGGCTTTCTTAAATGCAATGACAATGTAACACCAATCTACTTCTCCTAGTACTTTAGATTAGGATGATTAGCAATGAGTAGTGTGTCTCTTTACAACACTGTGAATATGAGCATTTGTCACAACTAAAATGAATATGCAACATGCTTTTTGGTTTTGTAGCACCTTTCTTGCATTATTTACCAAACTTGTTGGGTTCTGCTTCAAATTTATAAGATTTTATTTTTCCAGCAATGCAATCAAGTTTACCCATGAAGGGAAGGTTGGAATGAAGCTTTATGTGGTACCAGCCCCATCTTTGGGTATGGAAGAGGGATCCAATTAGAAGATCACTACAGACAGGTCAACAGTTTCAGTAAATGTACACGAACAAGATAAATGCGTATCATTGTCTCAAAGTTGCTGTGATCAAAAAGGTTTTCATGAAGAGAAACACGGGGAAGGTCCTTACAAAAACCATACACTTGATGACGAACCCAAAACCCCAATTAGAAATGGGGCCTCGATAGATGGAGGTGAAGAGAACCACCTTCAGCCAGATGAAACAATAGTATGGATATGCTGCGATGTTTATGATACGGGAATTGGAATACTGGGTAATTTCACATCTTGAAATATGCTTCGAAACATTGAGTACAGACTATTATTAATTATTTTTCTGCTATTTCTTAGAATCTCACTTTTCATTTCTTAAATAGAGAAAGCTTTGCCTACTCTATTTAAGAAATACATGCAAGTAGGTGCAGACACGGCACAGAAGTATGGTGGGACTGGGCTAGGCCTAGCAATCTGCAAACAACTGGTGATCATTTTAAACTCTTTTTTTTTTTTTTTTTTTTTCTAGACCAGGGTTGATGCTGTACTATGAAATGGGCATTAGAAGGCATATATGTTTCACTTATATGAACCACAAGCATTATATTCATAGGCAGACATTTCCACTAAATCATATTAATCTTCTTTCTGAAACATCTGTCCCTGCGGTGAGAAACAACAATTTATATCACTTTTTATATGAGAGTAGGTAGTTTACATGCAAGAAATCCAATAGAAATTTAAAATTACTGAAATTGAGCATCTCATTCTAAATTATTCCAAGCCTATCGCCCATACCACTTCATTTGATATAAACTTTCTATGTGAATTTCCAGTCTATCTGCAACTTGAAGTTCAAATTGTCTTTCATTTCATATGGAGACATGAATTTTCATTTTGTCGCTTTGATATAAACTTTCTTAGCTGATGTACTACTCTTCACATTCATATGCGTATGAAATAGGTTGAGCTTATGGGATATCATTTCAGTGTTTCCAGTCGAGAGCACCATGGATCTACATTTACATTTATACTACTATACAAGGTTTCACCTGCAATTGATAATTCAGATGATCCTGATGAACTCTCAGATATGGCTGATCATGATGCTCCGGATGATGCCAATGATGATGATACAAGTTCCGAATTTTTTCAATTTCAACCATGCACTTTGGGTTCTCTTTTCGCTTCTAGTGATCCTAGCAGGGCTAAAAAATTGTCAAACAATATTGCTTTTAATGCCTCATATAAACTTAATGGTTTGTTAGAAGTTTCTAACTCATTTTTGTAGACACCCCATTTTTGACCGCCCTTAAGACTTGGACGTGACTGATGGTTTATATGTGGAGAAAGGTGTGCAGGGGAAAGGTTCAGTTTCTTCGGTAAGGAGAGAGTCAAAGCTCAACTTCATACCCCTTTTTGGACCAAAACAATCTTGATCAAAAGATTTTAGACCTTAAAACCCTCTCTTTCAAAACATTTTTGAAATAAAGTTTCTACGATGTTCCAACACTCGCATTTTGTTAAATGTTGCGCTTTTCGGTAAACCGAGCAAGGACAAAGCAGAAATGAATGAAAGAGAGATGAAATCTTTGAAAAGTATTTCAAAACACCTTACTTAGGGGTTTGAAGTTGAAGAAAAGAAGAGAAGAGGGAAGAAACCCAGTTGGGGGAGAAAATGGGCATGAACTGTTAAGAAAGAGTCGAGCAACCCTCGCCGAATTGGGCCTATTCATTTGCATACTTGGAATCAAGCTATGAGGCCACCACCATTGGAAAGAAGACTTCTGGGGCTTCATTTTTCACTCAAGAATCTCCTAAAGCCAATTCCGGACGAGGGAGATATGGTTGATTGAAGTAGGGCATCACTCCGGTTGGACCGAATCTGCGCGGCTTCACCAAAACAGACATAAATTTTTTCACAGGAGGAATTTTAATTCAAGGTTTGTGCCATTGGAAAGCTAACTTTCGGGGCTTTAATTTGGACACCTTGCTGGCCACCATTGGACTTCTCAATCACTGGCCGGCCACCTTTCTTTCCAACAGATCCATTTTTTGTCTTGAAAAACCAGGAAAAGTAGCAGGCCGGCCAGAAAAGATGGCAGGCCGGCCACCTGACCCTTTTGAACTGGCTGGCCAACCAGGGGAGGTGGCCAGCCGGCCACCTGAACCTTTTGCACCTAGCCGGCCATTTTTGTCCCTCCTGGTGCATTACAGCTGCACAACAGCAACACTGCACTCTGTCCGAGGGTCTGCCTTTTTGGCTCCATTTTTGAATTTTTTTTCCCCTCCTTTCTTCCACTCCTTATCCTCTATAAAGCCAGCACCCCACCTCCATTTCTAGGGGTTAGAAACCAGCTAAGGCACCATTACACATACTCCCCCTATATCTATACTTCAACCCTCCAAACCTTAAAATTCTTGTACCATTTGCACTACAACCCATAGAACCACACCTCCACACTCCATTCCAGCAACTTGGAGGCCATTTGCAAAGGTTGGTAGCTCATTTCCTTGGACCAAAAGCTGCTGGAGGTCAGCTCTTCAAGGGTAAGCACCTATTTCCTTTAAACTTGCATTTTTTTGCTTCATTTATAAGCCATACTTGAAAGCATTTTTGGGCTTCAACCTAAACTAAAAATAGTCTTATTTTGAGCTCATCTTCATGTTTGATCAAGGAATCTTCACTGTTTGAGGCCAGTTACTGCCTCTTGCTCTCTATCTCTCTTTTAGAGCCATTTTTGCATCATATTGTAGCCTTACTTGTGAGCATATTTGAGACTTTCCATAAACTAAAAAGTATCTTTTTTTGAGCCCCTCTTCAACTTTGTTGAAGGGCTCTTTGATGTTTGAGGCCTTTTGCTATCCTGTTTATTCAATCTCTCTTTTAGGGCTGTTTTTGCATGATACATTAGCCTTATTTGTGAGCCTTTTTGGACCTCGACCTAAACTGAAAAAAGTCTTGTTTTGACATTATCTTGATGTTTGATTAAGGTCTATTTTCTGTTTGGGGCCATCTTCCCCTATGCATGCTTCATTCTTCCATGATTAGGGCTATGCATTAGAGCACTTGCATCGGCCATGGTTTGGCCTCTTAGCCACTGAAATCCAGTGGATTTTCAGTGGCTTAGGTGTGTTCTTGAAGGCCAAAATCAGAGGGGGGTGACCCCCATCTCTCCTTGTTTTACTTGATGGACTTTTTGGCCTTCCAAAGAGACCCTATCTTGCATGCTTTGTTGGCTGATTTCAGGGCCAATTTGATGAGTTTTAGGACTATCATATTTGATTTCCAGAGTTTATTTTTCCATGCTAAGTGTCCTTGCTGCATGTGCTTAATAACCCCTTGTATGCCCTTCCAAAGGAGTCCCTCATTTTTACATGCATTGGCTGCATTTCCAAGTTTATTTGGGCATATTTTCACATGTTTTGTTCATTGATTTTTTCTGGTTTGGTGAGATTCCATATGCTTCATATACTTGCCATATAAACCATGTTTGCTAGTCAAAGTTACATGTTATTTTAGTCCATTTGGTTAGCATCTTTTGGCCGTGCTTTGAACTAGAAATGTTCATGTTTAGGGACTATCTTGGCTCTGTCTTTGTGCTTCGTAATCAAATAATGCATGCTTTGTATAGCTACAAGTCAATATATGTGCCTAGTTTTGAGTTTCGGGGCTCATCTCATGCATCGGGTGCCATTTATCCATGTTTCGGGATCATTTTGCATCATATTTCAGTGCTGAAACTTGCATGTTTGCATGCCATATTTCATGCCTTGCCATGCCTTGTTAGAGTGGTATCTGTGCCTTAGGATCGGTCCTCGGTTTGCGTGCATGTGTGCACGCATCTCGAATGTCTCATTTTCATCTTATTGTAGACGTCCCCGAACGCCCCGGGGGGGAATGAGTCCCCTGTTCCGTTCGTTTTGGGCTCACTACAGTTCAGGACTCAAATTGTCACGGTTCGTAATTTGAACCAAAGAGTCCAAATCTGGAAAATCGTTTTGAGAAAACAGATTTTTTTGAAAGAAGTGCCAAACATGGACTGCTTTGCCAGATACAGAGTCGCCACCTAAATATTTTATTTTTGGGAAAATTTAGGAAACCCTGACTCATTTGCCTAAGGCCACGTGTCCGTCATCACCAAAGTTGCCTCGGCTCGGGAACTTGGGTACGATTGGGGAATGTCACTTCGTGAGCACCCCCGCTCGCCCGATCAAAGATCGACCTCTACTAATCATGATATCCAGTTTTGAAAACATTGTACATTCTTATTCCGGTTATTAGCCTAGATTTACTATGTGATGCGCACAGCATACAAGTATAGACTGGATCGCCTGAATTGAAACAAAACATTTCATGTTTGTTTTTTGAAAGATGGTTTGCTACCCGCAGGTAGGCTTAAAATGCAGATTTTGCCACCATCGGGTGGGCTTAGAAAAGATGGTTTTGCCACTATCTAGTGGACTTAAAACTCACAGTTGATGATTTGTCCCAATCCAAATAACCCAACCTTCACCCACAGGCATTCAAGTAGGTATATCACATAAGCAAATAGCCTCATGGTAAGCATGCTATCATGGCAGTCACTCACACACATGCAAGAATGCTAAAGCATAAAAACTTCCCGAGTACTCCAAGCCAAAACAGAAGCTAATTAGAAATCCATGCATGATCCTAATTATACAGAAATGCCTAATGCAACACATGCGATAATGCAACTATAGCAGGCTCGGCTATTCTAAACATGGCATATGGAATGCTACAGCTAACACGTATTCAACTTGAAATTGAAATACAATGCAGTGAGTTATGATGCGCCGAGCCCGGTGCATGCAAAACAGATGAATGAATGCAAATATGCTATCATACTGTATGCTAATTGAAACATGCCCTAATCTAACCATCATAAGTTGGTAAATAAAAGGGAGAAAGACGTGGGGTTGGAAGACATACACTTATTACAACATTGCCCTCGCGCAGAGGGTCCAAATAAATAATATACAGTCCCAAATAAATAATACAGTCCCAATAAGTACAAAATCCTAATTAATTAACAGATTAATCTAGGAAAGCTATAAACTAGCATGCAAGCTAGGGACTGCCTCGACTCTGTTTCGGATGATGGATGATGCATGTTCGGGTTGACATACATGATGCACGAGGTAACATGGCATACACAATGCGCTAACATACAACCTAGCATACACAATGCTATGAAACGAAATGGCATACACAATGCATAATTGACTTACACCAACACAAGTGGACCTCAGCCACACTCACATAAGAGGCCATAAGATGAAAATGAGACACTCGAGACGTATGCACACACGCACGCAAACCGAGGATCGAACCTAAGGAACGAATGCCACTCTACCAAAGCATGGTAAGGCATGGAACATGATAGGCAAACAAGCAAATTCCAGCACTAAAACATGATGCTAAACAGCCCCGAAGCATGGCAATATGGCACCCGATGCATGAGATGAGACCCGGAACTCAAAACTAGGCACATGGAATGACTTATAGCTATCCAAAGCATGCATTATTTGAACATGAAACATGAAGACAGAGTCAAGGCAATCCCAAAACATGAACTTTTCCAGTTTAGAGTGTGGCCAAAAAGTGCTAGCTGGATGACTTAAATTAGCATGCAATTTTGGCTATCAAACATGGATTACATGGAAAGTACATGAAATAAATGAGCACTCACCAAACCAGCGAAAATTAGTGAACTAAACATGCTAAAATATGCCCAAAAAACCATGGAAATGCAGCCAACACATGCACGAATGATAAGCTCCTTTAGAGGGCATACAAAGGGATTCTTAAGAACATACAAGATGGACATGTGGCAGCCCCAAACCAACTTTGAAAATCAAATATGATAGTCCCAAAATTCAACAAATTAACCCTAAAATGTGCCTAAGAAGCATGCAAGATGGGGTCGCTTTGAAAGGCCAAGATGGCCATCAAACAAGCCAAGGTGAGAGGGGGTCACCCCCCTCTAATTTGGAGGCTCAAAATAGCATCAAAGCCACTGGAAATCCACTGGATTCCAGTGGCTAGAAGGTCAAATAAGGCATGCAACAAGGGTTAGGGTGTAAGGCTCAAAATGGGAAGCAACCAAGCATACAAGATAGCATATGACCTCAAACAAAAATGGGACCTTAATAAAACATGAAGATGATGTCAAAAAAAAACCTATTTTCAGTTTATAACAAGTCTCAAAAGTGATCACAAATATGGCTTATCTATCATGCAAAAAAAGGCCCTAAAAGCGGAAAAAGAGATAAGGGACAGCAGCTGGACTCAAATGGCAAAGAGCCCTTCAACAAAGTTTAAGAGGGACTCAAAAAAAGGCACTTCACAGTTTACATCAAGCCACGAAAGTGAACACAAGTAAGGCTAAACTATCATGCAAGAAAAGGGCATAAAAGAGGGGTAAAGAGACAAGTGGTAGCTGCTGGCCTCAAACAGAGGAGAGTCCTTCAACAATGTTGAAGAGGGGATCAAAACATGATATATTACAGTTTATGACTAAGTCCAAAACAGCTCACAAATAGGCCTAAAATACTATGCAAAAATAGGCCTAAAAGAGGGTTTAAACACAAAGGGTAAGAAGGAAGCCTCAAACAGGGAAAGGCCCATAATCAAACATGAAAAGGAGGTAAAAATATGACTATTTATAGTTTGGGTTGGAGCCCAAAAATGCAAGCAAGAGGAGCTAATATATTGAGCAAAAAAAGACTAGAAAAAGAGAAAATGGGACTCACCCTTGTAGAGCCAATCTTCAACAGCCTTTGGACCAAGTTTGGGAGCTCTGAACCTCTGGAAGATAGCCTCAAGTTGCTGGAATGGATGTTGGAGGCATTGTGCTGTGGCTTGTAGGGTAAAAGGTGTAGAAAGCTTAAGGTTTTGAGGTGTGGAAGAGAGGGAGAGGGAGAGTTGTATGCAAGAGCCTTAAACAAAATTTTGTAACCCCTGAAACACAGCTGGGGGTGCTGGTTATATAGGCAAAAGTGTGGAGGAAAAGGGGGGGAAATGAAATTCAAAATTTTCGCCCAAAAGTTCCCCCATCGGATATAGAATTTGGGGGGAAAAGGAGGTGTATTTATAAGGAACCAACTGTGGGGAGCATGGTCGGCCAGTTTCTGGGAGCTCAGGTGGCCGGCCGGCTTGGGTCAAAAAGGTCAATCAGAGAAAGCTGGCCGGCCACCCATATTGGTGGCCTCTCATGTGTGCACAACACAGCTATGTAGTTGAAACCCTGAAAATGTGAACCAAGAGACAGAAAACCCAACTTTTCAGAGGGGTTCAAAAGGGTCAGGAACAATTGCTGGCCGGCCATGACATATTGGTGGCCTCCCAGGTGTGTACAACACAAATATGCGGTTGAGGGCCAAAGAAAGTGTCCCGGGAATTGTCAACATCAGCTTTCTAGCAAGAAAAACGAGCGACCGGGAGCGATGAAGGAATAAAGCTGGCTTTCAGAACAATTGCTGGCCTCCCACCCTTCTACGACCTTCATAACAATGAAAATAAGGTCCCTTCCAAAAATGAACTCAAACCGATGCAAATTGAGGGTTCGGGGGGCCGAAACATGCAGCCCGGGGCCCCGAAAACTGACTGTTAAGCACCGGACGTGGTGTTCGACCACGAAGTTGGTCTCTCAGACCACAGTGTCCCTCAAAAGGGAGCAAATAAGATGCACGCCAAAAACCGGAGCAAACGGAGGTGGTTAAGCGGTCCCGAACCGAGGCACACGGCCAACGGCTTCGAAAACCGGGAACCGGGCTCCGAAACGGGAAAAGTGGCCTACGACCTCGAAACGTAGCCTACGGCCACTGAGAGATGATCTACGAGACCTCTCCCCTCCTTTGGGAAGAGGAAACAGAGAAAACAGAGCCTGGTTCGCAAACCGAGGCAAAGCACAGAAAAGCCCAGAAGTCCGGAGGCAAGGCTCACGGCCGAGACTCTGAAACTTCGGAACGAGCGCGATATGCAACATCACCAAGCGCTCAATCGGTGACGTCTGAGTTTTAAGGTCGGTCAAAAATGGGGTGTCTATAGTTGCCCCTCTTTGACAGAACTCGGAAGTCATAAGTGACGGGAGTGAATGTCAAAGCCCAGAGACGACCCATTTTTGACAAGGCCGAAAACTTAGACGAACATACAAGATAAACCAAGAAACGTGCCCACAGGCATGCCCGCAGGCGGGGGGGGGCAAAATGCAAAGCGATATGCACAAAGCCAGATGTAACTCAATGATCATGCAAATGCAGCAAGCTGTAATGAAGCAAGTATTCGCAAATTTATGCAACAGTTTTAAGCAAGAATGCAAACCAACAACTACATTACATGCAGTTAAGAATGCGAAGAATCATTCAATTCTCGCCACGTCTCACACGGAGAAGATACAATACCTGCGCGATTCGTCTGGCCGCACCAGCCTCAAATGAACTGTACATACAATATTGTGCCTGTAAAAGAAAGAAACTCAACAAGCACAATATGTTTAGCAACATATGTTCAATGTGATATTGAAATGCCGGCAAACGTGATGTCGATGGGTGAGTGCATCGCAATGCGAGAAGAAACGTGCGTGACAACGCAAGTTAAGCACAAAAGCATGGTAATACCACGAAAACGTGCATAACAATGCAAGTATATGCATGAGAATGCGAGTGATGTGCATAACAATGCAGAACAAGTGTAAACTAGGATGCACATTTGTCACGAATCAACGAGCGAAGAAATGTGCGTTTCGACAAGGGCGACTCGATTGCGACCTCCGATTCACCCCCCGGAAGGGTCACAACATATTCAAAAAGGATACACCTTGCTTTTGATGAGAAATGATGAGACACGCATTGAAAGCTGAAGTTGAAGTTCCGGCGGAGCGATTTCGCGACAGAAAGTGCACTTCTCTTGTGCTTTTTCAGGTCCCGGGGACTCCAATCATCACCAAAATTTGCAGAGAGCTTGGAGGCCACATGGGGGACACCACCGGCTAGTTTTCTTCCCAGGGGGCGGCCACCGGCCAGTTTTGAGGGAGAGAGGTGGCCGGCCTACCAGAAAAGGTGGCCGGCCGGCCACCTAGCCCAGATTCGGGGCAGTTTTGTCTTTTCACCCTCTTTTCTTTAAATATACTTATCCAAACACTTTGTGCTCACAAGTGCAGCTCCGAAAACATCTCCTCTACCTTCCCAAACCATTTTCTCTCTCAGATCTGTGCTCTATACGCGTTTTCCAACGCCCCACGCAAGTTGTTTTCACGAAATCTTTTAGTTTTCGTCAGTTTGGACCGATTAAATTTTGATTTCGGGGCTTCTTTTCTCATTTTCACCACTTGAGGTATGTTTGTCTCAACATTTGGAAGATTTTCTCGGGAGTTGACTTTTGTTGACTTTTTCATTTCCCGAGAGTTGACTTTTGTTGACTTTTTCCAATTTTGGCTCATTTTGCTCGTTTTTGCAGATTTCTTGAAATGGCCGGTCATCTTCCTCACGATGGAGGTCCGCCAGGTGCTGGGGGTGATCCTGATATTATGGCCTTGCCCCCGAGGGTTCGATCGTTCATTCCGGAGAGGTACGCCCCTCAGGTACATATCCTTCCGCAGGCTGTTTTCTATCATTTTACTGATTTTGATGATCGGGCACCCGGGGATCTACTTCTGCGAGAGCCGGAGTCTCACCTCTCCTATCAGGTACGAGAGGTATTTTACTTCGCCTTTACACTTTCTGCAATGTATTTTGCATTTTCAGTGCATTTCGTGCTTTCGCTACGTTTATCGACTCGTTTGAGTACATAGCTTGCTTAGAATGCTTAGTCTATGACACCACATTCTATTTGCATCTTGAACACGTAGTTCAATCACTCTGAATTTATGAACATGCAACCCATAAATTAATTGTGAACATACGGCACACACTGATTGAGAGTAGAACATGCAGCCCAAACTTTGATTTTCTGAACACACAACCCATTGTTGATGTGAACACGCGGCACACACTGATTGAGAGTAGAACACGCAGCCCAAATTCTAATTTTCTGAACACACAGCCCAATGTTGAGGTGAACTCCCAGCACACACTGATTGAGAGTAGAACACGCAGCTCAAACTCTGATCTTCTGAACACACAGCCCATTGTTGAGGTGAACATGCAGCACACACTGATTGAGAGTAGAACACGCAGCTCAAACTCTGATCTTCTGAACACACAGCCCATTGTTGAGGTGAACACGCAGCACACACTGGTTGAGAGTAGAACACGCAGCCCAAACTCTGATTTTCTAAACACACAGCCTATTGTTGAGGTGAACACGTAGCACACACTGATTGAGAGTAAAACGTGCAGCCCAAACTCTGATTTTTTGAACACACAGCCCATTGTTGAGGCGAACACGCAGTACACACTGATTGAGAGTAGAACACGCAGCCCAAACTTTGATTTTTTGAACACACAGCCCATTGTTGAGGTGAACACGTAGCACACACTGATTGAGAGTAGAACATGCAGCCCAAACTCTGATTTTTTGAACACACAGCCCATTGTTGAGGTGAACACGCAGCACACACTGATTGTGAGTAGAACACGCAGCTCAAACTTTGATCTTCTGAACACACAGCCCATTGTTGAGGTGAACACGCAGCACACACTGATTGAGAGTAGAACGCGCAGCCCAAACTTTGATGTCGAACACACAGCCCGAATTTTGAATTCTCTGAACACGCAGCCCAGATTCTAATTTTCTGATTCAACTTTGTACACAGCTCATACATTTCATTTGCGCACAGCTTATACATTTCATTCTGAAACTGAATACATGTGCTTATCCTGAATGCAGGTGACTTCCCGTGTTGTGCGGAGATATGGCTCTGTCACGGCGAGAGAGTGGTATGCCGAGCTCCCGGAGGCTGTCCGAGATTTGGTTGATGTGGCGGGGTTCGGGACCTTCTGCACTGGGATCTTTCGCTGCCCCGCTAGCAGGACACTGATGGGCGCTTTGGTAGAAAGATGGTGGGACACCACCAACTCCTTTCATTTCTCTGCCACTAGGGACATGACCATGACCCTTTTCGACTTTGCCGTACTGACGGGCCTCGATGTGGGAGGTTGGGCCATCCCATATGATGAGGACATGGACGAGTGGGAGGCCGCCTGGACATATTTATTGGGAGCTCGCCCGCCAGTGGATAGATCTTCAGGTAGAGTCCGATACACCTGGTTCTCTTCTCACCTCAAGAGGGTGGAGATGGAGCCTGAGACTCCCGAGGAGGTGTCACAGTATACTCACGGATTCCTGATGTTCCTCTTCGGCACCACTCTGTTTGCCGATAGGGGGAACACTGTTGGGCTCTATCTGCTGAGCGCCCTAGTGGACCTTTCACAGGTTAGCCGGTATGATTGGGGTGGTGCCAGCCTGGCCACTCTCTATTGTTATATGAGCGCGACTTCCCGCGGACGGGGGAATATACTTGGCGGCTATTGGAGAGCCTGGGAGGTATTTTCTGCCCTTTACGTTTCTGCTTCTCATGATTTGTACATTGCACACACGGCGCACTTTACATTCTGTACTTTGCACTTTGCTCTCAGCATGTTGCATTTACATTCTGCGTTCAACATTACGAGATTGGCTCTGTTTCTCACAGTTGTGGGTCTACGCATACTTCCCGGTATTAGCCCCAGAGCTTATGGTGGAGGTGCCCCTTACGATTCCGTATTCGCTCGTATTCGAAGGCCAGTACCGGCCGAGACCTCGGGAGTCTCTTCCCTATTTGCGGCAGTATTTTGACACAGTGCGGTCATCGGAGGTATTTCAGAACTCTCAGTTCTTCATGTTTCCAATCTTACATTTTTACAATCTCTGATCAGCTTATGCATTGATTACCCACAGATCACATGGAAGCCCTGGGCGCCTTTTGGTAGAGATCTCCGATTCCGGTTTGTTGAAGGATGGGGTATCTCCCGGTATAGGATCCTGCTTGAGGGGCCAGTTGGTAGGGCTTGGTTTTTTGGGTGATCGCTTCTTGCGCTAGGTGTGGGGCTACGCCTCTCAGGACCCTCCTTCAGCACCCCTAGCCGACATACGGAGTGCTGATAGGCTCCCGATCCAGGGTGTGATTGATGCCAGGTTGGGTACTGATGCATTTCTTCATCTGGATCAGGGGGTGTACGCGACTTATCATCACACATATCTGATGCCTCCACTGACGGGGGTTCGTACTCCGACGATGAGGTCTGCTGGTATGCCATCACCGAGCCGGGCTCGTATTGCAGATGCCCCTTCCACTAGCAGGGCTTGTACATCTAGGGGTGGGGATGGATTGGTTCCCCCGATTCCTCTGACTTATCCTCATCCTGGACGGTCGGATATGCCGACTGAGCTGATGGGGTGGCAATATGGGACTACCTCTCCGATTCCGATCCCAATAGAGCCTCCGATGCCTGGCCACCGATATGTCAGAGACCCCGACTCACCCCCAGTATGCTTTACAGCTTTGATTCATTACTCAGATATTTGGACATTTATTCCTTCACTAATACTCTTGCCTTTGCATTTGCAGCCTCCTATCGAGTACATGGATGAGGTGCGCGAGATGGTAGCCTCACTTGAGGGGATGGTCCTGCGGAGAGAGGCGCAGTTGTCCATCATGGGTTTCCAGGTACCCTTTAGTTTTCTAGCATTTATCGTACTTCGGATAACATGCTGATTTTGAACATTTTACTACATTGATAGGCTGCCTGTGTAGAGCACATCCGACACACACCACATTCATGCATTATTCCTGCGTACATCTACTATGTGTAGTTTGCTTGCATCTGTATCTGATATACATGTTTTAGCTGATGTATTCAAACTGCATTTTTCATTTTCAAATGCCTCCGGTGTATGCTCAGTCACAGGTCGGGCCATCCGGGCCTTCCCGAGGAGCTGGGCCATCTAGGCCTTCTCGAGGAGCTGGGCCATCTAGGCCTTCTCGAGGGGCTGGGAGAGGAGAGCCGTCTCACAGACGTAGAGTGCACATCATCCAGGAGGAGGCCAGTGAGGAGGAGGAGGTTGCCGATTGTCAGTCAGATACATCTGCTGACAGGGAGGAGGGTTCTGACCCTGGTTCCAGGAGTGGAGGTGAGGCCGAGGAGGATCCCGAGGGCGACAGCTCCGACTCGGATGGTGCCGGTGGTGCACAGGTTGCTTCGCATAAGAGGATGAAGAGGGCCTCTTATTCTTGCTCTTGAGAGCATTGATGCGGCTGTTCCCTGTTTTATTTACCTTTTTGCTAGTAGTTATAGCACATTGTACATTGTTAGGCAGTTTTATTTTCCGTAAAACTTGCACCCTTGTTGTAAAATGTTGTAACAAAGGAATGATGATGGAATGAAACAGCTTTTGAAAAAGTGTTGTATTTTGTGTTCTCAGCATCGCATCGCATCTTTTTGTACCAAAATGAGATTGAATGGATATGTGTATTGTGCATTTGGCCAAGTCAGGTAGTGAACCGACACAATAGACAACTTAACTCACCAAAACAATAACAGAATCTTAGCAAGTTTACAACTCGATAAGCAAAACACAACAAAGTTGACGACTCGATAAGTAAAGCACAACAAAATTGATTAAACAAAAAGTAACAACCCAATGTGCAAGACTTGACAGCTCGACAAACTTAACAACTCGATAAGCAAAACAACAACTCGATAAGCAAGACAACAACTCGATAAGTAAGACTTAACAACAACTCTATGAGCGAAGTGCATTTCGGACAATCTGGGTGACGGAACGCATCCGAAACTGAGGGAAATGGAGGCCTTCGACACTCCCGATGCATGGAAATGCTAGGAACTCCCTTCCAGAGGGTAAAACAGGACCAAAGACACACTTGGGAGCATGGCTGACCACCTTTGGGAACTGGCCGGCCAGCTTTTTGCATTTGAGAGGAGAGAGGTGGCCGGCCTGCCAGGAAAGGTGGCCGGCCGGCCGGCCACTTAGCCCAGTAACCACCAAATTTTTGACACGTGTCCCCCGAACAGTGTCTTATCCTCTTTAAAAGCTCTAGCCTCGTGGTTGATTCATTTCATCTCAGTTTTGCACCAAAATGGAGGCGTTTCTCATCGAAAATCTCACAGCTTGGATTGCTTATTTAGATGGCTCGGAAAAGTTGAACTTTCGGGGTTTTGGCTTGAATGCACTATTCACGCTGAGCCGTACTCCGCTGCACCTTCCCTTCCTTCATGCCGCGGTGAGGTTTTGGAACCTGGTGACGCATGTGTATAGCTTCGGCGGGCAAGAGGTATGTCCAACTTTCGAAGATTTTCAAGTATTGATGGACCCCGAACGTCATGAGGAAATTTTGCCTCAGTTTTGCTTCGGTCACGCCCAAGCTTTAGGGCGGATGTGTGGACTCACCATTCATGATGCTCGGTCCCTGATCTGCAACGGGGAATTGGACATCCTCGGCTTGATTCATCGTTTTTCTGACGCCGGTGACCGCGGCAACCATCATTGGCAAGGTTTTCGGCAACACGCCCTTTGCTTGTGCATGCTATCTCACTTTCTTCTTGCCCCAGGCTTCAATGGATCTAGCATTCGTCTGATTGAAGTTGCGCAAGGCTTGAAGGAAGGCAAAAGCTGCATTGCCATGACTTTGGCCGAGACACTGATGGGCTTAGATGTTTTCTATCGCTGGGAGACGACCAGATTCGCGGGAAGCCCACTACTGCTGCAGGTAATGTTTCCCACCCAATTTCATGTATATATTGCTCACATCACTCGGCCCTCGGGCTCGGTTTTTCTCACAAACCCTTGTCTTACTTTTCTCTCGTCATACATCTCTCCATTCTTTATTCTCTCATTTTTCATCCCTCCCCAGGTATGGTTGATGGATAAATTGCAGGTTGTGGACTCTTGCCCAGCCTACTCAGCTCGCGGCTACTTCTTTCGGCAACGCCTAGTCGATGCCCCTGATAAGGGGTGGTGGTTCGACTGGATGTGCAATTTGTCTGCAGATTGCATCGCTTGGCGCTGTCCTTGGCTCAATCTCCCGGCAATGAGCTATAGCATGTCCCGGCAGACCGGGATCTAGTTGATTGGTCTAACCCACTGTGTGTTCTACTTTCCATTCCGGTTCCTGCGCCAGTTCGGTCATGATCAGACTTGCCCGCCAGAGGGGATAGAGTATCTTGCCACATTCCCGGTTTGAGGCGCACAGCTTGCCCGATATGCCACAGCATGGGGGACTAGAGAGCTCTTGGCCCCCGCTCCCACTTTCAGTTGCACTTTGACTAACGAGTGCTTGGGTTGGCTTAATGAAGAGGCGTAGATTGGACCCAGCTTGGCATTAGAGGCTTCGACCAGCTCTAGGAGGGAGCGCAGGGACACCTGACTTATCTATGCCCCGAATTTATCGCTTTACCAGTACTTTTAAGTTTTCTTTATGAATCTAATAAAAAGCAACTTCAATTCATATGTAAGAGCAGGAGAACTCTGTTTTGAAATCAATGAAATTGAAGGTTGTAGGTAGTGAAAATTTTCCGCTTTGGTCCAAAAATGGTCTTAGTTGTAAAAAGATTAATTTGAACAAAGTCAACTTTTATTAAAACTTTTCAAAACCATTTTCGATATGGATCAGAACTGGACATACCTGAGATCTGTCACTGAGATGCACAACCCCGAATTCTTGTAACTGGAAAGTTGCCCCTAGTCTGAATAGCACCGCGACACTTCATGGCAACGGAAAGTTGCCCCTAGTCTGAAAAGCACTGCACCGAAGATCTCGATGAATGCTGATGGACAAAGATGACTGAGATGATCAAAATGGAAAAAGTTGATCGGGAGAAAAGTTTATGGTTGAACTCCAGGATGAAGTTGCGTACGTATCCCAAAGATGGGAATCAAGCCTTACATAGTTCAAGCTCGGGTTCACTCAGGTATTTTCACTCTCCTTTTACGCTCTAACTTTTGCCAAGGCCGCCCTTTGCGGGTTTTCAACCTTGCGAGCTCAGTTTTTGTAGTTTCAAATTTTTTGTGCTCTGAGTTTTGCCTAGGTCGCCCTTTCGGGTTTTCGACCTAGCGAGCCTCTCAAGGATAATATTTCTTCAACTTGTCCATATTGATCGGTTGTGAGAACTCTAAGCCATCTAGATCCATCAGAACCACAGCTCCACCTGACCAGATAGACTTGATGATGTAGGGACCAGTCCAATTGGGTCTGAACTTGCCCCTTAGGTCGTGGATGGGAGCTCGGTTGTCTTTGAGCACCAAATCTCCTTCCTTTAGATTCCTAGACTTAACTTTCTTGTTGAAAGCCTGGGCAATTCTGCGTTGATAACCTTGGACATGGTACAGTGCCTTCAGTCTTCTCTCATCAAAGAGCATGAGTTCCTCAAACTTGCTCTGCTGCCAATCCGCTTCGGCTATTTGACACTCGGCCAATACTCGTAATGACGGAACCTCAATCTCGATAGGTAGAACGGCCTCCCTCCCATAAACCAATGAATACGGAGTCGCCCCAGTAGAAGTTCTGATTGAAGTCCGGTAGCTCCACAGAGCAAACGGCAGCTTATCTGGCCAGTCCCGGTAGGTTTCCACCATCTTCTGCAATATGTGCTTGATGTTCTTGTTGGCAGCCTCAACTGCTCGATTGGTTTACAGCCGATAGGTAGATGACTTATGAAAAGCCACGTTGTATTTTTCCAACAAGTCAATCACTTCCTTCTTGAAGTGGGAATCGTTATCTGAAATTATCTCGTTTGGGACTCCATAGCGACAGATGATGTTATTTCTGATAAACTTTGCGACATGTGAAGTCTTCAACAGCACATAAGATTGGGCCTCGACCCACTTCGTGAAATAATCTATCGCGACCAGGATGAACTCATGCCCATTCGATCCCTTCGGAGTGACGGCCCCGATCACATCAATTCCCCAGACTGAAAATGGCCATGGCGAAGTCATATTATACAGCTTCGACGGCGGAATGTTCATGCGATTTGCATGAATTTGACACTTGTGGCATCGCCGAACAAAGCCGATACAATCCTCCTCCATGGTGGACCAGTAGTAACCCTGTCTGAGGATCTTCTGTGTTAGCATTACTCCGTTCATATGTGCACCGCATTCCCCTCCATGGATGGCCTCCATTAGGCGCTTCGATTCTTCGACATCGACACACAACTTATGCATTCCCAGATTCGACATCGACACACAACTTATGCATTCCCAGATGACCTCTCTTATACAGCTTACCCCCACAGATGATGAACTGAACGGCCATTCTTCTGATTGCCCTTTTATCCTTGGCATTTACCCCTGACGGGTATGCTTCCTTCTCCAAGAAATTCCAAATGTCGTAATACCAGGGGTTTTCGTCCTGAACCTCATCTATAGCAGCAATCGACTCGTAGGCTGGCGCAAATTTCTGGTCAATGATGACTGGACGCATCCGGACTCCAAATGGGATGTCTATCATGGAAGATAGAGTTGCTAAAGAATCTGCGAACCTGTTGTTCTCTCTTAGTAGATAGGCAAAGTTTAGCTTTTCAAAACGAGGAATTAACAAATCCAAGGTCTGGTGATACATCATCATCTTTTCTTTTTTGACTTTCCAGTCACCTTTTGCTTGAGACACAACAAGATTCGAGTCCCCGATGACGTCCAACCGTCTTGCCCCTAGTTCCAGGGTGTAGCAGGTTCGCGAGGGAACTTGCTGGTTACAGTTCGGACTCCCCTTTTTTGTTTGTTGCGGTTCGTAATCTGAACCAAAGAGTCCAACTCTGGCAAATCGTTTTGAGAAAAAAACAAATTTTGAAAAGAAGTGCCAAACATGGACTGCTTTGCCAGATACAGAGTCGCCACCTAAATATTTTTAAAATGGAAAATTTAGGAAACCCTGACTCGGTGCCGAAGGCCACGTGTCCGTCATTACCAAAGTTGTCTTGGCTCGGGAGCATGGGTACGATCGGGGAAGGTCAGCTATGAGCACCCCCTTTCGCCCGATCCGAAGACCGGCCTCTACTAACCGTGATATCCGATTTGGAAAACGTTATGTGTTCTTGTTCCAATTATTAGCCTAGAATTACTATGTTATGCGCGCAGCAAATAAGTATAGACTAGATTGCCTAATTTGGAAACAAACATTGCATATCTGTTTGTTTTGAAAACAGTTTCGGAATTTGCTACTTGCAAGTAGGCTAAAACACGGATTTCGACGAGTTTTTCCAACTCAAGCAATCCAACCTCCACCCACAGGCATTCAAATAGTTTATCTCATATAAGCATTTAGCCACATGGTAATCATACTGTCATATTAACATTCACACGCATGCGATATGCTAAAGCATAAATACTTACATCGTACTCCAAGCCAAAACAGAAACTAGTTAGTAATCATATGCATGATCCTAGTTCATGTTAAGTGGCTAATGCAACACATGCAAAGAATGTAATCTAGACAGGCTCGGCTATCCTAAACATGGCATATGGAATGCTACAAATAGCATGTATTCAATTTGGAAATCGAAAAAACAATGCAGTTTGTATGATGTACCGAGCCCGATGCATGTCAACAAATGCATGGATGCACGCATGCATTGCATAAGGTATGCTAATTTAAAAAATGTCCTAATCTACCATCATAAGCAGATAAATAAAAGGGAAGAAAGAAATGGGGGTTGGAAGACATACACACACACATCCACACTTATTACAAATATGCCCTCACACAGAGGGACCAAAAGAATATACAGTCCCAAATAATACAGTCCAAATACAAAATAAAATATTACAAAACTCTAATTATCAAATAAATGCAGAATAGAAAAGATGGCCACAGCCCCCGCTTCGGGATGCGCGAATGATGCATGCTCGATCCGTCTTGCCCGGAAAACCCGCACCATACCATCGCCTCTGTTTTCCATCGCCTTTCAAATCGGCAAAGTCCCAGGACACCTTCTATGCACACTGCAGTACACCATCGGCTTGATGAAATGACCACCGACCGTTTAAAATGACCATCGGCTACTTAAGAGGTTATCGGCCACCAATACATTGTCGGTCGGCACTCAGTTCTGCCGGTCGGCAAACAATTCTTGCGGAAGACAGTTTTGACAGCAACAAGGCCAGACAGTGTATGGCATGGAATTTCAAGGCAATGTATGCATGGACACACTCCCTATCATGCAATGGACTCAAGGGAGCATGGCCCTTGACCCCCGGGCCATTAATGGCGCATTTCGACGCATGATGGCCTAAGAGGCCAAGTTTGCATTTCAATGTCAAATGCAATGCACACAAACATACAAGGGACCCAACCTCAATCATGGTTGATCAAGAGGTGAGGCAATGCACAACAATGCACATGCAACCTAAGCATGCAAGCTAACACACAAACATGCAATGCAACTACATGGCACACACAATGTACATAACATAACATGCACAACGCATTGAAACATGGCATACACAATGCAAGATGGGCTTACACCAATACAAGTGGACCTCAGCCACACTCACATAGGAGGCCATTAGGTGAAATGAGGCAACCGAAATGCACACAAACATGTCCAATGCATGGACCAATCCTAAGATACAACATGCAACTCTAACAAGGCATGGCAAATCATGAAACATGGCATATAAACATGCAAACTTCAGTGCTGGAATATGATGCACAATGACCCCGAAACATGCAAATACGTCATACAATACATGTTATAGGCCCCGAAACCCAAAACTAGTCGGATGCATTGAACTATAACTATGCAAAGCAAGCATTTTTAGACTATGAAGCATGAAGACAGAAGCAAGGAAGCGCCAAAAAAAGCATGTTTACAGTTCAAAACATGGCCAAACAGTGAACAAAAGTGAGGCTAAGCTATCATGCAAAAATGGCTCCGCAAGGGAGGTAATGAAGCAAGTGGTAGATGCAAAGCCCAAACTGAAAAAGACCCTTCTACAACACTGAAGAGGGACCAAGAATATGACTACTTACAGTAGATTACAAGCCCCAAATCAATATACAAAAATGCTCAAAATGCAATGCAAGATTAAGGCCACAAGAGGGCTATAACATGAAGTATACAAAACATGCATCAAATAGCAAAAGACCCTTCATGGGACATGGAGAGGGGGTCAAAATAAGACCTTTTCAGTTCTGATCAGGGTCAAAATACAGAAGCTCAATGTGCTAACAAGTCATGCAAAAATGGGGACCAAAGAGGGGTTCAATGGCAAGTGACACATGGAGGTCCCCAACAGTGTTGAGCCCTTCTTCAATGTTGAAGAAGGGATCAAAATACGCCTCTTTAAAGTTTACATCAAAGCTCAAAAATACTTTTAAATAAGGCTAACCAATGAAGCTAAAAAATGCAAGTTTAAGGGAAATGGGTGCTTACCCTTGAAGAGCAGCAAACCAGCAGCCCTTGGTCCAAGTTTCTGAGCTTCTAACCTCTGCAAATGGCCTCCAAAGTTCTGGAATGGAGGATGGAGGTATTGTGCTAGGTGTTGTGCTAGGTGTTGTAGGGCAAATGATGCAAGAAGAAAGGTGTTTGGAGGCTTGGATAGGATAGATATAGAGGGTTATAGATATATATGTTAGATATATATGTCCACTGTCTAGTTTTTTACTCAAAAACTCCAACCACCAACAATGGAAGAGGAGGGCTCCTTATATAGGCAAAGGCAAAGGCAAAGGCAAAGGCAAAGGCTCCAAGCTTCTCCAAGAAGCTAAATGAAAGGGGCAAAGGGTGCAAATGGCTCAAGGCTTCTTGGAGAAGCTAAAATAGCTGGCCAAGCTTCTCCAAGAAGCTTGGCCAAAGGGTTCAAGCTTCTAGAAGCCAAAAGGGGGGTCAAAGGCTCAAAAGGGTGCAAAATAGCCACATATATGCATGGGGGGTCGGGTCTGTGCATCCCAGTTGGCACAGCTGGCATGCACCATGCCTGCAAGAGTCAAAAGGGTCAAATCAGCCATGTAAAGAGGTCATCGGCCAAATAAATTGCCGCTCGGCACAATAAATTGCTGACTTGCAATTTGTACTGGCCGGTCGGCTAAATAGAGTGCCGATGAGTGGCTGATGAGGTCAAAAAGTGCTAGTGGATGTCCAAATTGAAGCCCCAGAAGTCAGCTTTCCAATGGCGCAAACCGTGCATTAAAATTCCTTCTGTGGAAAAAGTTATGCCCATTTTGGTGAAGCCGCGCAGATTCGATCCAACCGGGAGGATGCCCAACTTCAACTGATCATATCTCCCCCACCCGGATTTGGCTTTGAGAGATTCTTGAGTGAAAAATGAAGCCCCGGAAGTCTTGTTTCCAATGGTGGTGGCCTCATAGCTCAACTCCAACTGTATAGACAAACAAGCTTGATTTAGCGAGGACTGCTCATCCCTCTTCTACCCAGATCCTTGCCGAACTTCTTCTCCAACTTGTTTTCTCCCCTCTTCTCCTCTTTTCTTCAACTTCAAACCCCTAAGTAAGGTGTTTTGAAAGATTTTTGAAGACTTCATCTCTTCTTTCATTAATTTCCACTTTGTCCTTGCTCGGTTTATCGAAAAGCGCAACATTTACCGAAATGCGAGCGTCGGAACATCGTGGGAATTTTATTTCAAAAATGTTTTGAAAGAGAGGGTTTTTAGGTCTAAAAACCATTCAAAATAATTTTGGTCCAAAATGGGGTGTGGAGTTGAGATTTGTCTCTCTCCTTGCCGAAGAAATTGGACCTGTGCCCTGCACACATCTCTCCACCAAGAAAACCATCAGTAGTGCCCAAGTCTTGTGGGCGGTCAAAAATGGGGTGTCTACAGTTGCCCCTCTTTGACAGAACTCGAAAGTCATAATAATGACATGAGTGAATGTCAAAGCCCAGAGACGACCCATTTTTGACAAGACCGAAGAGTTGGACAAACAAGCAATATAATCAAAGAGATGTGCCCGCAGGCAGGGGCAAAATGCAACTGACAATGCAAGAAGCCGAACATAACTTATGATCATGCAAAGAAAACTGTAACGAAGCATAACAATGCAACAGTTTTAAGCAAGCAAAAACAAAACTACATTACAATACAGAAAGGATGTAAGAGAATTATTGCAATTCTCACTGCGAATACAGTGTGTATGTGTGATAGATACACAGAGCAAACGTGTGTGATTGATACACAAAGCGAGCGTGTGTGATTGATACACAACGCACAAAGCGAGCGTGTGGGATTGATACACAAAGCGAGCGTGTGTGATTGATACACAAAGTGAGCATGTGATAGATATGCTACATGAAGCAAAATGTGATAGATACAGTAGCTGAGTGCATGATAGATACAGCAAGCGAGTGTGGTGAGCACAGTGTGATAGATACACAAAGGGTGAACATAAAGTGTGATAGATGCACTAAGTGAACAAGTGTGATGGATACACTAAAGGTGAACACAAAGTGTGATAGATGCACTTAGTGAACAAAGTATGATTGATATACTAAAGGTGAACACGAAGTGTGATAGATGCACTTAGTGAACAAGTATGATTGATATACTAAAGGTGAACACGAAGTGTGATAGATGCACTTAGTGAACAAGTATGATTGATATACTAAAGATAATGAAGTGTGATGGATACACTAAAGTAAATGACATGTGTGATGGATACACTAAAGTAAATGAAGTGTGTGATGGATACACTAAAGTAAATAAAATGTGTGATGGATACACAAAATGAGAACGTGTGTGATAGATACACAAAATGAGAATGTGTGTGATAGATACACAAAATGAAAGAAGTGTGATTGATACACTAAGTGAAGAGAGTGTGATTGATACACGAAGTGAATGGAGTTTGATTGATACACTAAATAAACATGTGAGAGATACATGAAGCAAACGAAAGTAAATGAGGTGTGATGGATACACTAAAGTGAACATGTGATAGATACATGAGGCAAACAGAGTGAATGAAGTGTGATGGATACACTAAAGTAAACATGTGATATGAAGAGAAGAATAGTGTGATAGATACACAAAGCAAAATATGTGTGATAGATACACAAAGTGAACGAAGTGTGATTGATACACCAAGTAAAGCAAAGTGTGATAGATACACTAAATGAGAATATGTGCAATAGATACACGACATGAATGAAGTGTGATTGATACACTGGACAAACGAAGTGAATGAAGTGTGATTGATACACTAAGTGAATGATCTCAAACGGAACATCTTTGAATGAACCGTACATACAATATCATGCATGAATGAGAAAGGAACTTGATAGGTACAATGCGATACATGATGCTTAAGGAAAGCAATAAATGGACGAAGCGGCGCTTCAGAAAGCAACTCATGAGGTGAGTGGCGGTGAACCGCTCTTCTCTAATGGGGATCTCCCCTTGTGTTCTTCGAACACTTACCTTTTTGCTGAAGGTGAAACACACTCAGATGCTTCGATTTTCCCTCTTTTCTTTTGCTTTGCAGTCCGGAACCCATATAGCTTCAGGTAGGTCCTGCTTTATTGTTCACACTTATCGGGGGTGAACCCTGCAGTTTTATGAAAGAACAAATACTGTTTTGCACAAATGTGGAGAATGGCACAGCACTCTGAGCGCAAGATGATTTTTTTGAAATTGAGAGATGAGTTTTCGACCAGGTATTGAGCCTACGACTGAAGACAGCAAAACGACTCAACAAGGAAATAAAAGGCACACTACCTAGACACATCGAGTAACACTCGAAACGACTCAAAACAAAAATCGAGATAAAACAAAAAGACACGACACTCAGACGTGCACAGGGAGCCTGTTTCACCGGGTAGTGTTTCCCACCCTTTCTCATTTGTGGTTCTCACATCACTCGGCCCTCAAGCTCTGTTTTTCTGAAAAAACCCTTTTCTCACTTTTTCTCTCATCGCACATCTCTTTATTCTTCAATCTCTCATTTTTCATCCCTCCCCTGGGTGGTTGATGGATAAACAACAAGTTGTGGGCTCATGCCCCTAGCATTCTACTAGATTCTCTTTCTTCCGCTCACAGCTAGTGAATTCCTCCCATAGAGGGGTTGTGTCACAACTGGGTGCGTAGCAAATCTGCAACTGACATCGATTGATGATGCTCTGCCAGGGAGTTTGGACGTGGTTAGATCTGTCCAGATGAGGAAGTGGAACATCTTGATCTATTCCAGTTTGTGCTTCGCACTTGGCTTGATACCTCGCTGCTCAGAGGGTGAGAGAGCTTTTAGCCCTTTTGTTTTGACTTCAGTTGTGCCCTCTTCTGGCAGGTAGAGTGCCATTCTTGGCAAGTATGTTGATGATGGGGAAAATACAGAACACCTGACTCAACTGTGCCCCTAGTTCATCATTTCGACCATTTTTTGTTTTTGCTTTCTACTAAAACAATTTTGACCAACATGAGAGTTAGATTAACATGCTTATTCAACTTTTTTTGATTTTGAAAATCACGCAAGTTAGGTTGTGAGCACTGAAAATTTTCCTTGTTTGGGTCCAAGAAAATGGTCCAGTTTTGGGAAAGATGGAATAATTTTCGAGAGAATTAGTCAACCTCAGTAAAAATTCTCAAAAACTGTTTTTGCAAACGGCCACTGCTCAACGAGCATGGAACCTACTCTTGAGATGCACAACCTCGGACCATTAGCAATGGAAAATTGCCCCTTGTCTGAAGAATATTTGCATGGCAACGGAAAGTTGCCCCTTGTTTGAAATGACACCGCGGCGCATTGAATGGCAACGGAAAGTTGCCCCTTGTTTGGATGGCACCGCAACGCGTTGTAGTCAGTCCTCAGAGTGCTGAACGTAACCAAACTCTCGGATGCAGTGAAGATAAAAACCAGAACCATCACATGGACACAATCGAATTTGAAGTGTTTTACGGCTGGACTTCAAAATGAAGTTGCCTACGTATCCCAAAGATGGGAATCAAGCCTTACGTAGTTCGGGGGTTAAGGTACACTCGGGTATTAACCTCTCCTTTTTAGGCTCTAACTTTTGCCAAGGCGCCTGTTGCAGGTTTTCAACCTTGCGAGCTTTGTTTTTCTTTTCTTTTCATTCTCTTCTTTTCATTTCTCCTTTTTTCATCTTTTCTTTTCTTTTCTTTTCTTTTTTTTGCATTTTTATTTTATTTTATTTTTTCTTCTTTTTCTTGCTCTAACTTTTTCCTGGGTCGCCCTTCCGGGTTTTTGGCCCAGCGAGCCTCTCAAAGGGTAAAAGTGTAGCTTGGTCCATGCCGAATGGTTGTAGGGTTTTGAAGCCATCCGTATCCAGGAGAGTGGCTGCTGATTTGCAAGAGGACTCATCTTCGGTTCTTCAAGCACATCTGACATCTTTGCCCCTTAGTTCGAAGGGTACTTCTATTCTAGCTTTGCAAGCTTCTTCTGATCTTCTTAATCTGACTTTGGTGCCTCTTGTTCGAGGGCTGTTTCATATCTGGCCACACAGGCCTCACATTGTAGTTGACCGTTGAACCTTCTGAATTCAAGTTCAAGGTTTGGAAGCAAAGGGGTTGAGTCTCATGGCTAAGAGCGACCCTAGGCTGCACAATCTCAAGAGCGATTCCACACAGGTCTTCGCAGGACCGTGCAAAACACTTTGTTTTTGAAAGTTTTTAAGAAAGCGACAAATCGTTCGCGCTGAAGACAGTGTGGAGCCAATCTGGATCAAGCCAGGATCCTTCTCAGTACTCACACTAACAAGCATGATCTCAATCATTAAGGGCTTAGCACACCTCTCTTTCTCTCAAATTGATCAAATTTTGCAAATCCCGAGGAATTCTTTCCTCTTTGTTTTCACCGCAGTGTTTGAAAAGTTTTGAAAAACTCAGGTCATTACAATGACTTCAAGGCACAGAAAAGACAGAGTTCTTAGTCAAATACTATCATTTCATTCAGAACTTTCGGCATAACTGGCACAAGGCAGAAGCAAACGCGAGAGCGTGAAAATCACTGCTGTTTCATTCAAATCTGTTGGCACAACTGGCTCCCTGGCAGAAACAGACTCAAAAGAAAGCAAAAAGACAAATATAAAACAAAATGGTGATGCCCGAGGTAACACCCCCGGAATCACCCGACCTTTGTACAACAGGACTGACTCGATACAACAAGACAGACCCTTAATCAAAAAGACTGACTCAAGACAAAGAGACAGACTCAAAACAAAACTACAGAATTGACTCAACACCCAAGTCAGAAACTACAAAATTAGCATTCGCAAATGCTCAAAACAGTGTGTGCCATTCCCACGTCTGAAGTAAACTGAGTGCCGCCCGCAGGTGGTTCATTCCCCTCGATCATATCGCATTATCCCCCACATTCATCGATCCAGTGCCGATAGACCTTGTGAGACTGGTGCGGCGATGACGTTGTTGTCAAACAAATCTTGTACATCATGGCGCAGACGAAAGCAGCTATCGGTCTCATGACCGGTTTGTTGATGGTAGGCACAGTACTTAGTCCTGTCATGCTTTGGGGGGAGAGGATCAGGTAAAGGCTGTTGTTCCAATGGTTTCAGATGTCCTTTCCGGATTAAGACCTCTAGAGCCTTTGACAAAGGCATATAAAGTGGAGTGAAAACCCTCTTGACTCGAGGTGGATATTTGGTTTTCTGTAAGCTACTTCAGGACGCACCGGTGAATGAGGTAGCTTTTTGTGATGTGGTGTTGGTGACCATGCCCACTTCAGAAAATCTTGCAGCTGCATCACCACTGGTGGTCGCATTCGAACTGTGGGTAAACGCCCTCCTGGGTTGCTCCTTTTCCTGGTCAATAAGGCCTTGCTTTATAGCGTCCTCGATTTGTACTCCCATCTCATGTAGATCTGAAAAGGTAGGGAATGAGAGAACAATCATTTTCTGCATGAGCTTGGGTTGGAGGTTGCGCACAACCATTCGTATTTGATCCTTGTCCATTGGCCTAATGGTCATCATTGAGGCCTTGGCCCTCCAGCGGGTTACGAATTCAGAGAAACTTTCCTTAGGCTCCTGCCTTGTTGTCTCGAGATCACGGGTCGTAATCTCGATTTGCGTATTATAGGAATACTGAGCGACAAAAGCCTCGACCATCTCATCCCAATTCCTCTTGACATCGTCCTCCAGTTTTACGTACCAGATGGCCGCCACACCCGACAGGGTCCGGCTGAACAATGAAAGCTTCTGCAGTCTGGTGAGGCCCATCGGCCTTAGTATGTCCGAAAACAAACGGAGATGCACCATGGGATCCCCGGATCCATCAAAGCGGTCAATTTGTGGCATCTTGAACCTATCTGGTAGTGTCACAGCTGCGTCGGGGTACCCATCCTCAATGTCCGGGATGGACTTTACCCCTTGGGATTTCTTGAACAACTTTTCAAGCTTGCTCAACTTCAACGCTGTATGGTCTACCTCGAACTCAAAGGGGGAGTCCGGCAGGTTGATTGGTGCTTTAGACAGCTGGGGTAAGATTGGGGGCGGAGCCGGCCCTGTCGGAATATCCGTACCTTCTTGGACATTTGGCGTCTCCCCGGGTGCTGGAGCTCCTGCTGGGGGAGGAACTTGTTGTGAAGCAGACGCGCCGCTTTGCTGTTGCAGCCTGGTGATGAGCTCAGCCTGTTGGGCCATGATTGCAGCCTGCTGCTTGGAAAATTCTGCTTGGCGGATAGCGTCTTGTTGTATGAGTTTCATACTTTCTTGGAGTTGACGCATCATCTCCTCCATCCCTGCCATATTCTGCTGACCCGGCTGAATGACTGGTATATCTATCCTTGTGATAAAAACTGAGACCTCGGCCTGATTGTCCACTGATAGGGTAGATAAGGGTCACTGATCCGTAATTCTTGAATTGGTGATCCGTGCTGACCGCCCTTTTTACTCGCCTAGCACAGGAACACTGATTGCCCTTGAGCTGAATCTCTGACCTAACAAAGTCTATCAGCACTAGTCCAATGTACCCGGGGGATATCGGAGCCTTCTGAAGCTATGATTCCGGGACTACCCCTAGCAAAAGAGAAAACAGACAAAGATCTCAATTTCCAATTTGGAATGGATATGAGCAAAGTTTAACGAGCAGCGTATTCTATTGCGATCCTTTGTTCGAAATCATCGCACCAAATCAATCGATACCGCAGATATAAGCGATTCTCAAAATATCGTCTCGGTGCCCTCGGGCGGATACAGACTCGAACCGGTATATGCATTCCTGTGAGATACACTCTAAAAGCACATAGCAAGTAAGAGAGCCAAAACACCCTATCTTTGGGTAGGGTTTCCTGTCCTATTTTGTCGAGCTAGGGTTTCACTACATAGCGGTTTCAAACAACCTATATCGGGTAAGCAACCTGTCCTAGTTTGGAATGGTCACTATGGATCCGAATATGCACTAGGTCGAATGGTAAAAAAAAAAGGGTGCCCCGGTAAAACCGGGGTTTGTGTTCCCATACTGGCAGAGCCCGCAACCGATCAGCCTTATGGTCATGTCTTGACAAGACAAGCCTCCAGCAAACCGCTCAGGAATAGCAGATGGTCAACACGGTGTCCTAGGCGCACCAATGCACATGCAATGCCAAGAAACACATAAGTGTAGTCAAAACAGGATATCACGAGTTCGAGTCAAGCTCTCTAAAGTCCCCAACAGAGTCGCGAAATCAGAATAGCAGGACATGAGGAACTCACGGATTCTGATTCGGACTCCCCTTTTTTGTTTGTTGCGGTTCGTAATCTGAACCAAAGAGTCCAACTCTGGCAAATCGTTTTGAGAAAAAAATAGATTTTGAAAAGAAGTGCCAAACATGGACTACTTTGCCAGATACAGAGTCGCCACCTAAATATTTTTAAAATGGGAAATTTAGGAAACCCTGACTCGGTGCCGAAGCCAACGTGTCCGTCATCACCAAAGTTGTCTCGGCTCGGGAGTATGGGTACGATCGGGGAAGGTAAGCTATGAGCACCCCCTTTCTCTCGATCCGAAGACCGGCCTCTACTAACCGTGATATCCGATTCGGAAAACGTTATGTGTTCTTGTTCCAATTATTAGCCTAGAATTACTATGTTATGCGCGCAGCAAATAAGTATAGACTAAATTGCCTAATTTGGAAACAAACATTGCATATCCGTTTGTTTTGAAAACAGTTTCGGAATTTGCTACTCGCAAGTAGGCTAAAACACGGATTTCGACAAGTTTTTCCAACTCAAGCAATCCAACCTCCACCCACAGGCATTCAAACAGTTTATCTCATATAAGCATTTAGCCACATGGTAATCATACTGTCATATTAACATTCACACGCATGCGATATGCTAAAGCATAAATACTTACATCGTACTCCAAGCCAAAACAGAAACTAGTTAGTAATCATATGCATGATCCTAGTTCATGTTAAGTGGCTAATGCAACACATGCAAAGAATGTAATCTAGACAGGCTAGGCTATCCTAAACATGGCATATGGAATGCTACAAATAACATGTATTCAATTTGGAAATCGAAAAAACAATGCAGTTTGTATGATGTACCGAGCCCGATGCATGTCAACAAATGCATGGATGCACGCATGCATTGCATAAGGTATGCTAATTTAAAAAATGTCCTAATCTACCATCATAAGCAGATAAATAAAAGGGAAGAAAGAAATGGGGGTTGGAAGACATACACACACACATCCACACTTATTACAAATATGCCCTCACACAGAGGGACCAAAAGAATATATAGTCCCAAATAATACAGTCCAAATACAAAATAAAATATTACAAAACTCTAATTATCAAATAAATGCAGAATAGAAAAGATGGCCTGACCCGCTTGGGATCTTGCGAATGATGCATGCTCGATCCGTCTTGCCCGAAAACCCGCACCATACCACTTCGCCTCTGTTTTCCATCACCGCCTTTTTTGAAAAGCGGCAAAGTCGAGACACCTTCTATGCACACTGCAGTACACCATCGGCTGGATAAAATGACCACCGGCCGTTTAAAATGACCATCGGCTGCTTAAGAGGTTATCGGCCACCAATACATTGTCGGTCGGCACTCAGTTTTGCCGGTCGGCAAACAATTCCTGCGGAAGACAGTTTTGACAGCAACAAGGCCAGACAGTGTATGGCATGGAATTTCAAGGCAATGTATGCGTGGACACACTCCCTATCATGCAATGGACTCAAGGGAGCATGGCCCTTGACCTCCGGGCCATCAATGGCGCATTTCGACGCATGATGGCCTAAGAGGCCAAGTTTGCATTTCAATGTCAAATGCAATGCACACAAACATACAAGGGACCCAACCTCAATCATGGTTGATCAAGAGGTGAGGCAATGCACAACAATGCACATGCAACCTAAGCATGCAAGCTAACACACAAACATGCAATGCAACTACATGGCACACACAATGTACATAACATAACATGCACAACGCATTGAAACATGGCATACACAATGCAAGATGGGCTTACACCAATACAAGTGGACCTCAGCCACACTCACATAGGAGGCCATTAGGTGAAATGAGGCAACCGAAATGCACACAAACATGTCCAATGCATGGACCAATCCTAAGATACAACATGCAACTCTAACAAGGCATGGCAAATCATGAAACATGGCATATAAACATGCAAACTTCAGTGCTGTAATATGATGCACAATGACCCCGAAACATGCAAATACGTCATACAATACATGCTATAGGCCCCGAAACCCAAAACTAGTTGGATGCATTGAACTATAACTATGCAAAGCAAGCATTTTTAGACTATGAAGCATGAAGAAAGAAGCAAGGAAGCCCCAAAACAAGCATGTTTACAGTTCAAAACATGGCCAAACAGTGAACAAAAGTGAGGCTAAGCTATCATGCAAAAATGGCTCCGCAAGGGAGGTAATGAAGCAAGTGGTAGATGCAAAGCCCAAACTGAAAAAGACCCTTCTAAAACACTGAAGAGGGACCAAAAATATGACTACTTACAGTAGATGACAAGCCCCAAATCAATATAAAAACATGCTCAAAATGCAATGCAAGATTAAGGCCACAAGAGGGCTATAACATGAAGTATACAAAACATGCATCAAACAGCAAAAGACCCTTCATGGGACATGGAGAGGGGGTCAAAATAAGACCCTTTTCAGTTCTGATCAGGGTCGAAAAATAGAAGCTCAATGTGCTAACAAGTCATGCAAAAATGGGGACCAAAGAGGGGTTCAATGGCAAGTGACACATGGAGGTCCCCAACAGTGTTGAGCCCTTCTTCAATGTTGAAGAAGGGCTCAAAATAAGCCTCTTTATAGTTTACATCGAAGCTCAAAAATACTTGTAAATAAGGCTAACCAATGAAGCTAAAAAATGCAAGTTTAAGGGAAATGGGTGCTTACCCTTGAAGAAGCGACAAACCAGCCCTTGGTCCAAGTTTCTGAGCTTCTAACCTCTTCAAATGGCCTCCAAAGTGCTGGAATGGAGGATGGAGGTGTTGTGCTAGGTGTTGTAGGGCAAATGATGCAAGAACAAAGGTGTTTGGAGGCTTGGATAAGATAGATATAGAGGGTTATAGATATATATGTCTACTCTCTGGTTTTTTACTCAAAAACTCCAACCACCAACAATGGAGGAGGAGGGCTCCTTATATAGGCAAAGGCAAAGGCTCCAAGAAGCTAAATGAAAGGGGCAAAGGGTGCAAATGGCTCAAGGCTTCTTGGAGAAGCTAAAACAGCTGGCCAAGCTTCTCCAAGAAGCTTGGCCAAAGGGTTCAAGCTTCTAGAAGCCAAAAGGGGGGTCAAAGGCTCAAAAGGGTGCAAAATAGCCACATATATGCATGGGGGGTCGGGTCTGTACATCCCAGCTGGCACAGCTGGCATGCACCATGCCTGCAAGAGTCAAAAGGGTCAAATCAGCCATGAAAAGAGGTCATCGGCCAAATAAATTGCCGGTCGGCACAATAAATTATCGACCTGCAATTTGTATTGGCCGGTCGGCTAAATAGAGTGCCGATGAGTGGCTGATGAGGTCAAAAAGTGTCGGTGGATGTCCAAATTGAAGCCCCGGAAGTTAGCTTTCCAATGGCGCAAACCTTGCATTAAAATTTCTTCTGTGGAAAAAGTTATGCCCATTTTGGTGAAGCAGCGCAGATTCGATCCAACCGGGAGGATGCCCAACTTCAACTGATCATATCTCCCCCACCCGGATTTGGCTTTGAGAGATTCTTGAGTGAAAAATGAAGCCCCGGAAGTCTTCTTTCCAATGGTGGTGGCCTCATAGCTCAACTCCAACTGTATAGACAAACAAGCTTGATTTAGCGAGGACTGCTCGTCCTTCTCCTACCTGGATCCTTGCCGAACTTCTTCTCCAACTTGTTTTCTCCCCTCTTCTCCTCTTTTCTTCAACTTCAAACCCCTAAGTAAGGTGTTTTGAAAGATTTTTGAAGACTTCATCTCTTCTTTCATTAATTTCCACTTTGTCCTTGCTCGGTTTATCGAAAAGCGCAACATTTACCGAAATGCGAGCGTCAGAACATCGTGGGAATTTTATTTCAAAAATGTTTTGAAAGAGAGGGTTTTAAGGTCTAAAAACCATTCAAAATAATTTCGGTCCAAAATGGGGTGTGAAGTTGAGATTTGTCTCTCTCCTTGCCGAAGAAATTGGACCTGTGCCCTGCACACATTTCTCCACCAAGAAAACCATCAGTAGTGTCCAAGTCTTGTGGGCGGTCAAAAATGGAGTGTCTACACAGGGCTGTTTCTAGACCAGCAATGCATGCCTCATACTCTGCTTCGTTGTTCGAGACTTTGAATCGGAGTTTGAAGGCTAGAGGGATACAGGACTTATCAGGTGCTATTAGCAGCACTCCTATCCCATACCCGTACTGGTTTGATGCTCCGTCAAAGTACATTGTCCAAGTTTCATCGTCGATGTGCAAAATGGCCTCATCTGGGAATAAGTACTCAACTGCTTCACCCCCTTCCACTGGATGGTCGGCTAAGAATTTTGCTACTGCTCTTCCCTTGACTGACTTGCGTGTTACATACTTCAGATCAAATTCGGAGAGCAACAGCAACCAACGAGCTAGCCTACCCGTAAGTGCTGGTTTCTCGAAAAGATATTTGATGGGATCGAGTCGTGAAACCAACATTACGGAGTGAGCTAACAGGTAGTGCCGTAGCTTCCTGGTAGCCCATACCAAAGCTAAGCAAGCCTTCTCCAAAGGTGTGTAGTGAGTCTCATACTCTAGCATCTTCTTGCTCAGATAGTAGATGGCTTTCTCCACCTTGTTTTCTAATTCCTGTGCGAGCATACAGCCCATTGTAGTCTCAGTCACTGATAGGTACAATATCAACGGTTTCCCCGGCTCTGGTGGTGACAACACGGGCGGGTTCTGCAAGTATTCCTTGATCTGTTCAAAAGCAGCTTGGTATCGGCCGTCCCATTGGAATTTCTTTCCTTTCTTCAGGAGACCAAAAAGTGGTTCACAAGTTAAGGTTAATTTTGAGATAAACCGTCTTACGAATTGCACTTTACCCAGAAAGCCTCGCACCTCCTTTTCAGTCCTTGGTGGGGGCATTTCTAGGATGGCCTTGATTTTGGAAGGGTCGACTTCGATACCTCTTTGTGTAATCAGAAACCCCAGCATTTTTCCCGCTGTAACACCGAATGTACATTTTTTAGGATTCAGCCGCAATCGAAATTCTCTGATCCTTTGAAAGAACTTTTGCAAGGCGGTGTAGTGGCCCTCTCTTTCTTTGAACTTGACAATCATGTCGTCCACGTACACCTCAACCTCTTTGTGGATCATATCGTGCAATATCGTGGTCGCGGCCCGTTGATAAGTAGCCCCAGCATTCTTCAACCCAAACGGCATTACTCTGTAGCAGTGTGTCCCCTACGGGGTGGTGAATGCAGTCTTTTCCCGGTCTTCTGGTGCCATCACTATCTGATTGTATCCTGAGAAGCCATCCATGAATGAGAGCAAATCATGCCTTGCTGTGAAGTCCACTAGCTTATCAATATGCGGTAAGGGAAAGTCGTCCTTCGGACTAGCTCTGTTCAAATCCCTGAAATCCACACATACTCGGATTCTGCCATCCTTCTTCGACACTGGAACGATGTTGGCCAACCAAGTCAGGTATTCGGATACCAGCAGGAAGCCTGCGTCGATTTGCTTGGTGACCTCTTCCTTAATCTTGAGAGCCCAATCCGGGCGGATCCTCCTGAGCTTCTGCTTGACAGGTCGGGCCTCGGGGTTAAGAGGGATCCGGTGCTGTATAATCTCAAGATCGATCCCAGGCATGTCTTCGTAGGACCACAGCTATTTGATTCTCATTAAGTACATCCAAATCGTCCGATTCCTCGGTTATAACAGACTCAAATGAGAAAGAAAAAGACGACCTGGACAAGACTGTGGCATCCGGGTTATCAACCCCAGGATTACCAAACTCAGACTCAGTCGAGCTGGAACCTGATTCCAACTCACAAGATTCGGTGGAATCAGATTCCGGCTCACTACCTGACCCGGTACTGCTGGACAAAAATCCCTCTTCGTATTGCCAAGTGAGAGAGGGTGCGATAGATGCATCCAAAATAGTCGCTGGCAAGCTTGTAGCCGTTTCATCCCCAATCATGGAAACCGAGAAGTTATCCCCCAAGCACTTATGGTCAATCGAAGGATCTGAAAGTAGACTTGCCAGTGCTACCCCCATTTCAATTTTAGCGCCCTCGGAGTCCACTACCTTACACTACTCAACCTCAGCTGATGGGTCTGTCTACTCTTCGGCAACGTCATCCCTGGATAGTTGTAGGTCAAAGAAAATCTCGAAGCCTGGTACGCGCTTCTTCTCCGCGTTCAGCCATGGCTCTGGGAAGCCACAAAATGGAAAGTCTTCCCCCTCCCGGACAAAACGTCCGTTTAGGGTACCCTGAATGGGTCTATGCATCAGCTCAAATGGCTTCCCAGCCTTCTTTGCTCTGGCTTTTCCAGCCATTTCTTTTCCCTTTTTTAACCAATCCTCTTTGGTGGGCTGATAACCCAATCCAAAGGTATGAGGGTTGTGTGGCACTTCGGCCAATGCTGTGACGCCCTTCCGGCCACTCCTTCCCAATCCCATCCCGGGGATGTGTTGTAGCTTGTTCATGAGGTATACAGATTGAGCACTGACGTACACTCCCTCATTAACAGCCATGATATTCTGCACAACCCGAGCCTCAGCCAGAGTGAACCCTGATAAGAACATATCCTCCGTGCCGTGCTCGATTTCCAAGACTGGTGTAGATGCCTTCGGAGGTGGGTGGATCGATGAATTCCCGAAAACAATGGCTACTCCCTTTCCATAGGGGTATTTCATCATCTGATGTAGAGTGGAAGAGACTGCCTTTACCTGGTGCAACCACGGCCGCCCCAAGAGTAAATTAAAGGTTGCAGGAACGTCCAAGACATGGAATTCAACGTTGTGTTGTTCTGGACCAACCTGGGTCTGAATTTTGACTGTCCCCATCACCTCTCTGCTGGTGTTATCATAGGCTCTGATCACTTGAGTAGTCGGCACGAAGTCTGCGGGCTTTAACCTGATTGCATATGTTGTCCTTGACGGGCACACATTAATTGCGGATCCTGTGTCGACAAGAACCACTAGCACCCACTTGTCTCTACATTCCACAAAGATGTAGAGGGGTTTGTTATGATTTGCGCCCTCAGGCGGCAGTTCTTTGTCTGAAAAGGTTATCGTCGGGGAACCTTCTCCGGAAGACTACCCAACCACCGCTTCCGTGTGGTATCTATAGAGAGTTTAGCCTTGTCCATAGCAGATAGGACAGCTTGCCTGTGCACTCGTGACGCCATAAGCAGTCCCCAGATGGAGATGTCTGCTTGTATTTTCTTCAGCTGCTTCAGCATAGCTTCCTCTTCAATCTGCTTCTCCTTCTGCTTCTTAGCTTCTTTATCCTTCCCAGATGCCTTGGGTTGGTCTAGGTGCAGGGGTTTGAAATACCGCCCGCTTCTTGTCATGTGGTCAACCTCATCGAGGTACCAGGTGTCATCTGGTTGATTGCTTCCCCAATCATCGTCTGTGTGGGCAAGACATAAATCATCATCTTCCCACTACATTCCGTTGGCATTCGAAAGGCACCTGTCTGGCTCCGGCATGATTGTACTTGCAGCACTTTCAGCCCTTATGCTCACAGCATCTTCTGTCTTCGTGCCCGCAGCACTTTCAATCTCTTCATGGGTTTTGGCTTTTCGGATTCTCTCAGAATCCCAAATCTTTTCTTGTTCCAACTGTGTTAGTGCAGTTTGTTGTTCAGTTTTCCCTGCATCCACAATGCCCCTGTTCTGAGCAAAATTCTTTGTACCGGCGCTCTCCGGCAATGTATTCTGACTCTCGGCCCTTCCAGCCATAACTGATACCCTTGCCCTTGCCGGGCCCTGTTCTGGTTGGAACTCTTCCACCACATCTGGTTGATCATCCAGCCATCCAGTGGCCTCTGCTGATTCCTCATAATCAAACCAGTTGATTGCTGCGCCTCTTGATTCTTGATCATCGAAAAACTGTAGGTTGGCAAAGCCCTCTTCTACGGCCGTCAAATTATCTGTCCTCTGCTCAAATCTATCCCCCCGGATCACACACAATTCTGTTCTCTCTGGCAATTCTATACTTGGCTCAGACTGGCCCACTGACAGGATGTACTCACTCGGATCGTAGGCTTCCCCAGCAAAATTCCCAGACTGCTCAAACCCTAACTCAACAGTTCCATCATCCTCTGCAATTTCCCTTGCACCGTCTTCAACAACCACCACCATTGGCTCAAGTTGGGTTGTAGAGATGTCCAACATGCACAAAAAGTCAGTGCAGTCAGGAAGGAACACCTTCGGCTTTGGTAGATGGGAGGGAGTGATATAAATGCTAGAATCGAAAGACACGACCCCAGTCTGGATACAGTTGACTCTTTTGGGAGGTGGAGCTGGGTTGTGTGTAGGGAGTGGGTTGGTTGTAACATTGGGTCTTTCTGGTGGCAAAATCACCTGTTTGTCAATGAGATTCTGAATCTCATGGCCTTGTCAAGCATTGATGCGTGTCTGACCGTGTTCTTTGATGATATGCACAATACTTGGCTGGGTTGTGAGTGGGGGGGAGTGGATTTGGTAACGGCCTCGGCTCCAGGGGTTTTAGATGCCTTTTTCTGATTAAGACCCCTAGAGCTTTGGACAGGGGCATGTCTGATGGAGTAAAGGTTCTTGACCTCTGGGTTGGTATTTAGTGGTTCAGGTTGCTTAGGATGCACCGGAGAAGGTGTGTGCGCCATGGGCCTTGGAAGGGGAGGGGAAATGGTGGCGACCATGCTAACCTCCAGTTCTTGCGATTCTTGGCGCCACTCGAACTGCATTGTTGTTCTTGATTAAAAGTTCTCTGAGGTTGCTCCCTGTCTTGGTCAATCAAACCCTGTTTCATTGCATCTTCAATTTGTACCCCCATCTCGTGCAGATCCGAAAAGGTAGGGAAGGGGAGTACAATCATCTTTTGCATCAGTTTTGGTTGGAGATTGCGCACAATCATCCTGATCTGGTCCATATCGGTGGGCCTTAAAGTCATCATCGAGGCCTTCGTCCTCCATTAGGTCACGAAATCCGAGAAACTCTCTTTGGGCTCCTGCCTTATTGTTTCGAGATCACGAGTGGTAATCTCAATTTGGGTGTTGTAAGAGTATTGCACAACAAAGGCCTTGGCCATTTCATCCCAACTCTGCTTGACATCATCCTCCAACTTCGCATACTAGATGGCGGTTACTCCCGACAGGGTTCGGCCAAATAACGAAAGCTTCTGGGGTCTGGTTAGGCCCATTGGTCATAGTATATCTGAGAATAGTCGAAGGTGGACCATGGGATCACCAGATCCATCGAAGCGATCGATCTGCGGCATTTTGAATCTATCCGGCAATGTTACAGCCACATCGGTATATCCGTCCTCGATATCCGGAATAGCTTTCACTCCCTGGAATTTTTTGAATAGCTTCTCGAGCTTGCTCAATTTCAGTGCTGTATGGTCTATTTCAAACTCGAAGGGAGAGTCCGGGTGGTTGGCGGGTGTATGGGTTTTGGACAGTTGAGGCGGAAGTGGGGGTGGAGCTGGCCCCGTTGGAATGTTCGTGTCCTCTTGGATGTTTTAGACATTTGGCAAGGTGTTTTGGATGTTTGGCAGGACATTCTGGGTAGTTGGTGTTTGCTCGGGTAGGGGGACTCCTGGTGGGGTAGGGTTTAGATGTGGTGATGCTCGACTTCTTCTTTGGGCAAGATAATTAGCTCACTTTCTTTGGGCTATGATTGTGGCTCTTTGTTTAGCGAACTTAAGCAGTGGTGGGCGTCCTCCTGCATCTGTCTCATACTCTCTTGGAGTTAGCGCATCATTTTTTCCATCCCAGCTATATTTTGCTGATCTTGCTGACTGACTGGTATGTGTATCTCTATGGCAGAAACTAAGACCTCAGCCCGACTGTTCACTGCTAGGGTAGGCCACTGCTCTGGTAACCTCTGCTCAGACACACTACGCCTTATCGGCCTTCTTCTGACAACTGGGGGTAGAGAATGGAACCCTGGCTGTCCGTCAACCAGATCCTCAGATCGATTGAGCCGACGACCTCTTGTCCAAAGTGCTTGGGGAATATCTGCTGGGTTCGAAGCAATTGTGCTAAAACCTGTCCTAGCAAAAAATAAATAACGCAATAAGGAAACAGACAAACAGATAAATGAACAGCATAACAGCTTAAAATAAATACGCAACACATGGCTGGGCATAACAACACGCGGTCGATAAAATTTGGATACACTTGTTCTCAAACACCGATCATTATCCTCAATCACGTCACCTCGAAAACTAAATCTGATACCCGCAAATAACTGATTCTCAAACACTGACTGATGCCCGCAGGCCTGATGCCCAAACTCATAAACTGATACATGCATTCCCTATAGAGACGCACTCTAAAAGCACATAACAGATTAGTGAGATCCAAAACAGCCCTATGTTGGGGTACGGTTTCCCTGTCCTATTTTGTCAGGAGCTAGGGTTTCACTACGCACGCAGCGGTTTCAAACAACCTATATCAGGTAAGCAACCTGTCCTAGTTTGGAATGGTCACTATGGATCTGAAATATGCACTAGGTTGAATGGTCAAAGAGGTGCCCCGGTAAAATCGGGGTTTGTGTTCTCATACTGGCAGAGCCCGTAACCGGTAAGCCTTATGGCACACAGCCTCTGGCAAACTGCTCAGGAATAGCAGATGGCAAACACGGTGTCCTAGGCGCACCAATGCAAATGAAATGCAAAGAAACACACAAGTGCAGTCAAAACCAGATATCATGAGTTCGAGTCAAGTTCTCTAAATCCCCAGTGGAGTCGCTAGAAATTGTAGACGTCCCCGAACGCCCCGGGGGGGAATGAGTCCCCCGTTCCGTTCGTCTTGGGCTCACTACAGTTCAGGACTCAAATTATCACAGTTCGTAATCTGAACCAAAGAGTCCAAATCCGGCAAATCGTTTTGAGAAAACAGATTTTTTTGAAAGAAGTGCCAAACATGGACTGCTTTGCCACATACAGAATCGCCACCTAAATATTTTATTTTTGGGGAAATTTAGGAAACCCTGACTCATTTTCCTAAGGCCACGTGTCCGTCATCACCAAAGTTGCCTCGGCTCGGGAACTTGGGTACGATTGGGGAATGTCACTTCGCGAGCACCCCCGCTCGCCCGATCAAAGATCGGCCTCTACTAATCATGATATCCAGTTTTGAAAACATTGTGCATTCTTATTCCGGTTATTAGCCTAGATTTACTATGTGATGCGCACAACATACAAGTATAGACTGGATCGCCTGAATTGGAACAAAGCATTTCATGTTTGTGTTTTGAAAGATAGTTTGCTACCCGCAGGTAAGCTTAAAATGTAGATTTTGCCACACTCGGGTGGGCTTAGAAAAGATGGTTTTGCCACTATCTAGTGGACTTAAAACTCACAGTTGATGATTTGTCCCAATCCAAATAACCCAACCTTCACCCACAGGCATTCAAGTACGTATATCACATAAGCAAATAGCCTCATGGTAAGTATGCTATCATGGCAGTCACTCACACACATGCAAGGATGCTAAAGCATAAAAACTTCCCGAGTACTCCAAGCCAAAACAGAAGCTAATTAGAAATCCATGCATGATCCTAATTATACAGAAATGCCTAATGCAACACATGCGATAATGCAACTATATCAGGCTCGGCTATTCTAAACATGGCATATGGAATGCTACAGCTAACACGTATTCAACTTGAAATTGAAATACAATGCAGTGAGTTATGATGCGCCGAGCCCGGTGCATGCAAAACAGATGAATGAATGCAAACATGCTATCATACTGTATGCTAATTGAAACATGCCCTAATTTAACCATCATAAGCTGGTAAATAAAAGGGAGAAAGACGTAGGGTTGGAAGACATACACTTATTACAACATTGCCCTCGCGCAGAGGGTCCAAATAAATAATATACAGTCCCAAATAAATAATACAGTCCCAATAAGTACAAAATCCTAATTAATTAACAGATTAATCTAGGAAAGCTATAAACTAGCATGCAAGCTAGGGACTGCCTCGACTCTGTTCCGGATGATGGATGATGCATGTTCAGGTTGCCTTGGTACGGAAATCCAAAATGACGCCCCGATTAGCCTCTGTTTGCAATTGTTCTTGGAAAGCGCGCCAAGCTCCGGAAGGCTGCTGATTCTAGATTTGCTGCAACAGAGAGCAGGAAAGGGGCATGGCAATGTATTTTCACATATGTATGCATGCCTCGATCCTCGTGCCACCAATCATGCATCTCGATGCACGATGGCCGATGAGTCAAATTGCACAACTCAATATGAAATGAATGCACATATAAACACAACAAGACCAAGACTCCATCATGGATAATCCGGAGTGTCGATGACTGGGAAATTGAGACACGCGTTCATCACTCAAGTCTGAAAGCGTACTTCTTTTCGCAAGGCTAACTCCTATCCCAAACACAATGCAATATGCATGACATGCATGAATGCAACTAAGATACAACCTAACATGTACAATGCTATGAAATGACATACACGATGTACGAGGTAACATGGCATACACAATGCGCTAACATACAACCTAGCATACACAATGCTATGAAACGAAATGGCATACACAATGCATAATGGACTTACACCAACACAAGTGGACCTCAGCCGCACTCACATAAGAGGCCATAAGATGAAAATGAGACACTCGAGATGCGTGCACACATGCACGCAAACCGAAGATCGAACCTAAGGCACGAATGCCACTCTACCAAAGCATGGTAAGGCATGGAACATGATAGGCAAACAAGCAAATTTCAGCACTAAAACATGATGCTAAACAGTCCCGAAGCATGGCAATATGGCACCCGATGCATGAGATGAGACCCGAAACTCAAAACTAGGCACATGGAATGACTTATAGCTATACAAAGCATGCATTATTTGAACATGAAGCATGAAGACAGAGTCAAAGCAGTCCCAAAACATGAACTTTTCCAGTTTAGAGTGTGGCCAAAAAGTGCTAGCTGGATGGCTTAAATTAGCATGCAATTTTGGCTATCAAACATGGATTACATGGAAACTACATGAAGAAAATGAGCACTCACCAAACCAGAGAAAATTAGTGAACTAAACATGCTAAAATATGCCCAAAAAACTATGGAAATGCAGCCAACACATGCACGAATGATAAGCTCCTTTAGAGGGCATACAAAGGGATTCTTAAGCACATACAAGATGGACATGTGGCAGTCCCAAACCAACTTTGAAAATCAAATATTGTAGTCCCAAAACTGAACAAATTGACCCTAAAATGTGCCTAAGAAGCATGCAAGATGGGGTCGCTTTGAAAGGCCAAGATGGCCATCAAACAAGCCAAGGTGAGAGGGGGTCACCCCCCTCTAATTTGGAGACTCAAAACAGCATCAAAGCCACTAGAAATCCACTGGATTCTAGTGGCTAGAAGGTCAAATAAGGCATGCAACAAGGGTTAGGGTGTAAGGCTCAAAATGGGAAGCAACCAAGCATACAAGATAGCATATGACCTCAAACAAAAATGGGACCTTAATAAAACATGAAGATGATTTCAAAAAAAAACCTATTTTCAGTTTATAACAAGTCTCAAAAGTGATCACAAATATGGCTTATCTATCATGCAAAAAAAGGCCCTAAAATGGGGAAAAGAGATAAGGGACAGCAGCTGGACTCAAATTGAAAAGAGCCCTTCAACAGAGTTTAAGAGGGGCTCAAAAAAAGGCACTTCACAGTTTACATCAAGCCACGAAAGTGAACACAAGTAAGACTAAACTATCATGCAAGAAAATGGCCTAAAAGAGGGGTAAAGAGACAAGTGGTAGCTGCTGGCCTCAAACAGAGGAGAGTCCTTCAACAATGTTGAAGAGGGGCTTAAAACATGATATATTACAGTTTATGACCAAGTCCAAAACAGCTCACAAATAGGCCTAAAATACTATGCAAAAATAGGCCTAAAAGAGGGTTTAAACACAAAGGGTAAGAAGGATGCCTCAAACAGGGAAAGGCCCTTAATCAAATATGAAAAGGAGGTAAAAATATGACTATTTACAGTTTGGGTTGGAGCCCAAAAATGCAAGCAAGAGGAGCTAATATATTGAGCAAAAAAAGACTAGAAAAAGAGAAAATGGGACTCACCCTTGTAGAGCCAATCTTCAACAGCCTTTGGACCAAGTTTGGGAGCTCTTAACCTCTGGAAGACAGCCTCAAGTTGCTGGAATGGATGTTGGAGGTATTGTGCTATGGCTTGTAGGGTAAAGGGTGTAGGGAGCTTAAGGTTTTGAGGTGTGGAAGAGAGGGAGAGGGAGAGTTGTATGCAAGAGCCTTAAACAAAATTTTGTAACCCCTGAAACACAGCTGGGGGTGCTGGTTATATAGGCAAAAGTGTGGTGGAAAAGGGGGGGAAATGAAATTCAAATTTTCCCCTCAAAAGTTCCCCCCTCGGATACAGAATCTGGGGGGAAAATGAGGGTGTATTTGTAAGGAACCAACTGTGGGGAGCCGGCCAGTTTCTGGGAGCTCAGGTGGTCGACCGGCCACCTCCCCTGGCCGGCCGGCTAGGGTCAAAAAGGTCAATCAGAGAAAGCTGGCCGGCCACCCATATTGGTGGCCTCCTATGTGTGCACAACACAGCTATGTAGTTGAAACCCTGAAAATGTGAACCAGGAGACAGAAAACCCAACTTTTCAGAGGGGTTCAAAAGGGTCAGGAACAATTGCTGGCTGGCCATGACATATTGGTGGCCTCCCAGGTGTGTACAACACAAATATGTGGTTGAGGGCCAAAGAAAGTGTCCCGGGAATGGTCAACATCAGCTTTCTAGCAAGAAAAACAAGCGATCGGGAGCGATGAAGGAATAAAGCTGGCTTTCAGAACAATTGCTGGCCTCCCACCCTTCTACGACCTTCATAACAATGAAAATAAGGTCCCTTCCAAAAATGAACTCAAACCGATGCAAATTGAGGGTTCAGGGGGCTAAAACATGACTCAGGCCCATAAGCACCGGAGGTGGTGTTCGACCACGGTTGGTCTCTCGAGACCTGTGTCCTCAAAGGGCAAATAAGATGCATGCCAAAATCGAGCAAACGGAGGTGGTTAGCGGTCCCGAACCGAGGCACACGCCAACGGCTCACCGAGAAAGTTCGAAAGCGGGAAAAGTGGCCTACGACCTCGAAACGTAGCCTACGGCCACTAAGAGATGATCTACGAGACCTCTCCCTCCCTTTGGGAAGAGGAAACAGAGAAAACAGAGCCTGGTTCGCAAACCCAGGCAAAGCATAGAAAAGCCCAGAAGTCCGGAGGCAAGGCTCACGGTCGAGACTCTGAAACTTCGGAACGAGCGCGATATGCAACATCACCAAGCGCTCAATCGGTAACGTCTGAGTCTTAAGGTCAGTCAAAAATGGGGTGTCTATAGTTGCCCCTCTTTGACAGAACTCGGAAGTCATAAGTGACGGGAGTGAATGTCAAAGCCTAAAGACGACCTATTTTTGACATGGCCGAAAACTTAGACGAACATACAAGATAAACCAAGAAATGTGCCCACAGGCATGCCCGCAGGCGGGGGGGGGGGGGCAAAATGCAAAGCGATATCCACAAAGCTAGATGTAACTCAATGATCATGCAAATGCAGCAAGCTGTAATGAAGCAAGTATTCGCAAATTTATGCAACAGTTTTAAGTAAGAATGCAAAGCAACAACTACATTACATGCAGTTAAGAATGCGAAGAATCATTCAATTCTCGCCACGTCTCACACGGAGAAGATACAATACCTGCGTGATTCGTCTGGCCGCACCAGCCTCAAATGAACTGTACATACAATATCGTGCCTGTAAAAGAAAGAAACTCAACAAGCACAATATGTTTAGCAACATATGTTCAATGTGATATTGAAATGCCGGAAAACGTGATGTCGATAGGTGAGTGCATCGCAATGCGAGAAGAAACGTGCGTGACAACGCAAGTTAAGCACAAAAGCATGGTAATACCATGGAAACGTGCATAACAATGCAAGTATATGCATGAGAATGCGAGTGATGTGCATAACAATGCAGAACAAGTGTAAACCAGGATGCACGTTTGTCACGAATCAACGAGCGAAGAAATGCGCGTTTCGGCGAGGGCGACTCGATCGCGACCTCCGATTCACCCCCCAGAAGGGTCACAACATATTCAAAAAGGATACACCTTGCTTTTGATGAGAAATGATGAGACACGCATTGAAAGCTGAAGTTGAAGTTCCGGCGGAGCGATTTCGCGACAGAAAGTGCACTTCTCTTGTGCTTTTTCAGGTCCCGGGGACTCCAATCATCACCAAAATTTGCAGAGAGCTTGGAGGCCACATGGGGGACACCACCGGCTAGTTTTCTTCCCAGGGGGCGGCCACTGGCCAGTTTTGAGGGAGAGAGGTGGCCGGCCTGCCAAAAAAGGTGGCCGGTCGGCCACCTAGCCTAGATTCGGGGCAGTTTTGTCTTTTCACCCTCTTTTCTTTAAATATACTTATCCAAACACTTTGTGCTCACAAGTGCAGCTTCGAAAACATCTCCTCTACCTTCCCAAACCATTTTCTCTCTCAGATCTGTGCTCTATACGCGTTTTCCAATGCCCCACGGAAGTTGTTTTCACGAAATCTTTCAGTTTTCGTCACTTTGGACCGATTAAATTTTGATTTCGGGGCTTCTTTTCTCATTTTCACCACTTGAGGTAAGTTTGTCTCAACATTTGGAAGATTTTCTCGAGAGTTGACTTTTGTTGACTTTTCCATTTCCCGAGAGTTGACTTTTGTTGACTTTTTCTAATTTTGGCTCATTTTGCTCGTTTTTGCTCGTTTTTACAGATTTCTTGAAATGGTCGGTCATCTTCCTCACGGTGGAGGTCCGCCAGGTGCCGGGGGTGATCCTGATATTATGGCCTTGCCCCTGAGGGTTCGATCGTTCATTCCGGAGAGGTACGCCCCTCAGGTACATATCCTTCCGCAGGCTGTTTTCTATCATTTTACTGATTTTGATGATCGGGCACCCGGGGATCTACTTCTGCGAGAGCCGGAGTCTCACCTCTCCTATCAGGCACGGGAGGTATTTTACTTCGCCTTTACATTTTCTGCAATGTATTCTTCATTTTCAGTGCATTTCGTGCTTTCGCCACGTTTATCGACTCGTTTGAGTACACAGCATGCTTAGAATGCTTAGTCTATGACACCACATTCTATTTGCATCTTGAACACGTAGTTCAATCACTCTGAATTTATGAACACGCAACCCATAAATTAATTGTGAACATACGGCATACACTGATCGAGAGTAGAACACGCAGCCCAAACTCTGATTTTCTGAACACACAACCCATTGTTGATGTGAACACGCGGCACACACTGATTGAGAGTAGAACACGCAACCCAAATTCTAATTTTCTGAACACACAGCCCACTGATTGAGAGTAGAACACGCAGCTCAAACTCTGATCTTCTGAACACACAGCCCATTGTTGAGGTGAACACGCAGCACACACTGGTTGCGAGTAGAACACGCAGCCCAAACTCTGATTTTCTAAACACACAGCCCATTGTTGAGGTGAACACGCAGCACACACTGATTGAGAGTAGAACGTGCAACCCAAACTTTGATTTTCTGAACACACAGCCCATTGTTGAGGTGAACACGCAGCACACACTGATTGAGAGTAGAACACGCAGCCCAAACTTTGATTTTTTGAACACACAGCCCATTGTTGAGGTGAACACGCAGCACACACTGATTGAGAGTAGAACACGCAGCCCAAACTCTGATTTTCTGAACACACAGCCCATTGTTGAGGTGAACACGCAGCACACACTGATTGAGAGTAGAACACGCAGCTCAAACTCTGATCTTCTGAACACACAGCCCATTGTTGAGGTGAACACGCAGCACACACTGATTGAGAGTAGAACGCGCAGCCCAAACTTTGATGTCGAACACACAGCCCAAATTTTGAATTCTCTAAACACGCAACCCAGATTCTAATTTTCTGATTCAACTTTGCACATAGCTCATACATTTCATTTGCACACAGCTTATACATTTCATTCTGAAACTGAATACATGTGCTTATCTGAATCTGGTGACTTCCGTCTTTGTCTTGAGGATATAGCTCTCCTGGCGAGAGAGTGGTATGTCGAGCTCCCGAAGGCTGTCCGAGATTTGGTTGATGTGGCGGGGTTCGGGACCTTCTGCACTGGGATCTCTCGCTGCCCCGCTAGCTGGACACTGATGGGCGCTTTGGTAGAGAGATAGTGGGACACCACCAACTCCTTTCATTTCTCTACCACTGGGGACATGACCATGACCCCTTTCGACTTTGCTGTACTGACGGGCCTCGATGTGGGAGGTTGGGCCATCCCATATGATGAGGACATGGGCGAGTGGGAGGCCGCCTGGACATATTTATTGGGAGCTCGCCCGCCAGTGGATAGATCTTCAGGTAGAGTCCGATACACCTGGTTCTCTTCTCACTTCAGGAGGGTGGAGATGGAGCCTGAGACTCCCGAGGAGGTGTCATAGTATACTCACGGATTCCTGATGTTCCTTTTCGGCACCACTCTGTTTGCCGATAGGGGGAACACTGTTGGGCTCTATCTGCTGAGCGCCCTAGTGGACCTTTCACAGGTTAGCCGATATGATTGGGGTGGTGCCAGCTTGGCCACTCTCTACTGTTATATGAGCGCGACTTCCCGCGGACGGGGGAATATACTTGGCGGCTATTGGAGAGCCTGGGAGGTACTTTCTGCCCTTTACATTTTTGCTTCTCATGATTTGTACATTGCACACACGGCGCACTTTACATTCTGTACTTTGCACTTTGCTCTCAGCATGTTGCATTTACATTCTGGGTTCAGCATTCTGTATTCTGATGGCCACTGCTCTGTTTCTCACAGTTGTGGGTCTACGCATACTTCCCGGTATTAGCCCCAGAGTTTATGGTGGAGGTGCCCTTTACGATTCCGTATTCGCTCGTATTCGAAGGCCAGTACCGGCCGAGACCTCGGGAGTCTCTTCCCTATTTGCGGCAGTATTTTGACACAGTGCGGTCATCGGAGGTATTTCAGAACTCTCAATTCTTTATGTTTCCAATCTTACATTTTTACAATCTCTGATCAGCTTATGCATTGATTACCCACAGATCACATGGCAGCCCTGGGCGCCTTTTGGTAGAGATCTCCGATTTTGGTTTGCCGGAGGATGGGGTATCTCCCGGTATAGGATCCTGCTTGAGGGGCCAGTTGGTAGGGCTTTGTTTTTGGGTGATCGCTTCTTATGCCAGGTGTGGGGCTACGCCTCTCAGGACCCTCCTTTAGCACCCCCAGCCAACATATGGACTGCTGATAGGCTCCCGAACCAGGGTGTGATTGATGCCAGGTTGGGTACTGATGCATTTCTTCATCTGGATCAGGGGGTGTACGCGACTTATCATCACACATATCTGATGCCTCCACTGACGGGGGTTCGTACTCCGACGATGAGGTCTGCTGGTATGCCATCACCGAGCCGGGCTCGTACTGCAGATGCCCCTTCCACTAGCAGGGCTTGTACATCTAGAGGTGGGGGTGGATTGGTTCCCCCGATTCCTTCGACTTATCCTCATCCTGGATGGTCGGATATGCCGACTGAGCTGATGGGGTGGCAATATGGGACTACCTCTCCGATTTCGATCCCGATAGAGCCTCCGATGCCTGGCCACCGATATGTCAGAGACCCCGACTCACCCCCAGTATGCTTTACAGCTTTGATTCATTACTTAGATATTTGGACATTTATTCCTTTACTGATACTCTTGCCTTTGCATCTGCAGCCTCCTGTCGAGTACATGGATGAGGTGCCCGAGATGGTAGCCTCACTTGAGGGGATAGTCCTGCGAAGAGAGGCGCAGTTGTCCATCATGGGTTTCCAGGTACCCTTTAGTTTTCTGGCATTTATCGTACTTCTGATAACATGCTGATTTTGAACATTTTACTACATTGATAGGCTGCCTGTGTAGAGCACATCCGACACACACCACATTCATGCATTATTCCTGCGTACATCCACTCTGTGTAGTTTGCTTGCATCTGTATCTGATATACATGTTTTAGCTGATGTATTCAAACTGCAATTTTCATTTTCAGATGCCTCCGGTGTATGCTCAGTCACAGGCCGGGCCATCCGGGCCTTCCCGAGGAGGTGGGCCATCTAGGCCTTCTCGAGGAGGTGGGCCATCTAGGCCTTCTCGAGGGGCTGGGAGAGGAGAGCCGTCTCACAGACGCAGAGTGCACATCATCCAGGAGGAGGCCAATGAGGAGGAGGAGGTTGCCGATTGTCAATCAGATACATCTGCAGATAGGGAGGAGGTTCTGACCCTGGTTCCGGGAGTGGAGGTGAGGCCGAGGAGGATCCTAAGGGCGACAGCTCCGACTCGGATGGTGCCGGTGGTGCACAGGTTGCTTCGCATAAGAGGATGAAGAGGGCCTCTTATTCTTGCTCTTGAGAGCATTGATCGGTATTCCTGTTTTATTTACCTTTTTGCTAGTAGTTATAGCACATTGTACATTGTTAGGCAGTTTTATTTTCTGTAAAACTTGGACCCTTGTTGTAAAATGTTGTAACAAAGGAATGATGATGGAATGAAACAACTTTTGAAAAAGTGTTGTATTTTGTGTTCTCAGCATCGCATCGCATCTTTTTGCACCAAAATGAGATTGAATAGATATGTGTATTGTGCATTTGGCCAAGTCAAGTAGTGAACCGACACAACAGACAACTTAACTCACCAAAACAATAACAGAATCTTAGCAAGTTTACAACTCGATAAGCAAAACACAACAAAGTTGACGACTCGATAAGTAAAGCACAACAAAATTGATTAAACAAAAAGTAACAACCCAATGTGCAAGACTTGACAGCTCGACAAACTTAACAACTCGATAAGCAAAACAACAACTCGATAAGCAAGACAACAACTCGATAAGTAAGACTTAACAACAACTCTATGAGCGAAGTGCATTTCGGACGATCTGGGTGACGGAACGCATCCGAAACTGAGTGAAATGGAGGCCTTCGACACTCCCGATGCATGGAAATGCTAGGAACTCCCTTCCAGAGGGTAAAACAGGACCAAAGACACACTTGGGAGCATGGCTGGCCACCTTTGGGAACTGGCCGGCCAGTTTTTTGCATTTGAGGGGAGAGAGGTGGCCGGCCTGCCAGGAAAGGTGGCCGGCCGGCCACTTAGCCCAGCAACCACCAAATTTTTGACACGTGTCCCCCGAACAGTGTCTTATCCTCTTTAAAAGCTCTAGCCTTGTGGTTGATTCATTTTATCTCAATTTTGCACCAAAATGGAGGCGTTTCTCATCGAAATTCTCACAGCTTGGATTGCTTCTTTAGATGGCTCGGAAAAGTTGAACTTCCGGGGTTTCAGTTTGAATGCACTATTCACGCTGAGCCGTACTCCGCTGCACCTTCCCTTCCTTCATGCCGCGGTGAGGTTTTGGAACCCGGTGACGCATGTGTTTAGGTTCGGCGGGCAAGAGGTATGTCCAACTTTTGAAGATTTTCAAGTTTTGATGGAATCCGAACGTCATGAGGAAATTTTGCTTCAGTTTTGCTTCGGTCACGCCCAAGCTTTAGGGCGGATGTGTGGACTCACCATTCATGATGCTCGGTCCCTGATCTGCAATGGGGAACTGGACATCCTCGGCTTGATTCATCATTTTTCTGACGTCGGTGACCGCGGCAACCATCATTGGCAAGGTTTTCGGCAACACGCCCTTTGTTTGTGCATTCTATCTCACTTTCTGCTTGCCCCAGGCTTCAATGGATCTAGCATCCGTCTGATTGAAGTTGCGCAAGGCTTGAAGGAAGCCAAAAGCTGCATTGCCGTGACTTTGGCCGAAACACTGATGGGCTTAGATGCTTTCTATCACCGGGAGACGACCAGATTCGCGGGAAGCCCACTACTGCTGCAGGTAATGTTTCCCACCCAATTTCACGTATATATTGCTCACATCACTCAGCCCTCGGGCTCGGTTTTTCTCACAAACCCTTGTCTTACTTTTCTCTCGTCGTACATCTCTCCATTCTTTATTCTCTCATTTTTCATCCCTCCCCAAGTATGGTTGATGGATAAATTGCAGGTTGTGGACTCTTGCCCAGCCTACTCAGCTCGTGGCTACTTCTTTCGACAACGCCTAGTCGATGCCCTTGATAAAGGGTGGTGGTTCGACTGGATGTGCAATTTGTCTGCAGATTGCATCGCTTGGCACTGTCCTTGGCTCAATCTCCCGGCAATGAGCTATAGCATGTCCCGGCAGACCGGGATCCAGTTGATTGGTCTGACCCACTATGTGTTCTACTTTCCATTCCGGTTCCTGCGCCAGTTCGGTCATGATCAGACTTGCCCGCCATAGGGGATAGAGTATCTTGCCACATTCCCAGTTCGAGGCGCACAGCTTGCCCGATATGCCACAGCATGGGGGACTAGAGAGCTCCTGGCCCCCGCTCCCACTTTCAATTGCACTTTGACTAACGAGTGCTTGGGTTGGCTCAATAAAGAGGCACAGATTGGACCCAGCTTGGCATCAGAGGCTTCGACCAGCTCTAGGAGGGGGCGCAGGGACACCTGACTTATTTATGCTCCGAATTTATCGCTTTACCAGTACTTTCAAGTTTTCTTTATGAATGTAATAAAAAGCAACTTCAATTCGTATGTAAGAGCAGGAGAACTCTGTTTTGAAATCAATGAAGTTGAAGGTTGTGGGTAGTGAAAATTTTCCGCTTTGGTCCAAAAATGGTCTTAGTTGTAAAAAGATTAATTTGAACAAAGTCAACTTTTATTAAAACTTTTCAAAACCATTTTCGATATGGATCAGAACTGGACATGCCTGAGATCTGTCACTGAGATGCACAACCCCGAATTCTTGTAACTGGAAAGTTGCCCCTAGTCTGAATAGCACCGCGGCACTTCATGGCAACGGAAAGTTGCCCCTAGTCTGAAAAGCACTGCACCGAAGATCTCGATGAATGCTGATGGACAAAGATGACTGAGATGATCAAAATGGAAAAAGTTGATTGGGAGAAAAGTTTATGGCTGAACTCCAGGATGAAGTTGCGTACGTATCCCAAAGATGGGAATCAAGCCTTACATAGTTCAAGCTCGGGTTCACTCAGGTATTTTCACTCTCCTTTTACGCTCTAACTTTTGCCAAGGCCGCCCTTTGCGGGTTTTCAACCTTGCGAGCTCAGTTTTTGTAGTTTCAAATTTTTTGTGCTCTGAGTTTTGCCTAGGTCACCCTTTCGGGTTTTCGACCTAGCGAGCCTCTCAAGGGTAATATTTCTTCAACTTGTCCATATTGATCGGTTGTGAGAACTCTAAGCCATCTAGATCCATCAGAACCACAGCTCCACCTGACCAGATAGACTTGATGATGTAGGGACCAGTCCAATTGGGTCTGAACTTGCCCCTTGGGTCGTGGATGGGAGCTCGGTTGTCTTTGAGCACCAAATCTCCTTCCTTTAGATTCCTGGACTTAACTTTCTTGTTGAAAGCCCGGGCAATTCTGCGTTGATAACCTTGGACATGGTACAGTGCCTTCAGTCTTCTCTCATCAAAGAGCATGAGTTCCTCAAACCTGCTCTGCTGCCAATCCGCTTCGGCTATTTGACACTCGGCCAATACTCGTAATGACGGAACCTCAATCTCGATAGGTAGAACGGCCTCCATCCCATAAACCAATGAATACGGAGTCGCCCCAGTAGAAGTTTTGATTGAAGTCCAGTAGCCCCACAGAGCAAACGGCAGCTTATCTGGCCAGTCCCGGTAGGTTTCCACCATCTTCTGCAATATGTGCTTGATGTTCTTGTTGGCAGCCTCAACTGCTCCATTGGTTTACAGCTGATAGGTAGATGACTTATGAAAAGCCACGTTGTATTTTTCCAACAAGTCAATCACTTCCTTCTTGAAGTGGGAACCGTTATCTGAAATTATCTCGTTTGGGACTCCATAGCGACATATGATGTTGTTTCTGATAAACTTTGCGACATGTGAAGCCTTCAACACCACATAAGATTGGGCCTCGACCCACTTCGTGAAATAATCTATTGTGACCAGGATGAACTCATGCCCATTCGATCCCTTCGGAGTGACGGCCCCGATCACATCAATTCCCCAGACTGAAAATGGCTATGGCGAAGTCATATTATACAGCTTCGACAGCAGAATGTTCATGCGATTTGCATGAATTTGACACTTGTGGCATCGCCGAACAAAGCCGATACAATCCTCCTCCATGGTGGACCAGTAGTAACCCTGTCTGAGGATCTTCCGTATTAGCATTAATCCGTTCATATGCGCACCACATTCCCCTCCATAGATGGCCTCCATTAGCCGCTTCGATTCTTCGATATCGACACACAACTTATGCATTCCCAGATGACCTCTCTTATACAGCTTACCCTCACAGATGATGAACTGAACGGCCATTCTTCTGATTGCCCTTTTATCCTTGGCATTTACCCTTACGGGTATGCTTCCTTCTCCAAGAAATTCCAAATGTCGTAATACCAGGGGTTTTCGTCCTGAACCTCATCTATAGCAGCAATCGACTCGTAGGCTGGCGCAAATTTCTGGTCAATGATGACTGGACGCATCCGGACTCCGAATGGGATGTCTATCATGGAAAATAGAGTTGCTAAAGAATCTGCGAACCTGTTGTTCTCTCTTAGTAGATGAGCAAAGTTTAGCTTTTCAAACCGAGGAATTAACAAATCCAAGGTCTGGTGATACATCATCATCTTTTCTTCTTTGACTTTCCAGTCACCTTTTGCTTGAGACACAACAAGATTCAAGTCCCCGATGACGTCCAACCGTCTTGCCCCTAGTTCCAGGGCTGCTTCTAGACCAGCAATGCATGCCTCATACTCTGCTTCGTTGTTCGAAACTTTGAATCGGAGTTTGAAGGCTAGAGGGATACGGGACTTATCAGGTGCTATTAGCAGCACTCCTATCCCATACCCGTACTGGTTTGATGCTCCGTCAAAGTACATCGTCCAAGTTTCATCGTCGATGTGCAAAATGGCCTCATCTGGGAATAAGTACTCAACTGCTTCACCCTCTTCCACTGGATGGTCGGCTAAAAATTCTGCTACTGCTCTTCCCTTGACTGACTTGTGTGTTACATACTTCAGATCGAATTCGGAGAGCAACAGCAACCAACGAGCTAGCCTACCCGTAAGTGCTGGTTTCTCGAAAAGATATTTGATGGGATCGAGTCGTGAAACCAACATTACGGAGTGAGCTAACAGGTAGTGCCGTAGCTTCCTGGTAGCCCATACCAAAGCTAAGCAAGCCTTCTCCAAAGGTGTGTAGTGAGTCTCATACTCTAGCATCTTCTTGCTCAGATAGTAGATGGCTTTCTCCACCTTGTTTTCTGATTCCTGTGCGAGCATACAGCCCATTGTAGTCTCAGTAACTGATAGGTACAATATCAACGGTTTCCCCGGCTCTGGTGGTGACAACACGGGCGGGTTCTGCAAGTATTCCTTGATCTGCTCCATGACTTGGCATCGGCCGTCCTATTGGAATTTCTTTCCTTTCTTCAGGAGACCAAAAAGTGGTTCACAAGTCAAGGTTAATTTTGAGATAAACCGTCTTACGAATTGCACTTTACCCAGAAAGCCTCGCACCTCCTTTTCAGTCCTTGGTGGGGGCATTTCTAGGATGGCCTTGATTTTGGAAGGGTCGACTTCAATACCTCTCTGTGTAATTAGAAACCCCAACATTTTTCCCGCTGTAACACCGAATGTACATTTTTTAGGATTCAGCCGCAACCGGAATTCTCTGATCCTTTGAAAGAACTTTTGCAAGGCGGTGTAGTGGCCCTCTCTTTCTTTGGACTTGACAATCATGTCGTCCACGTACACCTCAACCTCTTTGTGGATCATATCGTGCAATATCGTGGTCGCGGCCCGTTGATAAGTAGCTCCAGCATTCTTCAACCCAAACGGCATTACTCTGTAGCAGTATGTCCCCCACGGGGTGGTGAATGCAGTCTTTTCCCGGTCTTCTAGTGCCATCACTATCTGATTGTATCCTGAGAAGCCATCCATGAATGAGAGCAAAGCATGCCTTACTGTGAAGTCCACTAGCTCATCAATATGCGGCAAGGGAAAGTCGTTCTTCAGACTGGCTCTGTTCAAATCCCTAAAATCCATGCATACTCGGATTCTGCCATCCTTCTTCGGCACTGGAACGATGTTGGCCAACCAAGTCGGGTATTCGGATACCAGCAGGAAGCCTGCGTCGATTTGCTTGGTGACCTCTTCCTTAATCTTGAGAGCCCAGTCCGGGCGGATCCTCCTGAGCTTTTGCTTGACAGGTCAGGCCTCGGGGTCAAGAGGGATCCGGTGCTGTACAATCTCAGGATCGATCCCAGGCATGTCTTCGTAGGACCACGCAAAAACATCTTTGAAATCTTTTAATAAGGCGACTAAGCGCTCGCGTTCCTTCGAAGACAACGTGGACCCGATCTGGACCAGCCGCGGGTCCTCCTCAGTACCAATGTTCACGGTAATGATTTCATCCATTAGGGGTTTAACAAATCTCTCCTGCTCTTGCTCAATTAAGCATTGCAAAACCGGAGGAATTTCTTCCTCGTCATTTTCATCAAAATTTTGAAAGTCTGAGTTTATGCAATAAATTAAGGGCACAGAAAAGTACTCAGAAACCACAGCTATTTGATTCTCATTAAGCACATCCAAATCGTCCGATTCCTCGGTTACAATAGACTCAAATGAGAAAGAAAAAGACGACCTGGACAAGACTGTGGCATCCGGGTTATCAACCCCAAGATTACCAAACTTAGACTCAGTCGAGCTGGAACCTGATTCCGACTCACAAGATTCGGTGGAATCAAATTTCGGCTCACTACCTAACCCAGTACTGCTGGACAAAAATCCCTCTTCATATTGCCAAGTGAGAGAGGGTGCGATAGATGCATCCAAAATAGTCGCTGGCAAGCTCGTAGCCGTTTCATCCCCAATCATGGAAACTGAGAAGTTATCCCCCAAGCACTTATGGTCGATCGGAGGATCTAAAAGTAGACATGCCAGTGCTATCCCCATTTCAATTTCAGTGCCCTCGGAGTCCACTACCTTACACTGCTCAACCTCGGTGATGGGTGCATACGCTTCTTGACAACGTCATCCCCGGATAGTTGTAGGTCAAAGAAAATATCGAAGCCTGGTACGTGCTTCTTCTCCGCGTTCAGCCATGGCTCTGGGAAGCCACAAAATGGAAAGTCTTCCCCCTCCCAGACGAAGCGTCCGTTTAGGGTACCCTAAATGGGCCTATGCATCAGCTCAAATGGCTTCCCAGCCTTCTTTGCTCTGGCTCTTCCAGCCATTTCTTTTTCCTTTCTTAACCAATCCTCTTTGGTGGGCTGATAACCCAATCCAAAGGTATGAGGGTTGTGTGGCACTTCGGCCAATGCTGCGATGCCCTTTCGGCCACTCCTTCCCAATCCCATCCCGGGGATGTGTTGTAGCTTGTTCATGAGGTATACAGATTAAGCACTGACGTACACTCCCTTATTAACAGCCATGATATTCTGCACAACCCGAGCCTCAGCCAGAGTGAACCCTGATAAGAACATATCCTCCGTGTTGTGCTCGATTTCCAAGACTGGTGTAGATACCTCCGGAGGTGGGTGGATCGATGAATTCCCGAAAACAATGGCTACTCCCTTTCCATAGGGGTATTTCACCATTTGATGTAGAGTGGAAGAGACTACCTTTACCTGGTGCAACCACGGCCGCCCCAAGAGTAAATTAAAGGTTGTAGGAACGTCTAAGACATGGAATTCAATGTTGTGTTGTCCTGGACCAACCTGGGTCTGAATTTTGACAGTCCCCATCACCTCTCTGCTGGTGTTATCATAGGCTCTGATCACTTGAGTAGTCGGCACAAAGTCTGCGGGCTTTAACCCGATTGCATATGTTGTCCTTGACGGGCACACATTAATGGCGGATCCTATGTCGACAAGAACCACTAGCACCCACTTGTCTCTACATTCCACAGAGATGTAGAGGGGTTTGTTATGATTTGCGCCCTCAGGCGGCAGTTCTTTGTCTGAAAAGGTTATCGTCGGGGAACCTCCTCTTGGAAAGACCAGTCCAACCAGCTGCTCTGGTGTGGTATCTATAGAGAGTTTAGCCTTGTCCATAGCAGATAGGACAGCTTGCCTGTGCACTCGTGACACCATAAGCAGTCCCCAGATGGAGATGTCTGCTTGTATTTTCTTCAGCTGCTTCAGCACAGCTTCCTCTTCAATCTGCTTTTCCTTTTGCTTCTCAGCTTCTTTATCCTTCCCAGATGCCTCGGGTTGGTCTAGGTGCAGGGGTTTGAAATATCGCCCGCTTCTTGTCATGTGGTCAACCTCATCGAGGTACCAGGTGTCATCTGGTTGATTGCTTCCCCAATCATCGTCTGTGTGGGCAAGACATAAATCATCGTCTTCTCACTACATTTCGTTGGCATTCGAAAGGCACCTGTCTGGCTCCGGCAGATTGTACTTGCAGCACTTTCAGCCCTTATGCTCACAGCATCTTTTGTCTTCGTGCCCGCAGCACTTTCAATCTCTTCATGGGTTTTGGCTTTTCGGATTCTCTCAGAATCCCAAATCTTTTCTTGTTCCAACTGTGTTAGTGCAGTTTGTTGTTCAGTTTTCCCTGCATCCACAATGCCCCTGTTCTGAGCGAAATTCTTTGTACCGGCGCTCTCCGGCAATGTATTCTGACTCTCGGCCCTTCCAGCCATAACTGATACCCTTCCCCCTACCGGGCCCTGTTATGGTTGGAACTCTTCCACCACATCTGGTTGATCATCCAACCATCCAGTGGCCTCTGCCGATTCCTCATAATCAAACCAGTTGACTGCTGCGCCTCCTGATTCTTGATCATCAAAAAACTGTAGGTTGGCAAAGCCCTCTTCTACGGCCGTCAAATTATCTGTCCCCTGCTCAAATCTATCCCTCCAGATCACACACAATTCTGTTCTCTCTGGCAATTCTATACTTGGCTCAGACTGGCCCATTGACAGGATGTACTCACTCGGATCGTAGGCTTCCCTAGCAAAATTCCCAGACTGCTCAAACCCTAACTCAATAGTTCCATCCTCCTCTGTAATTTCCCCTGCACCGTCTTCAACAACCACCACCATTGGCTCAAGTTGGGTTGTAGAGATGTCCAACATGCACAAAAAGTCAGTGCAGTCGGGAAGGAACACCTTTGGCTTAGGTAGATGGGAGGGAGTGATATAAATGCTAGGATCGTAAGACACGACCCCAGTTTGGATACAGTTGACTCTTTTGGGAGGTGGAGCTGGGTTGTGTGTAGGGAGTGGGTTGGTTGTAACATTGGGTCTTTCTGGTGGCAAAATCACCTGTTTGTCAATGAGATTCTGAATCTCATGACGCAATCTGAAGCATTGGTCTGTGTCCTGACCGTGTTGCTGGTGATATGCACAATACTTGGCTGGGTTGTGAGTGGGGGGGAGTGGATTTGGTAACGGCCTCGGCTCCAGGAGTTTTAGATGCCCTTTTCTGATTAAGACCCCTAGAGCTTTGGACAGGGGCATGTACAGTGGAGTAAAGGTTCTTCGGCCTCTGGGTTGGTAATTAGTGGTCTGTGTATTGTTTCCGGATGCACCGGAGAAGGGTGTGGCTGCCATGGGCCTTGGAAGGGGAGGGGGAATGGTGGAAACCATGCTAACCTCCGAAGTTCTTGCAGTTGCAGCGCCACTCGGGCCTGCATTGTTGTCGCGGTTAAAAGTTCTCCGAGGTTGCTCCCTGTCTTGGTCAGTCAGACCCTGTTTCATTGCATCTTCAATTTGTACCCCCATCTCGTGCAGATCCGAAAAGGTGGGGAAGGGGAGTACAATCATCTTTTGCATTAGTTTTGGTTGGAGATTGCGCACAATCATCCTGATCTAGTCCATATCGGTGGGCCTTAAAATCATCATCGAGGCCTTCGCCCTCCATCGGGTCACGAAATCTGAGAAACTCACTTTGGGCTCCTGCCTTATTGTTTCGAGATCACGAGTGGTAATCTCAATTTGGGTGTTGTAAGAGTATTGCGCAACAAAGGCCTCGGCCATTTCATCCCAACTCCGCTTGACATCATCCTCCAACTTCGCATACCAGATGGCGGTTACTTCCGACAGGGTTCGGCCAAATAGCGAAAGCTTTTGGGGTCTGGTTAGGCCCATTGGTCGTAGTATATCTGAGAATAGTCGGAGGTGGACCATGGGATCACCAGATCCATCGAAGCGATCGATCTGCGGCATTTTGAATCTATCCGGCAATGTTACAGCCACATCGGTATATCCGTCCTCGATATCCGGAATAGCCTTCACTCCCTGGGATTTTTTGAATAGCTTCTCGAGCTTGCTCAATTTCCATGCTGTATGGTCTATTCCAAACTCGAAGGGAGAGTCCGGGTGGTTGGCGGGTGTATGGGTTTTGGACAGTTGAGGCGGAAGTGGGGGTGGAGCTGGCCCCGTTGGAATGTCCGTGTCCTCCTGGATGTTTTGGACATTTGGCAAGGTGTTTTGGATGTTTGGCAGGACATTCTGGGTAGTTGGTGTTTGCTCGGGTAGGGGGACTCCTGGTGGGGGAGGGTTTGGATGTGAGGCTGATGCTCCGGCTTGCTGCTGGAGCCGGGTAATTAGCTCCGCCTGCTGGGCCATGATTGTGGCCTGCTGTTTAGCGAACTCCGCTTGGCGGACAGCGTCCTCCTGCATCTGTCTCATACTCTCTTGGAGTTGGCGCATCATTTCTTCCATCCCAGCTATATTTTGCTGATCTTGCTGACTGACTAGTATGTGTATCTCTATGGCAGAAACTAAGACCTAAGCCCGACTGTTCACTGCTAGGATAGGCCACTGTTCTGGTAACCTCTGCTCAGACACACTACGCCTTCTCGGCCTTCTTCTGACAACTGGGGGTAGAGAATGGAACACTGGCTATCCATCAACCAGATCCTCAGATCGATTGAGCCGACGACCTCTTGTCCAAAGTGCTTGGGGAATATCTGCTGGGTTCGAAGCAATTGTGCTAAAACTTGTCCTAGCAAAAAGATAAATAACGCAATAAGGAAACAGACAAACAGATAAATGAACAGCATAACAGCTTAAAATAAATACGCAACACATGGCTGGGCATAACAACACACGGTCGATAAGCTGGATACACACTGTTCTCAAACACTGATCATTATCCCTGAATCATTGTCCCCGAAAACTGAATCTGATACCCGCAAATAACTGATTCTCAAACACTGACTGATGCCCGCAGGCCTGATGCCCAAACTCATAAACTCATTCATGCATTCCCTATAGAGACGCACTCCAAAAGCACATAACAGATTAGTGAGAGCCAAAACACCCCTATGTTGGGGTACGGTTTCCCTGTCCTATTTTGTCAGGAGCTAGGGTTTCACTACGCACGCAGTGGTTTCAAACAACCTATATCGAGTAAGCAACCTGTCCTAGTTTGGAATGGTCACTACGGATCTGTAATATGCACTAGGTCAAATGGTCAAAGAGGGTGCCCCGGTAAAACCGGGGTTTGTGTTCTATATCGGGCAGAGTTCAGAACCGTAAGTAAGCCTTATGGCACGTGACCCGGCAAATCGCTCAGGAATAGCAGATGGCAAACACGGTGTCCTAGGCGCACCAATGCAAATGAAATGCAAAGAAACACACAAGTGTAGTCAAAACCAGATATCATGAGTTCGAGTCAAGTTCTCTAAATCCCCAGTGGAGTCGCCAGAAACTGTAGACGTCCCCGAACGCCTCGGGGGGGAATGAGTCCCCCGTTCCGTTCGTCTTGGGCTCACTACAGTTCAGGACTCAAATTGTCACGGTTCGTAATCTGAACCAAAGAGTCCAAATCCGGCAAATCGTTTTGAGAAAACAGATTTTTTTGAAAGAAGCGCCAAACATGGACTGCTTTGCCAGATACAGAGTCGCCACCTAAATATTTTATTTTTGGGGAAATTTAGGAAACCCTGACTCATTTGCCTAAGGGCACGTGTCCGTCATCACCAAAGTTGCCTCGGCTCGGGAACTTGGGTACGATTGGGGAATGTCACTTTGTGAGCACCCCCGCTCGCCCGATCAAAGATCGGCCTCTACTAATCATGATATCCAGTTTTGAAAACATTGTGCATTCTTATTCCGGTTATTAGCCTAGATTTACTATGTGATGCGCACAACATACAAGTATAGACTGGATCGCCTGAATTGGAACAAAGCATTTCATGTTTGTTTTTTGAAAGATAGTTTGCTACCCGCAGGTAGGCTTAAAATGCAGATTTTGCCACCCTCGGGTGGGCTTAGAAAAGATGGTTTTGCCACTATCTAGTGGACTTAAAACTCACAGTTGATGATTTGTCCCAATCCAAATAACCCAACCTTCACCCACAGGCATTCAAGCAGGTATATCACATAAGCAAATAGCCTCATGGTAAGTATGCTATCATGGCAGTCACTCACACACATGCAAGGATGGTAAAGCATAAAAACTTCCCGAGTACTCCAAGCCAAAACAGAAGCTAATTAGAAATCCATGCATGATCCTAATTATACAGAAATGCCTAATGCAACACATGCGATAATGCAACTATAGCAGGCTCGGCTATTCTAAACATGGCATATGGAATGCTACAGCTAACACGTATTCAACTTGAAATTGAAATACAATGCAGTGAGTTATGATGCGCCGAGCCCGGTGCATGCAAAACAGATGAATGAATGCAAACATGCTATCATACTATATGCTAATTGAAACATGCCCTAATTTAACCATCATAAGTTGGTAAATAAAAGGGAGAAAGACGTGGGGTTGGAAGACATACACTTATTACAACATTGCCCTCGCGCAGAGGGTCCAAATAAATCATATACAGTCCCAAATAAATAATACAGTCCCAATAAGTAGAAAATCCTAATTAATTAACAGATTAATCTAGGAAAGCTATAAACTAGCATGCAAGCTAGGGATTGCCTCGACTCTATTCCGAATGATGGATGATGCATGTTCGGGTTGCCTTGGTACGGAAATCCAAAACGACGCCCCGATTAGCCTCTATTTGCAATTGTTCTTGGAAAGCGCGCCAAGCTCCGAAAGGCTGCTGATTCTAGATTTGCTGCAACAGAGAGCAGGAAAGGGGCATGGCAATGTATTTTTACATATGTATGCATGCCTCGATCCTCGTGCCACCAATCACGCATCTCGATGCACGATGGCCGATGAGTCGAATTGCACAACTCAATATGAAATGAATGCACATACAAACACAACAAGACCAAGACTCTATCATGGATAATCCGGAGTGTCGGTGACTGGGGAATTGAGACATGTTCCGTCACTTAGAGTACGAAACGTACCTCGTTTCCCGTGCTCGGGCTAACTCCTATCCCAAACACAATGCAATATGCATGACATGCATGAATACAACTAAGATACAACCTAACATGTACAATGCTATGAAATGACATACACGATGTACAAGGTAACATGGCATACACAACGTGCTAACATACAACCTAGCATACACAATGCTATGAAACGAAATGGCATACACAATTCATAATGGACTTACACCAACACAAGTGGACCTCAGCCACACTCACATAAGAGGCCATAAGATGAAAATGAGACACTCGAGATGCGTGCACACATGCACGCAAACCGAGGATCGAACCTAAGGCACGAATGCCACTCTACCAAAGCATGGTAAGGCATGGAACATGATAGGCAAACAAGCAAATTTCAGCACTAAAACATGATGCTAAACAGCCCCGAAGCATGGCAATATGGCACCCGATGCATGAGATGAGACCCGAAACTCAAAACTAGGCACATGGAATGACTTATAGCTATACAAAGCATGCATTATTTGAACATGAAGCATGAAGACAGAGTCAAGGCAGTCCCAAAACATGAACTTTTCCAGTTTAGAGTGTGGCCAAAAAGTGCTAGCTGGATGGCTTAAATTAGCATGCAATTTTGGCTATCAAACATGGATTACATGGAAACTACATGAAGAAAATGAGTACTCACCAAACCAGCGAAAATTGGTGAACTAAACATGCTAAAATATGCCCAAAAAACTATGGAAATGCAGCCAACACATGCACGAATGATAAGCTCCTTTAGAGGGCATACAAAGGGATTCTTAAGCACATACAAGATGGACATGTGGAAGCCCTAAACCAACTTTGAAAATCAAATATGGTAGTCCCAAAACTCAACAAATTGACCCTAAAATGTGCCTAAGAAGCATGCAAGATGGGGTCGCTTTGAAAGGCCAAGATGGCCATCAAACAAGCCAAGGTGAGAGGGGGTCACCCCCGTCTAATTTGGAGGCTCAAAACAGCATCAAAGCCACTAGAAATCCACTATATTCTAGTGGCTAGAAGGTTAAATAAGGCATGCAACAAGGGTTAGGGTGTAAGGCTCAAAATGGGAAGCAACCAAGCATACAAGATAGCATATGACCTCAAACAAAAATGGGACCTTAATAAAACATGAAGATGATGTCAAAAAAAACCTATTTTCAGTTTATAACAAGTCTCAAAAGTGATCACAAATATGGCTTATCTATCATGCAAAAAAAGGCCCTAAAAAGGGGAAAATAGATAAGGGACAGCAGCTGGACTCAAATGGCAAAGATCCCTTCAACAAAGTTTAAGAGGGGCTCAAAACAAGGCACTTCACAGTTTACATCTAGCCACGAAAGTGAACACAAGTAAGGCTAAACTATCATGCAAGAAAAGGGCCTAAAAGAGGGGTAAAGAGACAAATGGTAGCTGCTGGCCTCAAAAAGAGGAGAGTCCTTCAACAATGTTGAAGAGGGGCTCAAAACATGATATATTACAGTTTATTACCAAGTCCAAAACAGCTCACAAATAGGCCTAAAATACTATGCAAAAATAAGCCTAAAAGAGGATTTAAACGCAAAGGGTAAGAAGGAAGCCTCAAACAAGGAAAGGCCCTGAATCAAACATAAAAAGGAGGTAAAAATATGACTATTTACAATTTGGGTCGGAGCCCAAAAATGCAATCAAGAGGAGCTAATATATTGAGCAAAAAAAGACTAGAAAAAAAGAAAATGGGACTCACCCTTGTAGAGCCAATCTTCAACAGCCTTTGGACCAAGTTTGGGAGCTCTTAACCTCTGGAAGACAGCCTCAAGTTGCTGGAATGGATGTTGGAGGTATTGTGCTATGGCTTGTAGGGTAAAGGGTGTAGGAAGCTTAAGGTTTTGAGGTGTGGAAGAGAGGGAGAGGGAGAGTTGTATGCAAGAGCCTTAAACAAAATTTTGTAACCCCTGAAACACAGTTGGGGGTGCTGGTTATATAGGCAAAAGTGTGGAGGAAAAGGGGGGGAAATGAAATTCAAATTTTCCCCCCAAAAGTTCCCCCCTCAGATACAGAATCTGGGGGGAAAATGAGGGTGTATTTGTGGGGAACCAGCTGTGGGGAGCATGGCCGGCCAGTTTCTGGGAGCTCAGGTGGCTGGCCGGCCACCTCCCTTGGCCGGCCGGCTAGGGTCAAAAAGGTCAATTAGAGAAAGCTGGCCGGCCACCCATATTGGTGGCCTCCCATGTGTGCACAACACAGCTATGTAGTTGAAACCCTGAAAATGTGAACTAGGAGATAGAAAACCCAACTTTTCAAAGGGGTTCAAAAGGGTCAGGAACAATTGCTGGCCGGCCATGACATATTGGTGGCCTCCCAGGTATGTACAACACAAATATGTGGTTGAGGGCCAAAGAAAGTGTCCTTGGAATGGTCAACATCAGCTTTCTAGCAAGAAAAACGAGTGACCAGGAGCGATGAAGGAAAAAAGCTGGCTTTCAGAACAATTGCTGGCCTCCCACCCTTCTACGACCTTCATAACAATGAAAATAAGGTCCCTTCCAAAAATGAACTCAAACCGATGCAAATTGAGGGTTCGGGGGGCCGAAACACGCACCGGCCCGACCGTCATATAATCGGAGGTGGTGTTCGACCACGAAGTTGGTCTCTCGGACCACAGTGTCCCTCAAAAGGGATCAAATAAGATGCACGCCAAAAACCAGAGCAAACGGAGGTGGTTAAGCGGTCCCGAACCGAGGCACACGGCCAACGGCTCTGAAAATCGGAAACTGGGCTCCGAAACGGGAAAAGTGGCCTATGACCACGAAACGTAGCCTACGGCCACTGAGAGATGATCTACGAGACCTCTCCCTTCCTTCAGGAAGAGAAAATAGAGAAAACAGAGCCTGGTTCACAAACCCAGGCAAAGCACAGAAAAGCCCAGAAGTCCGGAGGCAAGGCTCACGGCCGAGACTCTTAAGCTTCGGAACGAGCACGATATGCAACATCACCAAGCGCTCAATCGGTGACGTCTGAGTCTTAAGGTCGGTCAAAAATGGGGTGTTTACACTTATGGCCACTAATGTGAGTGTGGCTGAGGTCCACTCATGTTGGTGTAAGTCCATTATGCATTGTGTATGCCATTTCAATTCATAGCATTGCGTTTGCTAGGTTGTATGTTAGAGCATCGTGTATGCCATGTTACATCGAGCATTGTGTATGTCATTTCATAGCATTGTGTATGTTAGGTTGCATGTTAGGATTGCATTTATGCATGTCATGCATATTGCATTGTGCTTGGGATAGGAGTTAATCCAAGCACGGGAAACGAGGGACGTTTCATACTTTGAGTGACGGAACGTGTCTCAATTCCCTGTCGCCAACACTCCGGATTATCCATGATGGAGTTTAGACCTTTTTGTGTTTTCATGTGCATTCAATCCATATTGAGTCATGCAAATTGACTCCTCGGCCATCATGCATCGAGATGCGTGATTGGTGGCACGAGGATCGAGGACTACATTCCCTGAAGAGTAGTCAAGCATACATATGTGAAAATACATTGCCATGCCCCTTTCCTGCTCTCTGTTGCAGTAAATCAGAAACCAGCAATCTTTTGGGGCTTCGTGCAATATTCTAGGCTTAATTGTAAACAGAGGCTAATTGGGGCGTCGCAATGGATTTTCGCGCAAGTAACTTGAACATGCATCATTCATCATTCGGAACAGAGCTGAGGCAGTCCACAGATTTGCGTGCAATTTACTGCTTTCCTAGATTAATTTGTTAATTAATTAGGGTTTTTGTACTTATTCGGACTGTATTATTCATTTGGGACTGTATATAATTTATTCGGACCCTCCGAACCAGGGCAAAATTGTAATAAGTGTGCGTGCGTGCGATGTATGTCTTCCAACCCCACGTCTTTCTCCCTTTTATCAACCAGCTTATGATGGTTAGATTAGGACATGTTTCAATTAGCATACAGTATGATAGCATGTTTGCATTCATCCAGCTGTTTTGCATGCACCGGGCTCGGCGCATCATACTCACTGCATTATATTTCAATTCCGAGTTGAATACTTGTTAGCTGTAGCATTCCATATGCCATGTTTAGAATAGCCGAGCCTATACTAGTTGCATTACTGCATGTGTTGCATTAGGCATTTCTGTATAGTTAGGATCATGCATGGATTTCTAATTAGCTTCTGTTTTGGCTTGGAGTACTCGGTAAGTTTTTACGCTTTAGCATCCTTGCATGTGTGTGAGTGACTACCATGATAGCTTGCTTACCATGAGGCTATTTGCTTATGTGATATAACTGCCTGAATGCCTGTGGGTGAAGGTTGGGTTATTTGGATTAGGACAAATCATCAACTGTGAGTTTTAAGCCCACTAGATAGTGGCAAAACCATCTTTTCTAAGCCCACCCGAGGGTGGCAAAATCTGCATTTTAAGCCTACTTGTGAGTAACAAACCATCTTTCAAAAACAAACATGAAATGTTTTGTTCCAATTCAGGCGATCCAGTCTATACTTGTATGTTGTGCGCATCACATAGTAAATCTAGGCTAATAACCGGAATAAGAATGCATAATGTTTTCAAAACTAGATATCATGGTTAGTAGAGGCCGATCTTTGATCGGGCGAGTGGGGGTGCTCACGAAGTGACCTTCCCCAATCGTACCCAAGTTCCCGAGCCGAGGAAACTTTGGTAATGACGGACACGTGGCCTTAGGCAACAAGTCAGGGTTTCCTAAATTTCCTAAAATAAAATATTTAGGTGGCGACTCTGTATCTGGCAAAGCAGTCCATGTTTGGCACTTCTTTTCTAAAAATCTATTTTCTCAAAACGATTTGTCGGATTTGGACTCTTTGGTTCAGATTAAGAACCGTGACAATTTGAGTCCGAACTGTAGTGAGCCCAAAATGAACAGAACGGGACTCATCCCTCCCGGGGCATTCGGGGATGTCTACAATTTCCCTCTAGCAACATTGCAACAAAAGAGGTAACTTCATTAGAGGATGCCTGTTCGGTTGATGGTGCTAATACATCATTGGAACATGAATCTTCAATGAGGGACAGCCCAGACTCTGCTAAGAAAATTACAGTTGGTAGTGATAGAGAGATACAGTGTCACAATAAAGAAAATGGTAAATTCCGGAATCCTGATATGAATTCCACTCATCCTTCAAGGGAAAGCAACATTGGGGAAACGATAAAGGCAATAGACTCCCAAGAAGCAAGTGAGATGTGGGAGAGAACTAATAGAAGCACCCAGTGCAGTCCTAGCAACAGTCCAGAAATTCCCAAATCGGTGTTCAAACCTAAGATCCCTCTTGTGGAAGATAACAAGATTAATGTGATAGTGACACGATAAATGATGAAGCAGTTGGGCCATACCATAGATGTTGTGAATAATGGAGTTGAAGCTGTACGTGCAGTTCAGTCCTGTACTTATGATCTCGTTCTGATGGTAATTTTCCTACAATTAAAAAATGTTTTCGATTATGGTTATTATTTTAGTTACCAACTTACCATTTTAATCACTTGTTATGCATATCATTTTCTTTTTCAGACTTCAATTTAAGATCAAGATAGTGTTTGAGCTTATCCCAATGGTTGTTACATTGCTAGGTGAAATGGTTTGTCACTGGTTGTGCCATCATTTTGATTGCCTTATTTCTTTTCTCTTCTTCATTATCAAAGCCTATAGTTGCTTTCTCTTTTACTTTTTATTCCTTTTTAGATCTCCAAAATTTTAGTAGTTTTTTGTCCATCAAAGACAATAGTTCAATGTAGATGTCCATCCCAAAACTTCCTTAATATACTTACATGTTCACAAAACTTTTCGGAGGAGTTTATCTTGGAAATTAGATTAATTGCATAAACAAACCTTGCAACTCATTTAAATGTTTCTGAACATTGTCACATAGATTTGTAGTCTTATCCTAATACATTGAAGCTGTAACCATGTGCAGGATGTATGCATGTTAGTGATGGATGGCCTTCAAGCCACAAGACTAATTCGTTCTTTTGAGGAAACTGGTAGTTGGGATGCTGCAGTGAAAGCAGGAATTGAACAATTTATGCCTCCAAATGATCAAAAATTTGAGTCATCTAAAAAAAGGATGCCCATCATTGCTGTAAGCACTTGAATCCTTATTTTCCATGTGTAGCCAGTGTTCTTTATGAGAATCTTGCTCAATACAACATTTAATGTGTTTACATTGACTTAGAGTAAATGTCGGGAAGTCATTACTAACAAAAGAAAAGAAAAGGCTGGTTAAATTTGAGACGAGCCCAATGAATGTCATTTTGGAAGACAAGATATATGCATATCTGACATTTGCAAGTAATAATAGCATTTTGAAAATTAGTAACTTTTCTTCATAACGAATATCCTTGTATTTGTATGTATATCCATTGATGAATATTGGTGGTGTAATTACAGATGACAGCAAACACATTGGCAGAGAGTGCATATGAGTGTTTTGCAAATGGTATGGACTCGTTTGTTTCAAAACCTGTTACTTTTCAAAAGTTGAAAGAATGCCTTGACCAATATTTTTAATTTTATCTCATTAGTGTATGCATCTGTATAGAAAGAAAATGTGTGTTAGAAAAAGTTTTGTAATCAATCTATCGCCTTTTGCTCAGCCTTTAGGATCTCTGTTACCTCATGTATATCAATATCATCTTTTGATTTTTTTTTTTCCTAACAACTCTTTCATAGTTTGTTCTCCTTGTAAGAATATGAGAAAAAAAGCAGTAAAATTTCCCTACGAAATACAGCATGAGAGGTAAGCAAAGCCTTTAAATGCAAATTTACCTTACTATAGTCTAATGATTAATTAAAAGTATTTTATCAAAGAAGTTATGCTTATATCCAACCCAAAAAAAAAAAAAAAATTGATTCTCATTTTTGACATAAAAAAAAGAAAATATGACAATAAGATGAAAAGGTTAAAACATTTTAGGAGGGGGAAGAAAAAAAACTTACTGACGGTTTATGAATTATTTAATTTGTGAGCGTTTGGACGTTGCATGGAAATTAATGAGTTACTACGTTCTACATAGGATTCATAGAAAGTTATAATGTAACATGGGGATATAGCTGCAATATACAATCTTATAATAATAATAATAATAATAATAATAATAATAATAATAATAATAATAATAATAATAAGAAAAGGAAGAAGAAAAAGAAAAGAAAAGAAATAACGGGACCAATTACCAAGGGAAGAAGAACAGAAAATAATATAATTAGGTTATTAACTATATTTTAATCAGAATGCATAGGTACAACTCTAACATTAATATACAATTAGAGATGGCAATGCCATCATCATACATTAGTATCAGTGGTCTTCATTTGTGGACTCGGAACTTGCTGTGTATCCTGATTTGGATTAGCAAATTCAATGACTGGGACCACCTCTTGCGCTGTTTGCCCTTGCGAAATTAGATCTTCATATTCATAAGAAGGAGTTCCTTCGGAAGAATCAAAATTCCCATCTGTATGGTTTGAAAAGGTATATGGACTTGGTGGGCAGGTACAATTATTGGTGGCATGGAGTGAGAAGCTTGACGGACTTGAAGGGCCATGAACATTAGGAGAGGCTTGTGGTGCACCCATACTATCCACAATGTCAGTACCATTTTTGACTCACGATTCACTCTTTCTGAAAGTATGGGAAGATAGGTCTTTGTTGTCAAAGTGTCTAGCTAGCTCCACAATCTTTCCCCATATTGAGGCATTAGGATCGGAACGGCTCAATAGTACATGCTTATGCTTATACACAAGCACAACAGTAAATTTTATGAAAGCTAAAAGTGAAGTGTCACGACCCCATCCCGCCCCTAGTAGAATGGTGCCATGATGGCCAGTAGTTCGAGACTACCAAAGGCCACTTACAAGATCACACACACAAATCAGAGTAAACATATGGGGCTTACAAATGCGGAAGCAATAAACAAAAGCTAAGTAGTCCATAAAAGCAGTGCTTAAGTTAAATGAAATGACATACATCTTACAATAGCTTATATACAGCAAAAAGGAGTACAAAAAGTACATCTTGACCAAAAGGCTTCTCAGCCATCAAATAAAAAATACAAGGAGATAACTAAGAAGCATGATCTTCAAGATGTTGCAAAACACGAATCCAAAACACATCGGCAAAACACATCTAGGCGTCACTGCCGCCCTGCTCATCACCTACATATATATAGAGAGGGTGAGCTTGGATACTCAGTGAATGGTATAAATAATAAAGGGTTTACATGAATGACATCCGAGATCTTTTAACAAAACAATACGTGGAATAAATCAAGTTCCTCTATCAAATCTTTCAAAGCTTCAAGGGATGCTTACTAACATCAATATAGTACAAGAGATGACATTCCGGACAAACAAACCCACGCGGTAGAACCGTCAGTGGCAAGGCAAGACAAGAGAGATCTCTAAACAATGGTGTCGTTGCATTATAGTCCCCGGACACTAAGGACTTGTGCTACAAATGCTTATAGTCCCCTAGCACATACGGACTTCCAAACTTTGTGCTACAAATGCTTATAGTCCCCTAGCACATACGGACTTCCAAGAATGTCATCAAACAAGATATAGTACTTATTGCAAGTAGGAATAATCATTCATGCTTGTAAATAATTTCCGAACAAGGCAAAACAAGGTTTTATCAAAGCTTTATAACATATCTTTATTAAAATACCACTCACTTATTTCTTCAAACGTCGGGGTCAAGGCAAGTCCAAGTCCTACAAACACATAGCAGAAATCTGTTGAATGCACTTCCAATTAAGTTTCACATGCATGCAGATGATCTCGGCATTCCTCAGATGCTAGGTCAAATCAAAATAAAACACTGTCTCCCATCTCGGGAAAACATGCTGGGCACCAACCAAGTCTTGGCCGAGGTCCCACACCTCCTCGCCGAGGTGTGGTCCCGAGGGCCGCTTTCAAAGAAATGAAGTCGGGAAAAATCTGGGCTTTCCTCTGCTTAGGAACATGAAGAACATGAATGCAAAGATCATAACTTGTTATTACAAAATCTGAGATTACATGCTGTGAGTTCGAAAACATGGACCTGGGTACCCGTACTAGAAGATCTTTGGGAAAACAAACACAAAAGCATGGATTTTAATGTAAGCTTTCGGATCAAACAAAGCTTTTCTTCAAGAACTCATGAACACTAACTTTCTCTTTCTAAAACCAATCTTTAAATCAATGCATGGCATGTAGAACATTTTCAATCATGCAATGCAGCTAGATGATCAATAAGAACAACAAGAGTTGATCAAGATTCTAACCTCAATACTCGAATCTAACGGTTTGAACTCTAAGGATCAAGCTTGCTATCTACTCTCTCACTCTAAAACTCCTCCTTCTCCTTCTAGAGCTTCTCTCTCCTCAAGAACAAAGATATGATACAAAAATGATACACTTTCAGGCTTGCCGGCTGACTTAACACTCAACCCGGACACGTGGCAACGGTTGGTTGGCTCTACTCAAAAAGATGACTGATTGAAAAGACAAGACTATGACAAAGTGTGTTCAACAAGCTAGGCGGCAAGGGACTCCGGCAAGTAATGACATCGGCCAATAACAAGACTTCGGCAAGCAAAGGGACAATGACCTCGGCTAAAAAGGTCAACACTTGGCCCAGCTGTGCCACACCTCGGCCTAGATGTGCCACACCTCGGTCTAGGTCGTACCAGTCTAGGGCAAGATCACTGGGGTTCAAGGGTAACATCTCGGCCCAGATAGTACACATCTCGGCCTTGGTGATGAACACCTCGGCCTAGATAATGATATCTCGGCCAATATGTCAAGGTGTGGATGGAGGTCAACCAAAGAAATCCCAAGATAGTTCTAAGTATAAGAGTGTCAAAGGAGCGACCTAGGCTCAAGATAACCTCGGCTGAAACACACACACCAAAGGGACATAGCATTCAAGTAACACTTATGCAAGACAAGTCAAGATTTGAAATGCAAGCTTAACAGAGCAAAATCATATAGAATGCATATGAGTACAGTTAGGGTAGTGTGAGGGTCATTACATGAAGCAATCCCAGCAATTAGGAAAAGACCCCAGAAGCTCTCGAGGCCTAGACTATTGGAAGAAACCAAAGTGCTTGAGTCTGGGCAATTGGTTTGCCCAAACCGTGCTCTCTCAATGCCTACCATTTTTTTCCACGTCTTTGATATGATGGACTCTTACTGATAACACTCTATGGCAATTGATTGTATTGCTTATCATTTATATGTTTATTTTTACTAATGTTATTGTTAACCATGAGCTTCTGATTTTATGTATGTTTCTCTTACAAGCATTTTTTTGGTTGCCTTTTTGATATTGGAAATAAAATGGTCATTGGATGGGCTCAAGGCTTGTGAACTTGAAAATTCCAAAAGTGGATTTTTTTGACTAAATACAAAGACGTGACAAGAAATACATTTTTTATATATGAATTTATGCATCTATGGAAGTACTTGTGTGTTTATGAGTAAATGTCTATGTGTCATGTGCACTATTTTTCCAGAACTATAGGGCAAGTCGCATTTCCATAGTATATCACACCCCCAATGTTTTATGTGAGTGCCAAACACCAAACATTCTGGCACAAAACTCCAAAATAAAAAATCTATAAGAAGCTCCATAAGCTGCACCAAACAACCCAAACTTTGATAGGATTAGTCATAAGATAAGGCTCATAGTTTATATATAATAGATATTGACAGTCATAAGTTCATAACTAATATGGTTGGATGTGAAGGCATGGCTATGGAAGGTGGCAAGCTATTGTTAATGACAAGGACCTGAAGGTTCAAGAGGTCATTTGTCAGGAGCTGAATCTTCCAGTTGTAACTCTCCCTGTACCAAGAGCATCTCAATCACAAGATGGTGCAAATGTGGTTAGTGCTGAAAGTCCTATGAATGAGACAAAGGGAACTGTTGTTGGGAACGATTTAGGAGTTGATGCTACAAACAGAGCACCTGACACTGCAAACCGATCACAGTTATTTCAAGATTCTTCGTCATTATATCATTATAGATAGATGCAGAGAAGACAGGTTGAATTTATCAAGAAAAAGGTACTTTTTCTGGAGAAATTACAAAACACAGAATACCAAAAAGAAGCCTTTGTAAGTTCATTCACAAGTTTTACTTCCTGCATATTCTTCTCGTTGGTGTGCTAATGTTGAAAAAAATATTTTGGCATTATTTGGTTGGAATTTCTAAAATACTTTTTGACCAGCCAAAGAAAAATGAAGCAATTTATCTTTTGTTTAGGTTTATTTTCTTTTTGATTATTCTATTAACCAAAAATCAAAAGCATACCATCCTAATTCTTGTTTGGCGGTTTGTTTATTTCATCTTCCTATGTGGCTTAATCGCTACGAACTCTGAATATGGTTCTATATGAAAGAGTTGCCAACGAAATAGACTACATAAATTGCATTCTTAGTTAAAATAAAAAAGTTGATTATTGCTTGGGTTAAGAAAATGAATAAATATTTATCAATAAATCTATTTTTTGTTTAATTACACATGATAAATAAATACGCATAAGTAATCCATTTCTGAGTACATTTTTCTTTCTCCTAAAGACAACACCCTAAAGTTCGTATAAGCTTGTATTTGGGCTACTATTCCAACATGGGTTAGGGGGTCTTTAGCAGGATTTTAAATAGTGCCCCATACGTAACATATAGACTGATATGTATCGGGATTTTAAACTTTCGATATATTTACTGATATTGTCCGATACCAACTAATATATAACTGTACTGTCAATATCAATACATATTTTGCTACTAGTGAGGCTGAAAATTGTAATCTCACCTTTCTTCATAACTATTTTTTTGCAGAAATTAGATGTCAATGAACCTGCTCGTGAGCAAACGGAACCTAGCACCACTGGTCATTGGGAAGAAAAGGAGCTAGTCAGCAGAGATGGCCAAGCAAAGCTCAAATCCAATGTCTTCTTCGCTTCCTTTGACCAACGCAGCGACAAAGTTGCCGGAGAAAGCGCATGTACAGCACTGGCTGCAGTCATTGCCAGTTGGCATCAATCCAACCAAGACAACATGCCAACGAGGGCCCAATTCAATAGGCTCATAGTCGAAGGCTCCTCTGAATGGAGAAAGCTCTGTGACAATCAGGACTTGATAAACCAATTCCCTAACAAGCATTTTGACATCGAGACTGTCCTGTAAGCCAGACTCTGCCCAATATCGGTCTTGCATGAGAAGTCCTTTATCGGATTCTTCGGCCTGGAAAAATTCGAGACATTGAAAGGAGTCATGTCTTTTGATCAGATATGGGATGAGATCAAGAGGAACGCAAACGGTGACAATGACATGCCTAGGATTTACATAGTAAGCTGGAATGATCATTTCTACGTGTTGAAGGTCGACGTCAATGCTTACTACATGATCGACACATTTGGTGAGCGGCTCTTTGAGGGTTGTAACCAAGCATACATTTTGAGGTTTGATGACTCAGCTTTGATACGCGGGAAGGTAGAGAAAGAAGGGATCAGTTCTGATCAGGAGAGTGAGGATGAAATTTGCAGTGGCAAAGAGGGTTGCAGAGAGTTCATGAAGAGATTTCTAGCTGCTATACCACTTAGGGAACTTGAATCGAAAGAGAAAAAGGAACTAGTTTCTTACTTGGCTCTCCACCAGCGATTACAGATAGAATTCAACTTCACCACTTCATTATCATTATCATCGTCTTCATCACCTTCATCTACTAATTCAACTTTTCTCTCTTCTCAAATGAGAGTACAAATAGATAATTAATGTAGATTATTCACGTATTCTACGTTAAACTTTTAGGGGAGCAAACTGAGCGGTCCTCATTGATCAATTAAATGCAATAAGGAGTCTGAGCTTCCCACTTGTAGAAAGGTGAAGTTATGAGCGTATGACACTTGTACACTGGGTCCAACCCCAAGTGACCATGAGGCCACATGGGAAACATCTGTATGATCGACACTCATAGAGATGTAATATTTTCAATCTAGATAGTAATAGTAGTATGACAGTTATAGAATTTCATCTTACATTGTTTTTACACACGATTTCTCTTTTTTTTTTTTTTTTTTTTGATGTTCTAATGGATTAACTTTGACCATCCATTTAAACATTGTTATGATATCGAATCTTCCTAGTTATTTTTGTTGTAGTGTTGTGTTTTTTTTGCATCGTCTCAACAATTTGAAATATAATAGTCTATTTGTTGTTGAGTAACATTTAGATGAAAAAAAAGTAAACAAAAATATATAACTTTATCTCAAATTATTGTAAAGTATAACATTTTCACTGTCGTTGTAACATCACCACCAAAAGATTATGTAATATTTATCACAAAAATTTATAATATTGATCAAAAAAATTACATAACTCAACAAGGTGTGTACAATATATGGAGTAAAGTTTCCCGATTTCGATTTAACTTTTCTCTTTTAGGCTTATATTTTGGATAAATTACTCATCAAAATGACTTAATATTTCAAAATTTTCAACTTTTCTCTTTTAGGCTTTTATTTTGGATAAATTACCCATCAAAATGACTTAATATTTCAAAATTTTCAACGTCACATCATTCTAGTAAAATTTTTTTGTATGAAATTTATGTTTGCAAATCCAGCAAATGGAGAACCCTTGGTTTAGAGGATTCTCATGGGATTGCTAATTAACACAATAAACAATAAATAAACAACATAGCACAAGAAGCTAAAAAAACAACATTTGCAAAAGCAACATACATGCTACATCGAGTATCACAAGAGATTTGTCTTTTCTATTTACTCCTATGGATTAGATAAAAACAATTTAGATTGAATTAAAGATAAAATAGAATCTTGGATCCCAAATAGTGATTCAATTTTCAATGATGAAAGAGAATTCTTGATTCAATTATCCAAACTTGAAGAAAAATCTACTTTAGAGTTCTAGATTGAAGAAAAAAAACTGAACATAAGTAAGGTCCTTTTAAATTAAAATTTTATTCAAGTTCACTTATTAAAGTCAATAAATTGTTACTTTTTGTTGATAATGGTTTTTTTATATCAAATATATATTTTTTTTCTGTTTAAATTTTCAATATCAGTAAGAAAGATAGAGGGGTTAATTCAAATATGAAATCCAGTCCTGCAAATCTGTCGATTACATATCAAGAACAAATTACTTGATAGCATAAACTCTCATCAAACACTATTTTGCTTAGTGTTAGTAGCTAACATCAAACACTCTTTTTCTCTCATTTCGAATGTTTATTCAATTCAGTTCATTAATAGACTTCTTATTTGTACACTTCCTACCTAGTAGTTTACTACTTAAAACTGAATAGTACTTAAACACAACACATAGCTTCCCTTGAATGAAAAAAATTTGTTCTAAGATCTCAGTTCGATACAAGTTCTGCAAGCTTGCGTCGATTTGAAGGCTTGGGAGCTCTTTGCGAGATTTTGAATGACATTTCAATGAAGCCCTTGAGAAGAAGATGTGATGAGTTGTTTTGTTTTGTTCTGTAGGTAAATATAACTTCAATTTACAATCTGTTCATTGAATAGTTGAATGCTACAAGCAATGTTTATGGCACTGGCCTTATAAATTGGAAATGATACTTTTGAAATCTCCATCAGTTTATGATATACAATCTAGATATTACATACTAATGAATTAGAGCATGGAATTTGTTTGTGTAACGCCCTCAAAATATACCCATAATATCATACAATCAAGATACGAAAAAGAGATATTATATTACAATTGTCAGAGTGTTCTTACAAAATGTATTACATGTTGACAACAAAAGTAAATGCCCTATGGGCTTACAACTCTCCAAGTCAACACTTGGGTTACAAAAAGTGAGTACTAACTCAGAATACAGAATAAGCCCTTGGCTTGATATACACGTAATACAACAAAATAAACAAAAGAAGAGTATCCAAGCTAAGATCTCGGAGGCGGCTTAATACCTGAACCTGAAAATGATGTCCCATATAGGGTGAGCCAATGCCCAGTAAAGATATGCTAAACATAGTATGAATAATAACTAAAATGTTAGCAATTGATAAATGTCCAACTCATGCACGATAACTTATAACACATTTCAATGCCATGACTATTATGTCCATGTTCTATTCCTGTTTCCATTTCTTATCCAATTCTCAATTCATAATTATGGCTCAGAACCTAGCCAATCAATTTAAATGAGGTCACCCCTCATATCAACAGTATTTCTATTTCAGGTGAGATAATAACTCATATTAAACATTTTATACTTCACAATAGATACACATTTTAGTGCTGTATCAATCTCAGACAAAATCCGGTTTAGAGATCCATCCCCCATCTTCCCCTAAACCGTAGAGTGCATCTCCCATCTCCTCCCACACAATACAATGTATATAAGCAATTATCAAAAACACTTCCATACTTCACAAATGATACACATTTTGGTGCTGTATCAATATCAAACAAAGACACTTCTATACTTCACAAATGATACACATTTTGGTGCTATATCAATATCAAACAAAATCTGGTTTAGAGGTCCATCCCCCCTTTTCTCAAAATTGACCCAAAGGACCAAATGTTATCCACAACACTAACAACCTCTTTTTAAGACCCAAATTAATGTTTATGGGTTAAAATCATAAAACCCCTCTTTTCAAAATAGACATTTCAAAACCCTAACTTCCCCAAACCAAACCATTTAAACAAAAGCTCAACATCTAGGTTATAGCTCATAAAGATGAGTAGGAATCTCTACCTCACGAGATGAAACCCAAAGGAGAAGGTGAAGAAATCGAAAATGCTCCAAACTTCAAGATCTACGGATCAAAACGTAGCCCTCACCGATCCCCACACTTTTTACAAAGGCCCAAGGGTAAAGAAATACTCCTACTAGATCGATCCCTAGAGAGAAGTTCAAATATAGAGAGAGAGGCTCTCAAAAATGGGTTTTTGGAAAAGTAAGAGAGAGAGTGAAAGTTGAAAAGTGATCTAAAAAGACCCAGCTGATATCTGATATACGACTAGTCCGCTCGAGTGGAGAATAGGACGCTCGAGGGTCAAGTATAAAAATTGGACCCGCTCGAGCGTGAAGGGTACTCGCTCAAGCTCCAAGACACAACTGCAAAACACACCTGCTCGAGCGCAAAGGGAGTCTGCTCGAGCGCAGATTACCGTCTCCCAGTACTTTTACAGACAAAGGCTACCCGCTCGAGCACCAATAGGCCCGCTCGAGTGTAAATGAATCCGCTCAAGCGCGAAAAACACAACTGCAGTACTTTTGCAGAGGCACGAAATGCTGAAAGTGTGTGAACTCCGCTCGAGCGCAAAGGGACCTGTTCGAGCGGACTACCAAAAATCTGGACAACAACACTTGAGACCAAAACTCAACCTACCTATTCGAAACACGCCCAACACGTCCTAAAACTCAAACATAGGGAATTAAAGGATGACAACAAGATATACAACCACCAACTCCACGAAACCAAAGTCCGGAAAACAATAAACAATTGGGGAAAGACCGGGATCGCTATAGTTTGTCATTGAAATATCTTTTGATTAAGCCTCTTTGAATGTGATGAGCATTTTTTTTTTTTTTTGTTGAATTTTAATTTGGAGATGAATAGATGGTCTAGTGATATGTTTGATATTTTTTGTTTGGTTGTTGAGAAATCAAGAAAGGAATACAAGTTGATGTTCAAACTAGTATTTTTAGAGTAATAATTTGTTACAAAATCGAAAAGCCCCCCCTCCAAAAAAAATATATATATATATCAAACTTTTAGAGACCAATTTCAGTTGTTTCAAAAAAATTACAACGTTTACCGACTAAAACTTTTAGCCACCACTTTCACTTGTTCCAAAAACTAAAACTTTTAGAGACCAATTTGTGTTGTCTCAAAAATTATTTTTTTGTCTCCATAACTAATTCTTCTGCCCTGGACTGTTATTAGACTTTTAGAGACAAATTTTAGTTGTCTCAAAATCAAAACTTTTTGCAAGCACATATTTTTGTCTCTAAAAGTCTATTTATAGTGACAAATGCAAAATTTTGTCTCTAAAAGTCATTTTTTGGCTTTTCCGGATAGGCCATTTGGGACAAACTTCACAACGGAGAAAATTAGTTGGCTAAGTTTTTTCCCAACAAATATTACACTTTTAGGGATGGAATAAATTTGTCCCTAGAAAGCTGATTTCTTGTAGTGGTTATATATATATATATTTATTATTATAAATTGCATTTTATATGATCTAACCTAGCATTAGAGGAGAGGTAGGCCCTAATCACCCTACAAAGATCTTTTTTATTATTATTTAGTTTCATGACTTTCACGTTCGGTTAAGACTCAAAACCACTAATCTTTATTAACATTGAAATAATACTATTTGAAAGAGTATGCTAATAACAGTTTAATAAACTATTTTGTTAAATGAGAAAAATGTTAAAATATGAAGAAAAAAAAATAGAGATATATTTTTGCAAATTTCAAGTACTTCTATATATTTTTAAATACTTGTCATACATTTTAGGAAATTTTTTTAAAGGTCCCTAGTATTAAGATTTTATATGATAAAAGACATAATATTTTCATAGTGGTTGGGTTCCCTCAATATTTTTTTAGAGAAATTTCGATCCAAAAAAATTTCAAAACACAGAGAAATTCAATTTATCTGATTTTCTTTGTGTTTAAAAATTTCTTTAAGTTGAAATTTCTCTGATTTGTTCACATATAATTGAGGAAGAGAAGAGGACACCGCTCTTAAACGCCTCAAATATATTTATATGTGTGCACACAAATATGCTGAGGCTTCACTCTGCAAAACAAAATCATTTTGCTACTTCCATTTCCTGTTAGTGTTGTATTGTTTGAGATTCTTCCGAATAGACAAGTCAATATTGGCATTTTCTAATTTATAATCCACAAACATGAACAAGAAATGGAAACAAAGAAAGTAATCATTCACACAAGGGCGGACCCAGGATTCGTTGATGGGGTGGGCTAATTGTCACGACCCCAACCCGCCCCTAGTAGGGCGGTGTCGAAATGGCCAGTAATCCGAGATTACCGAAGGCCGGCTTTCAAAATTTCACACACAACAGAGTACTCATAGGGGCTTACAAAATGCGGAAGAAATAAATCAAATACAAATGGTCCATGAGAGCTGTGCGTAAATCAAATGAAAAGACATGTACAATATAATCATACAACCAGTCCAAGATAACAAAATGAAAATCACATCCTGATCAAAAGGCTTCTAGGCCGACATACACAAAATACAGAATTTACAAGCCAAGAAGCATGATTTTCAAGATTGGCCGACGTAAACATATAAGCCGACATGAACACGAACGGCCGGTGTAAAAACAGTATTGCCGACAAGAATGCAAAACGTAGCCGACGTAAATCAAGAAATCCAAAACAAGCTTGCAAACACATCTAGGCGTCGCCGCCATCCTGCTCATCACCTACATATATATAGAGAGGGTGAGTATGGAAACTCAGTGAATGGTACTAGTAATAAAGGTTCTGCATGAATATAGCCGAAGTTCTTACAAAACAAAACATGCCAAACCATACAAGTATTAGCCGAGATCCTTTCAAAGCCAAAACACATCAAAACTTTATCGAATCAAGGGATGAACCGTATTCATCTATCAAGTCTTACGAGTTCAAGGGATGCTCATGACATCGGCAAACATGGCCCAAAAGCTTTCCAAACAATCAGTACGTGTAGTAGCCCATTAGTGGCAAAAACCAAGATTTGTACGATCCGTAATCGTTTTAGACAAAATGGTGCTGCGAAAGTTTAGAGTCCTCCAGCACGAGGGACTTGTGTTACTTAGGCCCGTAGCCCTTTTTAACACAATGGCTTTTTCAAGAAAGGACCGTATCCTTTTAATGCAAGAGACTAGTGTCACTTAGGCCCGTAGCCCTTTTTGACAATGATGCTGCGAAAATTTAGAGTCCTCCAGCTAAGGGACTTTTACACTTAGTGCTGCGAAAGTTTATAGTCCTCCAGCCAAGGGACTTCTCAAGATAACATCAAAACAAAGCTTACACTTGATACATCGAATTAGGCTAATCATTCATGCTTAACAAATACTTTCATCAAAACAAATCAAAACAAGATTTATCAAAACAGTAGAACATAGCTTTATTAGAAGCACCACTCACCTGGCTCTTCAGGTGTAGGCTCAAGCAAAGATCAAAGTCCTGACAAGTCACATGGCAAATCACATTCTTAAAATAAGCTTTACGTGCAAGTGAATGATCTCGGCACTCCCACCGAATCCAAATGAATAACAAAGCGAAACATGCAGAGTCAAAACACTGTTTCCCATCTCGTGGAAACTCACTGGGTACCATCCTGGTCATGCCAAGGTCCCGCACCTCCTTGCCGAGGTGTGGTCCTGGTGGCCACATTCAAAACGAAATCGAGAAACCTGAGTTTCCCTTTGAAGAATACAAATAACAAGAGCATCAAAAACATCAAGGACATGCATGCTAGAACCATAACTCGTCTATTCAAATCTGAAATTTCATGCTAAGAGTCCAAAAAAAAAAAAAAAACAGGGACCTGGGTACCCATACAAAAGACCATGCGAAAACAAACACAAAAACATGAGTCTAGTTCCAAACTTTCGGATCAAAATGAGGTTTTCCTTTAAGAACACATAAACATTATTTTTCTCCTTCAAAACCAACTTCAAGTCAATGCATGTCATGCAAAACAGATTCGATCAAGCAATGCAACTAGATGATCGGTAAGAACAATCAAAGTAGAGCAAGAATCTAACCTTAAAATTCAAATCCAACGGTTCGATCTTCCACGATCAAGCTCGGAACTCAACTCTCTCACTAAAACTCTTACTCCTTGTCCTAGAGCTTCTCTCTCTAAAGAAACAAAGATTTGAGACCAAAAGATACCAAAAAGATACAAAATGATGTGTTATAGGCCTGTCGGCTGACTTTGCCTCCAGCTCGGACACGTGGCATTACCGGGTTGGTTCAGCTCAAAAAGGTGACTGCTAGATTAGACAAGTCTCTAACAAAGCGTACACAACAAGCTTGGTGGCAAAACACGTCGGCAAGCAAAGACATCGGCTAAAGACCAGACTCCGGCAACAGGTCAACAAAGACATCGGCTAGGGAGGACGACACTTGACTAAGCTGTGCCACACCTTGGCCTGGGTGTGCCACATCTCGGCCTAGGCCATACCTGCCCAAGGACAAAGATCACTTTAGCACAAAACATCTCGGCCTCGGCTCTAAACACTTCGGCCCAAGGGTGACATCTCGGCAAACATGTCGTGGTGAAGATAGAGGTCGGCTAAGGTTCCAAAACTGTTCTAAATGCAAAGGCTCAAAGGCGAACTATGCTAAGCTGACCTCGGCTATACTCCAAGCAAGGTACGAGTTCAAGCAAGTAACAATCAACAAAGTAAAGCAAAACAAGATAACAAGATTACAAACTCGACAAGGCAAGATCATACAAAATGCATGCAAGCAAGACTAATTCAAAGTGAGGGTTGTTACACTAATATTAAGGTAAAATTACACAATATATTTTAAGTATAACCACATAAGAAAAAAGAGAATTTAATAATATAATCTAAATTAATATCTAAATTTATTGATTAGAAACAATCTAATTAAGTTGTACTCGACGAGTCTCTAAATATTCGAATTCATCGATTACAAAATCTAGATCAATTTTCAATGTAAGGTCTCATTCAAGGTAGAGAGACAAGCAATCGGCAAGAAACTCATCTCCCGTTGAATTGCGAATGACAATTTTAACACATTTCAGAGTTAAAAAACTAAGAGCAATATAGAACATTGAACAAGGCTGCATCATAAAAAAACTAAGAGTAATATAATATTTGTTGCATAAAGACAAAATTTTAAAACCATTGTTAATCAATTCCATTCTCAACCAACGAAATAAAATAATTGGTTAATTACATTTACAAAAAATGTTAGGAAAGTGGAGTTGCTGTAGGCTATTAGAGACGACGGAGAAGACGAAGTGAGGGCTACTTCCTATCTATTGAAAGATGTGAGGATTGTTTTGGAAGATTTGTTCTTTAAACAAATACAAACCTATTGGCCTGCCTATTTATTTTTTTTGGGGTAAGTATTGGGTAGCTATTGGGCTACCTATTTAAAAAACAAACAAAAAAACTATTGACCCTTATTTGGCACTAGACTAGGAGAGGTTGGGTGGGAAAAAAAATTTCTATAGTTTTTTAAATTTTGGGCTAGGCTGCAGCCACCTATGCCCAGCCCTAGATCCGCCCTTGCATTCACACATTGGCTTCCATTAAATTAGACAATCTAGAGCATGTCCAATGACTACAACGCCAAGTACATAATCACCATCAATTCAATCTCTCAAGCCATAATTTTTCCTCATGCAATCAGATGTCGTGACTAGTGTTTTAAAAAGTTTTAAGCGCATTGAGACGCTAAAGTCTCTTGGAGCTTAAGCATGAGGCGCAAGGCAAGGCGCACCCCTCACCGAAGCAAGGCACAAGTTGTTGAAGATAACCAAAATATTAATATAGGCAAAATTTTTAACATAAAACAAATATTCTTAAAATTTCAAAAAAATAAAAATAAAAATAGAACAACATTCAATATTCCAAAAATCATGAAAGATAACATTCAGCGTTTCAAAAATTTCTTAAAAATAACATTCAATCTTACTTTGCCCTATACTATTTATCTTTCTTTATCAATTTGTTAACATGATTTTTTTTTTTTTAGATAGAGAACTCACATTATATAATACCTTAGTGATTTTAATTTTAAATTGGAACCAAATTGCCTAATAGCTTCAATCATTTCTAGATATTACTCACATCATATAATATCTTAGTAGTTTTAATTTTAAATCGGGATCAAATTGCACGATAGCTTCAATCATTGGCCTAAAACTGTTGTAATTTACTATATTGAAAGGAATCCCAAAGCCATATACCCATCTTGCAATCCCCGAGCTTTTGCTTAATGCCTGGAGCTTTTTTTGATATGAAAATTGGCGCTCAAAGCATGTGTTTACATGTTATATTAAAGGGGTAGTAATTTTATATGGTTACACACACAAAGAAAAAGGATAAAGCAAAATTTAAATGAAGCACATGAGACGTGCGCCTCACACCTAAGCCTAAGGCGCGCGCCTCAAGCGCCTTTTCTATTGCACCTCGCCTCAAACAGTCTGAAGCGTCTCATGTGCGCCTTAGTGAGCCTCGTGCCTAAGCGCGTCTTTTAAAACACTGGTCGTAACAATGCTTGTATTCAGGTCTTCAAGTCCCTACTAGCAAGAAACTTCAAATATTCACTTTTTTTTTTAAGGGCAAATTACCTACACATTCCTTGAGATTTAACTAAATTACAGATTCCTCCAAAGTTTCAGAAATTACATCCCGCCCCCCGAGGTTTATATTCGCATAATAATTTAACCCCTACCACTCACTAAACGTTAAGAATGGTTAGCTAACATCACCAAAAAATAAATTGATGAACGATATTACCCTCGTTGAAATCCCTTTGATAAATCAACAAAATTTACAAAAGAATTACGATAGATGGGGAAAAAAATTCAAGTTTTTGAAACCATGTTTGATTTGTTGTTTGGAAGAAAATTTCAAAAAAAAATAAAAACTAATTTAATAAAAATAAATATGAAAAAATATATTTAATATGTAAAAATTATTTCTAACCACTCAAAAGATAAAATTATATTAAAATAATAATAATTTTTTACTATTTATTTCTTAACCAAATTAATTTTTTAATTTTTTAAAAATAAATTTCTAAAAATCAAACCAAACATATTCTATGAATTTTTGACAAGTCATTTCTTATATTTTTAACTTATTTAATTATTTGTTAATTTTATGATATTTTCACCATCTAACACTACAACATATAAGAGTTTTAGAGACCAATTTTTTTGATCTCTAAAAGTGAAAATTTTGTTGTAAAAGACATTCATGGACTAATTTCTATCGTCGTGAGAATAGTCACTAAAACGTCGCCCTAAAAAGTCAAAAATAAGGCTTTTAGTAATAAAATTTTGAAAATGTCAATAATAAATAGACTTTTAGGGAGAAAATAATTTGGTCTCAAAATGGTTTATTCTTTTAGACAAAAAATTTGATACCAAAAAGATAATAATTAATCACTAATGTTCTATTTTCGTTGCTAAAAATATTATGACACTTTTCGCAACAAAAATATTTGGCCCCCTAAAAATAATTTTGTCCCTAAATTTTGGTCTCTAAAACCTTAATTTTTTGTGGTGTGATAAGTGTTTTTCCATTTTAATTTTGCATTTCATAACTTATTTAAAAATGATAATTTAGCTAAACCTTAGGCGGGGATATGCAATTTAGCTAAACCTCAAGGGAAAAGCTGTAATTTAGCTAAACCTCAAGGGGGTATAGGTAATTTGCCCTTATTTGTCAAAAAGGCATTTTAATCAATTTATGATATCCGGTAACGGCGTTAATTGCGACGGGACGACATGTAATTTTTGAAAACTTAGGGGAAATCTGTAATTTTGTTAAATCTCAAGGGAGGTGTAGGTAATTTGCCTTTTTTTTAAATAGTATGGATGTAATTATAAGTTCAAACTACACATACCACCATCAACTATGAACCATTGTTACTTCTTCCCTCCAACCAAAAATTGCTAAATTTTATATTATTAATCTTTTGATTTGTTTCAATCTAAACTTTCTGCTACCATTTTGTTATGAAAAGACAAAAACAACAAGAAATATGCGTGTCCAAAATTGAACATATATATAGATATAAATAAAACTTGTAACTTACCCTAATTATATAACCATCCATGGTTGTCATGCAACAACAACCACCTAGCAACTTATAACAAACCCTTTTCCGGTCAGTACATCAGATTAGACTACAAGTCATTGGTCTTGTTTCATACACACAAACACACAATGCATCACCAATCAGGGCTCCTGCATTTTCAATAGTCAACACCAATAAGAACTTAAGTCCCAATTGTTTTCTTAAAAACTTTGTCGTTCATAATTTTAGTTGAAGAGGTGCTGCGATGAATTTGTTGTGTTTGGTAGCAGAAAACATGAGCAACCCAAAATACTGGTGCACAATCCCCAAACTCACAAATGAACTTCAAGGCCACATTGTCTCAACTAGCCACTATTTTTCAGGCATGTTGGAAGTGAGATATATTTAACTCCTGAACAAGAAATGGGAAAAGTACTCCACCATCATTGCATTCTCAAGATCATTAGTAACTACAGATAACATGTATTGACTAGGGAAAATTTAATTTTCAAAATTGTTCCATTAAGACAAACATAATCAAGGATAAAACCTGTTGAAAACTTCAACTCAAAACACAATGAAACACAAAACTTCAATTTTTTTACCTAACAAGGTAATAATAAATTCAACATAGTTCAGTAAAAATAGAAAATTGCAACAATAGCAAAATCTGGGAATTAAGAACACTATCACATATTGCAACCCAATAGTTCATTCAAGAACCAAAACAACCTAAAACTACACGTCTTGAACTTAATTCTCATTAGAGCACCACTAGAAAATTGACTTTTTGCGTCTATTTTTTTGCGACGGTCTGTTCAGTCATGGAAAAAAATATATTCAAAAGAATGTATTCAAAAACTAAACATACTGGATTGAGAAAAAAAAAAAAAAAAAGTGCACCATTTTTTTTGTTATTGATCAAAAGAATGTCTTGGAAAATTTCTTGTTTACTATAGTTTAAGAAGCATTTGTTGTACATTTGCAGTATGAATATTTCAAGCCTCTCTAATTCAATCTTGTTTCGAGTCCAAAGAAAAGGAGAATTAGCATTGACTGTGAATTACAGAGTTGATTTTTAAATTCATGCTCCATTCACTTCCCCAATTAGTAACTAAAGAACGCAAAAGGGGTTTCTTCTATATTTCTATCTGTGTGGAGCATATGAGCCTAGAATTTGTACTGTAAACAGACATAGATAGGGTACATACTGAATGGTGCATTGTTTCCCTTTTTTTTTTTTATTAATATTATTATAAATTATTACTATATATTTTGTTATGTTAATTACTATATTAAATAATTTATCATTTCACTTTACAATTAATTATAGGGTTATATAGTTCTCAACAGACCTTGGGCATTTGTACAATGGCTTCAGCAAGCGAACATCAAAGAAGAGTATGGGAGAACTTAACTATGTTGCTTTGACACAACAACATTTCTTGATCAATTTTTTTTTGCATTTCAATGAGTAGATCTGGTAAAACAGATTCGTAATTTTATGCAGCTACATATTGATGGCCGAGCCAGATCATATTATTGTTAAGCCCATACCAAACTTATCAAGGGATGGCCGTGGAGCCGCATTCCCTTTCTTTTACATTGAACCTCAAAAGTATGAATCTGTTCTCCGAAAATTCTTTCCGAAGGAAAAGGGACCAATAACTAACATTGATCCAATAGGAAATTCTCCTGTCATCGTTGGAAAGGTACATACATCTTCTATGAGGCTTCCTAAAGAAATTTTAACTAATATTTTTGTTTGTTTCTTATTTCTTATTGAGTTGTGTTAGAATCTCTTAAAAAGATAGCTCCAACTTGGATGAATGTTTCATTGGCAATGAAAAGGGACCCTGTAGCAGATAAAGAGTTTGGTTGGGTCCTCGAGATGTGAGCTTTCTCTCGTAAGCCTAATATTTGGTTGCTCCAATTGTTAGTTTTTATCCATCATCAATATGCAGGTATGCTTATGCAGTTGCATCTACTCTGCATAATGTGGGTAACATCTTGTACAAGGACTTCATGATTCAGGTTAGATAATATGCATTTACATAGTTATTTATTTTTTTGGGTCTTGAGTTTTGCTAAATTCAGTAGTAAGTTTACTGCTTTCCAAATCTTTAACACATAGTTTGAATGGGTTACACGTTAGATTAAAAGCCTATTGCCTAAGTGACTTTTGATTTTGTCAAAGCAAGGTAGAATTGCATAAAGCTAAGTAATTATACCCTCCTTTGGAAAAAAAAACCAATATTGGTTTGAAAATAGAGCTGGTTGGTAGTTATCTCATCGTGGCAATCTGATGATATATTAGTAGTATACATTCACCAAAGTACCAGTATACTAAGAAGAAAAATATTTTGACCGAAATCTTTGGATTTTTTATTTTTTTTAATATTTCTAGATGGCTATATTGTTTATATTTATTTTAATTTCTTTTCATAAAATGAAAATTATGAAGATTTCTTGCTTGTGGTTGCATGATGTTAATTACATTGAGGCTTTCCATCATCATATTGACCAGCTTGATAGCTTTTGGTTGATCTAGTTTTTGCATGTGTGCAAAACTCTTCTACTATTTTACTCACAATTGCCTGTTTGTGATGCATTCCAACCTCCCTGGGATACAAAGATTGGCAATAAGTTCATCATTCATTTTACTTATGGATGCGATTTTGATATGAAGGTATTCTAATTATGTCTGAGTCCTCAAAGTGATGAAATTCAAACTTTGAAAATTGTATTTTGATGAAAATAAAAAAAATTATGACCATGCGATTTTCAAATTTCGATACTCAGGGTAAGTTAACCTATGGAAAGATTGGAGAATGGAGATTTGACAAAAGATCCTATACTACTGCCTGGCCTCCAAAAAACCTTCCACTGCCCCCACCTAGTGTCCCTGAAAGTGTGGTATGTTTCCATCACATTCGAATCCTACTAGCATTTTGCTTCATTATCTGTTAACTAATAGAATCGCTAACCTTTAATTCCAAGTACATTATCTTTTTTCTTATTTAATATAGTTGAGAAGTTTGACAAAAAAAAAACAGAAAAGACATGACATGACATAGCATAGCAGAGATACAACAACAAATAAATATATATTTTTTTATGTATACATGAAAATGATAATTGTTTCTAAATTTTTTTACATTACAAATACATTTACAATTTATTACATCAAAATAGTAGGAAATCAATTCATTGTACATATTGGGAAAAAAGTGTGAACAAAAAGTCATAATATCTATTTTAGAAAGATCTATTCATAAACAAATTGAAAGTTTGAGACTCTTAGGATTCCTAAAATTAAAAAGTCTAGAGGAGGAGAAAACAAAATATAAATCCACATTCTTTTTATTTTATCAATGGATACCAAATTATTTTCTTAAAACTTGCAATGTGGTTCATGTGTGTTTAAGCAACTACCATCCTTCATTCATATTTGATTGAACTATTGGCAAATTTTGATATTGCAGGTTACTTTGGTGAAAATGGTGAATAAAGCCACAGCAAACACTCCTAACTGGGGATCTTAAAGGATAGACATCAAGTAGAAACTGGCAATAGATAGAGTCTTGTGTTCAGAGGATGGTGAATTTATTCTTCTCTGGAGGCACTGTGCTTGAAAATATTTACTGTGAATGTGCTTTGGGATTTGCATTGGAAGCATGACACTTGCTCGATGAGCTTTTTTTTTTTTTTGGTTTTTTTCAGCTCCTATACACTACCTACACAATTGTAGTATATAATGTTCTGTAACCCACTCTTTTCAGATAACTGACTGTTGATTTCCTTATATCATAAAAATCTCCCTTTGTTTTCATCAAAAGCATATTAGTTTGTGTTTCTTTGACTGTCTATTCAGGCTTTGTATTCATTTGTTCCGTCAGTGGCTTTTATTTCTCACTAGCTGAGATTCACTGTGAATCAGATACCAAAAAATCATTTTACCATCAAAATTTCAGAATCTGGATTTATTTATTTTATTTTATTTTTTGGGTGGGACTAATGACTACGTATAAGCCGATGTATTTCAAATAGAAGAACTGTCACGTTAAATCAAACATCTCAACTAAGTAATAGATATAAGTGATCAAAAAACTGATCATAACGTGCAAATGTTGTCACGGCCCAAACCCGCCCCTATGGGTTTAAGCATCGTAATTGGCCAGTAATCCGTGATTACCAAAGGCCTGCTTAACAGTAATACAGAGTAAGGGGCTGGTGGAAGCCAAAACAGTAAATAAAAGATGTCCAATCTGCTGTGACAATCTGAATGCGAAAAGACTTTTATGAACAAGCCACATTCAAAACCAAAACATATATACAACATATACACAAACATTCAGGTTAGAGACCAAATCCCTAACTATAACTGTACAATACAACTCTGAAACGTTTATTACAAACAAAGACAGATGGGTGAAACTGGGACACCCCCAAACAGCCTTAGCTTGAAACGACTTGGAACCTCGCAGTGAGGCACAATGGTTGGCTTGACAAAACATGAGCCTAACTTGACGCTCCTAGCATTGATTCGGTGCCTAAACACCTACATATAAATATAAACAGTGAGCTAAAGCCCAGTGAAAAACAAATACGTAAAGAGGTTAAGAATGAATGTCCTTTCAGTAATTAAACAGTCATATTAGTCACTTAGAGACCATAGCAATCATATGTGGTACATCCAATAGCAAAACAGTACAGTAGGTCTTAACAGACCGAATAGTCAGTTGATGGCTATCATAACAGTATACAGTATTGGTTCCAAGTATTGGAACGAACAGAGATCTCTGTGACAGTAGCAATAACAGTACAGTAATAGTAAATTGCTATGGATGCCACGAATACAGTTCATAAGTAGGTGTAACAAGCCCGCGAGGGACCTCGCTACAGTTCGGACTCCCCTTTTGTGTTGCGGTTCTTAATCTGAACCAAAGAGTCCAAATCTGGCAAATCGTTTTGAGAAACAGATTTTTGAAAAGAAGTGCCAAACATAGACTGCTTTGCCAGATACAGAGTCGCCACCTAAATATTTTATTTTGGGAAATTTAGGAAACCCTGACTCGGTGCCAAAGGCCACGTGTCTGTCATTACCAAAGTTGTCTTGGCTCGGGAGCTTGGGTACGATCGGGGAAGGTCAGCTATGAGCACCCCCTTTCGCCCGGTCCGAAGACCGGCCTCTACTAATCGTGATATCCGATTTTGAAGACATTATGTGTTCTTATTCCGGTTATTAGCCTAGAATTACTATGTTATGCGCACAGCAAACAAGTATAGACTAGATTGCCTAATTTGGAAACAAGCATTGCATATCCATTTGTTTTGAAAATGCTTTGAAATTTGCTACTCGCAAGTAGGCTAAAACACGGATTTCAACGAGTTTTTCCAACTCAAACAATCCAACCTTCACCCACAGGCAATCAGGCAGTTTATCTCATATAAGCATTTAGCCACATGGTAAGCATACTGTCATGTTAACATTCACACGCATGCGAGATGCTAAAGCATAAATACTTACATTGTACTCCATGCCAAAACAATAAACTAGTTAGCAAACATGCATGTCCTAGTTCATGTTAAGTGGCTAATGCAACACATACAGGATGTGATTAGGATGGGCTCGGCTAACCCTAAAATGGCATGTGAAATGCTACAACTATCACGTATTCAATTTGGAATTGAAAATACAATGCAGTTTGTATGATGTACCGAGCCCGGTGCATGCAAGACAAATGCATGGATGCACGCATGCATTTACATGAGGTATGCTAATTTAAACGTGCCCTAATACTACCCATAAATGGCGGTAAATAAAAGGGAGAAAGAAGTGGAGGTTGGAAGACATACACACACTCACCCACACTTATTACAGATTTGCCCTCGCCTGGAGGGACCAAAAGAATAATACAAATTAATTAACTACGCAAGCTAATTAAATATTACAAATTGCCTAATTAATTAACAACTAACTAAACTAGGAAAAACAGTAAACCGCCTCGGGAGGAGAGCCTGATGCAACGCATGTTCGGGTCCTGCTCGGAATTGCACTGCCATGCATGGATTGCCTCTGTTTTCCCTGCTATTCCCCTCTGGAGATTGCCAAAATCTCAGAGATGCTTCTTCAGATACTGGGGACCACCACCGGCTGAGTAGAATAGCCACCGGCAGTGAATTGTGGTCATCGGCACAAGATGCATCCATCGGCTGATGATGTACTGCCGGTCGGCACTGAATACTGCCGGTCGGCAAAGAATGCCTGCAGAACCTGCAACTCACAGCAGCAGAGGGCAGAACTTGCATGGCAATACAATTCAAGCAATGTATGCACCAATCATGCCCCCTATCATGTTTGTGACTCAAAGGGGCATGTGCCTCGATTCTCGGACCACCAATCACGCATTTCCATGCATGATGGCCCAAAGAATCAAGCATGCACTTTCATGTCAAATGAAATGCAAGTCAAACAAACAAACCAAGACCCAATTCCTATCACCAAATCAAGGAACAAGGCATGCATACAAGATGCAATGCAACCTAGGCATGCAAGCTAAGGATGCAACATGGCATGGCAAGACACTTATGCAAGCATACAAGCAAACATGAGGCAATGCAAACTAATGAAAAGATGGACTTAAACATGATTTACGCAACTCTAAATAGGCCTAAAACAGTGGCCAAAATGCCCAAAAATGAAGGCTAAACACACATGCACATGTTGTGGTCTAAAGCTTAAGCAATAAGCAAGCAACTTTCAAGCACACTTAAAAGAGGTTATCATGGACAATTAGCATACAACATAAGCTCTGAAAATCATTTTAAAACATGGTGCCAAACCAACTTAAACAAGACAAGCATAAGCATGCAAATAGCCCAAATTCTTGAAGCAAGGTAATGATGCTTTGAAACACACTTAGCATAACAACCATGGCATGCATTAAACAACTAAAAACATATTTTTAGCATGTTAAAGCGGGGCCAAAGGACTACTTAGATGGCATCTAAGTGGCTCCAATATGAAGGCATGCACAAATGCACTTTCAAGGAACATATAACACATACTCAAGAGGCAACAAAGAGACCACCAAGGCAAGCATACAAGCACACCAAAGGGACTGAAATGACATGTAGGATGGTCCTAAACCACTAATTAATGCAAGCAATGCATGCTACACATTCACCTACTTGAAGCATACAAGCCATAATACAAAGGAGCTATATAATGCATGCCAAGATCGACTCAAACAAACATGGACAGACCTAAAACATGGCAAAATAAGCACAAAACCTTCACAAGGCTAAACCTAAAACATGTTAGAACAAAGGCTAACAACCTAAGGCATATTAAGGCAATAACAAGGCATTACATGGTAGGTATGCTAAGCATGCATGGTGTACCAAAACCAACTTAATACAAAGTTAAATCATGACAATATAAGCATAAAATACAGCCATGGCATGATCAACAAAAGCCTAAGCTAGATGCTCCCTTAAGAGGCCAACAATGGTCCTTTTCAAGGACAACAAGGAGAGGGGGTGGCCCTCCCCTTTTTGAGACTTTAAGGCACCATCTTCACCACTAAAATCCCTCAAGATTTCAGTGGTAAAGAGGCCCAAACACCAAAGTCCCGAAACTCACCAAAAATAGCACAAAAAGGAGCCTTACAAGGCTTAAGAGGGGTCAAACCCCTCTAAACCACAAAACACCCTTAACAAACAATCAAGAGGGCTAAAAAAAAGAACTTTTTTATGTTATACACTAAGCACAAAAACAGTTCTAAGATAGGTAGAAAAGCAATGCAAAAATGGGGAATAAAAGGGAAGTTTCTTACCCTTGAAGACCACCTTCACAAGCAATGCTCCAACAGCCTTCTTTGGCTTTAATCTAGCTCCAAAACACTAAAACAACCCTCCAAAGGTCTCAAGTCCAAGAGATGGTGTGTTAGTGTGTGTTTGTGAGCAAAAGTGGGACAAAACACACACTTATAGAGATAGAATATGTATCTAACCCTAACCCTAGAACTCAAGCTTTACAAAAGCTGTCTAAAATGTCTAACAAGAGTCTAACCCTTGGCCAAAGAGAAGAATCTCTCCTATATAGGCAATTCCCTCTTGTAAGGCTTACAAAACAAGCCATTCAAGAGGGAAATCCCCCCATACATGTGTATGGAGAGGAATGGGGTGGGTGCCAGCTATCACAGCTGGCACAAAATATCTACAAAAAGTAGATAAACAGTAGCCAGCTGGCCAAAATTGTCATTTTGACAAAATTGATGGCCGGTCGGCCAAAAAGAGTGCCGGCCGGCAATATACATTGCCGGTGGACACAAACGACAGCCGGTGGCCTCTAGCCATGGCCGGTGATGTGTGGGGATGCCTCACAAGGCATTCTCTACCCCTCCAAGGCAAAACACAAGTATTTGGTGCAAAACCAGACACAAAACGGTCGAGTTCGAAGATCCTGAGGCAAGGCGTGTAGCCGAGACCTCCGGGAACTCCAAACGAACACAAACATGGATGATCACCGGGTGTTTAAACGGTGACGTCCAAGTCTTGAGGACGGTCAAAAATGGGGTGTCTACTGTAGGACATCATTCATTCAGTAAACAGTATCACATTAGAAAACAGTACAGTTAATTGTTCAGGAAATAATCATCGTTGAACATATCTTTACAACATTGTTACTCACAGAGCACTGGGCTAAAGACAGGCTAATGAGCGTCCTCAGATGCCAACCCCACACAGTAACAGAATGAACACACACTAGGGATTAATAACTTAGCCCTTTAACTTGACTTGGTGTGGTTCTATAACATTATCCTCATTAAGATGCCTTAAACTAGGCCTAGGAATGCCTAGGATGAAATGAGGATGTAAAGATGCACTTTAAAACACTTTTCAAAATTTTCAGAAAATAGGGGTCTCGCTCGAGCGTGGCTTTCTTCGCTCGAGCGAGCTTGTCAAAATAATGGGGTCGCTCGAGCGTGGACTTCCTTGCTCGAGCAGTCTGTAAAAATGCAAAAAGTGCTGGATGTTGAAAATCCTCACTCGATGCTCGCTCGAGCGTAAGTCTCGTCGCTCGAGCGTGCGTTTGCATGCACCAAAAACCTGAGAGCTTGAAATCTACACTCGAGCCAATATTCCTTCGCTTGAGCGAAGATCTAAACAAAAGATGATCGCTTGAGCGTGGAATCTTTTACTTGAGCGTGGAAGCCAAAATCTGGAATTTCCATATTTGCCTCCCAAGCCCAAACCCAAACCAAGCAATCAACACATCAAAACTCAACCTTTTGGGCTCATTTTCTGGAAAACACTTGAAAACTCATACTACAACATGTTTTGAAGATCAATTTTGTAAAATCAAGCCCAAAGGTAAGCCAATTGAACACAATTTCAAAGAAGCTCTCATGAACAAAACAAGAACATAACATGCATGAACTCTTATGAACTCTAATGCTCTAAAACTTGATCAAATGCAAGATTGAGCTCAAAATCAAGGTGAATTCATGGACTACATTCAAAATATACACATGCTTGTGGAAATTCATGAAGAACAACCTCAAAATGCAAGAATATGTACATCCATGCATGAATTAGCTCACAATTCAACTCTTCAAATTAATTATTGACTCAAATCACTAATTTCACCATGGACCATGCAAGAACAACTTAAATTCATTAGTAAGGAGATGAATTCTCTACCTTATGTCTTGAATTCTAAGTATAGAGGCCTAATTTGCAATTCTCCTTCAATTTCTTCTAATTTCCAAGCCAATTCTTGTTGAAAACAATCTTGTTCTCCTACTCTCCCTCTCTCAAATGGTTTTGGGTCAAGAAAATGAAGACAAGATGCACCAAATGATATAAAATCAATTAATGGCCTAGTATTAGCCCACTCAATGGCAATTTGGTAGTTTACTTGAACTAATGTGATTAAACATCCTTTAATCTAATTTAATCATTCCAAATTGAATTTTAATTAAACCTACCATAAAATCACATAAATTCTAATTAGCATATAACACTAATCAATTTCTGATTTGGTCACCGATAAGGCCTTCAATTTGCAATTCGAAATTAAAACATGAACAGATCATTCGATAGCGAATAGGTAGAAATGCAATTACAAACAATACACTCATGTAATCAATTTAGGATTTCATCCAAATCAGTTACTTATCATGCTTAATCATAGATTAGCACTAATCAGAAGTGAGGGTTGTCACAAATGTTGATCATAAAATGTAAAATGCAAGGATTACAACATAGCAATAAAGCTAGTTTTAATAAAAATTCAAGCTAAACTCAATTAGTCCATTTCAGTGGGTGTAAGAATACCAATAGCGAGACCTCTTGATGGCGGCAAAAAATTTTGCAATCGCTTGATCATCACATCAAGCGTCCTTGACTTTTCCATATCTCCAGCCTGCAGCAGAAACCTCTCCAACATCCGAAACACTGCCTCACTCACGTGCCTTCCTCTCTCCAACATTTGTTTGGAGCACTCAAAAGCTTCTTGCACCTTCCCATGCGAGCGTAATGATGTTGCCAATAGATCCAATGCATGGCCATGGGGGCAGTGACCTCTCTCTAATAGGTAGCCCCACAAATTCAACCCCAAATCAGGCTGACGATTTGCACAAAAGAATTTCATCAACATCACCACTGTTCGTGTCTTGGGAACATGGTTTTTCTTCGTCATCTTATCAAAGAGTTCAGAAACATAGTCCAAATTTTTTGACTTCATTAAGCCAAAGAACATAGTATGGTATATGATATTGTCATGCCCAATGTCTTTCTCTTCCATCTCATCCATTAAGCTAGTTACAGACTCCACGTCCCTGCATCTTACAAGAGAACTCAATAAAGCATTATAAGCACCAGTATCAGGCCTTAAGTTTCTCATGGGAATCTCTTCAAACAACTCTCTTGCTTTAGCTATGTTTCGAGCAAGCCCTGTGCCATGAATCAATGTTGTTATTGTTTCTATTGTAGGCAAGCAATTTACACCTTCCATTTCTGTAAGAAGTCTCAAACCATCACCGAAACATCCTTTCTTGCAGTATGCATCAATTATAATATTGTAAGTCACATTATTCGGCTTAAAGCCTCTTCGAACCATCCCATGGTAGAACAGTTCTACAGTAATAACATCACCTGATTCCTTGAAACCCAACAGCAAAATATTCATGGTCTTGGTGTTGGGAGAAAATCGAGGATGCATCTTGTTGAACACAGGCCTTGCCTTCTTCATCTGCCTTTGAGTACAAAACGCTCTAAGTAGTACATTGAACTCATAGGTGCCAAATTTCCTCCCTACAAATATATTTTTCTCCATCCTCTCAAATGCTTCAAGGGTATCTTCGTAGGTCTGGAACTTAGCAATGCTCGATAACAAGATGCTCATGGATTTTAGGGTTAGCAAGAAAGGGTGTGTTCGTTGAATTTCTTACATCAATTCCCAAGCTTTATCAAAGTAGCGCATTCGTGCAAGTATATGGAGCGTCTTCTCAAAAGCATTTGAACTTGGGCGGAAGTGGGAGTGTTGAAAGGAGAATTTAAAGAATTCAAAGGCTTTAAGGCCATTGGAGTGTGCTGCAAAGAGATGACCGAGCACATTTTTCACAAGCGGAGTTGAAAGCACAGATGGCGGGATATGTTGCAAAAGAGTGGGGTGAAGCGGGTGATTAGGGAAAGGGTGGTCGTTAACAATTTTGATGATTCTCTCGATTTCAATTTCTTTTGGCTGGCAAGTTGATTCAAAAGAAAGGTACGAAATAATGCAAGTTTTTTAGGACCTAGTTTACTGTATCCATTCAGTTTGACTAGCACTGTGCGTGGTGAGGTTTGAGCGGTTTAAGAGTAAAATTACAAATTGAATGGCGGGTTGGCGGATTAGTGGACTGACAAAATGCGGTTTGGGCAGTTTTTGGCAGATTGGCGGATTGAAGAATATTGTAACTAATTATCATACATTTGCATAATATATAACACAAAGTAATTTTACATAATATGTTTCATATATATAACTACTAATTTGTAATAAATTTCATATCTTAAATATCTCACACACTCATTTTTACATTGATATTTCATTGGATGTTAAAAAATATATATGTATTAACTATAGCGGAGCGGAGCGGTTCGGTTGGCGGATTATAAATTTTAAAGTTTAAACCGCGGTTAGCGGTTAGAGCGGTGTGGATTGATGCGGATCGGTGCGATTTTAGCAGATTGAGCGGTATTTTGCACAGCCCGAAGTTTGACCAAATGAAGCATGACCTCTTTCTTCAAAACAAGACACAACACTCAACTTCCATCTATGGATGCAAAGCTTTACTGATCTCAATACCCTATTAATCAAACATATACATTGGTTAGAATTGACTGGCAATTGTTATACATGAAGCAGATGTGGTATGCAACTAGATAGGGAGAAATTGGTATAAGAGATATGCTTGAGTGAATATAGGATGTGAAACAACATCTAGATTATCAATAAAATATCAATGCATTTTCTGTGAACCATTCTGTGATCAATTATGTGCTCCTAGCATTGTTTTTCAAAACAAGAGCAACCAAGTTTGCAACAAATAAGAAACCTACATCTATCAAATATTTTCACAAACATTTTTAATGCATATCCAAATGCTACCATAAACACATCTAAAACATACAAATATATACCGAATGCAATTACAACAAAAAAACACAAACAAAAAAACCCAAAAAAATAAAAATAAAAAGTGATAATCTAGAAACTCAAACCGAAACATCAAATAAAATTATGAAAAATCCCAAATCATAAAAATTTGGCAATCAAATTAAGCTATAAAATAGCTTACCCCTTGGCCCTAATGCACCATACCTTCCCGTCTTCTTGGTGTGTGGTCGGAGAGAGAGACGATGGCAAGAGAGAGAGAGAGGGAGGAACCGTGTCTTGATTTTTGGGAAATTCACTTCGACCTCTCAAATCATGAAGCTTATGTCAATTTACTCCCTCAACTGTCATGTTTTAGGGCTTCAAAGTTTTTTTTTTATTGTTTTATTTATATATTTTTTATTATTAACAATTAGGGAAATTCCATTCAATTCCGTTGATGGTAAGACTTAAAAGAAAGGGGCTGCTTTCCTCCCGTCTGTAATCAAATTGGAGGGTACTGTTGGGCCTGTAAATAGGACCGGCCCTTAGGGCAGGCAAGAGAGGCATGCGCCTTGGGCCCCCAAATTTGGGCTGAAAATAGGGGCCTCGAAGTAAAATTTTGTGTTTTAGATATATATAAAAAAAAAATTAAAAAAAATACTCAAATACTATAGGCTCAATTGAACATGAGGCTCAAAAAAAGGCAACAAGACTAGATTTTTATTTTTTTAAGTATTTGTAATGATTATTTCCTATCTTAATATATGAAAGTAATTTTTTATTTATAATTTTAATGATTATATGTGTAAGTAAATTTTTTTGTGGTTACAAACAAATAAAAAAGTTGTAACTTATAGTTTTATGGGATTTTTGGTGAAAAGCCCCTCCCATTGGGCCTATTTTGTGTGAAGCCCACGAAATAAAACAATGGCCCCAAAAGCCCCTCAATTAAAAAAAATATGGGGAATTATTGAAACAATTCCACTGTTTCTCTCCCCTCACTTTGTTTCATCGATTGAAAACCCTCATCTGAATATCATCATTCAAAAACCCTAGCATCAATTGAAAACCCTCCTCTGTTCTATTTAAAAATTCATATCCACATATGGGGTTGTGGCACAAATCAATATTCCTCACGACCAACATCAAAACCAACAATGAATGGACCTGGGGTTCTTGGGTCACAACAACCCAATGCAAAGCACCTCTGGCTAGTACTAGCACACCTTCTTGATTCAAATTAGGATATAATTAGGGAACTTGTCAGCTCTGTGTCATGAATTCAATTTCAAACTATAAACCGTAACTTACTTGTCAGCTCTGTGTCATGAATTCGATTTCAAACTATAAACCGTAACTTCATCATCAAAATTAATCATCTTCACTAGCAGCACTATTTCATCACCAATATTTCTTTTTTGAATTTTTAACACTAGCTTATTATGTTTTGTATATGGGTACCCTAATTTTATTTAATAACACAAACTAAATACGCCAACCAATTGAACTATTTCAAAATTCTGCATGGTTGTCTCCCTCGACAGGTCAAGATCAATTTGTGTGAATGTCAAAATCGAAACCTTCAATTTAGCTTTATTTTGTGTTTCAATTTTTTTTTTTTTTTTTTTTTGGATTTTTGATATTTTTCAACGTTAGCTTAATATGTTGTGTGTGGTTGCACTAACTTGTTTAATAATGGCAAATCAAATACATTGACCAGTCGAACTGTTTCAATCTTCTGCACGGTCAGCTTGGTTATCTCCCTTGACCGGTCAAGATCGATTTATGTGAATGTCAAATCGAAAGCATCGATTTGCTTTTATTTTACACTCCAATTTTTATTTTTTTCAACGTTGGCGTATTATGTCCTATATATGGCTTCCCCTAATTTTGTTTAATATAATGGCAAAGCGAATACACCAACCAACCGAATCATTTCAAAATTATGCACGGTCAACTTGGTTGCCTCCCTTGACCAGTCAAGATCGATTTATGTGAATGTCAAATCAAAATCTTTGGTTTGCTTTTATTTTACATTCCAATTTATATGTTTTTCAACGCTAGCTTATTATGTTCAGTATATAGCTTCTCCTAATTTTGTTTAATATAATGGCAAACTGAATACATCAACCAACCGAACTGTTTCGAAATTCTGCACAGTCAGCTAGGTTATCTCACTTGATCTCCCTTGATTGGTCAAGATCGATTATGTAAATATGAAATTGAAAACTTCGGTTTTACTTTATTTTGTGTTCTAATTTTGGTTTTTTTTTTTTGCACTAATTTTGTTTAATAATGGCAAACCGAATACACCAACCAGCCAAACTGTTTCAAAATTCCACACGGTCGGCTCGGTTGTCTCCCTTGACCAGGCAAGATCGATTTAAGTGAAAGTCAACTCAAAAGCTTCGGTTTGCTTTTATTTTATGTTCAAATTTTTATTTTTTGGGATTTTGGATATTTTTCAACGCTAGCTTATTATGTTCTGTATATGATTGCACTAATTTTGTTTAATAATGGCAAACTGAATACACCAACTAGCCAAATCGATTCAAAATTTTGCACGGCCAGCTCAGTAGTCTCCCTTGACCAGTTAATATTGATTTACGTGAATGTTAACTCAAAAGCTTCGATTTGCTTTTAAAAATTCTACAAATTTTTATTTTTTGGGATCTTGGATATTTTTTAATGCTAGGTTATTATGTTGTGCGTGTGGTTGCACTAATTTGTTTAATAATGGCAAACTAAATACACTGACCAGCCGAACTGTTTCAATCTTCTGCATGGCTGGCTGGCTTGGTTGTCTTCCTTGATCGGTCAAGATCGATTTATGTGAATGTCAAATCAAAAGCATTAGTTTGCTTTTATTTTATGCTCCAAACGAAAGCATCGGTTTGCTTTTATTTTATGCTCCAACCGAACTGTTTCAAAATTCTACATGGTCAGCTTGGATGTCTCACTTGATCTCTCTTGATTGGTCAAGATCGATTTATGTAAATGTGAAATCAAACACTTAGGTTTAGCTTTATTTTTTGTGTTCTAATTTTCTTTTTTCTTTTTTGAATTTTTGATATTTGTCAACGCTAGCTTATTATGTTTTGTATATGGTTGCACTAATTTTGTTTAATAATGGCAAACCAAATACATCGACTAGTCGAATTGTTTCAAAATTCTGCACGGTCGGTTCAGTTGTCTCCCTTGACCATGTCAAAATCGATTTACATGAATGTCAACTTGGAAGCTTCGGTTTTTTTTTTAAATTTTACATTCTAATTTTTATTTTTTTTCAACGCTACCATATTATGTTTTGTATATGGCTTTCACTAATTTTGTTTAATATAGTGGCAAACCAAATACACCAACCAACCAAATCGTTTCAAAATTCTACACGATCAGCTTGTTTGTCGCCCTTGACTAGTCAAGATTGATTTTTGTGAATGTCAAATCGGAAGCTTCGATTTGCTTTTGTTTTACGTTCGAATTTATATATATTTTTTTCTACTTTGGCTTATTATGTTTTGTATCTGGATTCTCCTAATTTTGTTTAATATATAATGGCAAAACGAATACACCAACCAACCGAACCGTTCAAAATTCTACAGAGTCTGCTTGATTGTTTGCCTTGATCTCCCTTGATTGGTTAGAATCGATTTATGTAAATGTCATATTGAAAACTTCGGTTTAGCTTTATTGTCTACCAATTTTCTTTTTCTTTTTTCTTTTTTTAGATTTGGGATATTTTTCAATGCTAACCTATTATGTTTCTGTATATGGTTGCACTAATTTTGTTTAATAATGGCAAACCGAATACATCAACCATCCAAATCGTTTCAAAATTCTGCACGATCAATTTTGTTGTCCCTTGACCAATCAAGACCGATTTACGTGAATTTCAAATCAAAAGTTTCGGTTTGCTTTATTTTACTTTCCAATTTTTATTTTTTTCAACGATGACGTATTATGTTTTATATATGGTTTACTATAATGGGAAACCGAATACACCAACCAACCCAATCGTTTCAAAATTCTACACGGCCAGCTTGGTTGTCTCTCTTGATCAGTCAAGATCGATTTAGGTGAATATCAAATCATAACCTTCGGTTTGCTTTTATTTTACGTTCCAATTTATATTTTTTTCAATGCTGGCTTATTATATTCTGTATATGGCTTCTCCTAATTTTGTTTGTTATATAATATAATGGCAAACCAAATACACCGACCAACCGAACCATTTCAAAATTCTGCAAGGTTGGCTTGGTTGTCTTACTTGATCTCCCTTGATTGGTCAGGTTCAATTTATGTAAATGTGAAATCATAAATTTCAGTTTAGCTTTATTTTGCATTCTAATCTTCTTTTTTTTGGATTTTGGATATTTTTCAATGCTAGCTTATTATGTTCTGTATATGGTTGCACTAATTTTGTTTAATAATGGCAAACTGAATGCACCAACTTGCCAAACCGTTTCAAAATTTCGCACGGTCGGCTTGGTTGTCTCCCTTGACGAGTCAAGATCAATTTATGTGAATGTCAAATTGAATACTTCGGTTTGGTTTTATTTTATGTTCCAATTATTCTTTTTTTCTTTTTTTTTTTTTGGGGGGGGGGGGGATTTTGAATTTTTTTCACCACTAGCTTATTATGTTTTATATGTGGTTATCCTAATTTTGTTTAATAATGCCAAACCGAATACATCAACCAACCGAACACTTCAAAATTCTGTATGGGTGGCTTTGTTGTCTCTTTGACCTGTCAAAGATCGATTTATGTGAATGTGAAATTGAAAACTTTGGTTTAGCTTTAATTTGTGTTTTAATTTTCTTTTTTAATCTTCTTTTCTTTTCTTTTTTGGATTGTGGATATTTTCAATGCTAACTTATTATGTTCTGTGTAGGCCTTGCCCCAATTTTTATTTAATAATGGCAAACCGAATACACCGACCAACCAAGCCATTTCAAAATTTTGCACAGTCGACTTGATTGTCTCCCTTGACCGTTTAGTATCAATTTATGTGAACGTCAAATCAAAAAATCGGTTTGGTTTGGTTTTGTCTTCTAATTTTTCTTTTATTCTGTTTTTTTTTTTTTTGGATTTCGGATTATTTTTTGCACTAGCTTATTATCTTTTGTATATGGTTGTCCTAATTTTGTTTAATAATGCAAAATCGAAAAGACTGACCAATCGAACTATTTCAAAATTTTACACTAGTTGTCTTGGTTGTCTCTCTTGACCAGTCATGATCGATTTATGTAAATATCAAATTGAAAACTTCAGTTTTATTTTATTTTGGGTTCCAATTTTCTTTGGATTTTGCATTTTTATCAACACTAGCTTATTAGGTTCTGTATATGGTTGCCCTAATTTTGTTTAATAATGGCAAATTGAAGGGCGGGGTCATGGGTTTGAGTTGCGGAAACAGCCTCTCCGCTTGCGGAGGCAAGGCTGCGTACATCAATCTTTCCCCAGACCTCGCTTAAGCGGGAGTTTTGTGCACTAGATACGCCTTTTAATGGCAAATTGAGTACATTGACCAACCAAACTATTTTAAAATTCTGCACGGTCGGCTTGGTTGTCTCCCTTAATTGGTCAGGTAGGTTTTTTGTGAATTTCAATTTGATAAGTTTTACTTGGTTGGAGAAACCACCCTAGACCTCGACCAAACTGCACTAATTTCAATCCTACTCGTAACATAGGAACGTTGGGACTCATAAATTCTCAAGAAACCCCACTTTAGACCACAACCAAACTGCACTTATTTCACCACTACTAACACAGCATGTAAGTTGAGGATCCCTAAATTCTGGACTTGCATGCTTCTTGTAACGTCCATTGAACAATGCAAACTGAATACACTGACAGACCGAATCGTTTTCAAAATTTCACAATGTCAGCTTAGTTCTCTTCCTCGGCTAGGATAAATTTATGTGAATGTCAAATCAAAATCTTTGGTTTGGTGGGGAAACCCCACCCTAGATCTCGACGATTATTTTCACCCCTACTTCTAACACAGCGTGAAAGTGGACCCCTATATTCTCGACTTGCATCCTTTCTGCAATACCCAATAAAACTTAGAAGATCGTTTTTATGGCTAATTTTTGTCCTACATTATTTAGGACAATGAGACAATGATCAGATTCAATATTTGGTAAATGACAGAATAAGAGAGTTTGGGAGAATGGACATGCAATATGCATTAGCCAGGTCCCTATCTAACCTTTCTAACCTTTCCTGATTATTGGTATACTGTGCTCAACAATTTATCCAAGTAGAGGAGTTACTTGTAAAGTAATTATTATGGGTTTATTTTGTGTTCCAATTTTTCTTTTCCTTTCTTTTTGTTTCTTTTTTTAATTTTATTTTTATTTTGGATTTTTGTTTTTGTTTCTTAAAAGCTTCTGTGTGGTGGAGAAATCACCTAGACCTCCGCCAAACTACATTGATTTCTCCCCTACTCCTAACACAACATAAAAGTTGGGAACCCTAAATTCTCAAGTTGCATGCTTCTTGCAACACCCAGTGGGTCTCTAGATCTATAATTCACATAGTTTCAAACTTAAAAGGTCATTTTATGGCTAATTTTTCTTGTACCTTATCTAGAACAATGTGATAATTATTAGATTCACTAGTTGGTAAATGACGAATAAGAGCATTTGGGAAAATGTAAAACCAAGATTTTGCGTTAGCTAGACCCTATCCAACCATTCCTGAATATTGGTACCCTTACTCTTCGATTTTTCCAAGTAAAGGAGTGTCATGTAAAGGAGTTATGGTTTTATTTTGTGTTCCTGTTTTTGTTTCTATATATCGTTTGCTCTAATTTTGTTAAACAATGGCAAATTGAATACACTTACTAACCGCTTAGATTTCAGTCGGTTTGGTTCTCTCCCCTAATCGGTCATAATTGATTTATGTTATCGGCAAATTGTACCAATTTCACCCCTACGTCTAACCTAGTGTGAAAGTTGGAGACCCTTTTGTCTTGGAGTTTCATGCTTTCTGTAACTCCCAATGACTCTTTGGATCTTTGGACCACATAGCTTCAAACTCGAAAGATCGTTTTATTGTTAAGTTTTCTCCTACTTCATCAATTGTTTTATTGTTAATTTTTCTCCTACTTCATCAAGAACAATGAGAGAATGTTTAGATTCAATTCTAACATAAAGTGATAGTTGAGGACCCCTTAATTATGGAGTTGTAAGTTAATCACATATATTTGTGTCTCATAAAATTTTCATAATTTTCTGTGAGATCGTTTGATGTTTCTGTTTCATTGTCATAGTTGCTGGTTTGTCTCGATCGTGTCATTGTCTCATGTTTAGTTTAGGCTTGTCATGCATTAATCATGTTTTGTCTTGTTTTCTGCCATGATTGCATGCTTGTTAATTTTCATGGTAGTCTAGTGTTTGATTGGCATCATTATAGTTGTTAGTTTCTTTTCTTTATTTTTTTTATTTTTTTTTGCGATACACTAATTTAACTAATTGAACCAATGAAATCGAGTGAAGTCATCTTGCATATTAAGGTCTAACAAATTTATCTGATTGAACTAATGAAATTGAATAAAGGATAACTTATTAGTTGGGCAAGATGGGTGCCTCACACCTTCCTAATTTGTACCTTGGACTCCGATTGTAGTTTCCTTGGTTGTAGCTTGTGTTTTATCTACGAAGTCAAGTTTTTGTTTTTGTTTTTTTTCTTCTTCTATTTTAGGATTATATTGGGTTTCCCAGTGGTACTTTGAGAAAAAAATTAGCTGGCAACTCCATCGAATGGATCTCTGTTTCTCGCGACAATTACTAACTATTACATTTTCTTCTTAATTCAAAGTTTGAATCATTTGGATTAAATATTCAAGTCTATCTACATCTCTAGTAGTTTTAAATTCTTATTCTAAAGACCATAGTGTCCTATACTTTCATAGTCTTCATATTTTTATGTGAATCTTTGTTCATTATATTTCTCTTCTATAGGAATTCTTACACTAAATGACACACTGAAACATTTTCTTCCTTCAAATTTTAGAATGAAATTTTCGTCTAATAACTTCATAGCTCGAGAATATTTCTAAATGCTGGACTTTTTTTTTTGGTTTCTATTTATTAGGAAACTGAATATTTCCCCATTGAGTGATTTTTGGTTTATAGCCTATTTTAAATGAAGGGAGTTCTTCCCCCTTTTTGACTAAACAAAGTATTTGCCATTTTTTAACACATTAACTTAAGTACACTTGTCAAATTTAAAAAACTTGATTCATGAGTTGTTGGTGAGACTCTGAGCATCTCTAATATCAATCATGAAATTTAGAATTGCATTAAAGAACACCATTTGTTTACTTGTGTTAGCTTGCACAACTCTCAATAGGCTCCAATGCTATCATCATCTCCTAAAGATACATAAGAGTATTGGGAGTGGAATATGTATATTTTTGTGTATGTTTATATTTTGTCAAGTTAGACAATTTCTCTCTTTACAAGTTCTCAATCAAACTTCCAAGAAATTACACCTTACATACTTTTTACTTTTTTTTCACTATGAAATGTCATAATAAAAATTACAAAGTATCATAACAAAAATTATCTGCACATCATAAATTCATTATTCATAATTTTACCACAAAATATCATAACATACATTACAAATAATCATAATTTTTATCATAAAAAATCATAATTTTTTTATAATGTACATCTTTTTAAAAGGTGCATCACTACAAAGAAAGTGAATAATATCAAATTTATAATATTTTTATCATACACTGTATTATTTGAAACGAACAAATGTACATATAAGTTTTTTGATCAAAAGAAACATAACTAAACACAAACATAAGAATACATAAAATGGTGTCCATACGATTACATATTTCAACTTCTTCAAGAAAATGTAAAGTAAATACAAAAATTTAGATTCAAATTTGACATCCCACGTTCAAAAAAAAAAAAAAAATTTGACATCCTAAGCTCAAATTGTATGAAATTTTTATATGAAATTTGATTTTTTATATGTAAAAATGATATTTATCATAAAATAAATATTTTTAATCTTTTAACCTCCCAATCCACATCACAATGCCAAGTCCGTAAGTACAGAGATTCTTTCTGGTTGAAAATCACAACTAGAGTTGGGCCTCTATGAGCTCACCACAGATCACCTCATTGTCTAAATCGTTTATCTTCTAAGGCTCTGTAACAGATTATCCATGCCAAATCAGGTTGATCAAATAATTATAAACACATGATTGGTTCATATTTATTTTCAAAAAAATACATGGCAAGTATAATTTTGAAAACAGACTGTCCATTATTTTGAGGACAAATGTGATATCATCACATGATTACGATTATTTGGTCAATCTAATTTTTTTACATAAATTATCTACTCAAAAGTTCTTAAAAGTTGAAATGTTCAAATCATATGACAGCCATGGAGGCCCAATTTACCAACTACAAAGAATCTCCATCTTATGCATGACTCATTAGTTCACATTATTGGAGTCAGGCAAGGCACCCATCCATGCTGGTGGCAACATTCCAGTTTGCTCATGAACAATCTTAAACAATGGTGGCAACATCCTATAAACAACAACAACCTCCTTCATAGCACCACCCTCACAGCCACCACCATTAGTCCAAATACTAATTTTAGGCTACAGCCCACAAACCGCCTCGCCATTAATCTTGGCAATCTCCTGAAACATCCCACCATTGACCATCAAGAAATCTCTAAAAGGATTGTAATTCCCTCACAACGCGTCCAAAAGCGTGTGTATATAAGCCCCTTGGGCTTGCGCGAGCACTACAAGCCCTGCAGCTTCTTTTTGTTTAGCATATAATTCTCCATTGGTGAGTTGTTGGCAGGCATAGAAAGCAGCCTTAGCCGTGGCTTTTTGGGCCTGGGCTTCTTTCTCTTTCTCGTACAAATTTACTGCGGCTGCTTTCTGTTTGTTGTAAAGCTCCCAATTTGCCTCTTATACCTTTGTTTTTCATCAAAATGGTTAATTCCAAGTTTTTTGCGGAATGCTAATTTAATATTAGTGAAATAAATGAAAAATGATATACAAGTACAATTTCTAGACTCATTATGTTTAAATGATATGATTGGTTGATAATTAGAAAAAAAGATGAGAGAGTGTTGCATGATGATACGGAAATTTTAATGAAAATTCTAATCATACAAAAATTTTCAGACACAATTAATGATATAACTATTTCACTCAACAAAGTGACATGATATAACTGTTTTACTGAATTTTTTTTTTTTTTTTTTGGGTATAAAAAAGTTTAGGTGAGGGAAGGCTATCTCGGTCCAAGGTTAGGGCAAGCCACCAAGGAGGACTACTGGTAGTAGTGGGAATCAAACCTAAGTCTTAAAGACGAAGAGTCCGATCTTTACCAACTTAACCAATCCCCGTCGGCTGTTTTACTCAACTTTAGGTAATGCAAATTGTTAGTTATTAATCATAAAAAAATGATTAATTAGGAAACTGAATATTTCCCCATTGAGTGATTTTTGGTTGATAGCCTGTTTTAAATGGAGTTCTTCCCCCTTTTTGACAAAACAAATTATTTGCCACTTTTTTACACATTAACTTAAGTACACTCATCAAATTTAAGAAACTTGATTCATGAGTTGTTGGTGTGACTCTGAGCATCTCTAATATCAATCATGAAATTTAGAATTGCTTTATGTTGTGTTTGGTTGGGGGGATTTGGGGAGGGATTTAGAAAGGAAAAAGAAAAAGGTGTGTGAAACTAGGTGAAATTTAGGCACGTTTTATTCACATTTTACCTACCTTTTCCATTTCCCTTTTCAAATCTCTCATCAAATCCCCCAACCAAACACAACATTAAAGAACACAATTTGTTTACTTGTGTTAGCTTGCGCAACTCTCAATGGCCTTCAATGCTATCATCATCTCCTAAAGATACATAAGAGTATTGGTAGTGGAATATCATTCCCTATAGAATCCTTTTCTAATCCCATCTTTAGGTTAGACCTGCCGAGGTATTGTAAGATGATTGCAAGTGATATTGGGAACATTGGGTAATTTCTATTCTTATGTTTTAGATAGTATTTTATATTTCTTGGTGAAGATTAGTGATCTTGTATTGGGACATCATGTAATCATCTAATGTAGAGTTTAGAAGCTGCAACTATTTTGTATGTTTCGAATTATTTCTTTTTCGTCTTCTAACAGTTCAAAACTTAATTTGATCATTGAAGGCAATATCGAGTTTTAATAACAATAAAATAAAGTAGCATCTATTCTAACAGTTTTCAACTGTTATAAGCTTGTGTTTGTGAAAGCTGCTTCTTGAATGTTGTTTAATTGCATTATACAGTGGCTGGTTGTCTCATCTCACAAACAGTTGTTTCTTGTTGTTCTTGATATGTGGGGGCTTCAACAGGTGAAGGAGAGATAAGAAAATAAAGAGTCAGCAAGAAGAGAAGACAATTGAATTGGTGAGTGAGATTGCTGCTGGTTGCAGCGTAAGGAAGAAGGGGGAGGAGGAAAGAGAAAAGTAAAGAAAAAAAATAGGAGGTAAAATTGTCATTGAACACTCTAAATTTGTCATACACATTCAATCCCGCTCGTGTATTTGCCAATTTTGATGGAATCCGCCAATTTTGCACTCCAAGGTTGTGTACATTTTTAAATGTCATGGGGTAATATGTTTTCAGATTAAGCATAGGGGTTATAGTGTAACTAACCCTTGTTTTTATTGCTGAATAGCCACATCACATGTCACGCTCCGAACTTTTTTTGACTAGCTCTCTATACTTGATGGGAATTTACTGTCTACCTTCTCATGAATTTATGCATTGTTCATGCATTGTTCAAGGTAGTTATTAAAATTGAGAAGGTGCTTTTATGTGTGGCAATAGGAAGTCTGTGCCTACTCCATCATCTCTTCTTATTTTATCATATACATGAATATTTCTTTCTCAATAAGCATTTTCAATTTATCAAATTCGTTCTTGCCTTTTCCTTTATTTAATCTCAATTCTTCTCAATTTCAGAATAATCTTAGTCTGAATTCTGAAAACATTAAAATGTTTCAAGTGACCAAAGTTTTTAGTTGCAACATGTTAACTAAATGCTTCTTAACTTATTTTTTCTCTTGGTTGTTTATGTAAATAGCATCTGACAGGCCTCTGGCCCAAATTTGTATGATCAAGGACAATCACTCTCTAATCCATTGGCTCATCCTAAAGCATCTAAGCATTTGTTATTCCAGAATTTCAAAATTGTATTGCTTCTATTGTACAAAGTTCGCCAATTCAACATTGACGGTGACTACTTCCACTAATTCTACTAGGATTCCCATGACCAATTAACAAGAATCCAAACTTGGAGCGGCTATTTCACAGGCAGGTGTAGGAAGGCAATGTGTGCTTCCAGTTGTTCCTCAACGGACCAACAACATGTTCGAGAATGCGAGAAATATCCTTACAAGCGAAATTAGAAGATCAAGATCAAGTAGAGCTTCAATCTGGGAAATATCATTCACTCGACATGCAAACCGAGATCCAAGAAGGGAACATAAGCACATTATCTCATCACCATCACAAGAATCATCATTGTAGCATCTTCGTTATGCACTTCGTGATGCAATCAAATTATGTTGTCTTCAGCAGAATCCAAAGTCTTCTGTTCAATTGCCAATGCAATCTGGACTACAGCAACATCCGTAGTCAATCTCCGAAAATAATACATGTGTATTAGAATTTTTACAAATATCACTTTACATTTATTGTATATAATATTCGAGTATATATATATATATATATATGAGAATATAGGTTGCTAAAACATTGTAGGTATTTTGTTTATTTATTATATATTTTTTTTTGCAACGGTAACAAGATGGTCGCTAATACATTGTAGGTATTTTTTTAATTTTTTTGCGACGGCAAAACATTAGTCGCCATAAGTAGATTAGGCGGTCGCAAATAGTTTATTTGCTATTTCTTGATGCATAAAAAGTATTTGCCACCCCCACATTCGCGACCCCTATTTGCCGTCACAAAAGGTCTTTTGCGACTGTTTTTTTATTATTTGCGACGGCTTGTAGCGGTCGCAAAAAGTACTTTTTTTAGTAGTGTGTGTATGTTTATATTTTGTCAAGTCAAACAATTTTTCTCTCTTTACAAGTTCTCTATCAAACTTCAAACAAACTTTCAAGAAATTGCACCTTATATACTTTTTACTTCTTTTTTTTTCACTATAAAATGTCATAATAAAAATTACAAAGTATCATAACAAAAATCACAAAGTATCATAACATTATAATCCCTAACTTTCATTATTATTCATAATTCATTATTCATAATTTTATCACAAAATATCATAATATACATTATAGATAATCATAATTTTTATCATAAAAAATCATAATTTTTGTATAATGTACATCTTTTTAAAAGGAGCATCACTACAAACAAAATGAATAATATCTAATTTATTAATATTTTTATCACACCATATTTATTTGAAACGAACAAATGTACATATAAGTCTTCTGATCAAAAGAAACATAACTAAACACAAACAAAAGAACATATAGAATGGTGTCCATACAATTACATATTTCAACTTCTTCTGGAAAATGTAAAGTAAATACAAAAATTTAGATTCAAATTTGACATCCCACATTCAAAAAAAACAAAAAAACAAAAAAAAAAAAAATTTGCCATCCTAAGCCCAAAATGCGGTGTCTTTCATTAATATGACCAAAATATGTCAAATCAAATTATATGAAATTTTTATATAAAATTGGATTTTATATGTAAAAAATGATATTTATCATAAAATAAATATTTTTAATCTTTTAACCTCCCAATCCACATCACAATGCCAAGGCCGTAAGTATGGAGATTCTTTCTGGTTGGAAATCACTAGAGTTGGGCCTCTATGAGCTCACCACATGATCACCTCATTATCTAAATCGTTTATCTTCTAAGGCTCTATAATAGATTATTCATGCCAAATCAAGTTGATCAAATAATTATAATCACATGATTGGTTCATATTCATTTTCAAAAAAAAATACATGGCAAGTATAATTTTGAAAACAGACTGTCCATTATTTTGAGGACAAATGTGATATCATCACGTGATTACGATTATTCGATCAATCTAATTTTTTTACATAAATTATCTACTCAAAAGTTCTTAAAAGTTGAACGGTTCAAATCATATGACAGCCCATGGAGGCCCAATTTACCAACTACAAAGAATCTCCATCTTATGCATGACTCATTAGTTCACATTATTGGAGTCAGGCAAGGCACCCATCCATGTTGGTGGCAACATTCTAGTTTGCTCATGTACAGTCTTAAACAATGGTGGCAACATCCTATAAACACCAACAACCTCCTTCATAGCACCACTATCACCACTCTCACCGCCACCACCATTAGTCCAAATACTAATTTTAGGCTGCAGCCCACGAACTGCCTCGCCATTAATCTTGGCAATCTCCTGAAATATCCCACCATTGATCATCAAGTAATCTCTAAGAGCATTGTAATTCCCTCCTAACGCGTCCGAAAGCGTGCGTATATAAGCCCCTTGGACTTGTGCGAGCGCTACAAGCCCTGCAGCTTCTTTTTGTTTAGCATATAATTCTCCATCGGCGAGTTGTTGGCGGGCATAGAAAGCAGCCTCAGCTGTGGCTTTTTGGGCCTGGGCTTCTTTCTCTTTCTCGTACAGAATTGCTTCGGCTGCTTTCTGTTTGTTGTAGAGTTCCCAGTTTGCCTCTTGTACCTTTGTTTTTCATCAAAATGTTAATTTGATGTTAGTGAAATAAATGAAAAATGATATACAAGTACAATTTCTAGACTCATTATGTTTAAATGATATGATTGGTTGATAATTAGAAAAAAGATGAGAGAGTGTTACATGATGATATGGAAATTTTAATGAAAATTCTAATCATACCAAAATTTTCAGACACAATTAATGATAACTGTTTCACTCAACAAAGTGACATGATATAACTATTTTACTGGAAAAAAAAAAATTGGGTATAAAAAAGTTTAGGTGAGGTAAGGCTATACCAATCCAGGGTTAGGGCAAGCCACCAAGGAGGACTACTAGTAGTAGTGGGAATTGAACCTAAGTCTTAAAGACGAAGAGTCCGATCCTTATCAACTTAACCAATCCCTGTTGGTTGTTTTACTCAACTTTAAGTAATGCAAATTGATAGCTATTAATCATAGAAAAATGATATACAAACGCACTTTATAGACCTATTTTCTAGATCGAGTAATGTGTCAATAAGATGATTGATTAATGATTATAGAATAAATGAAAAAGAGAAATGACTTAGATATTTTAATAGAATACCACATTATTGAGTTTAAAAAGTGAGTCTAATTTTTTAATCTAAATAGTAATACTCATCTAAAAAATATGACACATAACTTTTGTATTAATATTTTAAGAAACAACATAAATGTGTCAATTAATAAGTCAAATAGAACATTATTCCGGAAACACGTAATATTTTTTCCTTAAAATATAATTAATCAAAATAAATAGGAGAAAAAAATATTTGCATTTCATGGTGGTTCAAATTTTTTATGTGCATGGGATAAATCTTTTATTTTAGTGTAAGTATTTGTGTGTCAGAGACTTAAAAAGATTTCATCTATAATATAATTAATTTTTAATTGAACCAATGATTTGTAATTTTTTCAAGTAAATAAAGACAATACTTTAAATAATGATATTGTTAAAGATGTTGTAATTTGGTGGTTAATTTTAGAACTCTTGGATTAACCGAGATGAGACACCTGATTATTAAAAAATAATAAATAAATAAAATAATGCTGTAACATGCTTGTCAAATACTCAAAGCTCAAGCTCATCTATCAAGCTAATCATGAAAAGTTAAGATCAGATCAGATTACGTGCTTGCCAAATGAAGCAAGTCAACGGAATTCTAATTTAAAACCAAAAGAATTTTATTAACTTAATAAGCTCAGGTTGTCATGATCAGGCCAATTGATTTCGACTTTTTATAATTAATACATATTTTATTAACTTGATAGTTGCAGGTTGTCATGATCAGGCCAATTGAATTTGAGTCTTTATTATTAATACATATTTTATTTATTTATTAATTTATTTTTTTAGTTAAGAATACTTTTTAATCTCAAATTACGTAAAAATATAATTGCTAATGTATTATTTGATAAAATTTATAATTTATTTTTATTTACAAAAAATATTAAACATGTTTAATTTTACTTTAGGTGAAAATAAAAACAAAATATTAAACTATCATTATCTAATCATTTTGGATTAATTTTTTCTATAAAAATTATGTTTCAACAATATTATAATTATCAAATTTTAAAGGGAGCTTTTTTGATAAATCCACTTTTCTAAGAGCTTTATTCCATTCAACCCATATTCTTTTTGACTATTCTATTAGGTCCTATTTGAGATAAGAAAACCAAAATACCCTTTTCATCTACTTGTGTTCCATTTAGTTCACATTATTTTCTTATGTTTCAATAATTCCTATGGGTGACATAATTACCAAAATACCCCTAACGTGAATGTTCACACCATTAATGTAAATGTTCATATCATCAATGTGTAGGGGCTCGGCCCATGTCGATCCTCGTGGGTGCCCGGAAAAATTCGAGCAGGGTTAGGGCGGGCCAGGCCCATTGAATATGTGAATATTCACATTGACATGTTAACATTCACATTAATAGGAGTGTAAAATTGGCCCGCGTCCCGTGGCAGCGCGAAACCCGCCCACGGCCCATCGGCGGCCCGGGGCGGGCCCGGTCCGACCCGTTGACAATGTGAATATTCACATTGACATGTTAACATTCACATTCATAATAGTATAAAATTGGCCCGCGGCCCATGGGCGGCCAAAAGCCCGCTCGCAACCCGGGGCGAGCGCGGCCCGGCCCGTTGACAATGTGAATATTTACATTAACATGTTAACATTCACATTGATAGGATTATAAAATTAGCCCGAGCCTCGTGGCTGCCCGAAACCCGCCCACGGCGGGTCCGGCCCGGCCTGTTGACAATGTGAATATTCACATTGACATGTTAACATTCACATTGATAAGAGTATAAAATTGGCCAGCGGCCCAGGGCAGGCCCGACCCGGACTGTTGACAATGTGAATATTCACATTGACATGTTAATATTCACATTGATAAGAGTATAAAATTAGCCCACGGCCCCTAGGCGGCCAAAAGCCCGCCCGCGGCCCGTGACGGGCCCGGCCCGTTGACAATGTAAATATTCACATTGACATGTTAACATTCACATTAATAGGAGTGTAAAATTAGCCCGCGCCTCGTGGTTGCCCAAAACCCGCCCACGGCCCGTGGGCGGCCCGAGGCGGGCCCGGCCCGGCCTGGCCTGTTGACAATGTGAATATTCACATTGATATGTTAACATTCAAATTGATAAGAGTATAAAATTGGCCAGCAGCCCAGGGCGGGCCCAACCCGGCCCGTTGACAATGTGAATATTGACATTGACATGTTAACATTCACATTGATAAAAGTGTAAAATTGGTCTGCGGCCCCTGGACGGCCAAAAGCCCACCCGCGGCCTAGAGCGGGCTCGGCCCGGCCCATTGACAATGTGAATATTCACATTAGCATGTTAACATTCACATTGATACGAGTGTAAAATTAGCCCGTGCCTCGTGGCTGCCCGAAACCCGCCCACGGCCCATGGGCAGCCCGGGGTGGGCCTGGCCATTTTTTTTTAATTATTTTTAATTTTTTCTACCGAAATTTTATTATTTTCCACAAAAAAAAAAACTAGGTCTCGGCGCGGGCCGGGCCTAGGACCGAGCCTTGAATGGGCCTTAACCGGGTTGATGGGCCGGGCCGGGCTGGGCCGAGCTTCAAAGTGATGGCCCATGCCCTAGTCTCGGGAGCCTGGACCAAAAGGAGCCTTTCCCGGGCCGGTCCACGGGCCAAAAAATTAGGCCCAGGCCCTAGCCTTGGCACAAGGGTATTCGGGCTTTAGATGGGCCGATGGATCGAGCCTCGGGTCGGGCCGGTGGGCCTGGACCTAGCCTTGAGCTTAGGTCGGGCTTCGGCGGGCCTAGCCATTTTTTTTCTAATTCTTTTTAATTTTTTCAACTAAAATTTTATTATTTTCCACAAAAAAATACATTGCGCCTCGGCCGGGCTGGGCCTCGGATCGAGCCTTGAATGGGCCTTAAGCGGGCCGATAGGCCGGGCCGAGCCAGGCTTCAAAGTGATGGCCTAGACCCTAACCTAGGGTCTCGGACATGCTCGGGTCCGGACCCAAACGAGCCTGGGGCCAATTCTACATTCCTATCAACGTGCATGTTAACATGTCAATGTGAATATTCACATTATCAACGGGCCGGGCCGGGCCTACCCCGGGCCGCGGGCAAGCTTCGGGTAGCGGACAAATTTTACACTCCTATCAATGTGAATGTTAACATGCCAATGTGAATATTCACATTGTCACGGATCGGGCCAAGCCCGCCTCGGGTTACGGTCAGGCTTTGGGCCACCCACGGGCTGCGGGCTAATTTTATACTCTTATCAATGTAAATGTTAACATGTCAATGTGAATATTCACATTGTCAACGGGCCGGGTCGAGCCCGCCCTGGGCCGCTGGCCAATTTTATGCTCTTATCAATTTGAATGTTAACATGTCAATGTGAATATTCACATTGTCAACAGGCCAGGCCGAGCCCGCCCCGAGCCGCTCACGGGCCGTGGGCGGGTTTCGGACAGCCACGAGGCGCGGGCTAATTTTACACTCCTATCAATGTGAATGTTAATATATCAATGTGAATATTTACATTGTCAACGGGCTGGGCCGAGCCCACTCCGGGCCATGGGAGGACTTTTGGCTGCCCATGGGCCGCAGGCCAATTTTATACTCTTATCAATGTGAATATTCACATTGTCAATGGGCCGGGCCGGCCCATGGGCCGCGAGCGGGTTTCGCGCCGCCACGGAACGCGGGCCAATTTTACACTCCTATTAATGTGAATCTTAACATTTCAATGTGAATATTCACATTGTCAACGAGCCGAGCCTGCCCCGGCTCACAGGCGGGTTTCGGGCCGCCTATGGGCCAATTTTACATTCCTACCAATGTGAATTTTAAAATATGAATGGTCACATCATAAAATTGCTAATCGTTCAAAAAAATATTTATAAGGGTATCAAAATTAAATATAAGGGCATAAGTGTCGAAGAAAATAGTGTAAATAAAGAAAAATGACTTTATGGAATAAAACTATACATACATGAGACTAAATGGGTTAAAAAATTCCTTCATGGACTTCTTGGGTTAAAACACTTCTAAATGGGATTTATCAATAAAAATCCTAATTTTGAATACTATTTTCCAAACATAAATTACATAAAAGTGTAAGTTGCACACCTTTGTTTCATACTCAACACTAGCTTTGCTCAAAAACTCAGCCTTAAGCTTCTCCGTCCGAGTCAATGCATTCATCGTCTCCACCTCCCTCTGCAACTCCGCATCCCGGAGCGCCACCGCCTTTGTTGCCTCCACCTCCGCCACTTGTGCCTCTCTGGCCCACCCCGCCTTCTTTTTTGCCAACTCAGCATTTGCCTCAGCCACCTCAGCGTCCCTTAGATTCTCAAAAAATTTCACATCGTTCTTAACCCTAATTTCCTCTTTTTTCCCCTCTCCTTGCCTTTGTGTCGATATAATCTTTGTATCCGCATCAATTTTTGCAGCATTTTGAAGGGTTTGTCCTTCTCGAAGCTTAGACCCTATCTCTCCCTTCATTTTCGCTTCGGCAACATCGACTTTGGCTTGGTCAGCAGCCTCCATTTGTGTTTTTTGACCCAAGTATGAAAAGTACTCGTGTCTAGGAACATCAACAAGTTGTTTAACATTGGCATTGTAGATTAAAAGCCCAAATTGGTTAAGTTCAAGTTGAACTTTCTCAAAGACTTCTCGTTTGAACTCTTTGGTTCCTCTGAAGATCTCCTCCATGGTCATTGAGGCAGCTAGCACACGTGTTTCACCTGTTGGGAAAGAAAAAACTGTTCTTATCCAAAATTCATACATACACTACAAGAAATGTAACTTTTAGCTACTAAATTATTGGTCGGCAAAAGGCATAAATTTGATCGCTGAAACCATTTACCGACCAAATAATTTTGTCGCCAAGTTCGTCTCCCATACCCCGTCGGCGATAGTATTGGCGACTAAAGTTAATTTAGTCGCCAAAAAGTATAACTTTTCCCTACTAAATTTCTTTTAGTAGCCAAATGGTATCTTTTCGCTACTAAAACCGTTAGTCACCGAAAGTGAACATTTAGCTACTAATCCTTTTTTTAGTCGGCAAATGTGACCTTTTGTAACAACGCCCGCGGGGGGACCTCGCTACAGCTCGGACTCGATTTTTGTTGCGGTTCTCAATCTTGAACCAAAGAGTCCAAATCCGGCAAATCGTTTTGAAGGAAAACAGATTTTTTTTGAAAGAAGTGCCAAACATGGAGTCGCCACCTAAATATTTTAAAATGGGAAATTTAGGAAACCGACTCGGTGCCAAAGGCCACGTGTCCGTCATCACCAAAGTTGGCTCGGGAACTTGGGTACGATTAGGGAAGGTCACATCGGCCTCTACTAACCATAATATCGATTTTGAAAACATTGTATGCTCTTATTCCGATTATTAGCCTAGGATTACTATGTGATGCTAAACAAGTATAGAATGGAACAAAACATTTCATGTTTGTTTGTGAAAGATGGTTTGCTACCCGCAGGTAGGCTTAAAATACAGATTTTGCCACAGTCTAGTGGGCTTAACAAACAATTGATGAATTGCTCCAATTCAGATAACTCAACCTCTACCCACAGGCATTCAAGGCAGTTATATCACATAAGCAGTTAGCCTCATGGCAAGCATGCTATCATGGCAACACTCACACGCATGCAAGGATGCTAAAGCATAAAACTCACCGAGTACTCCAAGCCAAAACAAGAAACTCATTAGAAGTCATGCATGATCCTAAAATATACAGAAATGCCTAATGCAACACATGCAAAGATGCAAACTATAGCAGGCTCGGCTATTCTAAATATGGCATATGAGATGCAACAGCTAACATGTATTCAACTTTAGAATTGAAATACAATGCAGTTTGTATGATCGTCGAGAGTGCATGCAAAAGCAGATGAATGATGCAAACATGCTTTCATCTTTGCTAATTGAAATATGCCCTATATCTAACCATTCAAAGCGGATAAATAAAGGGAGAAAGAAATGGGGTTGGAAGACATACATCACACTCACACACCCTTATTACATTTATGCCCTCAGAGGGTCGAATAAATATACAATCCCCAAATGAAAGAATATTAGTCAAATATAATAAATATACAAATTAAACTGGAAAATAGTAAAATTGGCATGCAAGCTCTTGCTCTGGTGAATAGTATATCTTAATCCTTTGGGATGCCTGATTTGCGTGCGATAATTCTTCATTTAGAAAAGGGCATAGCGGTGTATTTCACAAATATATGCATGTCTCGATCCTCGCGCCACCAATCACGCATATCGATGCATCATGGCGAGCGGGCACAACTCAATATTGGGATGAATACACACGAATGCACGAAAATGAGATGCCTCGAAATGCGTGCTTACCGAGGCGATGATGAAAGATGAAAATCGGATAAAACAGTGCCTCGAAGTGCATGCCCAGTAGCGCAAACCGAGGCGATGATGAAAGATGAAAGTCGGATAAGCGATGATGAAAGATGAAAGTCGGATAAAAGTGCGCGTGGGCGATGATGAAAGATGAAAGTCGGATAAAAGCGGGCGATGATGAAAAACCGAGGCGATGATGAAAGATGAAAGTGGCGATGATGAAAGATGAAAGTCGGATAAAACCGAAGCGCGTGCAAACCGAGGCGATGATGAAAGATGAAAGTCGGATAAAAACCGAGGCGATGATGAAAGTCGGATAAAATCGAAGCGCCTCGCGTGCGATGATGAAAGATGAAAGTCGGATAAGCGATGATGAAAGATGAAAGTCGGATAAAACGAAGTGCCTCGAAGCGCGTGTCCGGCGATGATGAAAGATGAAAGTCGGATAAAGAGGCGATGATGAAAGCGATGATGAAATGCAAAGAAATGGCATACGGAATGCGAAATGGACTTACACCAACATGGAGAGCCTCGGCTCACTATAGTGAGCCGGATGGATGAACAAAAATTGCCTCAAAGCGTGCGCGCGGACACGCAAATCGAGGCCATGATGTAGAAGCATGAAAATGCAAATTGGGCTTACGCCGACATGAGGGCCTTAACCACACTCACATATGGAATGATAAGACAATGCAAAAATAATCTGAATGGCACGGAAATGATATGCAAGCATGGTAATGGAATTTCAGCACCTAAATAAAGGGAAAACAGCCCGAAACAAATCAAACGACACAAGCATGCATTCATCCGAAAGTGTGAAATTAAGCCCCTAAATGGCCTATAGCCATGCTATGCATGCAAGATATGATCATGGCAGCAAGAACAGTAGCAAGGCAGTCCCAAATATGGCATTTTTCAGTACAAAACAAGGCCAAATTAATAGCAGATATGGCAACATTAACATGCAAAAATACGGTAAAAAGGGGGGGATTACAAAGCAAGTGATATCTACAATGCTCAAACCCAAAAACTCAGTTCTACAACTTTAAAGAAGGGCCAAAAATATGCACATATTCAGTTTATGGAAACCCCAAAATCAGAATAAAAACATGCTAGAAATTCCATGCAAAATAGGCTCAAAATAGGCTATATCATGAGACTTGCCAAACCATGCACCAAACAGCAAACTTTTCTTCATGAAACATGTAAAGGGGGTCAAAATAAGACCCCTTTCAGTTCTGACCAAAGGCCAAAACCAAAAGCACAAGAGGCTACAAAACATGCAAGAATGCGGTAGATTTGATGGATTTCAAAGGGAGTACCAAAAATATACACCAAATGGCTTAAGGCCCTCAACATAACATGAAAAGGAGACAAAAACAAGACTATTTCTAAGCCTGATGAAGGCTGAAATCCGGAGCCAAGTAAGCCTAACAAAGCATGCAAGAATTAGGGCCTAAAGTGAATTTCCAAGAGAGGTGGTATATAGAATGGCCAAAAGAGGTTGAGCCCTTCTACAATGTTGTAGAGGGGCTCAAAATAAGCACAAAACCAGTAGGGGTCGGAGCCCCAAAAACAAATGCAAATAGGCTAAAACTAGCATGCAAATTGGTGACATACAAGATGGATATTGAAGGAAGTGTATCATGGAGACACCAAATGAAGTTGAGCCCTTCTACAAAGTTGTAGAGGGGCTCAAAACAAGCACAAAATAAGTAGGGGTCGGAGCCCTAATTCTCAACCAAATAGAGTATAGAAATGAATCAAGAAAAAGCCCTAAAAGTTGGTTTTGAGGACTTACCCTTGAAGACTTGTCTTTCTTTGATTCTTGGCTCTGATTTGTAGCTTCTCAACCTCTGAAATTCACTTCCTAGCTGCTGGAATGGTAGTAAGGAAGGTGAGGCTAGGTGTTGATGAAGGAATGGCCTTGACACTTGAAGCTTTTTTAGAGTTTAAAGTTTTGGAAATGGAGGATTTTGGAGGGGTGATCTTGAGACAAGTTTTTCCAACCTTGAAGAGGGAGGGGGAGGGGCCTTCAAATAGGCAAGAAATGGGGTGTAAAAGGGGAGGGAAAGCGCCCAATCTTTCCCTCGAAATATCCCCGGATGCCGGGATATGTTGGAAGATATCGGAAAGCAAGAATGCTCAAGGTGGCCCACCCACCATGGACCACCTCCCATGGCCACCTCAAAAACCAACTTCAAAATTTCGGCCGACCACCATACAAGAGTGTCCTCCCAAGTGTGTAGGATAAGGCCCGGGGTTGGAATCTGGCAACGAACGAAGTCACAACATAGAACTTGAAAGAGGCTCAGAAATGCACCATTTGGCCGACCACCATGCCAAAGGTCCTCCCAGATGTGTGGAACAAGGTTCCAAGGTTGGAATTGGGCAACAGGCAGAGCCACAACATAGAGCTTGAAGGAGAGGCCCAAAAATGAACTCCATAATTTCGGCCGACCAAGATACCAAGGTCCTCGATGTCACGATCAGATATGTAACTTTGGTTGGAGAAAATACCCCCAAGGTGTTCAACATTGGCGGAAGTGAGCAAAGTTATCTGGGATAATTGCTGGCCTCCACCCCTGATCTTCGATGTTGAACAGAGGTACGCCAAGTTTGAACAAAAACTAATGAGAAATGAGCGTTGGCAGCAAATCGGGATCAAAATGGGAAGTGGTGTTGTGGGTATCTGCGACCCAGTGTCTCTGGAATGACAAAAGAGGTAAAACCGGAGAAGATGGATCGAAATGAATGCTCGGGACCAAAAGCTTCGGTTTGGGGTCCCAAACTATGAGCACCGAAAGTGGCATCTGACCATCGGGGCCCAGGGTTCCTCGAAATATTAAACAGAGGTCTCCGCCAAAAATCGGAGAAGGTGATGCAAAATGAATGTTGGGACCAAAACGCTCGGTTTGGGGTCCAGTGGTGTTCACAAGTGGGCATCGGGGCCCAGTGTTCCTCGGAACATTAAGCAGAGGTCTCCACCAAAACCGGAGAAGTCGGAGATGGTTGGGCGGTCCCGAGCAAAGGCAAGAGCTCGAAATGGGCAAAATGGCCTCTGACACCGGAGATAGTCTCTGAGACCACTCCTTCCTCGGGAAAAGCGAAAAAGAGACAAGGTAGAGAAGAACTGATGCAATATCACCGAGCGCTCAACTGGTGACGTCTGAGTCTTAAGGTCGGTCAAAAATGGGGTGTCTACACCTTTCCCCTACTAAAAATTTAGTCACTAAAAGTTCTACCTAAGGCATGGTATCTTTTCGCCACTAAAATCGTTAGTCACCGAAAGTGAACATTTAGCTACTAATCCTTTTTTTAGTCGACAAAGGTGACCTTTCCCCTACTAAAAATTTAGTCACTAAAAGCTCTACCTTAGGCATGGTGACTTTTGCCGACTAAAACTGTTCGTAGCCAAAAACCTATTAAGATTCATTTCTTTACTTTTTGCCACAAAAACTTTTAGTCGCCAAATGATACCCTTTTTTCCATGACTAAAAAATTTAGTGGCCAATAGTTTATTTCTCTCATTCTCAAATATTTTTAGCTACTAATTATTTGGTGGCAAAAATGTTTTGGGTTATGTTTTTGCTACTAAATTATTAGTAGCCAAAACTTTTTATTACCTATTTGGCTACCAAAACATTTGGTGGCCAAATAATTTTCTGTTTTTTTTTTTTTAAAAAAAAATTGTAAACTTGTATTCATTTATATTACAACCTGTACCCTGTATAAACAATATAATCCATCAACACTAAAATATATTATCAACCATTAAATCATTCAACAACGTGCACACATTTCAGTCCCAAGCATCCAAAAACGTCCAATTCTATATATAATACAAATTCCATACACTCCAAGTCTAATCCAATGTCAATAATCCAACATCAGATTTTTTGAAATGATTTTTTTTGGTTGTTGTTGTTGACATTGTGTTCAGATCATGTTTAAAAGTAGGGGGATTTCAACAGTGACACCAGGACTGTATTCAACATTACAAATCTACTATAGGAAAAATAAATTTCAGCTTCAATCATATCAAAGTACAGATATATGTTTTAGTTCCATAACTCTGGCATATCCAGTGCAGGTTGTGCAATGGCAAGCTCAAAAATAGATCTGGCCCTCTCAGTTTCACTAAGCGATCTCTCTAACTCAGCATACTTGCTCCACACGTAGTAGTTCTCTGGGGCACACTCTAAATATTTCTCATAAAGCTTTCGGCAACGATCTATGTTACCAAGTTGCAGCTCTATCTCAATGTACTTCTTGAATATCTGTTTGTTAAAATGAGGGGTCAACAACATAATATTACAAAATTCATCAAAACTTGCATAAGGTCATGAAATTCATCAGCACTGGTGTAGGCCAAAATGTCATACAAAATCATTAATCTATATCACCTTATCTTTCGGAGCCTTCCCAATGGCATTGCCGAGGATAAGCCGTGCACCCTTCAGATTCAACTTTCGTATTTCAAACTGGGCAGCCAATAACCAAATCTTTGCAAATGAGAACTTCTCATGAGGAATCAACTTAATGCATTCCCTGGCCAATTTCAGAGTCAATCAAAGAGTATTAACATTTGCAAAGCAAATCCATATATATGAGAGAGAGAGAGAGAGAGAGAGAGAGAGAGTCAGCCCTCCAACAACATTACTCAGTAGCTTATACAAATTATTCAATATGAATCGCTGACAAGGAACTTCTACAAATACAATCTCTGAAGCACTTAATATGTGAACAAATTTGCACTTGGACACATTTGGGCTGCATTTTAAATCCAGAGAATATGACAATTTATCTATGAGTACTAGCTTTTCCTTAAAACATACTTTTATATAATTGTGGTTTTATGTTATACACTTTAATAGTTTGTTATTACAATGATCAGTTATCTACTAGTGGTTCAGATTGCTAGCACAAAAGAAAACAAAATCATATATTATAGTTAATAGGAAATGTGATTGCTAACCTAGTTAATAGGCATGATATAACACATTGTGTTCATGGGAGAACAAAACAAATAGTATTTATAAAGAGGAAATAAGTACAGGTAGAATAATACATATAAAGGTTCAGTGTACTACAAACAGTCTCTTACTTGAGTTAGGAGCGGATTCAACCAATGCATAAACTTTAAGAAAGAAAAGGGTTTTTATGCAAAAAGGCAGAGATCTCCTGCAAGACATATCAGATCAAGATGTCACACAAACAATTCACAAATCATTTACCTATAACAAACAACTGGTATTTAGAAAATATACATAAGCTTGGACAAATCAGAAATTGGAAATCATGAAGAACAATACTAATGGCATTCCACTGAGCAATATTTGACATCACTAATTTAAGAAGTACAACCTTCAATTCAATGCAATATTTTAAAAGAATGGATTTGATAGTACACAATAGGATTATCAAAAGTTCTATATTTTAAAAGAATGAAATCCGTAAAGAAATTATTCTACTTGTACTATAATCTTAACAAAATACACATCTCATTCCTCTATTCAATCATCTACTATAGGATTATCAATCTACCTTCAATAGCAAACCTTCTTAAAAAATTTATAAAATTTAACCTCAAATCCGCTTTTTAAATCCATTCTTCCAAATAAAGCCTTAATCTCAAATTGGTATGACCAGGTGCTAGTGAAAGATATAGAAGACTTTGTACACAGCACTTCACTAGGAAGTTAATGGTTCGACTATCCCCATCGAATTCCAACGAATAGGAAAAAAAAATACATTGGTTCCAAGTGTTTTCCATGTATATAATGTGTTGCTTATTCTACTTTATTTTATTACTGTTATAATGTGTGGATGGTTATGATATAATAGATTAATTGAAAGTGAATAATTAGATTGGATAATCCATTTGGAAAAGTTAAATTTGTAATTCATTGGTTTAGCTTAAAAGTATTTGTGACACGTATGCTTCACTGAATCAATTACTTAGTGTCAGTGAGCTACCATGAATTCAAGCACACGTGTGTTTGATTTGAGATTATTTGAACAAAGATGTACACAAGCAGGGGCTGGTGGTGAACTAACAATGCTAGGTAAGCGTATTAGGCAATTACTGCCCTTTTGACATCTCCAAGTACAAACTCAGATAAGTGAAATACTGCAGAACTCATCAATCCATCTGTTAAACATAAATGACAAAACAGAAAGGACAAAAAAGGGAAGAACACATCAAGAAACTACTTTTGAAAGATTTTAGCCAATTATTAACATTTTCACATCTCCAAGAACAAAATCAGGAAGTAATGTAATGAAGAACTCATCAATTCATCTACTAAACATAAATGGCAAACAGATAAGAGAATAAAGAAGGAAAAACACACCCAAGAAACTGCTTTTGAAAGTGGTGGTTTTCCTGTCCCAGTGGAAGTGAAATCATCTAACTCAGGAAGGGCAAGAGGAAGCTCACTTTCAGGAAGTGGAACACCCTCACCTGTGTCCTTCAAGAAAACAACTGGGATGGGCTCTCCCCAATAGCGTTGCCGAGCAAAAAGCCAGTCCCTCAACTTGTAATTCACCTAAAGGAAGACAAGTTTCACACAAGATCAATTGTATTGAATGGTAGAAGCTAAAAACACCTCCAAATTCATCTCAGTAAAGGAGGGTGGACCCCCCTTCAAAGCGTACCAAGAATTGTTCCATATTCAAAGGATGAAAGAGGATCATCAGTTGTTCCCAATTTCAATAGACGCAACCATAGACCCTGTTCAATAAAGCAACCAGCAAACTTTGAATTATTAATGCCAATAAGATAGGAAATTAAACCAATCTAGAAGTTTCAGCATTGGCAACACAGGTATTACCCACCCAAAACCTTTTTTCCAGAAGATAAATGAAACAAGAAAAAGCATCTGGATTTCAATAATAATTAGAGTAATCCTTCGAAAATAATAAACAGAAAAATCATTAAAGTATAACAGATTGTATTACTTGCCATAATCCATTTCCAACCCCACACAAAAATATATAATAATAATAATTCACTAAAAGAAACAACTCCTGAAGGGAAAATAATTTAAAAAAACAAATGTAGGACATGCTCACTACTGCTCACTACTGCAAATCGAGGTCCATCCTTGTTTAAAAAAAACAAACAGAGGTCCATCCTTGTTTCCCATGCTCACTACTGCAAATCGACAACAACGACAGAGAGCATTCTTGCGATTGAGGCAAAATCCCTAAATTTAAAACCCTAAAAATAGGGGAAAAACACTCACCAGTGTCAAGAACAGAGCTGCTATCAGAAAGAGAGAGAGAGAAAGATGGAGGAGGGCAGAGGCGTGATGGCGGTGATGCTCCCGTACCCGACGCCGACGGAGACAAAGGCGAGAGAGAGATGGAGGAGGGCAGAGGCGTGAAAGAATGAGAAAGAGGGAGAGAGTCAGAGAGTGAGAGACATAAAGATTTTACGTGGATGGAGGAGGGCAGAGGCGGTGATGCTCCCGTACCCGATCCCTAGATGTTGATTTGTGATTATGTACCAATTTAAAGCAAAATATAACAATCCCAATCAAACAATCAAGAGAAAGAGACACAAAGATTTTACGTGGAAAAACCACAATTGGACACCTTCCAATTGTGATAAAAAAACCACGCAATGACCACAAGAACAATCCACTAAGAAGATATAAAGGAATTACACGGTATCACTCTCAATTATCTAGCGAATTCACAACGCCTAATTGAACCAACCTCTATGTGCCTCTTCCAACCCCATCTTGAAGGAATTGTCTTTCGATGAGCCACTCGGATTCCTCCAAAGCTTGGGCTCGAATTCTTGAAATTCACAACGAAGAACAACTCTCTCTTTTGTGTATAACAAACAAACCTTTGATGTACTCTCTTTAAACCATGAGTTAAATACTCAATAAAACATCAAAGAAAATAACAAAATATCCCCAGATATTAACCTTTAAGAACCAAAAAGAAGATCTGGAGGACTTCAATCAATTACTTAGTTTTGGGAGAAAACCAAGTATTTATAGAGAACCAAAAGTAATCCAAGATTGGGAAGAAAACAAACTCCTTGAGAAATCCGGATTCTGAGGCTCGCTCGAGCGAAGATTTCCTGGATCGAGCGAGGAGAGTAATTTTCATGATTTCTACTAGTGCCTTGGCTCGAGCGACGGATCCTTGGCTCGAGCGAGGAATACACTCTTTCAGGTTTTTGTATGGACGCAATCCTTGGCTCGAGCGAGCATTCCTTGGCTCGAGCGAGCAAGCCTTAGCTCGAGCGAGAACTCCTTGGCTCGAGCGAGCAACGGCTGACATGCAATTTTGAATGCAAATTTGAATTTTGCTTCGGCCGACCCCCGTAATAATCAGCGAAGTGGCAATCTTGAAAGCATTAACATCACAAACTTCTTTGCATGGCTCGATTCGGGTTTGGATTCGCATCTAATAAACTCATAGCCTCACTGAAATAAAAGTGTGAATAAAATTACAACTCAAAGGAGTTTTGTCAAACGAGATTGCCAAGAATAAAAACCTAACAGAGAGAAAGACATAGAAAGAGATAGAGAGAGATGAGAGAGAGAGAGAGAGAGAGAGAGAGAGAGAGAAAGAGATAGAGAGTGAGAGGCGAAAAAAGAGATGATCGAGAGAAAGACATAGAAAAAGAGAGAGATGAAGAGAGAGAGAGCGAGCGAGAGAAGAGAGATGAGCAAGAGAGATAGAGACAAGAGAGATGAACGAAAGAGACAGAGAGAGATAGAGAAATGAGAGAAGAGATAGATGTGTGAGAGACACAGAGAGAGAGAGAGACAGACAGACAGATAGACAAACAGATAGACAGATAGATAAGTGAAGGCCTTGAATGCCCAGCCCCCTGCTTTGCTCGCCACTCCCATCTCCAGTCTCTCTGTCTCTCTCTCTTAATATACAAAATAAAGAAAATACAACCCTAGAGAGTGAGAGACAGAAAAACTAAAATCTGAAATCTAAAGCCAATGAAAATATTGTAATTAAATCTGAAGCCAATGAAAATACTGTTTCCCTTCCAAGTTTCCCTCCGAAGTCTGAAGCATAATTTTTAAATTTTGTAATTATAATCGCTAACTAAAATTTAGTCGGTAAAAAATATATTAAAAGTAACAAAAAAAATTCATTATTTAAAAAAATTTAAATAAAAGTAACAAATATATTAAAATGATATTTAAATAAAAATATAAGTAATAAAATTAGAAATTAAAAATATTAAATTATCTTAAATATTTATCCTAATATTTTTTTTACTGAAAAATATAATCACAAATTGAGCTTTTAATTTTATATTCTTATATTTTATATATAAGAATATATATATATATATATATATATTCTTATATATAAAATAAGAAGGAAAAGAAAGAAAATTTAAAAAAATTAAAAAGAAAGAAAGAAAATTAAAAAAAAAAAGAAGGAAAAAATTTTTAAAAAAAATTTTGAGCTAGCTCAACCCGTGTTTTAAATTTTTTTGATGTTTTATTTTATTTAATTTCATTATTTAAATTTTGCCACAAAATATTTAAATTTTATTGATGTTTTATTTTATTTAATTTCATTATTTAAATTTTAATAGATGTTTTATTTAATTTCATTATTTAATTATTAATATTTTTCAAAATAAATTTATTTAAAATTTTAATTAAAAAATAACATATATTTTTATTGATATTTTATTTATTTAATTTAAAAAAAAAATAGATTTATTTAATTGAGTAAAAAATCAAATAAAATAAAAGAAAATCTACTTTATTTAGTCGCCAAAGACAAAAATTAATTTTTTATTAAAACATTTTCCGACTAAAGGATTTAGTAGCCGAATGTGTACCTACGGCAACTAAAAGCATTTTTGTCGCTGAAAATCAACGTTTGGCGACTAAATGTTTAGTCGCCAAAGACAAAAATTAATTTTTTATTAAAACATTTGGCGACTAAAGGATTTGGTAGCCAAATGTATACCTACGGCGACTAAAAGATTTTTGGTCGCTGAAAATCAACTTTTGGCAACTAAATGTTTAGTCGCCAAAGACAAAAATTAATTTTTTATTAAAACATTTGCCGACTAAAGGCTTTAGTAGCCAAATGCACACCTACGGCGACTAAAAAAAATTTTTGTCGCCAATTTCTGGCATTTTTGCCGACTAAATTTATTTTAGTCGCCAATTGTGATATTTTTAGCTACTAAATTTTTTTTAGTCGCCAATAATCAATATTCCCCGACTAAAAATAATTAGTAGCTAAAAATTTGACTTTTGCCGACTAAAGGCATTTTTGGTAGCCAAATTCGTCACATTTGGCGACTAAATTTGTTTTAGTCGCCAAAAATGGTCGCCGTAGGTGTATTTTCCTGTAGTGATAAATTTACTTCTAGAATGATATGATAGTGCGAAGGAAAAAGATATTTTTACAAAAAATATGTATAGTACACACTACAACATTTTCTTAGTTTAGTGACATTTGAAAGTGCCACAAAACTATTCTTCTAATGACATTTTTTGGTCTTGTGGCATTTTGAACAAGTGCCACTTCTATCGGTGCCACGGTAGATACGAGTGTCACGGTAGATACTTGCAAGTGTCACTGTACCATCATGGCTAAAAACTTTCAATGACATTTTAATGTCATGGTAGATATTATTTGTGGCACTATCAAGTGCCATTAAAAAAATAGTTAGTGACACTTATAAGTGTCATTACACCATCAAGACTAAAACCTTTCAGTGACACTTTAATGTCATGGTAAGCACTATTCGTGACGATAATTCGTTGTAGAACAATTTGATCCGCTCTTGCGGAGACTCGAACCGCCAACCTCCCGCACCATAAACCTTATACACCACACTCTTCCCACTACACCTCTATAGCACCACATGATTATATATGCAACATATATTATTTATATAGTACATACATCTATATTAATATGTATAAACATAATTATTTTATTGAACATAATTCATGTAAAATAAACTATTTACTACCAAAATAAAAAAGACCACTTTTGGCAACTAAAAATATTTTTTAATCGCCAATTCTATACTTTTGGCTACTAATTATTTTTTAGTTGCTAATAAACTTAACTTTTGGGACATGTGAAACACGAGCCTGAGCGATTTTTCTTATATCTCAGGATGCATCAAGCGCGGCCCTGGGCATGTTGCATCTCGGGACATGTGAAACACTAGCCCGAGCAGTTTTTCTTGATTTTAGAACGCGTGAAGCGCGGCCCTGGGCGGGTTGTATCTCGGGACGTGTGAAACACGAGGCCGATCGATTTTTATTGTATATCAGGACGCATGAAGCGCGACCCTGGGCGGGTTGTATCTCGGGGCGTGTGAGACACGAGCTCGAGTGATTTTTCTTGTATCCCAAGACGTGTGAAGCGCGCCCCTGGGCAGGTTGTATCTCGGGACGTGTGAAACACGAGCCCGTGCAATTTTTATTGTATCTCAGGACGCGTAAAGCGCGGTCCTGGGCTGGTTGAATCTCGGGACGTGTGAAACACGAGCCCAAGCAATTTTTATTGTATCTCAGGATGCGTGAAGTGCGGCGCTGGGCGGGCTGTATCTCGGGACGTGTGAAACATGAGCCCGAGTAGTTTTTCTTGTACCTCATAAAGTGTGAAGCGTGGCCCTGGGCGGGTTGTATCTCGGGACGTGTGAAACACGAGCCCGAGCGGTTGTTCTTGTATCTCACGACGCGTGAAGCGCGACCCTGGACGGGTGGCATCTCGGGACGTGTGAAGCGCGACCCTGGGCGGGTTACATCTCGGGACGTGTGAAGCGCGACCCTGGGCGGGTTACATCTCGGGACGTTTGAAACACGAGCTCGAGCAATTTTTCTTGTATCTCAGGACGCGTGAATCGCGGCCTTGGGCGGGTAGTAGCTCGGGACGTGTGGAACACGACTCCGAGCATTTTTTAATGTATCTCAGGATGCGTGAAGTGAGCCCTTGGGCAGATTGTATCTCAGGACGTGTGAAAAACGAGCCCGAGTGGTTTTTATTGTATCTCAGGATGAGTGATACGCGGCCCTGGCGGGTTGTATGTCGGGACGTGTGAAAGACGAGCCCAAGCGGTTTTTATTGTCTCTCAGGACGCGTGAAGCGCGACCCTGGGCGTGATGTATCTCGAGACGTGGGAAACATGAGCCCGAGCGATTTTTCTTGTATCTCAGGACGCGTGAAGCACGACCCTGAGCGGGTTGCATCTCGGGACGTGTGAAACACGAGCCCGTGCGGTTTTTCTTGTATCTCAGGACGCGTGAAGCACGGCCCTGGGCAGGTTTCATCTCGGGACGTGTGAAACATGAGCCTGAGCAATTTTTCTTGTATATCAAGACGCGTAAAGCGCAGCCCTAGGCGGGTTGCATCTTGGGACGTGTGAAACACGAGCCCGACCAGTTTTACTTACATCTCAGGACGTGTGAAGCACGGCCCTGGGCGGGTTGTATCTCGGGACGTGTGAAACACGAGCCCGAGCGATTTTTATTGTCTCTCAGGACGCGTGAAGCGCGACCCTGGGCGGGTTGTATCTCGGGACATGGGAAACATGAGCTCGAGCGATTTTTCTTGTATCTCAGGACGCGTAAAGCATGGCCCTGGGCGGTTGCGTCTCGGGACGTGTGAAACACGAGCCCGAGTGGTTTTTATTGTATCTCAAGACGCCTGAAGCGCGGCCCTGAGCGGGTTGTATCTCGAGACGCGTGAAACACGAGCCCGAGCAGTTTTTCTTACATCTCAGAACACGTTGAAGTGCGGCCCTGGGCAGGTTCCATCTCGGGACGTGTGAAAAACGAGCCTAGGCCGTTTTTCTTGTATCTCAAGACGCGTGAAGCACGGCCCTGGGCGGGTTGCATCTCAGGATGTGTGAAACACTGGCACGAGCGATTTTTCTTTTATCTCAGGACGCGTGAAGTGCAGCCCTGGACAGGTTGTATCTCGGGACGTGTGAAACACGAGCCCGGGCAATTTTTCTTCTATCTCAGGACGCGTGAAGCACGGCCCTGGGTAGGTTACATCTCGGGAGGTGTGAAACACGAGCCCAAGCAGTTTTTCTTGTATCTTGGGACGCGTGAAGCGCTACCCTAGGCGGGTTGTATCTCGGAACGTGTGGAACACGAGCCCGAGCGGTTTTTATTGTCTCTCTGGACGCGTGAAGCATGACCTTGGGCGGGTCGTATCTCGGGACGTGTGAAACACAAGCCCGAGCTATTTTTCTTGTATCTCAGGACGCGTGAAGCGCGGCCGTGGGTGGCTTGTATCTCAGGACGTGTGAAACACGAGCCCGTGCAGTTTTTATTGTATCTCAGGACCCATGAATCGCGGCCCTGGGCGGGTTGGATCTCGGGACGTGTAAAACACAAGCCCGAGCGATTTTTCTTGTATCTCAGGATGCGTGAACCGCGGTACTGGGCGGGTTACATCTCGGGACGTGTGAAACACAAGCCCGAGCAGTTTTTCTTGTATCTCAGGACGCGTGAAGTGCGGTCCTGAGCGGGTTGTATCTCGGGATGTGTGAAACACAAGCCCGAGCAGTTTTTCTTGTTTCTCAGGACGCGTGAAGCGCGGCCCTGGGCAGGTTGCATCTCGGGACGTGTGAAACATGCGCCTCAGTGGTTTTTCTTGTATCTCAAGACACGTGAAGCGCGACCCTGGGCGGGTTGCATCTCGAGACGTGTGAAACACGAGCCCGAGCAATTTTTCTTGTATATCAGGACGCGTGAAGCGCGGCCCTGGACGAGTTGTATCTCGAGACATGTGAAATACGAGCCCGAGCAGTTGTTCTTGTATCTCAAGACGCATGAACCGCGGCCCTGGGCGGGTTGTATCTCGGGACGTGTGGAATACGAGCCCGAACGGTTTTTCTTGTATCTCAGGACGAGTGAAGCGCGGCCCTGGGCAGGTTGCATCTCGGGATGTGTGAAACATGAGCCTGATTGGTTTTTCTTGTATCTCAAGACACGTGAAGCGCGACCCTGGGCGGGTTGCATCTCGGGATGTGTGAAACACGAGCCCGAGCAATTTTTCTTGTAACTGAGGACGCGTAAAGCGCGGCCCTGGACGGGCTGTATCTCGGGACATGTGAAACACGAGCCCGAGTAGTTGTTCTTGTATCTCAAGACGCGTGAACCACGGCCTTGGGTGGGTTGTATCTCAGGATGTGTGAAATACGAGCCCGAGCGGTTTTTCTTGTATCTCAGGATGCGTGAAGCGCGACCCTGGGCGGGTTGTATCTCGGGACATGTGAAACATGAGCCTGAGCGATTTTTCTTCTATCTCAAGACGCGTGAAGCGCGGCCTTGGACGGGTTGTATCTCGGGTCGTGTGAAAGACGAGCCTGAGTGATTTTTCTTGTATCTCAAGTCGAATGAAGTGCGGCCCTGGGCGGGTTGTATCTCGGGACGTGTGGAACACGAGCCGGAGCGGTTTTTCTCGTATCTCAAGACGCGTGAAGCGCGACCCTGGGCGGGTTAGATCTTAGGACGTGTGAAACACGAGCCCGAGCGATTTTTCTTGTATCTCAGGACGCGTGAAGCGCGATCCTGGGCGAGTTATATCTCGGGACGTGTGAAACACGAGCTCGAGTGATTTTTCTTATATCTCAACACGAGTGAAGCGTGGCCCTGGGCGGGTTGTATCTCGAGACGTGTGAAACACGAGTGCGAGCGGTTTTTCTTGTATGTCAGGACGCGTGAAGCGCGACCCTGGGCAGGTTGTATATCGGGACGTGTGAAACACGAGCCCGAGAAATTTTTCTTGTATCTCAGGATGCGTGGAGCACGGCCCTGGGCGAAATGCATCTCGGTACGTATGAAACATGAGCCCAAGCAATTTTTCTTGTATCTCAGGACGCGTGAAGCGCAGCCTTGGGTGGGATGTATCTCGGGACGTGTGAAACACGAGCCCGAGCAGTTTTTCTTGTATCTCAGGACGCGTGAAGCGCGGACCTGGGTAGGTTGCATCTCGGGACGTATGAAACACGAGCCTGAGCAATTTTTCTTCTATCTCAAGACGCGTGAAGCGCGGTCCTGGTTGGGCTGTATCTTGGGACATGTGAAATACGAGCCCGAGTGGTTTTTCTTATATCGCAGGACGCGTGAGCCGTGGCCCTGGGCGGGTTGTATCTCGGGACGTGTGAAATACGGGCCCGAGTGATTTTTCTTGTATCTCAGAATGCGTGAAGCACGATCTTGGACGGGTTGTATCTCGGGACGTGTGAAACACGAGCCCGAGCGATTTTTCCTTTATCTCTACACGCGTGAAGCGCGACCTTGGGCGGGTTGTATCTCGGGACGTGTGAAACACGAGCCTGAGCAATTTTTCTTGTATCTCAGGACGCGTGAAGCATGACCCTGAGCAGGTTGAATCTCGGGTCAGGTCAAAACATGAGCACGAGCGATTTTATTATATCTCAGGATGCGTGAAGCGTGACCCTGGGCGGGCTTTTATCTCGAGATGTGTGAAACACGAGCTCAAGTGTTTTTATTATATCTCAGGATGCGTGAATCACGGCCCTGGGCGGGTTGTATCTCAGAACGTGTGAAATCCGAGCCCGAGCAGTTTTTACTATATCTCAGGACGCCTGAAGCACAGCCCTGGCGGGTTGTATCTCGGGACGTGTGAAACATGAGCACGAGCAGTTTTTATTGTATCTTAGGATGCGTGAAGCGTGACCCTGGGCGGGCTGTATCTTGAGACGTGTGAAACACAAGCCCGAGCGATTTTTCTTGTATCTCAGGATGCGTGAAGCGCGACCCTGGGCGAGTTGTATCTCGGGACCTGTGAAACACAAGCCCGAGTAGTTTTTCTTGTATCTCAGGGCGCGTGAAGCGCGACCCTGGGAGGATTGTATCTCGGGACGTGTGAAACACGAGCCCGAGCTATTTTTCTTGTATCTTAGGACGCGTGAAGCGCGGCCCTAGGTGGGTTGTATCTCGGGGCGTGTGAAACACGAGCCCGTGCAGTTTTTCTTGTATCTCAGGACGCGTCAAGTGCGGCCCTGGGCAGGTTGCATCTCGGGACGTGTGAAAGATGAGCCTGAGCAATTTTTCTTGTATATCAGGACGCGTAAAGCGCGTCCCTTGGCGGGTTGCATCTTGGGACGTGTGAAACACGAGCTCGAGTGATTTTTCTTGTATCTCCAGACGCATGAAGCGCGGGCCTGGGCAGGTTGTATCTCGGGACGTGTGAAACACGAGCACGAGCAGTTTTTCTTGTATCTCAAGATGCGTGAACCGCAGCCCTGGGTGGGTTGTATCTCAGGGCGTGTGAAACACGAACCCAAGTAGTTTTTATTGTATCTCAGGACGCGTGAATCACGGCCCTGGGCAGGTTGTATCTCAGGACATGTGAAACATGAGCCCGAGCGATTTTTATTGTATCTCAGGACGCGTGAAGCGCGGCCTTGAGCGGGTTGTATCTTGGGACGTGTGAAACACGAGCCCGAGCAGTTTTTATTGCATCTCAGGACGCGTGAAGCGCGGCCCTGGGCGGGTTGTATCTCAGAACGTGTGAAACACGAGCCCGAGTGATTTTTCTTGTACCTCAGGACGCGTAAAGCGCGGCCCTGGGCAGGTTGCATCTCGGGATGTGTGAAACACGAGCCTGAGCAGTTTTTATTGTATCTCAAGATGCATGAAGCGCGGGCCTGGGCGGGTTACATCACGGGATGTGTGAAACACGAGCCCAAGGGATTTTTCTTGTATCTCAGGACCCGTGCAGCACGGCCCAGGGCGGGTTGTATCTCGGGACGTATGGAACACGAGCTCGAGCAATTTTTCTTGTATCGCTGGATGCATGAACCACGGCCCTGGGCGGGTTGTATCTCGGGACGTGTGAAATGCAAGCCCGAGCAATTTTTCTTGTATCTCAGAACGCGTGAAGCATAATCCAGGGCGGGTTGTATCTCGGGACGTGTGAAACACGAGCCCACGTGATTTTTCTTGTATCTCAACACGAGTGAAGCGCGGCCCTGGGCGGGTTGTATCTCGGGACTTGTGAAACACGAGGCTGAGCAGTTTTTCTTGTATCTCAGCATGCGTGAAGCGCGACACTGGGCGGGTTGTATCTTGGGACTTGTGAAAACACGAGCACGAGCAGTTTTTATTGTATCTCCGGATGCGTGAAGCGCGGCCCTAGGCATCTTTTATCTCAGGACATGTGAAACGCCGAGCCCAAACGGTTTTTATTATATCTCAGGACGCGTGAATCACGCCCCTGGGCGGGTTGTATCTCAGAACGTGTGAAATCTGAGCCCGAGCAGTTTTTATTATATCTCAGGACGGCTGAAGCGTGGCCTTGGGCTGGTTGTATCTCGGGACATGTGAAACACGAGCCTGAGCGATTTTTATTATATCTCAGAATGCGTGAAGCGTGACCCTGGGCGGGCTGTATCTCGGGACGCATGAAACACGAGCCCAAGTAGTTTTTCTTATATTTCAGGAGGCGTAAAGCGCGGCCCTGGGCGGGTTGTATCTCGGGACGTGTGAAACACAAGCCCGAGCTATTTTTCTTATTTCTCAGGACGCGTGAAGCGCGGCACTGGGCAGGTTGCATCTCGGGATGTGTCAAACATGAGCCTAAGCCATTTTTCTTGTATCTCAAGACGCGTGAAGAGCAGCCCTGGGCGGGTTGCATCTCGGGACGTGTGAAACACGAGCCGGAGGGATTTTTCTTGTATCTCAAGATGAGTGAAGCGCGGCCCTGGGCAGGTTGTATATCGGGACGTGTGAAACACGAGCCCGTGCGGTTTTTCTTGTATCTCAGGACGCGTGAAGCGCGGCCCTGGGCAGGTTGTATCTCGGCACGTGTGAAACATGAGCCTGAGCTATTTTTCTTGTATATCAAGACGCGTGAAGCGCAGCCCTGGGCGGGTTGCATCTCGGGACATGTGAAACACGAGCGGCGATTTTCTTGTATCTCGGGGCGAGTGAACCCGCGGCCTGGCGGGGTTGTCTGGCGGTTTTTATTGTATCTCAGGACGCGTGAATCACTGCCCTGGGCAGGTTGTATCTCAGGACATGTTAAACACGAGCCCGAGCAATTTTTTTTGTATTTCAGGACGCCTGAAGCGCGGCCCTGAGCGGGTTGTATCTCAGGACGTGTGAAACACGAGCCCGAGCGGTTTTTATTGTATCTCAGGACGCGTGAAGCGCGACCCTGGGCGGGCTGTATCTCGCAATGTGTGAAATACAAGCCCAAGCCATTTTTCTTGTATCTCAGGATACGTGAAGCGTGGCCCTTGGCAGGATGCATCTCGAGACGTGTGAAACACGAGCCCGAGCGGTTTTTATTATATCTCAGGACGCGTGAAGCTCGGCCTTGGGCTGGTTGTATCTCAGGACGTGTGAAAAACTAGCGGAGAAGTTTTTCTTGTATCTCAGGACGCATGAAGGGTGGCCTTGGACAGGTTGCATATCGGGACGTGTGAAACACGAGCTTAAGCGGTTTCTCTTGTATCTTAAGACGTGTGAAACACGAGCCCGAGTAATTTTTTTGTATCTGAGGACGCGTGAAGCACGACACTGGGCGGGTTGTATCTCGGGACGTGTGAAACACGAGCCCGAGCGATTTTTCTTGTATCACAGGACGCGTAAAGCGCACACCTGGGCGGGTTGTATCTCGGGACGTGTGAAACACGAGCCCGAGCGATTTTTCTTGGATCTCAACACGCGTGAAGCGCCGCCCTGGGCGGGTTGCATCTCGGGACGCGTGAAGCGCACACCTGGGCGGGTTGTATCTCGGGACGTGTGAAACACGAGCCCGAGCAATTTTTCTTGGATCTCAACACGCGTGAAGCGCCACCCTGGGCGGGTTGCATCTCGGGGCGTGTGAAACACTAGCCCGAGTGCTTTTTTCTTGTATCTCAGGACGCGTGAAGTGCGGCCCTGGGCGGGTTGTATCTCGGGACGTGTGAAACACGAGCTTGAGCGGTTTTTCTTGTATCTCAAGACACGTGAAGCGCGGCCCTGGGCAGGTTGCATCTCGGGAGGTGTGAAAGACAAGCCCGAGCAGTATTTCTTATATCTCAGGACGTGTGAAGTGTGGCCCTGGGCAGGTTGCATCTCGGGACGTGTGAAACACGAGCCTGAGCGGTTTTTCTTGTATCTCAAGACGCGTGAAGAACGGCCCTGGGTGGGTTATAACTCGGGACGTGTGAAACACGAGCCCGAGCGATTTTTCTTGTATCTCAGGACGCGTGAAGCACGGCCCTAGGCGGTTCGTATCTCGAGACGTGTGAAACACGAGCCCGACCGATTTTTATTGTATCTCAGGAGGCGTGAAGCGCGACCCTGGGCGGGTTGTATCTCGGGACGTGTGAAACACGAGCCCCAAGCAAATTTTCTCGTATCTCAGGATGCGTGAAGTGCGGCCCAGGGCAGGTTGTATATTGGGACGTGTGAAACACGAGCCCGAGCGGTTTTTCTTGTATCTCTGGACGCGTGAACCGCGGCCCTGGGCGGGTTGTATCTCAGGACTTGTGAAACACGAGCCCGAGCGATTTTTTTTGTATCTCAGGACGCGTGAAGCGCGGCCCAGGGCGGGTTGTATCTCGGGACGTGTGAAACATGAGCCCGAGCAATTTTTCTTCTATCTCAGGACGCGTGGAGCGCGGCCCAGGGCAGGTCACATATCGGGACATGCAAAACACGAGCCTGAGCTGTTTTTCTTGTATCTCGAGACGCGTGAAGCGCGGCCCTGGGCTGGTTGTATCTCGGGACGTGTGAAACACGAGCCTGAGCAATTTTTCTTGTATCTCAGGACGCGTATAGCGCGGCCCTGGGTGGGTTGTATCTCGAGACGTGTGAAACACTAGCCAAAGCGATTTTTCTTCTATCTCAGGAAGCGTGAAGCGCGACCCAGGTCAGGTTGCAGCTCGGGACGTGTGAAACTTGAGCCCGAGCGATTTTCCTTGTATCTCAGGACGTGTGAAGCGCAGCCCTGGGCGGGTTGTATCTCGGGACGTGTGAAACCACGAGCTCGGCGATTTTCTTGTATCTCGAGCGCGTGAAGCGGCGTACAGGTAGGTTATATCTCGGGAGGTGTGAAACATGAGTCCGAGCAGTTTTTCTTGTATCTCAAGACGCGTGAAAGGCGACCCTGGGCGGGTTGTATCTCGGGACGTGTCAAAACACGAGCACGAGTAGCTTTTTTTTATATCTCAAGATGCGTGAATCGAGGCCCTGGGCGGGTTACATCTCGGGACGTGTGAAACACGAGCCCAAGCTATTTTTCTTGTATCCCAGGACACGTGAAGCGCGGCCCTGGGTGGGTTGTATCTCGGGACATGTGAATATGAGCCCGAGCGATTTTTCTTGTATCGCAGGACGCGAGAAGCGCGGCCCTGGGCGGGTTATATCTCGGGGCGTGTGAAACATGAGCCTGAGCGGTTTTTCTTGTATCTTAGGACGCGTGAAGCGGGGCCCTGGGTGGGTTGTATCTCGGGACGTGTGAAGCACGATCTCGAGTGGTTTTTCTTGTATCGCAGGGCGGGTGAACCGCAGCCCTGGGTGGGTTTTATCTCGGAACATGTGAAATATGAGCCCGAGCAATTTTTCTTGTATCTTAGGACACGTGAAGAGCGATCCTGGGCAGATTGTATCTCGGGACGTGTGAAACACGAACCTGAGCGATTTTTCTTGTATCTCAACACGCGTGAAGCGCGGCCCTGGACGGGTTGTATCTCGAGATGTGTAAAACACGTGCCCGAATGGTTTTTCTTGTATCTCAGGATGGGTGAACCGTGGCCCAGGGAGGGTTGTATCTCAGGACGTGTGAAACACGAGCCCGTGCGATTTTTCTTGTATCTCACGACGCGTGAAGCGCGACCTTGGGCAGGTTGTATCTCGGGACATGTGAAACACGAGCCCGAGTGGTTTTTCTTTTATCTCAAGATGCGTGAAGCACCGCCCTAGGCGGGTTGCATCTCGGGACATGTGAAACACGAGCCCAAGCGGTTTTTCTTGTATCTCAGGACGCGTGAAGCGCGACCCTGCGCGGGTTGTATCTCAGGACGTGTGAAACACGAGCCTGAGTGGTTTTTCTTGTATCTCGGGACGCGTGAAGCGCGGCCCTGGGCAGGTTGTATCTCGGGAGGTGTGAAACACGAGCTTGAGCAGTTTTTCTGATATCTCAGGATGCGTGAAGCGTGGCCCCGGGCAGGTTGCATCTCGGGGTGTGTGAAACACGAGCCTGAGCGGTTTTTCTTGTCTGTCAAGACGCGTGAAGCACAGCCCTAGGCGGGTTACATCTCGGTACGTGTGAAAAATGAGCCCGAGCAATTTTTCTTGTATCTCAGGACGCGTGAAGCGCGGCCCTAGGAGGGTTGTATCTCGAGACGTGTGAAACACGAGCCCCAAGCGGTTTTTCTTTTATCTCAGGACGCGTGAAGTGAGGCCTTGGGCGGGTTATATCTCGGGACGTGTGAAACACGAGCCCGAGCAATTGTTCATGTATCTCACGACGCGTGAAGCGCGGCCCTGGGCGGGTTGTATCTCGGGATGTGTGAAATACAAGCCCGAGCAGTTTTTATCATCTCTCAAGACGCGTGAAGCGCGACCCGGGGCGGGTTGTATCTCGGGACGTGTGAAACACGAGCCCGAGCTATTTTTCTTGTGTCTCAGGATGCGTGAAGCGCGGCCCTGGGCGGGTTGTATCTCGGGACGTGTCAAAACACGAGCACGAGTAGCTTTTGTTGTATGTCAGGATGCGTGAAGCGCGGTCGTGGGCGGCTTGTATCTCGGGATGTGTGAAACACGAGCCCGAGCAGTTTTTATTATTTCTCAAGATGCGTGAATCGCAGCCCTGGGCGGGTTGTATCTCGGGACGTGTGAAACACGAGCCCCAGCGATTTTTCTTGTATCTCAGGAGGCGTGAACTGCGGCCCTGGGCAGGTTGCATCTCGGGACATATGAAACACAAGCCCGAGCGGTTTTTCTTATATCTCAGGACGCCTGAGGCGTGGCGCTGGGCGGGTTGTATCTCGGGACGTTTGAAACACGAGCCCAAGCTATTTTTCTTGTATCTTTGGACGCGTGAAGCGCGGCCCTGGCCAGGTTGCATCTCGGGACGTGTGAAATACGATCTTAGGCGGTTTTTCTTGTATCTGGAGACGCGTGAAGCGCGGCCCTATGCTGGTTGCATCTCGGGACGTGTGAAACATGATCCTGAGCAGTTTTTACTGTATCTCAAGATGCGTGAAGCGCGACCCTGGGTGGGTTTTATCTCGGGACGTGTGAAACATGAGCCCTAGTAGTTTTTCTTGTATCTCAGGATGCGTGACGCGCGACCCTGGGTGGGTTGTATCTCGGGACATGTGAAACACGTGCCTGAGCAATTTTTCTTGTATCTCAAGACGCGTGAAGCATGGACTGGGCGGGTTGTATCTCGAGACGTGTGAAACATGAGCCTGAGCGATTTTTCATGTATCTCAAGTCGAGTGAAGCGCGGCCCTGGGTGGGTTGTATCTCGGGACGTGTGAAACACGAGCCCGAGCGGTTTTTCTTGCATCTCAAGATGCGCGAACCGCAGTCCTGGGTAGGTTGTATCTCAGGACGTGTGAAACACGACCCCGAGCGGTTTTTATTGTATCTCAGGATGCTTGAAGCGCAGCCCTGAGCAGGTTGTATCTCGGGACGTGTGAAACACGAGCCCGAGCAATTTTTCATGTATCTCAGAATGCGTGAACCGCGGCCTTAGGCAGGTTGTATCTCAGGACGTGTCAAACACGAGCTGGAGCGGTTTTTATTGTATCTCGGGACGTTTGAAGCGTGGCCCTGAGCGGGCTGTATCTCGGGATGTGTGAAACACGAGCCCGAGCAGTTTTTATTGTATCTGGGGACGCGTAAAGGGCAACCTTGGGCGGGTTGTATCTCAGGACGTGTGCAAAAGGAGCCCGAGCTGTTTTCCTTGTATCTCAGGACGCGTGAAGCGCGGCCCTGGACAGGTTGCATCTTGGGACGTGTGAAACACGAGCCTGAGCAATTTTTCTTGTATCTCAAGACACGTGAAGCGCGGCCCTGGGCAGGCTGTATCTCGGGACGTGTGAAACACGAGCCCGAGCGATTTTTCTTGTATCCCAGGATGTGTGAAGCGTGGCCCTGGGCGGGTTGTATCTCGGGACGTGTGAAACACGAGCCCGAGCGATTTTTCTTGTATCTCAGGATGCGTGAAGCACAGCCCTGGGCAGGTTGCATCTCGGGACGTGTGAAACACAAGCCTGAGTAGTTTTTCTTGTATCTCAAGACGCGTGAAGCACGTCCCTGGGTGGGTTACATCTCGGGATGTGTGAAATACAAGCCTGAGCGGTTTTTCTTGTATCTCAAGACGCGTGAAGCACGGTCCTAGGCGGGTCACATCTCGGGATGTGTGAAACACAAGCCTGAACGATTTTTCTTGTATCTCAAGATGCGTGAAGCGCGGCCCTGGGCTGGTTGCATCTCGGGACATGTGAAACATGAGCCCGAGTAATTTTTCTTGTATCTCAGGACGCGTGAAGTGCGGCCCTGGGCGGGTTGTATCTCGAGACGTGTGAAACACGAGCCCGAACGATTTTTCTTCTATCTCAGTAAGCGTGAAGTGCGACCCTGGGCCGGATGCATCTCGGGACGTGTGAAACTCGAGCTCGAGCAGATTTTCTTGTATCTCCTGACGCGTGAAGCGCGGTCCTGGGTGGGTTGTATCTCGAGACGTGTGAAACACGGGCTCGTGCGATTTTTCTTGTATCTCAGGACGCGTGAAGCGCGGCCCTAGGTAGGTTGCATGTCGGGAGGTGTGAAACACGAGCCCGAGCAGTTTTTCTTGCATCTCAGGACGCGTGAAGCGTGACCCTGGGCCGGTTGTATCTCGAGACGTGTGAAACACAAGCCCGAGCAGTTTTTCTTGTACCGCAGGACGCGTGAAGCGCGACCCTGGGTGGGTTGTATCTCAGGGCGTGTGAAACACGAGCCTGAGCAGTTTTTCTTGTATCTCAAGACACGTAAAGCGCAGCTTTGGGCGGGTTGTATCTCAGGACGTGTGAAACACGAGCCTGAGCAGTTTTTCGTGTATCTCAGGATGTGTGAAGCGCGGCCCTGGGCGGGATGCATCTCGGGACACGTGAAACACGAGCCCGACCAATTTTTCTTGAATCTCAAGACGCGTGAAGCGCAGCGTTGGGCGGGTTGTATCTCGGGACGTGTGAAACACGAGCCCGAGCGGTTTTTCTTGTATCTCAGGATGCGTGAAGCACAGTGCTGGGCAGGTTCCATCTCGGGACATGTGAAACACGAGCCGGAGCGGTTTTTCTTTTATCTCACGATGCGTGAAGTGCGGCCCTGGGCGGGTTACATCTTGGGACGTGCGAAAGACGAGCCCGAGCATTTTTTCTTGTATCTCAGGACGCGTGAAGTGCGGCCCTGGGCGGGTTGTTTCTCGGGACGTGTGAAACACGAGGCCCAGCAATTTTTCTTGTATCGCAGGACGCGTGAACCGTGGCCCTGGGCGGGTTGTATCTCGGGACGTGTGAAATACGAGCCCGAGCGATTTTTCTCTTATCTCAGGACGCGTGAAGCGCGATCCTGGACGGGTTGTATCTTGGGACGTGTGAAACATGAGTCCGAGCGATTTTTCTTGTACCTCTACACGCGTGAAGCGCGGCCCTGGGCGGGTTGTATCTCGGGATGTGTGAAATATGAGCCCAAGTAGTTTTTCTTGTATATCAGGATGCGTGAAGCGCGACCTTGGGCAGGTTGTATCTCGGGACGTGTCAAAACACGAGCACGAGCAACTTTTATTGTATCTCAGGATGCGTGAAGCATGGCCCTGTGCGGCTTGTATCTCGGGACGTGTGAAACGTGAGCCTGAGCGGTTTTTATTGTATCTCAGGACGCGTGAATCACGGCCCTTTGCGAGTTGTATCTCGGAACGTGTGAAATCCGAGCCCGAGCAGTTTTTACTATATCTCAGGACGCCTGAAGCGCGGCCTTGGGCGCGTTGTATCTCGAGACGAGTGAAACACGAGCCCGACCAGTTTTTATTGTATCTCAGGATGCGTGAACCGCGACCCAGGGCGGGCTGTATCTCGGGACGTGTGAAACACGAGCCCGAGCGGTTTTTCTTGTATCTCAGGATGCGTGAAGTGCGGCCCTGGGCAAGTTGTATCTCGGGACGTGTGAAACACAAGCCTGAGCAGTTTTTCTTGTATCTCAATACGCGTGAAGCGCGGCCTTGGGCGGGTTGTATCTCGGGACATGTGAAACACGAGCCCAAGCTATTTTTCTTCTATCTCAGGACGCGTAAAGCGTGGCTTTGGGTAGGTTGCAACTTGGGACGTGTGAAACATGAGCTTGAGCGGTTTTTCTTGTATCTCAAGACGCGTGAAGCGCTGCCCTGGGCGGGTTGCATCTCGAGACGTGTGAAACACGAGCCCGAGTAATTTTTCTTGTATCTCTGGACGCGTGAAGCGCTGGCCTGGGCAGGTTGTATCTCGGGACGTGTGAAACACGAGCCCGAGCCCGAGCAGTTTTTCTTGTATCACAAGACGCGTGAACCGCAGCCCTGGGCGGGTTGTACCTCGGGACGTGTGAAATATAAGCCCGTGTAATTTTTCTTGTATCTCAGGACGCGTGAAGCGCAGCCCTAGGCTGGTTGTATCTCGAGACGTGTGAAACATGAGCGTGAGCAATTTTTCTTGTATATCAAGACGCGTAAAGCGCAGCCATAGGTGGGTTGCATCTCGGGACGTATGAAACACGAGCCTGAGCGATTTTTCTTGTATCCCAGGACGCGTAAAGCACAGGCCTGGGCAGGTTGTATCTCGGGACGTGTGAAACATGAGCCCGAGCCCGAGCATTTTTTTCTTGTATCTCAGGACGCGTGAACCACAGCCCTGGGCGGGTTGTATCTCGGGACGTGTGAAACACGTGCTTGAGCGGTTTTGATTGTCTCCCAGGATGCGTGACTCACGGCCCTAGGCAAGTTGTATCTCAGGACATGTGAAACCGTGCTCGAGCGGTGTTTATTGTATCTTAGGACGCGTGAAGCACGGCCCTAGGTGGGTTGTATCTCGGAACGTGTGAAACACGAGCCCGAGCGATTTTTCTTGTACCTCAGGACGCGTGAAGCGCGGCCCTGGGCAAGTTGCATCTCGGGACGTATGAAACACAAGCCTGAGCCATTTTTCTTGTATCTCAAGATGCGTAAAGTGCGGCCCCGGGCGGGTTACATCTTGGGACGTGTGAAACATGAGCCCGAGCGATTTTTCTTGTATCTCAGGACGCGTGAAGTGCGTCCCTGGACAAGTTGCATCTCAGGACATGTGAAACACGAGCCTGAGCGATTTTTCTTGTATCTCAAGACACGTGAAGCGGCCTGGCGGTGCATCTCGGGATGTGTGAAACCACGAGCGGCGATTTTACATATCCGGGATCGTGAAGCGGCCTGTCGCGGGTTGTATCTCGAGACGTGTGAAACCACGAGCGAAGCGATTTTCATGTATCTCGGGATCGTGAAGCCTGACCTGCGAGTTGCATCTCGGGACGTGTGAAACACAAGCCTGAGCAGTTTTTCTTGTATCTCAAGACGCGTGAAGCGCGGCCCTGGGCGTGTTATATCTCGGGACGTGTGAAACACAAGCTTGAGCAGTTTTTCTTGTATCTCAAGACACGTAAAGCACGGCCTTGGGCGGGTTACATCTCAAGACGTGTGAAACACAAGCCTGAGCGGTTTTTCTTGTATCTCAAGCCGCGTGAACCGCGGCCCTGGGCTGGTTGCATCTCGGGACATGTGAAACACGAGCCCGAGTAATTTTTCTTGTATCTCAGGACGCGTGAAGCGCGGCCCTGGGCGGGTTGTATCTCGGGACGTGTGAAACACGAGCCCGAGCGATTTTTCTTCTATCTCAGTAAGCATGAAGCGTGGCCCTGGGACGGATGCATCTCGAGACGTGTGAAACTCGAGCTCGAGCGGTTTTTATTGCATCTCAGGACGCGTGAAGCACGGCCTTGGGCGGGTTGTATCTCGAGACGTGTGAAACACGGGCTCGTGCGATTTTTCTTTTATCTTAGGACACGTGAAGCGCGGCCCTAGGTAGGTTGCATGTCGAGAGGTGTGAAACACGAGCCCGAGCAGTTTTTGTTGTATCTCAGGACGCGTGAAGCGCGATCCTGGGCCGGTTGTATCTCGGGACATGTGAAACACGAGCCCGAGCAGTTTTTCTTGTATCGCAGGACGCGTGAAGCGCGGCCCTGGGTGGGTTGTATCTCAGGGCGTGTGAAACACGAGCCTGAGCGGTTTTTCTTGTATCTCAAGACGCGTGAAGCGCAGCTTTGGGTGGGTTGTAACTCGAGACGTGTAAAACACGAGCCCGAGCGGTTTTTCTTGTATCTCAGGATGCGTGAAGCGCGGCCCAGGGCGGGATGCATCTCGGGACATGTGAAACACGAGCCCGAGCAGTTTTTCTTGTATCTCAAGACGCGTGAAGCGCAGCCTTGGGCGGGTTATATCTCGGGACGTGTGAAACGCGAGCCCTAGCGGTTTTTCTTGTATCTCAGGATGCGTGAAGCGCTGTCCTGGGCAGGTTCCATCTCGGGACATGTGAAACATGAGCCGGAGGGGTTTTTCTTTTATCTCAAGACGCGTGAAGTGCGGCCTTGGACGGGTTACATCTTGGGACGTGTGAAACATGAGCCTGAGCAATTTTTCTTGTATCTCAGGACGCGTGAAGTGCGGCCCTGGGCGGGTTGTTTCTCGGGACCTGTGAAACACGAGGCCCCGGCAATTTCTCTTGTATAGCAGGACACGTGAACTACAACCCTGGGCGGGTTGTATCTCGGGACGTGTGAAATACGAGCCCGAGCGATTTTTCTCTTATCTCAGGACGCGTAAAGCGCGATCCTGGGCAGGTTGTATCTTGGGACGTGTGAAACATGAGCCCGAGCGATTTTTCTTGTACCTCTACGACCTTGAAATTTGGTTGTATCTCGGGACGTGTGAAATACGAGCCCAAGCAGTTTTTCTTGTATCTCAGGATGCGTGAAGCGTGACCCTGGGCAGGTTATATCTTGGGACGTATCAAAACACGAGCACAAGCGGTTTTTATTCTATCTCAGGATGCGTGAAGCGCGGCCCTGCGCGGCTTGTATCTCAGGACGTGTGAAACATGAGCCCGAGTGGTTTTTATTGTATCGCAGGACGCGTGAATCACGGCCCTGGGCAAGTTGTATCTCGGAATGTGTGAAATCCGAGCCCAAGCAGTTTTTACTGTATCTCAGGACACCTGAAGCGCGGCCCTAGGCGCGTTGTATCTCAGGACGTGTGAAACACCAGCCCGACCGATTTTTATTGTATCTCAGGACGGGTGAACCGCGACCCAGGTCGGGCTGTATCTCGGGACGTGTGAAACACGAGCCCGAGTGATTTTTCTTGTATCTCAGGATGCGTGAAGCGCGGCACTGGGCAAGTTGTATCTCGGGACGTGTGAAACACAAGCCCGAGCGGTTTTTCTTGTATCTCAGGACACGTGAAGCGCGGCCCTCGGCGGGTTGTATCTCGGGACGTGTGAAACACAAGCCCGAGCTATTTTTCTTCTATCTCAGGACGCGTGAAGCGTGGCTTTGGGCCGGATGTAACTCGGGACGTGTGAAACACGAGCCTGAGCGGTTTTTTTTGTATCTCAAGATGTGTGAAGCGCTGCCCTGGGCGGGTTGCATCTCGAGACGTGTGAAACACGAGCCCGAGCAATTTTTCTTGTATCTTAGGACACGTGAAGTGCTGGCCTGGGCAGGTTGTGTCTCGGGACGTGTGAAACACGAGCCCTAGCCTGAGCAATTTTCTTGTATCTCAAGACGCGTGAACCGCAGCCCTGGGCGGGTTGTATCTCGACACGTGTGAAACACAAGCCCGTGCGGTTTTTTTTTGTATCTCAGGACGCGTGAAGCGTGGCCCTAGGCAGGTTGCATCTCGTTACGTGTAAATCTTGAGCCTGAGCAATTTTTCTTGTGTATCAAGGCGCGTAAAGCGAGGCCCTGGGCGGGTTGCATCTCGGGAGGTATAAAACACGAGCTCGAGCGATTTTTCTTATATCTCAGGACGTGTAAAGCACAGGCCTGGGCAGGTTGTATCTTGGGACGTGTGAAACACGAGCGAGCAGCGATTTTCTTGTATCTCGGGATCGTGAACGCGGCCTGGGCGGGTTGTATCTTGGGACGTGTGAAACACGTGCCTGAGCGGTTTTGATTGTATCTCAGGACGCGTGACTCACGGCCCTAGGCAGGTTGTATCTCAGGACATGTGAAACACGAACCTGAGCAGTTTTTATTGTATCTCAAGATGCGTGAAGCGCAGCCCCGGGTGGGTTGTATCTCGGAACGTGTGAAACACGAGCCCAAGCGATTTTTCTTGTACCTCAGGACGCGTGAAGCACGGCCCTGGGCAAGTTGCATCTCAGGACGTATGAAACACAGCCCTGAGCCATTTTTCTTGTATCTCAAGACGCGTAAAGCGTGGCCCTGGGCGGGTTACATCTCGGGACGTTTGAAACACGAGCCCGAGCAATTTTTCTTGTATCTCGATGCGTGAAGCGCGGCCTGGCGAGTTGTATCTCGGGCGTGTGAAACCACGAGCCAGTGGTTTTCTTGTATCGCGGGGCGCGTGAACGCGACCACAGGCGAGTTGTATCTCGAGGCGTGTGAAATCTGAGCGAGCAATTTTCTTGTATCTCGGGGCGTGTGAAGCCGCGATCTGGCGGTTGTATCTTGGGGCGTGTGAAACCACGAGCGAGTGATTTTCTTGCATCTCAACACGAGTGAAGCACGACCACAGGTGTGTTGTATCTCGGGAGTGTGAAACCACGAGCGATTTTCTTGTATCTCGGGCGGCGTGAAGCGCGACCCTAAGCGAGTTATATCTCGGGGCGTGTCAAAACACGAGCCTGGCGATTTTATTGTATCTCGGGATCGTGAAGCACGACCCTAGACGGCTTGTATCTCGGGACACGTGAAACGTCGAGCCCTAGCAGTTTTTATTGTATCTTACGACGTGTGAATCACGGCCCTGGCCGGGTTGCATCTCGGAACGTGTGAAATCGAAGCCCGAGCAATTTTTATTGTATCTCAGGACGCCTGAAGCGCGGCCCTGGGTGGGTTGTATCTTGGGACGTGGGAAACACGAGCCCGAGCGATTTTTATTGTATCTCTGGACGGGTGAAGCGCGACCCTGGGTGGGCAGTATCTCGGGACATGTGAAACACGAGCCTGAGCAGTTTTTCTTATATCTCGGGGCGTGAAGTGCGACTGGCGGGTTGTATCTCGAGAAGTGTGAAACACAAGCCCGAGCAGTTTTTCTTGTATCTTAGGACGCGTGAAGCGCGACCCTGGGCGTGTTGTATCCCGGGATGTGTGAAACATGAGCCCGAGCAGTTTTTCTAGTATCTCAGGATGCGTGAAGCGTGGCCTTGGGCAGGTAGCATCTCGGGATGTTTAAAACACGAGCCTGAGCAGTTTTTCTTGTATCTCAAGACGCGTGAAGCGCGGCCCTGGGTGGGTTACATCTCGGGACGTGTGAAACACGAGCCCGAGCAATTTTTCTTGTATCTCAAGATGCGTGAAGCGCGGCCCTGGGCGGGTCGTATCTCGGGACGTGTGAAACACGAGCCTCTGCAGTTTTTCTTGCATCTCAGGACACGTGAAGCGCGACCCTGGGCGGGCTATATCTCGGGACGTGTGAAACATGAGCCCGAGCAATTTCGATATCTCGGGGCGGCGTGAAGCTTCGGCCTGGCGGGTTAGCTTCGGGGCGTATGAAACACGAGCACAGGCAATTTTCTTGTAACTCAAGGCAGCGTAGCGGCCCTGGCCGGGTTGTATCTCGGGACGTGTGAAACACGAGCCTGGGCAGTTTTTCTTGTATCTCAGGACACGTGAAGCACGACCCTGGGCGGGTTGTATCTCGGGACGTGTGAAACATGAGCCCAAGTAGTTTTTCTTGTATCTCAGGATGCGTGAAGCGTGGCCTTGGGCAGGTAGCATCTCGGGATGTTTGAAACACGAGCCTGTGCAGTTTTTCTTGTATCTAAAGACGCGTGAAGCGTGGCCCTGGGCGGGTTACATCTCGGGACGTGTGAAACACGAGCCCGAGCAATTTTTCATGTATCTCAGGACGCGTGAAGCGCGGCCTTGGCGGGTCGTATCTCGGGACGTGTGAAACACGAGCCCGTGCGGTTTTTCTTGTATCTCAGGACACGTGAAGCGTGACCCTGGGCGGGCTGTATCTCAGGACGTGTGAAACACGAGCCCGGGCAGTTTTTCTTGTATCTCAGGACGCGTGAAGCTCGACCCAGGGCGGGTTGTAGCTCGGGACGTGTGAAACACGAGCCTGAGCAATTTTTCTTACAACTCAAGATGCGTAACGCGCGGCCCTGGATGGGTTGTATCTCGGGACGTGTGAAACACAAGCCTGGGCAGTTTTTCTTGTATCTCAGGACGCGTGAAGCGCGACCCTGGGCGGGTTGTATCTCGGGACATGTGAAACACGAGCCCGAGCGATTTTTATTATATCTCAAGGCGCGTAAAGCGCGGCCCTGGGCGGGTTATATCTCGGGATGTGTGAAACACGAGCCCGAGCGGTTTTTCTTGAATCTCAGGGCGCGTGAACCGTGGCCCTGGGCGGGTTGTATCTCTGGACATGTGAAACACGATTTCGAGCAGTTTTTCTTGTATCTTAGGACGCGTGAAGCGCGACGCTAGGTGGGTTGTATCTCGGGACGTGTGAAACACGAGCCCGAACAGTTTTTCTTGTATCTCAGGACGTGTGCAGTGCGGCCCAGAGCAGGTCGTATCTCGGGACGTGTGAAACACAAGCCCGAGCAATTTTTATTGTATCTCAGAATGCGTGAAGCACGACCCTGGATGGGTTGTATCTCGGGGCATGTGAAAACTAGCCCGAGTGGTTTTTATTGTGTCTCAGGACGTGTGAAGTGCGACCCTGGGCAGGTTGTATCTTGGGACGTGTGAAACACGAGCCTGAGCGGTTTTTATTATCTCTCAGGACTCGTGAAGCGCGACCCTGGGCGGGTTGTATCTCGGGAAGTGTGAAACACGAGCCTGAGCTATTTTTCTTGTATCTCAGGACGCGTGATGCGCGGCCCTGGGTGGGTTGTATCCAGGGACGTGTCAAAACACGAGCACGAGCGGTTTTTATTGTATCTCAGGATGCGTGAAGTGCGGCCGTGGGCGGCTTATATCTCGGGACGTGTGAAACACGAGCCCGAGCAAATTTTTTTATTTTTTAGGACGCGTGAATCGCGGCCCTGGGCGGGTTGTATCTCGGGACGTGTGAAACACGAGCCCGAGCAGTTTTTCTTGTATCTTAGGACGCGTGAAGCGTGACCCCGAGTGGGTTGCATCTCGGGACGTGTGAAACACGAGCCCGAGCGGTTTTTCTTGTATCTTAGGACGCGTGAAGCGCGGCCCCGAGCGGGTTGCATCTCGGGATGTGTGAAACACGAGCCCACGCTATATTTCTTATATCTCAGGATGCGTGAAGCACGGCCTGGGCAGGTTGCATCTCGGGACGTGTGAAATATGAGCCTTAGCGGTTTTTCTTGTATCTCAAGACGCGTGAATCGTGACCCTCGGCGAGTTGCATCTCAGGATGTGTGAAACATGAGCCCGATCGATTTTTCTTGTACCTCAGGATGCGTGAAGCGCGGCCCTGGGTGGGTTGTATCTCAGGACATGTGAAACACGAGTTCGAGTAGTTTTTCTTGTATCTCAGGATGCGTGACGCGCGACCCTGGGTGGGTTGTATCTCGGGACATGTGAAACGCGTGCCTGAGCGATTTTCCTTGTATCTCAACAAGCGTGAAGCGCGGCCCTGGGCGGGTTGCATCTCGGGACGTGTGAAACACGAGCCTGAGCGATTTTTCTTGTATCTCAAGTCGAGTGAAGCGCGACCCTGGGCGGGTTGTATCTCGGGACGTGTGAAACACCAGCCTGAGCGATTTTTATTGTATCTCAGGATGCGCGAACCGCGGCCCCGAGCAGGTTGTATCTCAGGAAGTGTGAAACACGAGCACGAGCGATTTTTAGTGTATCTCAGGATGCGAGAAGCGCGGCCCTGGGCGGCTTGTATCTCGGGGCGTGTGAAACACGAGCCCGATCGATTTTTATTGTATCTCAGAACGCGTGAATCACGGCCTTGGACGGGTTGTATCTCGAAACGTGTGCAATCTGAGCGGCGATTTTCTTGTATCTCAGGACGCCTGAAGCGCGGCCCTGGGCGGGTTGTATCTCGGGACGTGTGAAACACGAGTCTGACCAATTTTTATCGTATCTCAAGACGCGTGAAGCGCGACCCTGGGCAGGCTGTATCTCGGGACGTGTGAAACACAAGCCCGAGCAGTTTTTCGTGTACCTCAGGACGCGTGAAGCGTGGCACTGGGCGGGTTATATCTCGGGACGTGTGTAACACGAGCCCGAGCTATTTTTCTTGTATCTCAGGACGCGTGAAGCGCGGCTTTGGGCAGGTTGCAACCCGGGATGTGTGAAACACGAGCCTAAGCGGTTTTTCTTATATCTCAAGACGCGTTAAGCGCGGCCCTAGGCGGGTTACATCTCGGGACGTGTGAAACACGAGCCCGAGCGATTTTTCTTGTATCTCAGGACGCGTGAAGCATGGCTCCGGGTGGGTTGTATCTTGGGACGTGTGAAACACGAGCCCGTGCATTTTTTCTTGTATCTCAAGACTCGTGAAGCGCGGCCCAAGGCATGTTGCATCTCGGAACGTGTGAAACATGAGCCTGAGTAATTTTTCTTGTATATCAAGACGCGTAAAGCGCGGCCCTGGGCGGGTTGCATCTCGGGACGTGTGAAACACGAGCCCGCTCGATTTTTCTCGTATCTCAGGATGCGTTAAGCGCGGGCCAGGGCAGGTTCTATCTCGGGACGTGTGAAACACGAGCGAAACTGATTTTTCTTGTATCACGGGGCGGCGTGAATCTGACCACAGGCGTGTTGTATCTCGGGACGTGTGAAACACAAGCCCGAGCAATTTTTATTGTATTTCAGGATGCATGAATCACGGCCCGAGGCAGGTTGTATCTTAGGACGCGTGAAGCGCGACCCTGAGTGGATTGTATCTCCGAACGTGTGAAACACGAGCCCGAGTGATTTTTCTTGTACCTGAGGACGTGTGAAGCGCAGCCTTGGGCATGTTGCATCTCGGGACGTGTGAAACGCGAGCCTGAGGGATTTTTCTTGTATCTCAAGATCCGTGAAGCGCGGCCCTGGGCGGGTTACATCTCAAGACGTGTGAAACACAAGCCCGAGCGATATTTCTTGTATCTCAAGACGCGTGAACCGCAGCCCTGGGCGGGTTGTATCTCGGGACGTGTGAAACACGAGCCCGAGCAGTTTTTATTGTATCTCAGGACGCGTGAATCACGACCCTAGGCAGGTTGTATCTCAGGACATGTGAAACACGAGCCCGAGTGATTTTTATTGTATCTCAAGACGCCTGAAGCGCGGCCTTAAGCGGGTTATGCTCGGGGCGTGTGAAACCACGAGCGAAAGTTTTAATGTATCTCTGGGCGTGAAGCGCGGCACTAGGTGGGTTGTATCTCGGAACATGTGAAACACGAGCCCGAGCAATTTTTCTTGTACCTCAGGATGCGTGAAGCGCGGCCTTGGGCAGGTTGCATCTCGGGACGTGTGAAACACGAGCCTGAGGGGTTTTTCTTGTATCTCAAGACGCGTGAAGCACTGCCCTGGGCAGGTTACATCTCGGGACGTGTGAAACATGAGCCCGAGTGATTTTTCTTGTATCTCATGACGCGTGAAGCGCGGCCCTGGGCGGGTTGTATCTCTGGACGTATGAAACACGAGCCCGATCGGTTTTCTTGTATCGCGGGGCGCATGAGCAGCGACCTGGACGGGTTTTATCTCGAGACGTGTGAAATACGAGCCCGAGCAATTTGTCTTGTATCTCAGGACGCGTGAAGCGCTATCCTGGGCGGGTTGTATCTCGGGATGTGTGAAACCGAGCAGAGCAATTTTCTTGTATCTCAACACGAGTGAAGCGGCCACAGGCGGGTTGTATCTCGGGGCGTGTGAAACTGAGCCCAAAGGATTTTATTGTATCTCGGGGCGCGTGAAGCCTGCGACCTAGGCGAAATTGTATCTCGGGGCGTGTGAAACCACGAGCCGAGCAATTTTTATTGTATCTCAGGAGGCGTGAAGCGCGGACCAAGGCGGGTTGTATCTCGGGACGTGTGAAACACAAGCCCGAGCGGTTTTTCTTGTATCTCAGGACATGTGAACCGCGGCCCTGGGTGGGTTGTATCTCGGGACATGTGAAACACGAACCCGAGCAGTTTTTCTTGTATATCAGGACGTGTCAAAACACGAGCTCGAGCGGTTTTTATTGTATCTCAGGATGCGTGTGGCGCGGCCCTGGACGGCTTGTATCTTGAGACACATGAAACGCTAAGCTCGAGCATTTTTTATTGTATCTCAGGACGCGTGAATCACGGCCCTGGGCGGGTTGTATCTTAGAACGTGTGAAATCCGAGCCCGAGTAATTTTTATTGTATCTCAGGACGCCTGAAGCGCGGCCCTGGGAGGGTTGTATCTCGGGACGTGTGAAACATGAGCCCGAGCGATTTTTATTGTATCTCAGGACGCGTTAAGCGCGACACTGGGCGGGCTGTATCTCGGGACGTGTGAAACACGAGCCCGAGCAGTTTTTCTTGTATCTCAGGAGGCGTGAAGCACGGCCTTGGGCAGGTTGTTTCTCGGGACGTGTGAAACACACGCCCGAGTAGTTTTTCTTGTATCTCAGGACGCGTGAAGCGCGGCCCTGGGTGGGTTGTATCTCGGGACGTGTGAAACACGAGCCCGCCTGGGCAGGTAGCATCTCGGGATGTGTGAAACACGAGCCTGAGGGGTTTTTCTTGTATCTCAAGAAGGCGCTAAAGGCGTACAGGCGGGTTACATCTCGGGGCGTGTGAAACATGAGCAGTGATTTTCTTGTATCTCGGGGCGTGAAGCGCGGCCTTGGCGGGTTGTATCCTTTCGGCGTATGAAACCACGAGCGGCGATTTTCTTGTATCGCGGGGCGCGCATGAACCCACGGCCTGGACAGGTTTTATCTCGAGACGTGTGAAATACGTGCCCGAGCAATTTTTCTTGTATCTCAGGACGCGTGAAGCGCTATCCTGGGCGGGTTGTATCTCGGGATGTGTGAAACCCGAGCCCGAGGAATTTTTCTTGTATCTCAACACGAGTGAAGCGCGGCCCTGGGCGGGTTGTATCTCGGGACGTGTGGCTCACGAACTGGCGATTTTATTGTATCTCGGGGCGTGAAGCGCGACCCTGGCGGTTGTATCTCGGGACGTGTGAAACACAAGCCCGATCGGTTTTTCTTGTATCTCAGGACGCGTGAACCGCGGCCCTGGGTGGGTTGTATCTCGGGACATGTGAAACACGAACCCGGGCAATTTTTCTTGTATCTCAGGACGTGTCAAAACACGACCTCGAGCGATTTTTATTGTATCTCAGGATGCGTGAGGCGCGGCCCTGGACGGCTTGTATCTTGAGACACGTGAAACGCCGAGCCCGAGCAGTTTTTATTGTATCTCAGGACGCGTGAATCGCGGCCCTGGGCGGGTTGTATCTCAGAACGTGTGAAATCCGAGCCCGGGTAATTTTACTGTATCTCAGGACGCCTGAAGCGCGGCCCTGGGAGGGTTGTATCTCGGGACGTGTGAAACATGAGCCCAAGCGATTTTTATTGTATCTCAGGACGCGTGAAGCGCGACCCTGGGCGGGCTGTATCTCGGGACGTGTGAAACACGAGCCCGAGCAGTTTTTCTTGTATCTCAGGAGGCGTGAAGCGCGGCCTTGGGCAGGTTGTATCTCGGTACGTGTGAAACACACGCCCGAGTAGTTTTTCTTGTATCTCAGGACGCGTGAAGCGCGGCCCTGGGCGGGTTGTGTCTCGGGACGTGTGAAACACGAGCCCGAGCAGTTTTTCTTGTATCTCAGGACGCGTGAAGCATGGCCCTGGGCAGGTAGCATCTCGGGATGTGTGAAACACGAGCCTGAGTAGTTTTTCTTGTATCTCAAGAAGCATGAAGCGCGGCCCTGGGCGGGTTGCATCTCGGGACGTGTGAAACATGAGCCCGAGTGATTTTTCTTGTATCTCAGGACGCATGAAGCGAGGCCCTGGGCGGGTTGTATCTCGGGACGTGTGAAACACGAGCCCAAGTGGTTTTTCTTGTATCGCAGGATGCGTGAAGCGCGGCCCTGGGCGGGTTGTATGTCGGGGCGTGTGAAACACGAGCCTGAGATATTTTTCTTTTATCTCAACACGCGTGAAGCGTACAGGTGGGTAATATCTTGGGGCGTGTGAAACCACGAGCCGAGTTTTCTTGTATCTCGGGATCGTGAGCGTGGCCTGGCGGGTTACATCTCAAGACGTGTGAAACACAAAGCGGAGGAGTTTTTCTTGTGTCTCAGGATGCGTGAACTGTCACCCTGGGTGGGTTGTATCTCGGAACGTGTGAAACATGGGCGGCGGTTTTATTGTGTCTCGGGGCGCTGAAGCGGCCTGGGCAGGGTGTATCTCGAGACATGTGAAACATGGGCCCGAGCAATTTTTATTGTATCTCAGGACGCGTGAAGCGCGACCCTAGGCGGGCTATATCTCAGGACATGTGAAACCACGAGCGAGCAATTTTTCTTGTATCTCGGGGGCGTGAAGTGTGGCCTGGCGGGTTGTATCTCGGGACATGTGAAACCACGAACTCGGGCGATTTTCTTGTATCTCAAGGCGTGTCAAAACATGAGCTCGGCGATTTTATTGTATCTCGGGATCGTGGTAGCGGTCTGGGCGGCATGTATGTCGGGACACGTGAAATCTGCGAGCCCTAGCAGTTTTTATTGTATCTCAGGATGCGTGAATCACGGCCCTGGGCGGGTTGTATCTCGGAACGTGTGAAATCTGAGCCCGAGTAATTTTTATTGTATCTCAGGATGCCTGAAGCGCGGCCCTAGGCGGGTTGTATCTTGGGACGTGTGAAACATGAGCCCGAGCGATTTTTATTGTATCTCAGGACGCGTGAAGCGCGACCTTGGGCGGGCTGTATCTCGGGACGTGTGAAACACAAGCCCGAGTAGTTTTTCTTGTATCTTAGGAAGCGTGAAGCGCGGCCCTGGGCGGGTTGTATCTCGGGACATGTGAAACATGAGCCCGAGCAGTTTTTCTTGTATCTCAGGACGCGTGAAGCGTGGCCCTAGGAAGGTAGCATCTTGGGATGTGTGAAACACGAGCCTGAGCAGTTTTTCTTGTATCTCAAGACACGTGAAGCGCGGCCTTGGGCGGGTTGCATCTCGGGACGTGTGAAACACGAGCCCGAGTGATTTTTCTTGTATCTCAGGACGCGTGAAGCGCGGCCCTGGGCGGGTTGTATCTCGGGACGTGTGAAACACGAGCCCGAGCAATTTTTCTTGTATCGCAGGATGCGTGATGCACGGCCCTGGGCGGGTTGTATGTCGGGGCGTGTGAAACACGAGCCCGAGCTATTTTTCTTTTATCTCAACACGCGTGAAGCGCGGCCCTGGGTGGGTTATATCTTGGGACGTGTGAAACACGAGCCTGAGAGTTTTTCTTGTATCTCAGGATGCGTGAACCGCGGCCCTGGGTGGGTTACATCTCAGGACGTGTGAAACACGAAGCGGAGGAGTTTTTCTTGTGTCTCAGGATGCGTGAACCGTCACCCTGGGCGGGCTGTATCTCGGGACGTGTGAAACACGAGCCCGAGCAGTTTTTCTTATATCTCAGGAGGCGTGAAGCGCGGCCTTGGGCAGGTTGTATCTCGGGACGTGTGAAAAACACGGCCGAGTAGTTTTTCTTGTATCTCAGGATGCGTAAAGCGCGGCCCTGGGTGGGTTGTATCTCGGGACGTGTGAAACACGCGGCGCGGCGATTTTCTTGTATCTCGGGGCGTGAAAGCGCGACCCGGCGAGTTGTATCTCGGGACGTGTGAAACACGGGCCCGAGTAGTTTTTATTGTATCTCAGGACACGTGAAGCGCGACCCTAGGTGGGCTGTATCTCGGGACGTGTGAAACACGAGCCCAAGTAGTTTTTCTTGTATCTCAGGAGGCGTGAAGCGCGGCCCTGGGCGGGTTGTATCTCGGGACGTGTGAAACACTAGCCCGAGCGATTTTTCTTGTATCTCAGGACGCGTGAACCGCGGCCCTGGGTGGGTTGTATCTCGGGACATGTGAAACACGAACCCGGGCAGTTTTTCTTGTATCTCAGTACCCGTGAAGCGTGGCCCTGGGAAGGTTGCATCTCGGGACGTGTGAAACACGAGCTTGAGCGGTTTTTCTTATATCTCAAGACGCGTAAAGCGCGGCCTTGTCCGGGTTGTATCTCGGGAAGTGTGAAACTCGAGCCCGTGTGGTTCTTCTTGTATCTCAGGACGCGTGAAGCGCGACCCTGGGCAGGTTGCATCTCGGGACGTGTGAAACATGAGCCTGAGCGATTTTTCTTGTATATCAAGACGCGTGAAGCGCAGCCCTGGGCGGGTTGCATCTCAGGACATGTGAAACACGAGCTCAAGCGATTTTTCTTATATCTCAGGACGCGTGAAGCGCGGGCCTGGGAAGGTTGTATCTCGGGACGTGTGAAACATGAGCCCGAGCTGTTTTTCTTGTATCTCAGCACGCGTGAACCGCGTCCCTGGGCGGGTTGTATGAGCGGTTTTATTTGTATCTCAGGACGTGTGAATCACAGCACTAGGCAGGTTGTATCTCAGGGCATGTGAAATACGAGCCTGAGCGGTTTTTCTTGTATCTCAAGACGTGTGAAGCGCCGCCCTGGGCAGGTTGCATCTCGGGACGTGTCAAACACGAGCCCAATAAATTTTTCTTGTATCTCAGGACGCATGAAGCGCGGCCCTAGGCACGTTGTATCTAGGGACATGTGAAACATGAGCCTGAGCAGTTTTTCTTGTATCTCAAGACGCGTGAAGCACGGCCCTGGGTTTGTTGTATCTCGGGACGTGTGAAACACGAGCTCGAGTAGTTTTTCTTGTATCTCAGAATGCGTGACGCGCGACCCTGGCCGGGTTGTATCTCGGGACATGTGAAACACGTGCCTGAGCGATTTTTCTTGTATCTCAAAGGCGTGTGAAGCGGCCTGGGCGGGTTGTATCTCGGGACAGGTGGAACACGAGCCTGAGTGATTTTTCATGTATCTCAAGTCGAGTGAAGCGTGGCCCTGGGAGGGTTGTGTCTCGGGACGTGTGAAACCACGAGCGGCGGTTTTCTTGTATCTCGGGATCATAAGCGTAGCCCTGGCGGGTTGTATCTCGGGGCGTGTGAAACCACGAGCGGCGGTTTTTATATTATCTCAGGATGCCTGAAGCGCGGCCCTGAGCGGGTTGTATCTCGGGACGTGTGACACACGAGCTCGAGCGATTTTTCTTGTATCTCAGGATGCGTGAACTGCGGCCCTAGGCAAGTTGTATCTCAGGACGTGTGAAACACGAGTCGAAGCGGTTTTTATTGTATCTCAGTACGCCTGAAGCGTGACCCTGAGCGGGTTGTATCTCGGGACGTGTGAAATCTGAGCGGCGGTTTTCTTGTATCTCAGGATGTGTGAAGCGTGGCCCTGGACAGGTTGCATCTCGGGATGTGTGAAACACGAGCCTTAGCGGTTTTTCTTGTATCTCAAGACACGTGAAGTGCGGCCGTGGGCAGGTTGAATCTTGGGATGTGTAAAACACGAGCCTGAGTGATTTTTCTTGTATCCCAGGATGCATGAAGCGCGGCCCTGGGCGGGTTGTATCTCAGGACGTGTGAAACACGAGCCCGAGCGATTTTTCTTGTATCTCTGGATGCGTGAAGCGCAACCCTGGGCAGGTTGCATCTCGGGACGTGTGAAACACAGGCCCGAGCAATTTTTCTTATATCTCAAGACGCGTGAAGAACCGCCCTGGGCGGGTTACATCTAGGGACGTGTGAAACACAAGCCTGAGCGGTTTTTCTTGTATCTCAAGACGCGTGAAGCACGGCCCTTGGCGGGTTACATCTCGGGACGTGTGAAACACAAGCCTAAGTAGTTTTTCTTATATCTCAAGATGCGTGAAGCACGGCCCTGGGCTAGTTGCATCTCGGGACATGTGAAACACGTGCCCGAGCAATTTTTCTTGTATCTCAGGACGCGTGAAGCGCGGCCCTGGACGGGTTGTATCTCGGGACGTGTGAAACACGAGCCTGAGCGATTTTTCCTCCATCTCAGTAAGCGTGAAGCGCGACCCTGGTCGGGTTGCATCTCGAGACGTGTGAAACTCGAGCCCAAGTAGTTTTTATTTTATCTCAGGATGCGTGAAGCGCAGCCCTGGGCGGGTTGTATCTCAGGGCATGTGAAACACGAGCCTGAGCGGTTTTTCTTATATCTCAATCGATGCGTGAAAGCGCGGTTTGGGGCGGATGCATCTCGGGGCGTGAAACCACGAGCGGCGGTTTTCTTGTATAGGCGGACACGTGAAGCGCAACCTTAGGTGGGTTGTATCTCAGGACGTGTGAAGCACGAGGCTGAGCAGTTTTTCTTGTATCTCGAAAGCAAGTGAAAGAAGTGGGACCGGGGTTACATCTTGGGACGTGTGAAACACGAGCCCGAGCAATTTTTCTTGTATCTCAGGATGCGTGAAGTGCGGCCTTGGGCGGGTTGTATCTCGGGACGTGTGAAACACGAGGCCCAGTAATTTTTCTTGTACCGCAGGACGCGTGAACCGTGGCCCTGGGCGGGTTGTATCTCGGGACTTGAGAAATACGAGCCTGAGCGATTTTTCTCTTATCTCAGGACGCGTGAAGCGTGATCCTGGGCGGGTTGTATCTCGGGATGCGTGAAACACGAGCCCGAGCGATTTTTCTTATACCTCTACACGTGTGAAGCGCGGCCCTGGGTGGGTTGTATCTCGGGACGTGTGAAACACGAGCCGCGGATTTTCTTGTATCTTAGGGCAGCGTGAAGCCACGACCTGGGCGAGTTGTATTCGGGATGTGTCAAAACCACGAGCCTGGCGATTTTATTGTATCTCAGGATGCGTGAAGCGCGGCATTGCGGGGCTTGTATCTCGGGATGTGTGAAACATGAGCCCAAGCGGTTTTTATTGTATCTCAGGACCCGTGAATCACAGCACTGGGCGGGTTGTATCTCAGAACGTGTGAAATCCGAGCCCGAGCAGTTTTTACTGTATCTCAGGATGCCTGAACCGCGGCCCTGGGCGCGTTGTATCTCGGGACGTGTGAAACACAAGCCCGACCGGTTTTTATTGTATCTCAGGACGCGTGAAGCGCGACCCAGGGTGGGCTGTATCTCGGGGCGTGTGAAACACGAGGCCGAGCGGTTTTTCTTATATCTCAGGATGTGTAAAGCGCGGCCCTGGGCAAGTTGTATATCGGGACGTGTGAAACCCAAGCCCAAGCGGTTTTTCTTGTATCTCAGGATGCGTGAAGCGCGGCCTTGGGCGGGTTGTATCTCAGGACGTGTGAAACACGAGCTCGAGCTATTTTTTTGTATCTCAGGATGCGTGAAGCGTGGCTTTGGGCAGGTTGCAACTTGGGACGTGTGAAACACGAGCCTGAGCGGTTTTTATTGTATCTCCAGATGCGTGAAGTGCGGCCCTGTGCGGGTTGCATCTCAAGACGTGTGAAACACGAGCCCGAGCGATTTTTCTTGTATCTCAGGACACGTGAAGCACTGGCCAGCGTAGGTTGTATCTCGGGACATCTGAAACACGAGCCCGAGCCCGAGCAATTTTTCTTGTATCTCAGGACGCGTGAACCGTAGCTCTGGGCGGGTTGTATCTCGGGACGTGTGAAACACAAGCCCGTGCGATTTTTCTTGTATCTCAGGACGCGTGAAGCGCAGCCCTAGGCAGGTTGCATCTCGGGATGTGTGAAACATGAGCCTGAGCAATTTTTCCTGTATCTCAGGACGCGTGAACTGCAACCCTGGGCGGGTTGTATCTCGGGACGTGTGAAACACGTGCCTGAGCCCGAGCAGTTTTTCTTGTATCTCAGGACACGTGAACCGCAGCCCTGGGCGGGTTGTATCTCGGGACGTGTGAAACACGTGTCCGAGCATTTTTGATTGTATCTCAGGACGCGTGAGTCACGGCCCTAGGCAGGTTGTATCTCAAGACATGTGAAACACGAGCGGCGATTTTATTGTATCTCGGGGCGCTGAAGAAGCGACCTGGCGGGTTGTATCTCGGGACGTGTGAAAAACGAGCCCAAGTGGTTTTTATTGTATCTCAGGACGCGTGAAGCGCGACCCTGGGTGGGTTGTATCTCGGAACGTATGAAACACGAGCCCGAGCAATTTTTCGTGTACCTCAGGACGCGTGAAGCACGGCCCTGGGCAAGTTGCATCTCGAGACGTACGAAACACATGCCTGAGCTATTTTTCTTTGTCTCAAGACGTGTAAAGCGCGGCCCTGGGTGGGTTACATCTCGGGACATGTGAAACACGAGCCCGAGCGATTTTTCTTGTATCTCAGGATGCGTGAAGCGCGGCCCTGGGCGGGTTGTATCTCTGGACGTGTGAAACACGAGCCCGAGCAGTTTTTCTTGTATAATGAACCGCGGCCCTGGGCGGGTTGTATCTCGGGACGTGTGAAACACGAGCCCGAGTGATTTTTCTTGTATCTCAGGACGCGTGAAGCGCGGCCCTGGGCGGGTTGTATCTCGGGACGTGTGAAACATGAGCCCGAGTAGTTTTTCTTGTATCTCAGAACGCGTGAAGCGTGGCCTTGGGCAGGTAGCATCTCAGGATGTTTGAAACATGAGCATGAGCGATTTTTCTTGTATCTCAAGACGCGTGAAGCGCGGCCCTGGGTGGGTTACATCTTGGGACGTGTGAAACACGAGCCCGAGCAATTTTTCTTATATCTCAGGATGCGTGAAGTGGGGCCCTGGGCGGGTTGTATCTCGGGATGTGTGAAACACGAGCCCGTGCGGTTTTCCTTGTATCTCAGGACACGTAAAGCGCGACCCTGGGCAGGCTGTATCTCGGGACGTGTGAAACATAAGCCCGAGCAGTTTTTCTTGTATCTCAGGATGCGTGAAGCTCGGCCTTGGGTGGGTTGTATCTCGGGACGTGTGAAACACGAGCCTGAGCAATTTTTCTTGTAACTCAAGACGCGTAACGCGGGCCCTGGACGGGTTGTATCTCGAGACATGTGAAACACGAGCCCGGGCAGTTTTTCTTGTATCTCAGGACGCGTGAAGCGCGACCCTGGGCGGGTTGTATCTCGGGGCGTGTGAAAACTAGCCCGAATAGTTTTTATTGTCTCTCAGGACGCGTGAAGCGCGACCCTGGGCAGGTTGTATCTCGGGACGTGTCAAACACGAGCCCGAGCGGTTTTTATTATCTCTCAGGACGCGTGAAGTGCGACCCTGGGTGGATTGTATCTCGGGACGTGTGAAACACGAGCCCGAGCTATTTTTCTTGTATCTCAGGATGCGTGAAGCACGACCCTAGGCAGGTTGTATCTCGGGGCGTGTGAAAACTAGCCCGAGTGGTTTTTATTGTCTCTCAGGACGCGTGAAGCGCGACCCTGGGTAGGTTGTATCTCGGGACGTGTCAAACACGAGCCCGAGCAGTTTTTATTATCTCTCAGGACGCGTGAAGTGCGACCCTGGGCGGGTTGTATCTCGGGACGTGTGAAACACGAGCCTGAGCTATTTTTCTTGTATCTCGGGATGCGTGAAGCAAGGCCCTGGGCGGGTTGTATCTCGGGACGTGTCAAAACACGAGCACGAGCGGTTTTTATTCTATCTCAAGAGGCGTGAAGCGCGGCCGTGGGCGGCTTGTATCTCGGGACGTGTGAAACACGAGCCTGAGTGATTTTTCTTGTATCTCAAGACGCGTGAAGCGTGGCCCTGCGCGGGTTACATCTCGAGACGTGTGAAACACAAGCCCGAGCGATTTTTCTTGTATCTCAGGACGCGTGAAGCACGGGCCTGGGCAGGTTGTATCTCGGGACGTGTGAAACACGAGCCCAAGCCCGAGCAGTTTTTCTTGTATCGCAGGACGCGTGAACCACAGCCTTAGGCGGGTTGTATCTCGGGACGTGTGAAACATGAGCCCGAGCGGTTTTTATTGTATCTCAGGACGCGTGAATCACGACCCTAGGCACGTTGTATCTTAGGACATGTGAAACACGAGCCCGAGCAATTTTTCTTATATCTCAGGATGCGTGAAGCACTATCCTGGGCGGGTTGTATCTCGGGACGTGTGAAACCCGAGCCCGAGCGATTTTTCTTGTATCTCAACACGAGTGAAGCGCGACCCTGGACGGGTTGTATCTTGGGACGTGTGCAACACGACCACGAGTAGTTTTTCTTGTATCTCAGGACGTGTCAAAACACGAGCTCGAGCGGTTTTTCTTGTATCTCGGGACACGTGAAACGCCAAGCTGGCGGTTTTATTGTATCTCGGGGCGTGAATCCGCGGCCTTGGCGGGTTGTATCTCGGGCGTGTGAAATTCGAGCTGAGTAATTTTATTGTATCTCGGGGCGCTGAAGCGCGGCCCTGGGCGGGTTGTATCTCGGGACATGTGAAACACGAGTCCGAGCGGTTTTTATTGTATCTCAGGACGCGTGAAGTGCAACCTTGGGCGGGCTGTATCTCGGGACGTGTGAAACATGAGCCCGAGCAGTTTTTCTTGTATCTCAGGAGGCGTGAAGCGCGGCCCTGGGCTGGTTGTATCTCGGGACATGTGAAACACAAGCGAAGTAGTTTTCTTGTATCTCGGGGCAGCGTGAAGTGCGGCCCTGGGCGGGTTGTATCCCTGGACGTGTGAAACATGAGCCTGAGCAGTTTTTCTTGTATCTCAAGATGCGTGAAGTGTGGCCCTGGGCAGGTAGCATCTCGGGATATGTGAAACACGAGCCTGAGTTGTTTTTCTTGTATCTCAAGACGCGTGAAGCGCGGCCCTAGACAGGTTGTATCTCGGGACGTGTGAAACACGAGCTCGAGCGGTTTTTCTTGTAACTCGGGGCGTGAAAGCGCGGCCTGGGTGGGTTGTATCTCGGGGCGTGTGAAACCACGAGCGATTTTTCTTGTTATCTCAACACGTGTGAAGCGGCGGCTGGGTGGGTTATATCTTGGGATGTGTGAAACGGGGCGAGAGAGTTTTCTTGTATCTCAGGATGCGTGAACCGCGGCCCTGGGTGGGTTACATCTCAGGACGTGTCAAACACGAGGCCGAGGAGTTTTTCTTGTGTCTCAGGATGCGTGAACCGTCACCCTGGGCAGGTTGTATCTCGGAACGTGTGAAACACGAGCCCTAGCAGTTTTTATTGTGTCTCGGGACGCCTGAAGTGCGGCCCTGGGTGGGTTGTATCTCGGGACGTGTGAAACACGAGCCCGAGCGGGTTTTATTATATCTCAGGACGCATGAAGCGCGACCCTAGGTGGGCTGTATCTCGGGACGTGTGAAACGCGAGCCCGAGCAGTTTTCTTAGATCTCATGAGGCGTGAAGCGCGGCCCTGGGCGGGTTGTATCTCGGGACGTGTGAAACACAAGCCCGAGCGGTTTTTCTTGTATCTCAGGACGTGTGAACCGTGGCCCTGGGTGGGTTGTATCTCGGGACGTTTGAAACACGAGCCCAACTAGTTTTTCTTGTATCTCAGGACGCGTGAAGCGTGGCCCTAGGCAGGTTCCATCTCGGGACGTGTGAAACACGAGCTTGAGCAGTTTTTCTTATATCTCAAGATGCGTGTAGCGCGTCCTTGTGTGGGTTGTATCTCGGGACGTGTGAAAATGAGCCTGTGCGGTTTTCCTCATATCTCAGGACGCGTGAAGCGCGGCCCTGGGCGGGTTGCATCTCGGGACATGTGAAACACGAGCCCGAGCGATTTTTCTTCTATCTCAGGATGCATGAAGCGCGGGCCTAGGCAGGTTGTATCTCGGGACGTGTGAAACACGAGCAAATTATTTTCTTGTATCTCGGGATCGTGAACCGCGCCCCTGGGTGGGTTGTATGAACGGTTTTTATTGTATCTCAGGACGCGTGAATCACAACACTAGGCAGGTTGTATCTCAGGACATGTGAAACACGAGCTCGAGTAGTTTTTATTGTATCTCAAGAGCCCTGAAGCGCGGCCCAGAGTGGGTTGTGTCTTGGGACGTATGAAACACGAGCCCGAGCGGTTTTTATTGTATCTCAGGATGCGTGAAGCGCGACCCTGGGCGGGTTGTATCTCGGGACGTGTGAAACACAAGCCCGAGTGGTTTTTCTTGCATCTCAGGATGCGTAAAGCATGGCCCTGGGCGGGATGCATCTCAGGACGTGTGAAACACGAGCCCGAGCAATTTTCTTTTATCTGAGGACGCGTGAAGCGTGGCCCTGGGCAGGTTGCATCTCGGGACGTGTGAAACACGAGCCTGAGCGGTTTTCCTTGTATCTCAAGACGCGTGAAGCGCGGCCTTGGGCGGGTTGTATCTCGGGACGTGTGAAACACGAGCTCGAGCAATTTTTCTTGTATCGCAGGACGCGTGACGCGCGGCCCTGGGCGGGTTGTATCTCAGGACGTGTGAAACACGAGCCTGAGCAATTTTTCTTGTATCTCAGGACGCGTGATGTGCAGCCTTGGGCAGGTTGCATCTCGGGACGTGTGAAGCACAAGCCTGAGCGATTTTTCTTCTATCTCAAGATGCATGAAGCGCGATCCTGGGCGGGTTACATCTCAGGACGTGTGAAATACGAGCCCGAGCGATTTTTCTTGTATCTCAGCACGCATGAAGCACGACCCTGGGCGGGTTGTATCTCGGGACTTGTGAAACACGAGCGAGCGGTTTTCTTGTATCTCGGGATGTGAACGCGGCCACAGGGGGTTGTATCTCGGGGCGTGTGAAACCACGAGCTGGCGGTTTTCTTGTATCTCGGGACGCGGGAAGCCGCGACTGAAATTGTTGTATCTCGGGCGTGTGAAACCACGAGCGGCGATTTTATTGTATCTTAGGACGCGTGAAGCGCGACCCTGGGCGGGTTGAATATCGAGACGTGTGAAACACGAGCCCGTGCATTTTTATTGTATCCCAGGACGCGTGAAGCGTGACCCTGGCGGGGTTGTATCACGGGACGTGTGAAACAACAGCCCGAGCGGTTTTTCTTATTTCTCAGGACGCGTCAAGCGCCGCCCTGGGCGGGTTACATCTCGGGACGTGTGAAACACGAGCTCGAGCAATTTTTCTTATATCTCAGGATGCGTGAAGCACCGCCTTGGGCGGGTTGTATCTCGGGACGTGTGAAACACGAGCCTGAGCAGTTTTTCTTGTATCTCAGGATGCATGAAGCGCCGCCCTGGGCAGGTTGCATCTCGCAAGGTGTGAAAGGCGACCGGCGGTTTTTCTTCTATCTCAAGATGCGTGAAGCTTGGCCCTGGGCAGGTTCCATCTCGGTATGTGTGAAACACGAGCCCGAACAATTTTTCTTTTAACTCAGGACGCGTGAACCGCGGCCCTGGTCGGGTTGTATCTCAGGACATGTGAAACATGAGCCCAAGCAGTTTTTCTTGTATCTCAAGACGCGTGAAGCGCGGCCCTGGGCGGGTTGTATCTCGGGACATGTGAAACACGAGCGGCGATTTTCTTTTATCTCTGGACGCGTGAAGTGCGGCCCTGGACGAGTTGTATCTCAGGACGTGTGAAACACGAGCCCGGGTACTTTTTCTTGTATCTTAGGACGCGTGAAGCACGACCCTGGGCGAGTTGTATCCCGGGACGTGTGAAAGACGAGCCTGAGTGATTTTTCTTGTGTCTCAAGGGGCGTGAAGCGCGGCCCTAGGCGGGTCGTATCTCGGGGCGTGTGAATCACGAGCGGCGAGGTTTCTTCTATCTCGGGCGCGTGAACCCACGGCGGGGCGATGTAACTCGGGGCGTGTGAAACACGATCTGAGCAATTTTCTTGTAGCTTAGGACACGTGAAGCGCAACCCTAGGTGGGTTGTATCTCGGGATGTGTGAAACACGGGCCCGAGCAATTTTTCTTATATCCCAAAGGCGTGAAGCGGCCACAGAGCAAGTGGTATCTCAGCACGCGTGAAACACAATCCCGAGCGATTTTTATTGTATCTCAGGAGCGTAAAGCGCGACCCTGGGCGGGTTGTATCTCGGGGTGTGTGAAACACGAGCCTGAGTGATTTTTATTGTCTCTAAGGATACGTGAAGCACGATCCTGGGCGGGTTGTATCTCGGGACGTGTGAAACATGAGACCCACCGGTTTTTATTGTCTCTTAGGATGCGTGAAGCGCGACCCTGGGCGGGTTGGATCTTGGGACATGTGAAACATGAGCCCGAGCTATTTTTCTTGTATCTCAGGACGCGTGAAGCGCGGCCCTGGGCGGGTTTGTATCTCGGGATGTGTCAAAACACGAGCCCGAGCGATTTTTATTGTATCTCTAAATGCGTGAAGCGCGGCCGTGGGTGGCTTGTATCTCGGGATGTGCGAAACACGAGCCCGAGCAGTTTTTATTGTATCTCAGAACACGTGAATCGCGGCACTGGGCAGGTTGTATCACGGGACATGTGAAACACGAGCCCGAGTAGTTTTTCTTATATCTCAGGATGCGTGAACCGCGGCCCTAGGCGTGTTGCATCTCGGGATATGTGAAACACAAGCCCGAGCGGTTTTTCTTGTGTCTCAGGATACGTGAAGCGTGGTTCTGGGCGTGTTGGATCTCGGGACGTGTGAAACCACGAGCGATTTTATTATCTCGGGGCGCATGAAGCGTGACCTGGCGGGTTGTATCTCGGGGCGTGTGAAACACGAACTGAGCTATTTTCTTGTATCTCGAGAATCGTGAAGCCGGCCACAGGCGGGTTGTATCTCGGGACGTGTCAAAACACGAGCACGAGCAATTTTTATTGTATCTCAGGTTGGGTAAAGGGCGGTCGTGGGCCACTTGCATATCGGGACGAATGAATCACGAGCGCGAGGGGGTTTTTATTGTTTCTCAGGACGCGTGAATCGCGGCCCTGGGCGGGTTGTATCTCGGGACGTGTGAAACACGAGCCTGAGCGGTTTTTCTTGTTTCTCAGGAGGCGTGAACTGCGGCCCTGGGAGGGTTGCATCTCGGGACGTGTGAAACACAAGCCCGAGCGGTTTTTCTTGTATCTCAGGACGCGTGAAGTGTGGCCCTGGGCGGGTTGTATCTCGAGACGTGTGAAACACGAGCCCAAGCTATTTTTCTTGTTTCTCAGGACGCTTGAAGCGCGGCCCTGGGTAGGTTGCATCTCAGGACATGTGAAACAGGAGCCTGAGTGGCTTTTCATTTATCTCAAGACGCGTGAAGTGCGGCCCTCGGCGGGTTGCATCTCGGAACGTGTGAAACACGAGCCCGAGCGGTTTTTCTTGTCTCTCAGGATGCGTTAAGCGTGGCCCTGGGCAGGTTGCATCTCGGGATGTCTGAAACATGAGCCTTAGCAGTTTTTCTTGTATCTCAAGACGCGTGAAGTGCGGCCCTGGGTGGGTTGTATCTCGGGACGTGTGAAACACGAGCCCGAGTAGTTTCTTTTTATCTCAGGATGCGTGATGCGCGACCCTAGGCGGGTTGTATCTCGGGAGGTGTCAAAACACGAGCTCGAGCGGTTTTTATTGTATCTTAGGATGCGTGAAGCGCGGCCCTGCGCGGCTTGTATCACGGGACGTATGAAACACGAGCCCGAGCAGTTTTTATTGTATCTCAGGACGCGTGAATCACGACACAGGCGTTGTATCTCGAGCGTGTGAAATTTGAGCGGCGGTTTTCTTGTATCTCGGGGCGCTGAAGCACGGCCTTAGGCGGTTTGTATCTCGAGACGTGTGAAATACGAGCCCGATCGATTTTTCAAGCGCGGCCCTGGGCGAGTTGTATCTCGGAACGTGTGAAATACAAGCCCGAGCGATTTTTCTTGTATCTCTGGACGCGTGAAGTGCGGCTCTGGGCGGGTTGTATCTCAGGACATGTGAAGCACAAGCCTGAGCAATTTTTCTCGTATTGCAGGACGCGTGAAGCGCGGCACTGGGCGGGTTGTATCTCAGGACGTGTGAAACACGAGCCCGAGCTATTTTTCTTATATCTCAGGACGCGTGAAGCGCGGCTTTGGGCAGGTTGCAACTCAGGACGTGTGAAACACGAGCCTGAGCGGTTTTTCTTGTATCTCAAGATGTGTGAAGCACGGCCCTAGGCGGGTTGCATCTCGGGACGCGTGAAACACGAGCCCGATCGATTTTTCTTGTATCTTCGAACGCATGAAGCGTGGCCCTGGGTGGGTTGTATCTCGGGACGTGTGAAACACGAGCCCGTGCGGTTTTTCTTGTATCTCAAAACTCGTGAAGCATGGCCCTAGGCATGTTGCATCTCGGGACGTGTGAAACATGAGCCTGAGAATTTTTCTTGTATATCAAGACGCGTAAAGTGCGGCCCTGGGCGGGTCGCATCTCGGGACGTGTGAAACACGAGCCCGAGCGATTTTTCTTGTATCTCAGAACTTGTGAAGCGCGGGCCTTGGCAAGTTGTATCTCCGTACGTGTGAAACACGAGCGAAACGGCGATTTTCTTGTATCTCGGGGCGCGTGGACGCGGCCACAGGCGAGTTGTATCTCGGGGCGTGTGAAGCACAAGCGAGCAATTTTATTGTATTCGAGGGCCGCGTGAATCCGGCCCTAGGTAGGTTGTATCTCGGGACATGTGAAACATGAGCGGCGATTTTATTGTATCTCGGGGCGCTGAAGCCGCGGCCTTGGCGGGTTGTATCTCGAGGCGTGTGAAACCACGAGCCAGCGGTTTTATTGTATCTCGAGCAGCGTGAAGCGTGGCCCTAAGCGAGTTGTATCTCGGGGCGTGTGAAACCACGAGCGGCGATTTTCTTATGCGTCAAGGCGGCGTGAAGCGCTGACCTGGGCGGGTTGCATCTCGGGCGTATGAAACACAAGCGGCGATTTTCTTGTATCTCAAGATGCTTAAAGCTCGGCACAGGCGGGTTGTATCTCGGGGCGTGTGAAACCACGAGCGAGCGGCGATTTTCTTGTATCTCAAGGCGTGAACGCGACCACAGGCGGGTTGTATCTCGGGCGTGTGAAACACATGCCTATCGGTTTTATTGTATTTGAGCAGCGTGAATCACGGCCGGAGTAGGTTGTATCTCGGAGATGTGAAACCACGAGCGGCGGTTTTTATTATATCTCAAGAAACCTAAAGCGTGGCCCTGAGCGGGTTGTATCTCGGGACATGTGAAACATGAGCCCGAGTGGTTTTTATTATATCTCAGGACGCGTGAAGCGTGGCCCTGTACGGGTTGTATCTCGGGACGTGTGAAACACGAGCCCGAGTTATTTTTCTTGTATTTCAGGACGCGTGAAGTGCGGCTTTGGGCGGTTAACTTCGAGGCGTTTGAAGCGAGCTGGCGGTTTTCTTGTATCTCAAGACGCGTGAAGCATGACACTGGGCCGGTTACATCTCGGGACGTGTGAAACACCAGCCTGAGTGGTTTTTCTTCTATCTCAAGATGCGTGAAGCGCGGCCCTGGGCTGGTTGCATCTCGGGACGTGTGAAACACGAGCCCGAGCAATTTTTCTTGTATCTAAGGACGCGTGAAGCGCGGCCCTGGGTGGGTTGTATCTCGGGACGTGTGAAACACGAGCCCAAGCGATTTTTCTTCTATCTTAGTAAGCGTGCAGCGCGACCCTGGGCGGGTTGCATCTCGGGACGTGTGAAACTAGAGCCCGAGCGGTTTTTATTGTATCTCAAGACGCGTGAAGCGCGGCCTTGGGTGGGTTATATCTCGAGATGTGTGAAACATGGGCTCATGTGATTTTTCTTGTATCTCAGGATGCGTGAAGCGCGGCCCTAGGTAGGTTGCATCTCGGGAGGTGTGAAACACGAGCCCGAGCAGTTTTTCTTGTATCTCAAGACGCGTGAAGCGCGGCCCTGGCCAGGATGCATCTCGGGATGTGTGAAACACGAGCCTGAGCGATTTTTCTTATATCTCAAGACGTGTGAAACGCGACCCTGGGTCGGTTGTATCTCGGGACGTGTGAAATACAAGCCCGAGTGATTTTTCTTGTACCTCAGGACGCGTGAAGCACGGCCCTAGGCAGGTTGTATCTCTAGGCGTGTGAAACATGAGCGGCGGTTTTCTTGTATCGCGGGATCGTGAACATGACCTGGGCGGGTTGTATCTGGGGCGTGTGAAATCTGAGCCGGTAATTTTCTTGTATCTCGAAGCAGCGTGAAGCGCGATCTGGGCGGGTTGTATCTCGGGGCGTGTGAAACCGAACTGAGCAATTTTCTTGTATCTCAACACGAGTGAAGCGCGGTCCTGAGCGGATTGTATCTCGGGACGTGTGAAACATGAGGCGAGCAATTCTTCTTGTAACTTCGGGGCGCGCAGAATGCGACCACAGGTGGGTTGTATCTCGGGACGTGTCAAAACAGGAGCACGAGAGGTTTTTATTGTATCTCAGGATGCGTGAAGCGCGGCCCTGGATGGCTTGTATCTCGGGACACGTGAAACGCCGAGCCCGAGCAGTTTTTATTGTATCTCAGGACGCGTGAATCACGGCCTGGGCAGGTTATATCTCGGAACGTGAGAAATCCGAGCTCGAGTAATTTTTATTGTATCTCAGGACGCCTGAAGCGCGGCCCTGGGCGGGTTGTATCTCGGGACGTGTAAAACACGAGCCCGACTGGTTTTTATTGTATCTCGGGATGCGTAAAGCATGACCCTGGGTGGGCTGTATCTCGGGACTTGTGAAACACGAGCCTGAGCAATTTTTCTTGTATCTCAGGAGGTGTAAAGCGCAGCCCTGGGCGGGTCGTATATCGGGACGTGTGAAACACAAGCCCGAGCAGTTTTTCTTGTATCTCAGGATGCATGAAGCGCGGCCCTGGGCGAGTTGTATCTCGGGACGTATGAAACACGAGCCCGAGCAATTTTTCTTGTATCTCAAGACGCATGAAGCGTGGCCCTGGGCAGGTAGCATCTCGGGATGTATGAAACACGAGCCTGAGCAGTTTTTCTTGTATCTCAAGATGCGTGAAGCGCGGCCCTGGGCGGGTTTCATCTCGGGACGTGTGAAACACGACCCTGAGCAATTTTTCTTATATCTCAGGACGCGTGAAGCGCAGCCCTGGGCAAGTTGTATCTCCAGACGTGTGAAACACAAGCCCGTGCAGTTTTTCTTGTATCTCAGGACACGTGAAGCGCGACCCTGGGTGGGCTGTATCTCGGGACGTGTGAAACACGAGCCCGAGCAGTTTTTCTTGTATCTTAGGAAGCGTGAAGCTCGGCCCCGGACAGGTTGTATCTCGGGACGTGTGAAACACGAGCCCGAGCAGTTTTTCTTGTATCTTACGACGTGTGAAGCGCAGCCCTAGGCGGGTTGTATGTCGTGGCGTATGAAACATGAACCCGAGCTATTTTTCTTTTATCTCAACATGCGTGAAGCACGACCTTGGGCGGGTTATATCTTGGGACGTGTGAAACACGAGCCTGAGAGTTTTTCTTGTATCTCAGGATGCGTGAACCGCGACCCTGGCCAGGTTACATCTCAGGACGTATGAAACATGAGGCCAAGGAGTTTTTCTTGTGTCTTAGGACGCGTGAAGCGTCACCATGGGCGGGTTGTATCTCGGAATGTGTGAAACACAAGCCCAAGCAGTTTTTATTGTGACTCAAGACGCCTGAAGCGCGGCCCTGGGTGGGTTGTATCTCGGGACGTGTGAAACATGAGCCCGAGCGGTTTTTATTGTACTCAGGACGCGTGAAGTGCGACCCTAGGCGGGCTCTATCTCGAGACGTGTGAAACACGAGCCCGAGCAGTTTTTCTTGTATCTCAGGAGGCGTGAAGCACGGCCCTGGGCGGGTTATATCTTAGGACATGTGAAACATAAGCCGGCGATTTTGTTGTATCTCGGGGCGCGTGAAGCGCGGCCACAGGTGGAGTTGTATCTCGGGGCGTGTGAAACACGAGCCGAGCAATTTTCTTGCATCTCGGGGCGGGTGAAGCGTGAGCTGGGCGGTTGCATCTTGGGATGTGTGAAACCACGAGCTGGCGGTTTTCTTGTATCTCAAGACACGTGAAGCGCGGCCCTGTGCGGGTTGTATCTTGGGACGTGTTAAACACGAGCCCGAGCAGTTTTTCTTGTATCTCTGGACGCGTGAAGTGCGGCTCTGGGCGGGTTGCATCTCGGGACGTGTAAAACATGAGCCTGAGCGATTTTTCTTGTATCTCAAGACGTGTGAAGCGCGGCCCTGGGCGGGTTGCATATCGGCACATGTGAAACACGAGCCCGAGCAATTTTTCTTGTATCTCAGGACGCGTGAAGCGTGACCCTGGGCGGGTAGTATCTCGAAACATGTGAAACACGTGCCCGAGCAGTTTTTATTCTATCTCAGAACGTGTGAAGCGCGACCCTGGGCGCGTTGAATATCGGGACGTGTGAAACACGAGCCCGAGCAATTTTCATTGTTTCTCAAGACGCGTGAAGTGTGACCCTATGCGTGTTGTATCTCGGGACGTGTGAAACACGAGCCCAAACAATTTTTCTTGTATCTCAACACGCGTGAAGCACGGCCCTGGGCGGGTTGCATCTCGGGACGTGTGAAACACGAGCCCGAGCGATTTTTCTTGTATCTCAGGATGCATGAACCGCGGCCCTAGGCAGGTTGTATCTCAGGACGTGTGAAACACGAGCCCGAGTGATTTTTATTGTATCTCAGGATGCGTGAACCGTGGCCCTGGGCCGGTTGTATCTAAGGACGTGTGAAACAGGGAACTGGCGATTTTCTTATATCTCAAGACGCGTGAAGCGCGGCCCTGGGCGGGTTGCATCTCGGGATGTGTGAAACACGAGCCCGAGCGATTTTTCTTGTATCTCAGGACGCGTGAAGCGCGGCCCTGGGTGGGTTGTATCTCGGGACGTGTGAAACATGAGCCCGAGCGTTTTTTCTTGTATCTCAAGACTCGTGAAGTGCGACCCTGGGTGGGATGTATCTCAGGACGTGTGAGACACGAGCCTGAGAGATTTTTCTTGTATCTTAACACGCGTGAAGCACGGCCCTAGGCGGGTTGTATCTCGGGACGTGTGAAACACGAGCCCGAGCAGCTTTTCTTGTATCTCAAGATGCGTGAACCGTGGCCCTGGGCGGGTTGTATCTCAGGACATGTGAAACACAAGCCCGAGCGGTTTTTCTTGTATCTCAGGATGCGTGAACCGCCACCCTGGGCTGGTTGTATCACAGGACGTGTGAAAGACGAGCCTGAGCGGTTTTTCTTGTATCTCAAGATGCGTGAAGCGCGGCCTTGGGCTGGTTGCATCTCGAGACGTGTAAAACACGGGCCCGAGCGATTTTTCTTGTATCTCAGGACGCGTGAAGCGCGGCTCTGGACGGGTTGTATCTCGGGATGTGTGAAACACGAGCTCGAGCGGTTTTTCTTGTGTCCCAGGAGGCGTAAAGCGCGGCCCTGCGTTGGTTGCATCTCGGGACGTGTGAAACTTGAGCCTAAGCAATTTTTCTTGTATCTCAAGATGCGTGAAGCGTGAACCTGGGCGGGTTGCATCTCGGGACATGTGAAACACGAGCCGAAGCGATTTTTCTTGTATCTCAGGACGCGTGAAGCGCGGCCCTGGGCGGGTTGTATCCCGGGACGTGTGAAACACGAGCCCAAGCAGTTTTTCTTGTAGCTCAGGACACGTGAAGAGTGGCCCTAGGAGGGTTGCATCTCGGGACGTGTGAAACACGAGCCTGAGCGGTTTTTCTTGCATCTCAAGACGCGTGAAGCGTGGCCCTGGGCAAGTTGCATCTCAGGACGTGTGAAACACGAGCCCGAGCAGTTTTTCTTGTATATCAGGGCGCGTTAAGCGTGGCCCTGGGCGGGTTGTATCTTGGGACGTTTGAAACACGAGCGGCGGTTTTCTTGTATCTCAAGACGCGTGAACCGTGGCTCTGTGCGGGTTGTATCTCGGGATGTGTGAAATACGAGCCCGACCAATTTTTCTTTTATCTCTGGATGCGTGAAGCCTGACCCTAGGCAGGTTGTATCTCGGGAGGTGTGAAACACGAGCTGGCGATTTTCTTGTACCTCAAGGCGGAAGTGGGGCCTTGGGTGAGTTGCATCTCAGGACGTGTGAAACACGAGCCTCAGCAATTTTTCTTGTATCTCAAGACACGTGAAGCGCGGCCCTAGGCGGGTTGTATCTCGAGACGTGTGAAACACTAGCCCGAGTGGTTTTCTTGTATCTCAGGATACGTGAACCGCGGCCCTGGTTGGGTTATATCTCAGGAGGTGTGAAACATGAGCCTGAGTGGTTTTTATTGTATCTCAGGATGCCTGATGCGCGTCCCAGAGCGGGTTGTATCTCGGGACGTGTGAAACACGAGCCCGAGCGGTTTTTATTGTATCTCAGGACGCGTAAAGCACGACCTTGGGCGGGTTGTATCTAGAGACGTTTAAAACACGAGCCCGAGCGGTTTTTCTTGTATCACATGACACATTAAGTGCGGCCCTGGGCGGGTTGCATCTCGGGATGTGTGAAACACGAGCCCGAGCGGTTTTTCTTGTATCTCAGGACGCATTAAGTGCGGCCCTGGGCGGGTTGCATCTTGGGACGTGTGAAACACGACCCCGAGCGGTTTTTCTTTTATCTAAGAATGCGTGAAGCGCCGCCTTGGGCGGGTTGTTTCTCGGGACGTGTGAAACACGAGCCCAAGCGGTTTTTCCTATATCTCAGGACGCGTGAAGCGCGGCCCTGGACAGGTTGCATCTCGGGACGTGTGAAACACGAGCGTGAGCAATTTTTCTTGTATCTCAAGACAAATCTCGGGGCGTGAATCGCGGCCTGGCGGGTTGTATCTCGGGGCGTGTGAAACATGGCGAGCGATTTTCTTATATCTCAACATCGTGAAGCACGGCACAGGTGGGTTGTATCTCAGGACGTGTGAAACACAAGCCCAAGTAGTTTTTCTTATATTTCAGGATGCGTGAATCGCGGCCCTGGGCAGGTTGTATCTCAAGACGTGTGAAACACAAGCCCGAGCGGTTTTTCTTATATCTCAGGATGCGTGAAGCGCGGCCCTGGGCAGGTTGCATCTCAAGACGTGTGAAACACGAGCCGGAGCGGTGTTTCTTGTATCTCACGATGCGTGAAGCGCGGCCCTGGGTGGGTTGCATCTTGGGACGTGTGAAACACGAGCCTGAGTGGTTTTTCTTTTATCTCAGGACGCGTGAAGCACGACCATGGGCGGGTTATATCTCGGGTAGTGTGAAACACGAGCCCGAGCAATTTTTCTTGTATCTCATGGCACGTGAAGCACGGCCCTGGGCAATTTGCATCTCAAAACGTGTAAAACATGTGCCTGAGCAGTTTTTCTTGTATCTCAAGACGTGTGAAGCGCGACCCTGGGCGGGTTGCATCGCGGGACGTGTGAAACACGAGCCCGAGTGATTTTTCTTGTATATCAGGACTCGTGAAGCGCGGCCCTGGTCGGGTTGTATCTCGGAACATGTGAAATCCGAGCCCGAGTAGTTTTTATTGTATGTCAGGATGCCTGAAGCACGGCCCTAGGCGGGTTGTATCTCGGGACATGTGAAACACGAGCCCGAGCAGTTTTTCTTATATCTCAAGAGGTGTGAAGTGCGGCCCTGGGCGGGTTGTATCTCGGGACGTGTGAAACACAAGCCCGGGTGATTTTTCTTATATCTCAAGACGCATGAAGCGCGGTGCTGGGCGGGTTGTATCTCGGGACGTGTGAAACACGAGCCCGTTCGATTTTTGTTGTATCCCCGGACGCGTGAAGCACGGCCCTGGGCAGGTTGCATCTCGGGACGTGTGAAAGACAAGCCCGAGCAATTCTTCTTGTATCTCAGGATGCGTGAAGCGCGGACCTGGGCACGTTGTATCTCGGGACGTGTGAAACACGAGCCTGAGCATTTTTTCTTATATCTCAGGACGCGTGAACCGCGGTCCTGGGCGGGTTATATCTCGGGACGTATGAAACACGAGCCCGATTAGTTTTTATTGTATCTCAAGACGCATGAATCACGGCCCTGGGCAGGTTGTATCTCAGGACATGTGAAACACGAGCCCGACCAGTTTTTATTATACCTCAGGACGCCTGAAGCACGACCCTGAGCGGGTTGTATCTCCGGACGTGTGAAACACGAGCCTGAGCAATTTTTCTTGTATCTCAAGACGAGTGATGTGCAGCCTTGGGCAGGTTGCATCTCGGGACGTGTGAATCACAAGCCTGAGCGATTTTTCTTGTATCTCAAGATGCATGAAGCGCGATCCTGGGCGGGTTACATCTCAGGACGTGTGAAAAACGAGCCCGAGCTATTTTTCTTGTATTTCAGGATTCATGAAGCGCGGCCCTAGGAGGGTTGTATCTCGGGACGTACGAGCCCGACCCGTTTTTCTTGTATCGCAGGAGGTGTGAACTGTGGCCCTGGACGAGTTATGTCTCGGGATGTGTGAAATATGCGCCCGAGCAATTTTTCTTGTATCTCAACATGCGTGAAGCACGGCCCTGGGCGGGTTGTATCCCGGGACGTGTGAAACATGAGCCCAAACGATTTTTCTTATATCTCAGGATGTGTGAACTGCGGCCCAGGGGGGGTTGTATCTCAGGACGTGTGAAACACGGGCCGGGGGGTTTTCCTTGTATCTCAGGGTGCATGAAGCGCGACCTGGGGCGGGTTGTATCGCGGAACGTGTGAAACACGTGCCCGAGTAGTTTGAATTGTATCTCAAGACGTGTGAAGCGCGACCCTGGTCGGGTTGAATATCGAGACGTGTGAAACACGAGCCCGCGCATTTTTATTGTATCTCAGGACGCGTGAAGCGTGACCCTGGCGGGGTTGTATCACGGGACGTGTGAAACACCAGCCCGAGCGGTTTTTCTTGTTTCTCAGGACGCGTCAAGCGCGCCTTGGGCGGGTTGCATCTCGGGACGTGTGAAACACGAGCCTGAGCAATTTTCTTTATCTCGGGATCGTGAAGCGGCCTAAGCGGGTTGTATCTCGGGGCGTGTGAAACCACGAGCTGGCGATTTTCTTGTATCTCGGGATCGTGAAAGCGCCATACAGGCGAGTTGCATCTCGCGAGGTGTGAAACACGACCCTGAGCAGTTTTTCTTCTATTTTAGGTCGCGTGAAGCGTGGCCCTGGGAAGGTTCCATCTCGGTATGTGTGAAACACGAGCCCGTACAATTTTTCTTGTATCTCACGATGGGTGAACCATGGCCTGGCGGGTTGTATCTCAAGGCGTGTGAAACCACGAGCGGCGATTTACTTGTATCTCAAGACGCGTGAAGCACGGCCCTGGGTGGGTTGTATCTCGGGACGTGTGAAACACGAGCCCGAGCAGTTTTTATTGTATCTCAGGACGCGTGAAGCGCGTCCCTGGGTGGGTTGTATCTCGGGACATGTGAAACACGAGCCCGAGCAGTTTTTCTTATATCTCAGGAGGTGTGAAGTGCGGCCCTGGGCGGGTTGTATCTCGGGACGTGTGAAACACAAGCCCGGGTGATTTTTCTTATATCTCAAGACGCATGAAGCGCGGCGCTAGGCGGGTTGTATCTCGGGACGTGTGAAACACGAGCCCGTTCGATTTTTGTTGTATCCCCGGACGCGTGAAGCACGGCCCTGGGCAGGTTGCATCTCGGGACGTGTGAAACACAAGCCCGAGCAATTCTTCTTGTATCTCAGGATGCGTGAAGCGCGGACCTGGGCACGTTGTATCTCGGGACGTGTGAAACACGAGCCTGAGCAGTTTTTCTTATATCTCAGGACGCGTGAACTGCGGTCCTGGGCGGGTTGTATCTCAGGACGTATGAAACACGAGCCCGAGCAGTTTTTATTGTATCTCAAGACGCATGAATCACGGCCCTGGGCAGGTTGTATCTCAGGACATGTGAAACACGAGCCCGACCAGTTTTTATTATACCTCAGGACGCCTGAAACACGACCCTGAGCGGGTTGTATCTCCGGACGTGTGAAACACGAGCCTGAGCAATTTTTCTTGTATCTCAAGACGAGTGATGTGCAGCCTTGGGCAGGTTGCATCTCGGGACGTGTGAATCACAAGCCTGAGCGATTTTTCTTGTATCTCAAGATGCATGAAGCGCGATCTTGGGCGGGTTACATCTCAGGACGTGTGAAAAACGAGCCCGAGCTATTTTTCTTGTATTCGGGATGCATGAAAGCGGCCCTAGGAGGTTGTATCTCGGGGCGTCTGAGCCCAACCGTTTTTCTTGTATCGCGGGAGGTGTGAGCTGCGGCCTGGGCGGGTTGTGTCTCGCGATGTGTGAAATATCGCCGAGCAATTTTCTTGTATCTCAACATCGTGAAGCCGCGGCCTGGGCGGGTTGTATCCGGGGCGTGTGAAACATGAGCCCAAGCGATTTATCTTATATCTCAGGATGTGTGAAGCGCGGCCACAGGGGGTTGTATCTCAGGACGTGTGAAACACGAGCCCGAGCGGTTTTTCTTGTATCTCAGGACGCATGAAGCGCGACCTTGGGCGGGTTGTATCTCGGGGCGTGTGAAACCACGAGCGAAGTAGTTTTATTGTATCTCGGGGCGTGTGAAGCTCGACCTGGTGGGTTGAATATCGAGGCGTGTGAAACCACGAGCCAGCGCATTTTATTGTATCTCGGGGCGTGAAGCGCGACCTGGCGAGGTTGTATCACGGGACGTGTGAAACACCAGCCCGAGCGGTATTTTTTGTTTCTCAGGACGCGTCAAGCGCCGCCCTGGGCGGGTTGCATCTCGGGACGTGTGAAACACGAGCCTGAGCAATTTTTCTTTTAACTCAGGATGCGTGAAGCGCGGCCCTAGGCGGGTTGTATCTCGGGACGTGTGAAACCACGAGCTGGCGATTTTTCTTGTATCTCGGGATCGTGAAAGCGCCACTGGGCGAGTTGCATCTCGCGAGGTGTGAAACCACGACCGGCGATTTTCTTCTATTCGGACCGTGAAGCGTGGCCACAGGAAAAGTTCCATCTCGGTATGTGTGAAACACGAGCCCGATCAATTTTTCTTGTATCTCACGATGCGTGAACCATGGCCCTGGGCGGGTTGTATCTCAAGACGTGTGAAACACGAGCGGCGATTTACTTGTATCTCAAAGGCGTGAAGCGCTGACCTGGAGTGGGTTGTATCTCGGGGCGTGTGAAACACGAGCGGCGATTTTATTGTATCTCGGGGCGTGAAGCGCGTCCCTAGGTGGGTTGTATCTCCGAACGTGTGAAACACTAGCCCGAGTGATTTTTCTTGTACCTCAGGACGTGTGAAGCGCGGCCCTGGGAAGGTTGCATCTCGGGACGTGTGAAACACGAGCCTGAGCATTTTTTCTTGCATCTCAAGACGCGTGAAGCGTAGCCCTGGGCGGGTTACATCTCGGGACGTGTGAAACACGAGCCCGAGCGATTTTTCTTGCATCTCAGGATGCGTGAAGCGTGGTCCTGGGGAGGTTGCATCTCAGGACGTGTGAAACACGAGCCCGAGCCCGAGCCCAAGCATTTTTTCTTGTATCTCAGGACGCGTGAAGCGCGGCCCTGGGTGGGTTGTATATCGGGATGTGTGAAACACGAGCCCGAGCGATTTTTCTCGTATCTCAGGACGCGTGAACCGCGGCCCTGGTCGGGTTGTATCTCAGGACATGTGAAACACGAGCCCGAGCAGTTTTTTATGTATCTCAGGACGCGTGAATCGCAGCCCTGGGCGGGTTGTATCTCGGGACGTGTGAAACACGAGCCCGAGCGATTTTTCTTTTTTCTCAGGACGCGGGAAGTGCAGCCTTGGGCAGGTTGCATCTCGGGACGTGTGAATCACAACCCTGAGCGATTTTTCTTGTATCTCAAGATGCATGAAGCGCGGTCTTGGGCGGGTTACATCTCAGGACGTGTGAAAAATGAGCCCGAGCTATTTTTCTTGTATTTCAGGATGCATGAAACGCGGCCCTAGGAGGGTTGTATCTCGGGACGTACGAGCCCAACCCGTTTTTCTTGTATCGCAGGAGGTGTGAACTGCGGCCCTGGACGGGTTGTGTCTCGCGATGTGTGAAATATGCGCCCGAGCAATTTTTCTTGTATCTCAACATGCGTGAAGCACGGCCCTGGGCGGGTTGTATCCCGGGACGTGTGAAACATGAGCCCAAACGATTTTTCTTATATCTCAGGATGTGTGAACCGCGGCCCTGGGGGGGTTGTATCTCAGGACGTGTGAAACACGAGCCAGAGCGATTTTTCTTGTATCTCAGGACGCATGAAGCGCGACCTTGGGCGGGTTGTATCTCGGAACGTGTGAAACACGAGCCCGAGTAGTTTTTATTGTATCTCAGGACGTGTGAAGCTCGACCCTGGTCGGGTTGAATATCGAGACGTGTGAAACACGAGCCCGCGCATTTTTATTGTATCTCAGGACGCGTGAAGCGCGACCCTGGCGGGGTTGTATCACGGGACGTGTGAAACACCAGCCCGAGCGGTTTTTCTTGTTTCTCAGGACGCGTCAAGCGCCGCCCTGGGCGGGTTGCATCTCGGGACGTGTGAAACGAGCTTTGAGCAATTTTCTTTAACTCGGGATCGTGAAGCGCGGCCTAAGCGGGTTGTATCTCGGGGCGTGTGAAACCACGAGCTGGCGATTTTCTTGTATCTCGGGATCGTGAAAGCGCCCCTGGCGAGTTGCATCTCGCGAGGTGTGAAACCACGACCGGCGATTTTCTTCTATTTCAGGACACGTGAAGCGTGGCCCTGGGAAGGTTCCATCTCGGTATGTGTGAAACACGAGCCCGAACAATTTTTCTTGTATCTCACGATGCGTGAACCATGGCCCTGGGCGGGTTGTATCTCAAGACGTGTGAAACACGAGCCCGAGCAGTTTTACTTATATCTCAAGACGCGTGAAGCGCGGCCCTGGGTGGGTTGTATCTCGGGACGTGTGAAACACGAGCCTAAGCAGTTTTTATTGTATCTCAGGACGCGTGAAGCGCGTCCCTGGGTGGGTTATATCTCCGAACGTGTGAAACACTAGCCCGAGTGATTTTTCTTGTACCTCAGGACGTGTGAAGCGTGGCCCTGGGAAGGTTGCATCTCGGGACGTGTGAAACACGAGCCTGAGCATTTTTTCTTGCATCTCAAGAGGCGTGAAGCGTAGCCCTGGGCGGGTTACATCTCGGGACGTGTGAAACCACGAGCGGCGATTTTCTTGCATCTCGGGATCGTGAAGCCTTGATCTGGCGGGTTGCATCTCGGGGCGTGTGAAACACGAGCGAGCCCAGCATTTTTCTTGTATCTCGGGGCGTGAAGCGCGCCACAGGTGGGTTGTATATCGGGATCTGTGAAATACGAGCCCGAGCGATTTTTCTCGTATCTCAAGATGCGTGAACCGCGGCCCTGGTTGGGTTGTATCTCAGGACATGTGAAACCACGAGCGGCGATTTTATGTATCTCAAGGCGTGAATCGCGACCACAGCGGGTTGTATCTCGGGACGTGTGAAACACGAGCCCGAGCGATTTTTCTTTTATCTCAGGACGCGTGAAGTGCGGCCCTGGATGAGTTGCATCTCAGGACGTGTGAAACACGAGCCCGGGTACTTTTTCTTGTATCTTAGGACGCCTGAAGCGCGACCCTGGGCGAGTTGTATCTCGGCACGTGTGAAACATGAGCCCGAGTGATTTTTCTTGTGTCTCAATGGCGCGTGAAGCGCGACCCTAGGCGGGTCGTATCTCAGGACGTGTGAATCACGAGCCCGAGCAGTTTTTCTTGTATCTCGAGTGCGTGAACGCGGCCTGGCGGGTTATATCTCGGGCGTGTGAAACACGAGCGAAGCGATTTTCTTGTAGCTTAGGACACGTGAAGCGCAACCCTAGGTGGGTTGTATCTCCGGATGTGTGAAACACGGGCCCGAACAATTTTTCTTGCCTCCCTAGGCGCGTGAAGCACGGCCTTGGGCAAGTGGTATCTCGGCACGTGTGAAAGCGAAGCGGCGATTTTTATTGTATCTCGGGGCGTAAAGCGCGACCTGAGGCGGTTGTATCTCGGTACATGTGAAACACGAGCCTGAGTGATTTTCATTGTCTCTAAGGACGCGTGAAGCACGACCCTGGGCGGGTTGTATCTCGGGACGTTTGAAACACGAGCCCGAGCGGTTTTTATTGTCTCTCAGGACGCGTGAAGCACGACCCTGGGCGGGTTGTATCTTGGGACCTATGGAACCTGAGCGAGCTATTTTTCTTGTATCTCGGGAAGCATAAAGCGGCCACAGGAGGTTGTATCTCTGGGCGTGTCAAAACCACGAGCAGGCGATTTTTTTGTATCTCGGGATCGTAAAAGCGCGGCCGTGGCGGCTTGTATCTCGGGGCGTGTGAAACCACGAGCGGCGATTTCTCGTATCTCGGGACACATGAATCGCGGCCTTTAGGCGGGTTGTATCTTGGGGCGTGTGAAACACGAGTCCGAGCAGTTTTTCTTGTATCTCAGGATGCGTGAACCCCGGCCCTGGGCGGGTTGCATCTCGGGAGGTGTGAAACACAAGCCCGGGCGGGTTTCTTGTGTCTCAGGATGCGTGAAGCGCGATCTGGCGGGTTATATCTCGGGGCGTGTGAAACCACGAGCGGCGATTTTATTATCTCGGGGCGCATAAGCGTGACCCTAGGCGGGTTGTATCTCAGGACGTGTGAAACACGAGCCTGAGCTATTTTTTTTGTATCTCAGGATGCGTGAAGCGCAGTCCTGGGCGGGTTGTATCTCAGGATGTGTCAAAACACGAGCCTGGCGATTTTATTGTATCTCGGGATCGTGAAGCCTTGATCGTGGGCGGCTTGTATATCGGGACGTGTGAAACACGAGCTCGAGCGGTTTTTATTGTTTCTCAGGATGCGTGAATCGCGGCCCTGGGCGGGTTGTATCTCGGGACATGTGAAACACGAGCCTGAGCGGTTTTTCTTGTATCTCAGGAGGCGTGAACTGCGGCCCTGGGCGGGTTGCATCTCGGGACGTGTGAAACACAAGCCCAAGCGGTTTTTCTTGTATCTCAAGACGCGTGAAGCGTGGCCCTTGGCGGGTTGTATCTCGGGACGTGTGAAACCGGAGCCCAAGCTATTTTTCTTGTTTCTCAAGACGCTTGAAGCCCCGCCTTGGGTAGGTTGCATCTCAGGACATGTGAAACACGAGCCTGAGTGGCTTTTCTTGTATCTCAAGATGCGTGAAGCCTGATACAGGCGGGTTGCATCTCGGGCGTGTGAAACCACGAGCGGTTTTTCTTGTATCTCAGGACGCGTTAAGCGTGGCCCTGGGCAGGTTGCATCTCAAGACGTCTGAAACATGAGCCTGAGCGATTTTTCTTGTATCTCAAGACGCGTGAAGTGCGGCCCTGGGTGGGTTGTATCTCGGGACGTGTGAAACCCGAGCCCGAGTAGTTTTTTTTTATCTCAGGATGCGTGATGCGCAACCCTAGGCGGGTTGTATCTCGGGATATGTGAAACACATGCCTGAGCGATTTTTCTTGTATCTCAACACGCGTGAAGCACGGCCTTGGGCGGGTTGTATCTCGGGACATGTGAAACACGAGTCCAAGGGTTTTTCTTGTATCTCAGGACGCGTGAAGCGCGACCACAGGCGAGTTGTATCTCGGGGCGAGTCAAAACCACGAGCCTGGCGGTTTTATTGTATCTTAGGATGTGTGAAGCGCGGCCCTGTGCGGCTTGTATCACGGGACGTGTGAAACACGAGCCCGAGCGGTTTTTATTGTATCTCAGGACGCGTGAATCATGGCTTGGGCGTGTTGTATCTCAGAACGTGTGAAATTCGAGCTCGAGCAGTTTTTACTGTGTGTCAGGACGCCTGAAGCGCGGCCCTGGGCGGGTTGTATCTCGAGACGTGTGAAACACGAGCCCGACCGATTTTTCAAGCGTGGCCCTGGGCGGGTTGTATCTTGGAACGTGCGAAACACAAGCCCGAGCGATTTTTCTTGTATCTCTGGACGCGTGAAGTGCGGCCCTGCGCGGGTTGTATCTCGGGACGTGTGAAACACAAGCCCGAGCGATTTTTCTCGTATAGCAGGACGCGTGAAGCACGACACTGGGCGGGTTGTATCTCAGGACGTGTGAAACACGAGCCCGAGCTATTTTTCTTACATCTCAGGACGCGTGAAGCGCGGCTTTGGGAAGGTTGCAACTCAGGACGTGTGAAACACGAGCCTGAGCGGTTTTTCTTGTATCTCAAGTCGTGAAGCGTACTGGCGAGTTGCATCCCGGGACATGTGAAACACGAGCCCGGGCGATTTTTCTTGTATCTCCGGAGGCGTGAAGCGTGGCCCTAGGTGGGGTGTATCTCGGGACGTGTGAAACATGGGCCCGTGCGTTTTTTCTTGTATCTCAAACCTCGTGAAGCGCGGCCCTAGGCTTGTTCCATCTCGGGACGTGTGAAACATGAGCCTGAGAATTTTTCTTGTATATCAAGGCAGCGTAAGCGCGGCACAGAAGTGACATCTCGGGACGTGTGAAACACGAGCCCGAGTGATTTTTCTTGTATCTCAGGACTTGTGAAATGCGGGCCTAGGCAGGTTGTATCTCGGTACGTGTGAAACACGGGCCCGAGCCCGAGCAGGTTTTCTTGTATCTCAGGACGCGTGGACCCGCCACAGGCTGGCGAGTTGTATCTCGGGACGTGTGAAGCACAAGCCCGAGCGGTTTTTATTGTATTTCAGGACGCGTGAATCACGACCCTAGGTAGGTTGTATCTCAGGACATGTGAAACACGAGCCCGAGTGGTTTTTATTGTATCTCAGGACACCTGAAGCACGGCCTTCAGCGGTTGTATCTCGAGACGTGTGAAACACGAGCCCAAGCTGTTTTTATTGTATCTCAGGACGCGTGAAGCATGGCCCTGGGCAGGTTGTATCTCGGGACGTGTGAAACACGAGCCTGAGCTATTTTTCTTATACTCAGGACACGTGAAGCGCGGCTTTGGGCAGGTTGCAACTCGGGACATGTGAAACACGAGCCTGAGCGGTTTTTCTTGTATCTCAAGATGCGTGAAGCGCGGCCCTGGGCGGGTTGCATCTCGAGACGTGTGAAACACAAGCCCGAGCGATTTTTCTTGTATCTCAGGATGCGTAAAGCGCTAGCCTGGGCAGGTTGTATCTCGGGACGTGTGAAACCACGAGCGACTGGCGATTTTCTTGTATCTCGGGCGCGTGAACGCGGCCTGGGCGGGTTGTATCTTAGGACGTGTGAAACACAAGCCCGGCGATTTTATTGTATTTGAGACCGTGAATCACGGCCCTAAGCGCGGGTTGTATCTCAAGATATGTGAAACCACGAGCAAGTGATTTTATTGTATCTCGAAACTGAAGCGCGACCTGGCGGGTTATATCTCGGGGCGTGTGAAACCACGAGCGAGTGATTTTTATTGTATCTCAGGACGCGTGAAGCGTAGCCCTGTTCGGGTTGTATCGCGAGACGTGTGAAACACGAGCCCGAGCTATTTTTCTTGTATCTCAGGACGCGTGAAGCGCGGCATTGGGCAGGTTGCAACTCGGGACGTGTGAAACGCGAGCCTGAGCGGTTTTTCTTGTATCTCAAGACGCGTAAAGCACGGCACTGGGCGGGTTACATCTCGGGACGTGTGAAACGCCAGCCTGAGTGGTTTTTCTTGTATCTCAAGATGCGTGAAGCGTGACCCTGGGCTGGTTGCATCTCGGGACGTGTGAAACACGAGCCTGAGCAATTTTTCTTGTATCTCAGGATGCGTGAAGTGCGGCTCTGGGTGGGTTGTATCTCGGGACGTGTGAAACACGAGCCCAAGCGATTTTTCTTCTATCTCAGTAAGCGTGAAGCGCGACCCTGGGCGGGTTGCATCTTGGGACGTGTGAAACTAGAGCCCGAGCGGTTTTTATTTTATCTCAAGACGTGTGAAGCGCGACCCTAGGTGGGTTGTATCTCGAGACATGTGAAACATGGGCTCGTGTGGTTTTTCTTCTATCTCAGGATGCGTGAAGTGCGGCCCTAGGTAGGTTGCATCTCGGGAGGTGTGAAACATGAGCCCGAGAAGTTTTTCTTGTATCTCGAGATGCGTGAAGCGCAACCCTGGCTAGGATGTATCTCGGGATGTGTGCAACACGAGCCCGAGCAGTTTTTATTATATCTCAAGAGCCCTGAAGCGCGACCCTGAGCGGGTTGTATCTTGGGACGTGTGAAACACAAGCGGCGATTTTATTGTATCGAGGGGCGTGAAGCGCGACCATGGGCGGGTTGTATCTCGGGACGTGTGAAACACGAGCCCGAGCGGTTTTTCATGCATCTCAGGATGCGTAAAGCGCGGCCCTGGGCGGGATGCATCTCAGTACGTGTGAAACACGAGCCCGAGCAATTTTTCTTTTATCTCAGGACGCGTGAAGCGCGGCCCTGGGCAGGTTGCATCTCGGGACGTGTGAAACACGAGCCTGACCGGTTTTTCTTATATCTCAGGATGTGTGAACCGCGGCCCTGGGGGGGTTGTATCTCAGGATGTGTGAAACACGAGCCCGAGCGGTTTTTCTTGTATCTCAGGACGCATGAAGCGCGACCTTGGGAGGGTTGTATCTCGGAACGTGTGAAACACGAGCCCGAGTAGTTTTTATTGTATCTCAGGACGTGTGAAGCGTGACCCTGGTCGGGTTGAATATCGAGACGTGTGAAACACGAGCCCGCGCATTTTTATTGTATCTCAGGACGCGTGAAGCTTGACCCTGGCGGGGTTGTATCACGGGACGTGTGAAACACCAGCCCGAGCGGTTTTTCTTGTTTCTCAGGACGCGTCAAGCGCCATACTGGCGGGTTGCATCTCGGGACGTGTGAAACACGAGCCCGAGCAATTTTTCTTGTATCTCAGGATGCGTGAAGCGCGGCCCTAGGCGGGTTGTATCTCGGGACGTGTGAAACACGAGCCTGAGCGATTTTTCTTGTATCTCAGGATGCGTGAAACGCCGCCACAGGCGAGTTGCATCTCGCGAGGTGTGAAACACGACCGGCGATTTTCTTCTATTCGGGGCGTGAAGCGTGGCGTGGCGAGTTCCATCTCGGTATGTGTGAAACCGAGCGAACAATTTTCTTGTATCTCACGGGCGTGAACCCGGCCTGGGCGGGTTGTATCTCAAGGCGTGTGAAACCACGAGCGGCGATTTACTTGTATCTCAAGACGCGTGAAGTGCGGCCCTGGGTGGGTTGTATCTCAGGACGTGTGAAACACGTGCCCGAGCAGTTTTTATTGTATCTCAGGACGCGTGAAGCGCATCCCTGGGTGGGTTGTATCTCGGGATGTGTGAAACATGAGCCCGAGCAATTTTTCTTGCATCTCAGGACGTGTGAAGCGTGGCCCTGGGCCGGTTGCATCTCGGGACGTGTGAAACACGAGCCTGAGCGGTTTTTCTTGTATCTCAAGATGCGTGAAGCGCGGCCCTGTGCGGGTTGTATCTCAGGACGTGTGAAACATGAGCCCGTGCAGTTTTTCTTCCATCTCAGGACAGGTGAAGCGCGAACCTGGGCAAGTTGTATCTCGGGACGTGTGAAACACGAGCGGCTATTTTCTTATATCTCAGGACGCGTGAACCGCACCCTTGGACGGGTTGTATGAGCTGTTTTTATTGTATCTCAGGACGCGTGAATCCTAGCCCTAGGCAGGTTGTATCTCAGGACATGTGAAACACGAGCCTGAATAGTTTTATTGTATCTCGGGGCTGAAGCGTGGCCTGGCGGGTTGTATCTCGGGGCGTGTGAAATCTGAGCGGCGGTTTTATTGTATCTCGGGGGCGTGAAGCGCGACCCTAGGTGGGTTGTATCTTGGGGCGTGTGAAACTTCGAGCGGCGGTTTTCTTGTATCTCGGGATCGTGAAGCGGCCCTTAGTGGGATGCATCTCGAGATGTGTGAAACACGAGCCGAGCAATTTTCTTGTATCTCGGGGGCGTGAAGCGTGGCCTGGGCGAGTGCATCTCGGGGCGTGTGAAACACGAGCTGGCGATTTTCTTGTATCTCAAGGGGCGTGAAGCGGCTATGGCGGAGTTGCATCTCGGGAGGTGTGAAATCTGAGCGCCATTTTCTTGTATCTCGGGACCGCGTGAAGCTTCGGCCTGGCGGCTTGTGTCTCGGGATGTCTGAAACTGAGCAGAGCATTTTTCTTGTATCTCCGGAGCGTGATGCAACCTTGGCGAGTTGCATCTCGGGGCGTGTGAACCTAGCTTTGAGCAATTTTTCTTGTATCTCAAGATGCGTGAAGCGCGGTACTGGGTGTGTTACATCTCGGGACGTGTGAAACACGAGCGGCGATTTTCTTCTATCCCGAGAATCGTGAAGCGGCCTAGGTGGGTTGTATCTCGGGGCGTCTGAGCGAGCCGTTTTTCTTGAATCACATGAGGTATGAACCACGGCCCTGGACGGGTTGTGTCTCAAGACATGTGAAATACGAGCCCGAGCGATATTTCTTGTATCTCAGGACACGTGAAGCGCGATCCTGGGCGGGTTGCATCTCGGGACGTGTAAAACACGAGCCCGAGCGATTTTTCTTATATCTCACCACGCGTGAAGTGCGGCCCTCGGCGGGTTGTATCTCGGGACGTGTGAAACACGACCCCGAACAGTTTTTCTTGTATCTCAGGATGTGTGAACTGCGGCCCTGGGGGGGTTGTATCTCAGGACGTCTGAAACATGAGCCAGAGCAGTTTTTCTTGTATCTCAGGACGCATGAAGCGCGACCCTGGGCGACCCTGGGCGGGTTATATCTCAGAATGTGTGAAACTAGCTCGAGGTAGCTTTTATTGTATCTCGGGGCCAGCGTGGTGCGCGACCTGGGCGGTTGTATCACGGGACTTGTGAAACACGAGCCCGAGCGATTTTCTTGTATGTCAGGACGCGTCAAGCGTTGCCCTGGGCGGGTTGCATCTCGGGACGTGTGAAACCACGAGCGGCGATTTTCTTGTATCTCGGGATCGTGAAGCGTGGCCCTGGGCGGGTTGTATCTCGGGACATGTGAACCACGAGCTGGCGGTTTTCTTGTATCTCAAGATCGTGAAGCGCGCCCTTGGCGGAGTTGCATCTCGGGAGGTGTGAAACATGAGCGGAAAAAATTTTCTTCTATCTCGGGATCGTGAAGCGGCCTGGGCGGGTTGCATCTCGGGGCGTGTGAAACACTAGCCCTAGTGCTTTTTTCTTGTATCTCAGGACGCGTGAAGTGCGGCCCTGGGCGGGTTGTATCTCGGGACGTGTGAAACACGAGCGGCGATTTTCTTGTATCTCGGGGCGTGAAGGCGGCCCTGGCGGGTTGTATCTTGGGGCGTGTGAAACATGAGCCCGAGTAATTTTTCTTGTATCTCAGGATGCATGAAGTGCGGCCCTGGGCGGGTTGTATCTCGGGGCCTGTGAAACACATGCGGCGATTTTCTTGTATCTCGGGATGCGTGAAGCGCGGCCTGGCGGAGTTGCATCTCAAGACGTGTGAAACACGAGCCCGAGCAATTTTTCTTGTATCTCAGGACGCGTGAATCGCAACATTGGTTGGTTGTATCTCGGGACGTCTGAAACACGAGCCCGAGAGGTTTTTCTTATATCTCAGGACGCGTAAAACGCGACCCTGGATGGGATGAATCTTGGGGCGTGTGAAACACGAGCCCGATCAATTTTTCTTGTATCTCAACACGCGTCAAGCACGGCCCTGGGCGGGTTGTATCTCGGGACGTGTGAAACACGAGGTCGAGCGGTTTTTCTTGTACCTCAGGATGTGTGAACTGCGGCGCTGGGCGGGTTGTATCTCTGGACGTGTGAAACACAAGCCTGAGCGGATTTTCTTGTATCTCAAGACGCGTGAAGCGCGACCCTGGGTGGGTTGCATCTCGGGACGTGTGAAACACGAGCGGCGATTTTCTTGTATCTCGGAATGCGTGAAAGCGGCGGCCTGGGTTGCATCTCGGGACGTGTGAAACATGAGCCTAAGCGATTTTTCTTGTATCTCAAGAGGTGTAAAGTGCGACCCGGGGCGGGTTGCATCTTGGGACGTGTGAAACATGAGCCCGAGCAGTTTTTCTTGTATCTCAGGACGCGTGAAGCGCGGCCCAGGGCGGGTTGCATCTCGGAACGTGTGAAACATGAGCCTACGCCGTTTTTCTTGTATCTCAAGACATGTGAAGCGCGTCCCTGGGCGGGTTGCATCTCCGGACGTGTGAAACACGAGCCCTAGCGGGTTTTCTTGTATCTCAGGATGCGTGAAGCTTGACCCTAGGCGGGTTGTATCTCAGAACGTGTGAAACACGAGCTCGAGCAATTTTTATTGTATCTCTGGACGCGTGAAGCGCGACCCTGGGTGGGTTGAATATCGGCACATGTGAAACATGAGCCCGAGCAGTTTTTATTGTATCTCAAGACGTGTGAAGTGCGACCCAAGGCAGGTTGTATCTCGAGACATGTGAAACACGAGCCCGAGCTATTTTTCTTTTATCTCAGGACGCCTGAAGCGCGACCCTGGGCGGGATGTATCTCGGGACGTGTGAAACGCGAGCCCAAACAATTTTCTTGTATCTCAACGCGTGAAGCGCGACCTGGTGGCTTGTATCTCGGGGCGTGTGAAGCGAGCAAAAATTTTTATTGTATCTCGGGACGCGTGAAGCGGCCACAGGAATGTTGTATCTCGGGGCGTGTGAAACCACGAGCGGCGATTTTCTTCTATCTCAGGACGTGTGAACCGCGACCCTGGGCGGGTTGTATCTCGGGACGTCTGAATCACGCGCCCGAGTGAATTTTCTTGTATCTTAGAGCGTGTGAAGTCACGACCCTAGGTGGGTTGTGTCTCGGGACGTGTGAAACATGAGCTCGAGCAGTTTTTCTTGTATCTCAGAACGCATGAAGCGCAGCCCTGGGCGGGTTGTATCCCGGGACGTGTGAAACACGCGCGGCGATTTTATTGTATCGAAGCGTGAAGCGTGACTCTGGGCGTGTTGTATCTCGGGACGTGTGAAACACGAGCCCGAGCGGGTTTTCTTGCATCTCAAGATGCATAAAGCGCGGCCCTGGGCAGGTTGTATCTCAGAACGTGTGAAACACGAGCCCGAGCAGTTTTTCTTGTATCGTAGGATGCGTGAACCATGGCCCCGTGTGGGTTGTATCTCGGGACATATGAAATACGAGACCGAGCGGTTTTTCTTGTATCTCAGGACGTGTGAAGCGCGACCCTGGACGGGATGTATCTCGGGACGTGTGAAACGCGTGCCTGAGCGATTTTTCTTGTATCTCAACACGCGTGAAGCACGGCCCTGGGCGGGTTGTATCTCGGGACGTGTGAAACACAAGCCCGAGCAATTTCTCTTGTATCTCAGGATGCATGAACCGCGGCCCTGGGCGGGTTGTATCTCAGGACGTGTGAAACATGTGCCCGAGCGGTTTTTCTTGTATCTCAGGATGCGTGAACCGCGGCCCTGGGCAGGTTGTATCTCAGGACGTATGAAACACGAGCCTAAGCGGTTTTTCTTTTGTCTCAAGACGCGTGAAGCGCTGCCCTGGGTGGGTTGCATCTCGGGACGTGTGAAACACGAGCCCGAGCAATTTTTCTTGTATCTCAGGACACATGAAGCGCGGCTCTGGGTGGGCTATATCTCGGGACGTGTGAAACACGAGCCCGAGCAATTTTTCTTGTATCTCAGGACGCGTGAAGCGCGACCCTAGGCGGGATGTATCTCAGGACGTGTGAAACACGAGCTCGAGCGGTTTTTCTTTTTTCTCATGACGCGTGAAGCGTGGCCTTGAGCGAGTTATTTCTCGAGACGTGTGAAACACGAGCCCGAGCGGTTTTTCTTGTATATCAGGACGTGTGAAGCGTGGCCCTGGGCAGGTTACATCTCGGGATGTGTGAAACACGAGCCAGAGCAATTTTTCTTGTATCTCAACACACGAGCCAGAGCGATTTTTCTTGTATCTCAGGACGCGTGAAGCGCGGCCCTGGACGGGTTGTATGTCGGGAAGTGTAAAACATGAGCCCGAGTGATTTTTCTGTTATCTCAAGGCGCATGAAGCGTGGCCCTGGGCGGGGTGTATCTCGGGACATGTGAAACACGAGCTGGCGATTTTGTGTATTATCTCGGGATCGTGAAGCGCGACCACAGGCGGGTTGTATCTCGGGGCGTGTGAAACATGAGCGGCGATTTTCTTGTATCTCGGGGCGTGAAGCGGCCATGGCGGGTTGTATCTCGGGGCGTGTGAAACACGAGCCGGCGATTTTTATTGTATCTCGGGGCGCGTGAAGCGCGGCCTGAAGCGGGTGGTATCTCGGGGCGTGTAAAACCACGAGCAGTAGATTTTCTTGTATCTCGGGGCGTGAAGCGCGACCTGGCGGGTTGTATCTCGGGACGTGTGAAACCACGAGTATCTCGGGGCGTGTGAAACACGAGCTTGGCGGTTTTCTTGTATCTCGGGACACATGAAGCGTGACCTGGCGGTTATATCTCGGGGCGTGTGAAACCACGAGCCAGCGATTTTCTTGTATCTCGGGGCGCGTGAAGCGCGACCTGGGCGTTGCATCTCGGGGCGTGTGAAACATGAGCAGTGGTTTTTCTTATATCTCGGGATCGTGAGCGCGACCTGGCGGGTTGTATCTCGGGGCGTGTGAAACATGGGCTTGGCGATTTTCTTGTATCTCAAGACGCGTGGAGCGTGACCCTGGGCTGGTTGTTTCTTGGGATGTGTGAAACACGAGCTTGAGCAGTTTTTCTTGTATCTCATGACACGTGAATCGCGGCCCTGGGCGGGTTGTATCTTGGGACGTGTGAAATACATCCCCGAGCGATTTTTCTTATATATCAGGACGCGTGATGCGCGGCCTTGGACGGGTTGTATCTCGGCACGTGTGAAACACGAGCCCGAGTGGTTTTTATTGAATCTCTTGATGCGTGAAGCGCGACCCTGGGCGGGTTGTATCTCGGGACATGTGAAACACGAGCCTGAGCGATTTTTCTTATATCTCAGGATGCATCAAGCGCGGCCCTGGGCATGTTGCATCTCGGGACATGTGAAACACTAGCCCGAGCAGTTTTTCTTGATTTCGAAGCAGCGTGAAGCGCGGCCTGGCGGGTTGTATCTCGGGGCGTGTGAAACCACGATCGATTTTATTGTATATCTCGGGGCGTGAAGCGCGACCTGGCGGGTTGTATCTCGGGGCGTGTGAGACACGAGCTCGAGTGATTTTTCTTGTATCTCAAGGGCGTGAAGCGCGCCCTGGCGAGTTGTATCTCGGGGCGTGTGAAACACGAGCGGCAATTTTATTGTATCTCGGGGCGCGTAAAGCGGTCTGGCTGGTTGAATCTCGGGGCGTGTGAAACCACGAGCGAAAATTTTATTGTATCTCGGGATCGTGAAGTGCGGCCTTGGCGGGTTGTATCTCGGGGCGTGTGAAACATGAGCCAGTAGTTTTTCTTGTATCTCGGCCGCGTGAAGCGTGACCTGGGCGGGTTGTATCTCGGGGCGTGTGAAACCACGAGCGGCGGTTTTTCTTGTATCTCACGGGGCGTGAAGCGCGACCTGGCGGGTTGCATCTCGGGGCGTGTGAAACACGAGCGGCGGTTTTCTTGTATCTCGGGGCGTGAATCGCGGCCTTGGCGGGTTGTATCTCGGGGCGTGTGAAACACGAGCGGCGATTTTCTTGTATCTCGGGGCGCGTGAAGCGCCCTGGGCGGGTTATCTCGGGGCGTGTGAAACACGAGCGGCGATTTTCTTGTATCTCGGGGCGTGAAGCGCGGCCTGGCGGGTTGTATCTCGGGGCGTGTGAAACGCGAGCGGCGATTTTTCTTGTATCTCGGGGCGTGAAGCGCGGCCTGGCGGGTTGTATCTCGGGGCGTGTGAAACCACGAGCGGCGATTTTCTTGTATCTCGGGGCGGCGTGAAGCGCGGCCTGGCGGGTTGTATCTCGGGGCGTGTGAAACACGAGCAAAGCGATTTTCTTGTATCTCGGGGCGTGAAGCGCGGCCTGGCGGGTTGCATCACGGGACGTGTGAAACACGAGCGCGATTTTTCTTGTATCTCGGGGCGTGAAGCGACCTGGTGAGCGGCGAAATTGCATCTCGGGGCGTGTGAAACCACGAGCGGCGATTTTTCTTGTATCTCGGGGCGCGTGAAGCGCTGGCGGGTTGTATCTCGGGGCGTGTGAAACGAGCACGGCGATTTTCTTGTATCTCGGGGCGCGTGAAGCGCGGCCTGGCGGGTTGTATCTCGGGGCGTGTGAAACACGAGCCCGATTTTTTCTGTATCTCGGGAGCGTGAAGCGCGGCCTGGCGGGTTGTATCTCGGGGCGTGTGAAACACGAGCGGCGATTTTCTTGTATCTCGGGGCGCGTGAAGCGCGACCTGGCGGGTTGTATCTCGGGGCGTGTGAAACACGAGCGGCGATTTTCTTGTATCTCGGGATGCGTGAAGCGGACCTGGCGGGTTGTATCTCGGGGCGTGTGAAACCACGAGCGGCGATTTTCTTGTATCTCAGGATGCGTGAAGCGCTGACCTGGGCAGGTTGTATCTCGGGACGTGTGAAACACAAGCGGCGATTTTCTTGTATCTCGGGCGCGTGAAGCGCGGCCAGGCGGGTTGTATCTCGGGGCGTGTGAAACCACGAGCCGGCGATTTTCTTGTATCTCGGGCGGCGTGAAGCCCTTGGCGGGTGAAATATCTCGGGGCGTGTGAAACCACGAGCGGCGATTTTCTTGTATCTCCGGGCGCGTGAAGCGCGGCCTGTGGCGGGTTGCATCTCGGGGCGTGTGAAACACAAGCGGCGATTTTCTTGTATCTCGGGGCCGTGAAGTGCGGCCTGGCGGAGTTGTATCTCGGGACGTGTGAAACACGAGCCCGAGCAGTTTTTCTTGTATCGCAGGACGCGTGAAGCGCAGCCCTGGGTGGGTTGTATCTCAGGGCGTGTGAAACACGAGCCTCAGCGGTTTTTCTTGTATCTCGGGACCGTGAAGCGCGACCTGGCGGGTTACATCTCGGGGCGTATGAAACACGAGCCCGAGCGATTTGTCTTGTATCTCGGGGCGGCGTGAAGCATGACCTGGCGGGTTGTATCTCGGGGCGTGTGAAACACGAGCCGGCGATTTTATTGTATCTCGGGATCGTGAAGCGACCTGGGCGGGTTGTATCTCGGGGCGTGTGAAACACGAGCGGCGATTTTATTGTATCTCGGGGCGTGAATCGCGGCCTGGCGGGTTGTATCTCGGGGCGTGTGAAACGAGCCGGCGGTTTTCTTGTATCTCGGGGCGCGTGAAGCGCGGCCTGGCGGGTTGTATCTCGGGGCGTGTGAAACATGAGCTGGCGATTTTCTTGTATCTCAGGATGCGTGAAGCGTGACCACAGGCAGGTTGTATCTCGGGACGTGAGAAACACGAGCGAGCAATTTTCTTGTATCTCGGGATGGCGTGAAGCGCGGCCTGGCGAGTTGTATCTCGGGGCGTGTGAAACCACGAGCGAGTATTTTCTTGTATCTCGGGGCGCGTGAAGCGCGACTGGCGGTTGTATCTCGGGGCGTGTGAAACACGAGCGGCGATTTTCTTGTATCTCGGGGCGTGAAGCGCAGCCTTGGGCGGGTTGTATCTCAGGGCGTGTGAAACACGAGCTGAGCGATTTTCTTGTATCTCGAGCGCGTGAAGCGCGACCTGGCGGGTTGTATCTCGGGGCGTGTGAAACACGAGCGAGTGATTTTCTTGTATCTCGGGGCGCGTGAAGCGCGACCTGGCGGGTTGTATCTCGGGGCGTGTGAAACCACGAGCCGGCGATTTTCTTGTATCTCGGGATCGTGAAGCGCGGCCTGGCGGGTTGTATCTCGGGGCGTGTGAAACCACGAGCGGCGGTTTTTTATTGTATCTCGGGGCGGCGTGAAGCGGCCTGGGCGGGTTGTATCTCGGGACGTGTGAAACATGAGCGGCGATTTTCTTATATCTCGGGGCGTGAAGCCCGGCCTTGGCGGGACGTGTCCCGGGACGTGTGAAACACGAGCGGCGATTTTCTTGTATCTCGGGGCGTGAAGCGCGGCCACAGGCGGGTTGTATCTCGGGGCGTGTGAAACGAGCCAGTAATTTTTCTTGTATCTCGGGAAGCGCGCTGACCTGGGCGGGTTGCATCTCGGGGCGTGTGAAACCGAGCGAGTATTTTTCTTGTATCTCGGGGGCGTGAAGCGCGGCCTGGCGGGTTGTATCTCGGGGCGTGTGAAACCACGAGCCTAAGCGATTTTCTTGTATCTCGGGGCGTGAAGCGCGGCCACAGGCGGGTTGTATCTCGGGGCGTGTGAAACACGAGCGGCAATTTTTCTTGTATCTCGGGGCGTGAAGCCGCGACCTGCAGGCGGGTTGTATCTCGGGGCGTGTGAAACACGAGCGTGATTTTCTTGTATCTCGGGATCGTGAAGCGCGGCCTAGGCGGGTTGTATCTCGGGGCGTGTGAAACCACGAGCGGCGATTTTTCTTGTATCTCGGGGCGCGTGAAAGCGGCCTGGGCGGGTTGTATCTCGGGGTGTGTGAAACACGAGCAGGCGATTTTCTTGTATCTCGGGGCGTGAAGCCGCGACCTGGCGGGTTGTATCTCGGGACATGTGAAACCACGAGCGGCGGTTTTCTTGTATCTCGGATCGCGTGAAGCGCGACCCTGGGCGGGTTGTATCTCGGGACGTGTGAAACACGAGCCCAAGCGGTTTTTATTATATCTCAGGACGCGTGAAGCGCCTGGCGGGTTGTATCTCGGGGCGTGTGAAACACGAGCGGCGGTTTTCTTGTATCTCGGGGCGCGTGAAGCGGCCTGGCCTGGGCGGGTTGTATCTCGGGCGTGTGAAACCACGAGCGGCGATTTTCTTATATCTCGGGGCGTGAAGCGTGACCTGGCGGGTTGTATCTCGGGGCGTGTGAAACCACGAGCAGCAATTTTCTTGTATCTCGGGGCGCGTGAAGCGGCCTTGGGCGGGTTGTATCTCGGGGCGTGTGAAACCACGAGCTTAAGCGATTTTCTTGTATCTCAAGGGGCGCGTGAAGAAGCTGGCGAGTTGCATCTCGGGGCGTGTGAAACCACGAGCGGCGATTTTCTTGTATCTCGGGGGCGTGAAGCGCGGCCTTGGGGTTGTATCTCGGGGCGTGTGAAACACGAGCACGCGATTTTCTTGTATCTCGGGGCGTGAAGCGGCCTGGCGAGTTGTATCTCGGGGCGTGTGAAACATGAGCTGGCGATTTTTCTTGTATCTCAAGGCGTGAAGCGTGGCCTGGCGGGTTGCATCTCGGGACATGATCTCGGGGCGTGTGAAACACGAGCGGCGATTTTCTTGTATCTCGGGGGCGTGAAGCGCGACCACAGGCGGGTTGTATCTCAGGACGTGTGAAACACGAGCCGAGCGGTTTTCTTGTATCTCAGGATGCATGAAGCGCGACCTTGGGCGGGTTGTATCTCGGAACGTGTGAAACACGAGCGGCGGTTTTCTTGTATCTCGGGGCGCGTGAAGCGGCCTTGGGCGGTTGTATCTCGGGCGTGTGAAACACGAGCCCAAGCGATTTTCTTGTATCTCGGGGCGTGAAGTGTGGCCTGGCGGGTTGCATCTCGGGGCGTGTGAAACCACGAGCCGGCGATTTTTCTTGTATCTCGGGGCGGCGTGAAGCGACCACAGGCGGGTTATATCTCGGGGCGTGTGAAACCACGAGCGGCGATTTTCTTGTATCTCGGGGCGGCGTGAAGCGGCCCTGGCGGTTACGGAGTTGTATCTCGGGGCGTGTGAAACCACGAGCGGCGATTTTTCTTGTATCTCGGGATCGTGAAGCGCGACCTGGCGGGTTGTATCTCGGGGCGTGTGAAACCACGAGCGGCGATTTTCTTGTATCTCGGGGCGCGTGAAGCGCGGCCTGAGGCGGGTTGTATCTCGGGGCGTGTGAAACCACGAGCGGCGATTTTCTTGTATCTCGGGGGCGTGAAGCGCGGCCTGGTATCTCGGGCGTGTGAAACGAGCGGCGATTTTCTTGTATCTCGGGGCGTGAAGCGCGGCCGGGCGGGTTGTATCTCGGGGCGTGTGAAACCACGAGCGAGCAATTTTCTTCTATCTCGGGGCGTGAAAGCGCGGCTGGCGGGTTGTATCTCGGGGCGTGTGAAACCACGAGCTGAGCGATTTTTCTTGTATCTCGGGGCGTGAAGCGGCCTGGGTGTTGGTTGTATCTCGGGGCGTGTGAAACACGAGCGGCGATTTTTCTTGTATCTCGGGGCATGAAGCGCGACCAGGTCGGGTTGTATCTCGGGGCGTGTGAAACTTGAGCCGGCGATTTTCTTGTATCTCGGGGCGTGTGAAGCGCGGCCTGGGCGGGTTATATCTCGGGGCGTGTGAAACCACGAGCGGCGATTTGTATCTCGGAAGCGCGCGAAGCGCGCGTACGTAGGAGTTATATCTCGGGAGGTGTGAAACACGAGCGGCGATTTTCTTGTATCTCGAGGGCGTGAAGCGACCACAGGATGCATCTCGGGACGTGTGAAACACAAGCCTGATTAATTTTTTTTATATCTCAAGATGCGTGAAGCGAGGCCCTGGGCGGGTTACATCTCGGGACGTGTGAAACACGAGCCCAAGCTATTTTTCTTGTATCTCAGGACACGTGAAGCGTGGCCCTGGGTGGGTTGTATCTCGGGAGGTGTGAAACACGAGCCCGAGCAGTTTTTCTTGTATCTCAAGACGCGTGGAAGCGCGACCTGGCAGCGAGATGCATCTCGGGGCGTGTGAAACCACGAGCTGGCGGTTTTCTTGTATCTTAGGGCAGGTGAAGGGGGGCCTTGGGTGGGGTGTATCTCGGGACGTGTGAAGCACGATCCCGACCAGTTTTTATTGTATCGCAGGGCGGGTGAACCGCGGCCCTGGGTGGGTTTTATCTCGGGACATGTAAAATATAGGCGAACAATTTTCTTATATCTTAGGACATGAAGCGATCTGAAGGCTGATTGTATCTCGGGGCGTGTGAAACCACGAACTGGCGATTTTCTTGTATCTCGGGGCGTGAAGCGCGGCCACAGGCAGGTTGTATCTCGAGATGTGTAAAACCGTGCGAATGGTTTTCTTGTATCTCGGGATGGGTGAACCGTGGCGGGGAGGTTGTATCTCGGGGCGTGTGAAACACGAGCGGCGATTTTCTTGTATCTCACGGCAGCGTGAAGCGCGACCTGGCGGGTTGTATCTCGGGACATGTGAAACACAAGCCAGTGGTTTTCTTTTATCTCAAGATCGTGAAGCACCGCCCTGGCGGGTTGCATCTCGGGACATGTGAAACCACGAGCTGGCGGTTTTTCTTGTATCTCGGGGCGTGAAACACGAGCGAGTGGTTTTCTTGTATCTCGGGGCGCGTGGCGCGACCGGGTAGGTGTATCTCGGGAGGTGTGAAACACGAGCTTGGCGATTTTCTTATATCTCGGGATCGTGAAGCGTGGCCTGGCGGGTTGCATCTCGGGGTGTGAAACCACGAGCTGGCGGTTTTTCTTGTCTGTCAAGACGCGTGAAGCACCGCCTTGGGCGGTTTACATCTCGGTACGTGTGAAAAATGAGCCCGAGCAATTTTTCTTGTATCTCAGGACGCGTGAAGCGCGGCCCTAGGCGGGTTCTATCTCGAGACGTGTGAAACACGAGCCCCAAGCGGTTTTTCTTTTATCTTATGACGCGTGAAGTGCGGCCTTGGGCGGGTTATATCTCGGGACGTGTGAAACACGAGCCCGAGCGATTTTTCATGTATCTCACGACGCGTGAAGCGCGGCCCTGGGCGGGTTGTATCTCGGGATGTGTGAAATACAAGTCCGAGCAGTTTTTATCATCTCTCAAGACGCGTGAAGCGCGACCCGGGGCGGGTTGTATCTCGGGACGTGTCAAAACACGAGCACGAGTAGCTTTTATTATTTCTCAGGATGCGTGAAGCGCGGTCGTGGGCGGCTTGTATCTCGGGATGTGTGAAACACGAGCCCGAGCAGTTTTTATTATTTCTCAAGATGCGTGAATCGCAGCCCTGGGCGGGTTGTATCTCGGGACGTGTGAAACACGAGCCCCAGCGGTTTTTCTTGTATCTCAGGAGGCGTGAACTGCGGCCCTGGGCAGGTTGCATCTCGGGACATGTGAAACACAAGCCCGAGCAGTTTTTCTTATATCTCAGGACGCCTGAGGCGTGGCGCTGGGTGGGTTGTATCTCGGGACGTTTGAAACACGAGCCCAGGCTATTTTTCTTGTATCTTTGGACGCGTGAAGCGCGGCCCTGGCCAGGTTGCATCTCGGGACGTGTGAAACACGATCTTGGGCGGTTTTTCTTGTATCTCGAGACGCGTGAAGCGCGGCCCTGGTCTGGTTGCATCTCGGGACGTGTGAAACACGAGCCCGAGAAATTTTTCTTGTATCTCAGGTTGCATGAAGCACGGCCCTGGGCGCGTTGTATCTCAGGACGTGTCAAACACGAGCCCAAGCAGTTTTCCTTGTATCTCAGGATGCGTAAAGCACGGCCCTGGGCAGGTTGCATCTCGGGACGTGTGAAACATGAGCCTGAGCAGTTTTTACTGTATCTCAAGATGCGTGAAGCGCGACCCTGGGTGGGTTGTATCTCGGGACGTGTAAAACATGAGCCCTAGTAGTTTTTCTTGTATCTCAGGATGCGTGACGCGCGACCCTGGGCGGGTTGTATCTCAGGACATGTGAAACACGTGCCTGAGCAATTTTTCTTGTATCTCAAGACGCGTGAAGCATGGACTGGGCGGGTTGTATCTCGAGACGTGTGAAACATGAGCTGGCGATTTTTCATGTATCTCAAGTCGTGAAGCGCGACCACTGGTGGGTTGTATCTCGAGGCGTGTGAAACACGAGCGGCGATTTTCTTGCATCTCAAGATCGCGAACCCGCGATCTGGGTAGAGTTGTATCTCAGGACGTGTGAAACACGACCCCGAGCGGCTTTTATTGTATCTCAGGATGCCTAAGGCGCAGCCTTGAGCAGGTTGTATCTCGGGACGTGTGAAACACGAGCCCCAGCGATTTTTCATGTATCTCGGGAATCGTGAACCGCGGCCTTGGCGGAGTTGTATCTCGGGGCGTGTGAAACCAGTGGCGATTTTATTGTATCTCGGGACGTTTGAAGCGTGGCCCTGAGTGGGTTGTATCTCGGGATATGTGAAACACGAGCGGCGATTTTATTATATCACGGGGCGTAAAGGGAAACCTTGGGCGGGTTGTATCTCAGGATGTGTGCAAAAGGAGCCCGAGCTGTTTTCCTTGTATCTCAGGACGCGTGAACCAAGGCCCTGGACAGGTTGCATCTTGGGACGTGTGAAACACGAGCCTGAGCAATTTTTCTTGTATCTCAAGACACGTGAAGCGCGGCCCTGGGCAGGCTGTATCTCGGGACGTGTGAAACACGAGCGGCGATTTTCTTGTATCCGGGATGTGAAGCGTGTACTGGTAGGTTGTATCTCGGGACGTGTGAAACACGAGCGGCGATTTTCTTTATCTCGGGATCGTGAAGCGGCACAGGCAGGTTGCATCTCGGGACGTGTGAAACACAAGCCTGAGTAGTTTTTCTTGTATCTTAAGACGCGTGAAGCACGTCCCTTGGTGGGTTACATCTCGGGATGTGTGAAATACAAGCCTGAGCGGTTTTTCTTGTGTCTCAAGACATGTGAAGCACGGTCCTAGGCGGGTTTCATCTCGGGATGTGTGAAACACAAGCCTGAACGATTTTTCTTGTATCTCAAGATGCGTGAAGCGCGGCCCTGGGCTGGTTGCATCTCGGGACATGTGAAACATGAGCCCGAGCAATTTTTCTTGTATCTTAGGACACGTGAAGTGCGGCCCTGGGCGGGTTGTATCTCGGGACGTGTGAAACACGAGCCCGAGCGATTTTTCTTCTATCTCAGTAAGCGTGAAGCGCGACCCTGGGCCGGATGCATCTCGGGACGTGTGAAACTCGAGCTCGAGCAGATTTTCTTGTATCTCCAGATGCATGAAGCACGGTCCTGGGTGGGTTGTATCTCGAGACGTGTGAAACACGGGCTCGTGCGGTTTTTCTTGTATCTCAGGATGCGTGAAGCGCGGCCCTAGGTAGGTTGCATGTCGGGAGGTGTGAAACACGAGCCCGAGCAGTTTTTCTTGCATCTCAGGACACGTGAAGCGCGACCCTGGGCCGGTTGTATCTCGGGACATGTGAAACACGAGCCCGAGCAGTTTTTCTTGTACCGCAGGACGCGTGAAGCGCGACCCTGGGTGGGTTGTATCTCAGGGCGTGTGAAACACGAGCCTGAGCGGTTTTTCTTATATCTCAAGATACGTGAAGCGCAGCTTTGGGCGGGTTGTATCTCAGGACGTGTGAAACACGAGCCTGAGTAGTTTTTCGTGTATCTCAGGATGTGTGAAGCGCGGCCCTGGGCGAGATGCATCTCGGGACACGTGAAACACGAGCCCGACCAATTTTTCTTGTATCTCAAGACGCGTGAAGCGCAGCGTTGGGCGGGTTGTATCTCGGGACATGTGAAACACAAGCCCGAGCGGTTTTTCTTGTATCTCAGGATGCGTGAAGCATAGTGCTGGGCAGGTTCCATCTCGGGACATGTGAAACCTGGCCGGCGGTTTTCTTTATCTCACGATCGTGAAGCGGCCTGGGCGGGTAACATCTTAGGGGCGTCGCGAAAGAGCGAGCATTTTTCTTGTATCTCGAGGACCGTGAAGTCGGCCTGGCGGGTTATTTCTCGGGGCGTGTGAAACACGAGGCCCAGCAATTTTTCTTGTATCGCAGGACGCGTGAACCGTGGCCCTGGGCGGGTTGTATCTCGGGACGTGTGAAATACAAGCCCGAGCGATGTTTCTCTTATCTCAGGATGCGTGAAGCGCGATCCTGGACGGGTTGTATCTTGGGACGTGTGAAACATGAGTCGGCGATTTTCTACCGCGTGAAGTGCGTACTGAAACTGGCGGGTTGTATCTGGGCGGGCGAACTGAAACCCAAGTGGGTTTTTCTTGTATCTCAGGTCGCGTGAAGCGCGACCTTGGGCAGGTTGTATCTCGGGACATGTCAAAACACGAGCGGCGGCTTTATTGTATCTCGGGATCGTGAAGCGGCCTGTCGCGGCTTATCTCGGGGCGTGTGAAAGCGTGAGCTGGCGGTTTTATTGTATCTCGGGGCGTGTGAATCCGGCCTGGGCTGGTGTATCTCGGGCGTGTGAAATCCGAGCGGCGGTTTACTATATCTCGGGACGCCTGAAGCGCGGCCTTGGGCGCGTTGTATCTCGAGACGAGTGAAACACGAGCCCGACGAGTTTTTATTGTATCTCAGGATGCGTGAACCGCGACCCAGGGCGGGCTGTATCTCGGGACGTGTGAAACACGAGCCCGAGCGGTTTTTCTTGTATCTCAGGATGCGTGAAGTGCGGCCCTGGGCAAGTTGTATCTCGGGACGTGTGAAACACAAGCCTGAGCAGTTTTTCTTGTATCTCAGGACGCGTGAAGCGCGGCCCTGGGCAGGTTGTATCTCGGGACGTGTGAAACACGAGCCCAAGCTATTTTTCTTCTATCTCAGGACGCGTAAAGCGTGGCTTTGGGTAGGTTGCAACTTGGGACGTGTGAAACATGAGCCTGAGCGGTTTTTCTTGTATCTCAAGACGCGTGAAGCGCTGCCTTGGGCGGGTTGCATCTCGAGACGTGTGAAACACGAGCCCGAGTAATTTTTCTTGTATCTCAGGACGCGTGAAGCGCTGACCTGGGCAGGTTGTATCTCGGGACGTGTGAAACACGAGCCCGAGCCCGAGCAGTTTTTCTTGTATCACAAGATGCGTGAACCGCAGCCCTGGGCGGGTTGTACCTCGGGACGTGTGAAATATAAGCCCGTGTAATTTTTCTTATATCTCAGGACGCGTGAAGCGCAGCCCTAGGCTGATTGTATCTCGAGACGTGTGAAACATGAGCCTGAGCAATTTTTCTTGTATATCAAGACGCGTAAAGCGCAGCCCTGGGCGGGTTGCATCTCGGGACATATGAAACACGAGCCTGAGCGATTTTTCTTGTATCTCAGGACGCGTAAAACACAGGCCTGGGCAGGTTGTATCTCGGGACATGTGAAACATGAGCCCGAGCCCGAGCATTTTTTCTTGTATCTCAGGACGCGTGAACCACAGCCCTGGGCGGGTTGTATCTCGGGACGTGTGAAACACGTGCTTGAGCGGTTTTGATTGTCTCCCAGGACGCGTGACTCACGGACCTAGGCAGGTTGTATCTCAGGACATGTGAAACCGTGCCTAAGCGGTTTTTATTGTATCTTAGGACGCGTGAAGCGCGGCCCTAGGTGGGTTGTATCTCGGAACGTGTGAAACACGAGCCCGAGCGATTTTTCTTGTACCTCAGGACGCGTGAAGCACGGCCCTGGGCAAGTTGCATCTCGGGACGTATGAAACACAAGCCTGAGCCATTTTTCTTGTATCCCAAGACGCGTAAAGTGCGGCCCCGGGCGGGTTACATCTTGGGACGTGTGAAACATGAGCCCGAGCGATTTTTCTTGTATCTCAGGACGCGTGAAGTGCGGCCCTGGACAAGTTGCATCTCAGGACATGTGAAACACGAGCCTGAGCGATTTTTCTTGTATCTCAAGACACGTGAAGCGCGGCCCTAGGCAGGCTGCATCTCCGGATGTGTGAAACACGAGCCCGAGCGATTTTACCTATCGGGATCGTGAAGCGCGGCCTGTCGCGAGTTGTATCTCGAGGCGTGTGAAACCACGAGCTCGGCGATTTTCATGTATCTCGGGATCGTGAAGCCTGACCTGCGCGAGTTGCATCTCGGGGCGTGTGAAACACAAGCTGGCGATTTTCTTGTATCTCAAGGCGGCGTGAAGCGGCCACAGGCATGTTATATCTCGGGGCGTGTGAAACACAAGCGGCGATTTTCTTGTATCTCAAGACCCGTAAAGCCCGGCCTTGGCCGGGTTACATCTCAAGACGTGTGAAACACAAGCCTGAGCGGCGTTTCTTGTATCTCAAGCGCGTGAACCGCGGCCCTGCTGGTTGCATCTCGGGACATGTGAAACCGAGCCGAGTAATTTTCTTGTATCTCGGGGCGTGAAGCGCGGCGAAGCGGGTTGTATCTCGGGGCGTGTGAAACCACGAGCGGCGATTTTCTTCTATCTCGATAAGCATGAAGCGTGGCCACAGGGCGGATGCATCACAGGCGTGTGAAACTTCGAGCTCGGCGGTTTTATTGCATCTCGGGGCGCGTGAAAGCGGCCTTGGCGGGTTGTATCTCGAGGCGTGTGAAACACGGGCTCGTCGCGATTTTCTTTATCTTAGGGGCGTGAAGCACGGCCCTAGGTAGGTTGCATGTCGGGAGGTGTGAAACACGAGCCCGAGCAGTTTATGTTGTATCTCAGGAGGCGTGAAGCGCGATCCTGGGCCGGTTATTTCTCGGGACATGTGAAACCACGAGCGGCGGTTTTCTTGTATCGCGGGGCGGCGTGAAGCGGCCACAGGTGGGTTGTATCTCAGGGCGTGTGAAACACGAGCCTGAGCGGTTTTTCTTGTATCTCAAGACGCGTGAAGCGCAGCTTTGGGTGGGTTGTGACTCGAGACGTGTAAAACACGAGCCCGAGCGGTTTTTCTTGTATCTCAGGATGCGTGAAGCGCGGCCCAGGGCGGGATGCATCTCGGGACATGTGAAACACAAGCCCGAGCAGTTTTTCTTGTATCTCAAGACGCGTGAAGCGCAGCCTTGGGCGGGTTATATCTCGGGACGTGTGAAACACGAGCCCGAGTGATTTTTATTGTATCTCAGGACGCGTAAATCACGACCCTAGGCAGGTTGTATCTCAAGACATGTGAAACACGAGCCCGAGCGATTTTTATTGTATCTCAAGACGCTGGCGGCCTTGGCGGGTTATGCTTCGGGACGTGTGAAACACGAGCCCGAGAAGTTTTTAATTTATCTCCTGACGCGTGAAGCGCGGCACTAGGTGGGTTGTATCTCGGAACATGTGAAACACGAGCCTGAGCAATTTTTCTTGTACCTCAGGACACGTGAAGCGCGGCATTGGGCAGGTTGCATCTCGGGACGTGTGAAACACGAGCCTGAGGGGTTTTTCTTGTATCTCAAGACGCGTGAAGCACTGCCCTGGGCAGGTTACATCTCGGGACGTGTGAAACATGAGCCCGAGTGATTTTTCTTGTATCTCATGACGCGTGAAGCGCGGCCCTGGGCGGGTTGTATCTCTGGACGTATGAAACACGAGCCCGATCGGTTTTTCTTGTATCGCAGGACGCGAGCAGCGACCTGGGCGGGTTTTATCTCGAGATGTGAAATCTGAGCGAGCAATTTTCTTGTTTCTCGGGGCGGCGTGAAGCGCTATCCTGGGCGGGTTGTATCTCGGGATGTGTGAAACCCGTGCCCGAGCAATTTTTCTTGTATCTCAACACGAGTGAAGCGCGGCCCTGGGCGGGTTGTATCTCGGGACGTGTGAAACACAGGCCCAAGGGATTTTTATTGTATCTCAGGACGCGTGAAGCACGACCCTAGGCGGGCTGTATCTCGGGACGTGTGAAACACGAGCCCGAGCAATTTTTATTGTATCTCAGGAGGCGTGAAGCGTGGCCCAAGGCGGGTTGTATCTCGGGACGTGTGAAACACAAGCCCGAGCGGTTTTTCTTGTATCTCAGGACATGTGAACCGCGGCCCTGGGTGGGTTGTATCTCGGGGCATGTGAAACACGAACCCGGGCAGTTTTTCTTGTATCTCAGGACGTGTCAAAACACGAGCTCGAGCGGTTTTTATTGTATCTCAGGATGCGTGCGGCGCGGCCCTGGACGGCTTGTATCTTGAGACACATGAAACGCTAAGCTCGAGCATTTTTTATTGTATCTCAGGACGCGTGAATCACGGCCCTGGGCGGGTTGTATCTTAGAACGTGTGAAATCTGAGCGAGTAATTTTATTGTATCTCGGGGCGCTGAAGCGCGGCCACAGGAGGTTGTATCTCGGGGCGTGTGAAACATGAGACGGCGATTTTATTGTATCTCGGGGCGCGTTAAAAAGCGCGACCTTTGGCGAAATTGTATCTCGGGGCGTGTGAAACCACGAGCGGCGATTTCTTGTATCTCAGGAGGCGTGAAGCACGGCCTTGGCGGAGTTGTTTCTCGGGGCGTGTGAAACCTGCGCCGAGTTTTCTTGTATCTCGGGGCGGCGTGAAGCGCGGCCACAGGTGGGTTGTATCTCGGGGCGTGTGAAACACGAGCGGCGATTTCTTGTATCTCGGGACCGTGAAGCGTGGCCACAGCGATAGCATCTCGGGATGTGTGAAACACGAGCCTGAGGGGTTTTTCTTGTATCTCAAGACGCGTGAAGCGCTACCCTGGGCAGGTTACATCTCGGGACGTGTGAAATATGAGCCCAAGTGATTTTTCTTGTATCTCAGGACACGTGAAGCGCGGCCTTGGGCGGGTTGTATCACTGGACGTATGAAACACGAGCCCGAGCGGTTTTTCTTGTATCACAGGACGCATGAACCACGGCCCTGGACGGGTTTTATCTCGAGACGTGTGAAATACGAGCCCGAGCAATTTGTCTTGTATCTCAGGACGCGTGAAGCGCTATCCTGGGCAGGTTGTATCTCGGGATGTGTGAAACCCGAGCCCGAGCAATTTTTCTTGTATCTCAACACGAGTGAAGCGCGGCCCTGGGCGGGTTGTATCTCGGGACGTGTGAAACACGGGCCTGAGCGATTTTTATTGTATCTCAGGACGCGTGAAGCGCGACCCTAGGCGGGCTGTATCTCGGGACGTGTGAAACACAAGCCCGATCGGTTTTTCTTGTATCTCAGGACGCGTGAACCGTGGCCCTGGGTGGGTTGTATCTCGGGACATGTGAAACACGAACCCGGGCAATTTTTCTTGTATCTCAGGACGTGTCAAAACACGACCTCGAGCGATTTTTATTGTATCTCAGGATGCGTGGTAGCGACCTGGACGGCTTGTATCTTGAGACACGTGAAACGCCGAGCCCGAGCAATTTTTATTGTATCTCAGGACGCGTGAATCGCGGCCTGGTAAGTATTATCTCGAGCGTGTGAAATCCGAGCGGGTAATTTCTTGTATCTCGGGGCGCTGAAGCGGCCACAGGAGGTTGTATCTCGGGACATGTGAAACATGAGCGGCGATTTTATGTATCTCGGGATCGTGAAGCGCGACCACAGGCGATTGTATCTCGGGGCGTGTGAAACCACGAGCGGCGATTTTCTTGTATCTCAGGAGGCGTGAAGTGCGGCCTTGGGCAGGTTGTATCTCGGTACGTGTGAAACACACGCCGAGTAGTTTTTCTTGTATCTCAGGATGCGTGAAGCGCGGCCCTAGGCGGGTTGTGTCTCGGGACATGTGAAACACGAGCCCGAGCAATTTTTCTTGTATCTCAGGACGCGTGAAGCATGGCCCTGGGCAGGTAGCATCTCGGGATGTGTGAAACACGAGCCTGAGTAGTTTTTCTTGTATCTCAAGAAGCATGAAGCGCGGCCCTGGGCGGGTTGCATCTCGGGACGTGTGAAACATGAGCCCGAGTGATTTTTCTTGTATCTCAGGACGCATGAAGTGAGGCCCTGGGCGGGTTGTATCTCGGGACGTGTGAAACACGAGCCCAAGTGGTTTTTCTTGTATCGCAGGATGCGTGAAGCGCGGCCCTGGGCGGGTTGTATGTCGGGGCGTGTGAAACACAAGCCTGAGCTATTTTTCTTTTTATCTCAACACGCGTGAAGCGCGGCCCTGGGTGGGTAATATCTTGGGATGTGTGAAACCAGCGAGAAGTTTTCTTGTATCTCGGGATCGTGAGCGCGTGGCCTGGGCGGGTTACATCTCAAGGCGTGTGAAAGACCAAAGCGGAGGAGTTTTCTTGTGTCTCGAGGATCGTGGCTGTCACCACAGGTGGGTTGTATCTCGGGCGTCTGAAACATGGGCGGCGGTTTTATTGTGTCTCAAGGCGCTGAAGCCTTGACCTGGGCAGGGTGTATCTCGGGACATGTGAAACATGGGCCCGAGCAATTTTTATTGTATCTCAGGACGCGTGAAGCGCGACCCTAGGTGGGCTGTATCTCAGGACATGTGAAACACGAGCCCGAGCAATTTTTCTTGTATCTCAGGAGGCGTGAAGTGTGGCCCTGGGCGGGTTGTATCTCGGGACATGTGAAACACGAACTCGGGCAGTTTTTCTTGTATCTCAAGACGTGTCAAAACATGAGCTCGAGCGATTTTTATTGTATCTCAGGATGCGTGAGGCGCGGTCCTGGACGGCATGTATGTCGGGACACGTGAAATGCCGAGCCCTAGCAGTTTTTATTGTATCTCAGGACGCGTGAATCACGGCCCTGGGCGGGTTGTATCTCGGAACGTGTGAAATCTGAGCCCGAGTAATTTTTATTGTATCTCAGGATGCCTGAAGCGCGGCCCTAGGCGGGTTGTATCTTGGGACGTGTGAAACATGAGCCCGAGCGATTTTTATTGTATCTCAGGACGCGTGAAGCGCGACCTTGGGCGGGCTGTATCTCGGGACGTGTGAAACACGAGCCCGAGCAGTTTTTCTTGTATCTCAGGAGGCGTGAAGCGCGGCCGTGGGCAGGTTGTATCTCGGGATGTGTGAAACACAAGCCCGAGTAGTTTTTCTTGTATCTTAGGAAGCGTGAAGCGCGGCCCTGGGCGGGTTGTATCTCGGGACATGTGAAACATGAGCCCGAGCAGTTTTTCTTGTATCTCAGGACGCGTGAAGCGTGGCCCTAGGCAGGTAGCATCTTGGGATGTGTGAAACACGAGCCTGAGTAGTTTTTCTTGTATCTCAAGACACGTGAAGCGCGGCCTTGGGCGGGTTGCATCTCGGGACGTGTGAAACACGAGCCCGAGTGATTTTTCTTGTATCTCAGGACGTGA